>JAWWES010000024.1:6107450-6319669 GCA_035583135.1 Lophotriccus pileatus
TTTTCTTCTGCCATGCAGTGGAGTGAGCTGTGTGGGCTGAACCTGCTTGTGCCCACAGCTGTGGTTTCAGCCACTGCAGAACAGAGATTTTCAGGGCTGCAAGAAGCCTTTATTCCTGTCAAGACTTTTATGGAATTTAGCAACAGGAATGTAGCTTAGCAAGCTTTTTGGGGTTGGGTTTTTTCTTTCCTCTTCTTTTTTTTTCTTTTTTTTCTTCTCTCTTTAATGTAATAGAAATAAGCATCACTGTGAACTCCCTGATGGAACACTCATGTGAGTGTAAGTATTTCTAGAGCCCCTGTTTTTGCAACTGCTTTCTAAACTAGTGCTTCAGTGACTCAGCTGGGAAATCCCAGCTACTGCATAAACCAAATAACCAAACTTTCCAGTGGGGCCATAATAGACTGAGGTGCTAGATGGAATGGTCACAGAGGGAAGCTAAAAGCAGATATCATCAGTAAATTGCATATTTTCTGTGATCAAACAAGCCCTAGCTCAGCAGAGCTTTTTCACCTTAAGATATTATTGTGACATAAATCATTGAATCAGGGATCACACAGTATTTTGGGAGAAAGTTTGTTATATGATACATGCAGTTCAGTGCATTAATTTCTCCACCAGAATAAACACTTGCATTTTGTCCAGACTGTTTCTCATATTTGTCTTTTTTTTTTTTGCTATGAAAAACCACCTTGTCTTACTCTTTCTTGTGCAAAGAAAAATATGGACTGTTTAGTTAAAAGATAAAGAACTGCTTTATTATTTCAGCAGATGCTCTTTTTGTTGTGCCCAATCTCCCTCTGGAGTAAAACAATGTGGTATGAAACATCTGGGGTTTGGAAAGTCAGCTCTGATCCTAAAAACTGTAGCCCACGGGTCTATGAAACCCTCTAGGTGCTTCCTATGTGGGAAACTAGTTTTATGGTATAATAACTGGAGACCTTTTGTTAGAAAATGGGTTGATAATCTGCTCTTGGAGTCAGGGATATTGCTGGGGTCACTCAGGAAAGTGTGTTGAGCCACTTAGATCTCTCTTAATTTCAATTTTGTTGTTTGAGCCATTTCTATAATGAGCATCTTGGTCTTTAAAAAAATTTGCCTTCTATTAATAGCTGCCTGAGCCTTCCTTTCTTCAATAAGAGATTTAATTAAAAGAAAGAGCTGTCAGGAGAACCTAAATACAAATCACATAGTTATTTTTAAAATTTGACTTAGTACTGCAGACTACTGAGGGGTTTTTGTTCTTTTTGTGTTTAATTTTGTTTTTAACCCCACATTTCTGTTAAAATGTTGCAGGGCTGCAGTGGGCAGGTAGGCTGATCCTGTCCATGGGCATGTAACAGTTTACACTCACTCATGTCACCATTTGCCTGGTGCCAGCTCCCAGAGCCACCGTCCAACTGTACTCCATTGCAGTATTATTATTCTTGATTTGCTCTGGAGTGATTCCTAGAGGCTCCAGCCAGGAATCTGCAACTGGGGTGCTATGTTCAGTGTCCAGAAGTATTGAGATGATCTCTGCATTACATATTCAATAATCCAAAAAAATCATAATGCAAATGATAAAAACCCATGGAAACAGCTGCAGTGATTCAGCCCGAGGTCCGTGTGGTCCAGCATTTTGGCTCCAGCTGAGGCCATAATTAAGATGCCTGGCAGAGGAAAGGAAAAGAGCAAGGTATTTGATATTCCCCCACTTCTTTCCCAGGTTCCCCAGCCACCAGCAATTATTTTCAGCTCAAGGGATTTCCTATGCCCTCTTCTTTTCAAGGCCAGGTTGGATGGGGCATTGAGCAACCTGGTCTAGTGAAAGGTGTCCCTGCCCACAGCAGGGGATGAGAACAAGATGAGGTCCCTTCCAACCCATTCTAAATCCATGCCAAACCATTCTATGATTCTGCAACCCCCCATGGGTCTGTCTTTTCCATTTCCCCTTCAGTCTCCTCAATAACCTCGTTGCACTGAAAGTGCTCTCCAGTGAGATCTGCACAGCCTGAGAGAACTGCTGCCCCTGCTGCGTGATTTTGAGCCAGGCTCCCGTTAGCTTTGCTTGGTGTCTCCCAGTCCTTGTGCTGGGAGAGGCAGGGAGTGCCCAGTCCCCAGCTGACCTCGGGAGGCTGATGTCCACAACAGGCTGCAGCATCCCAGGCCCAATCTCTTGGCCCTTGTGTTGCAACTGCTCCTGGATTTGATCATCCTGGTCGCATTTCTCAGAAGCTTTTCCAGTGTTGTTTTTTTCTTTTCTTTTTAGAACAGAAGAGTTTCTATCCCTGGTTTTGCTCTTCAGTCAAATTAATGTCAGTGTTATTCCCTATTCCCATCTTGGAAATGTTTCAGGGGGAAAGACTTTATTAAGTTTCTTCAGCTTGTATGTTCTGTTACAAGAAAAAATTTGGTGTTCAGCAAGTGGCAGTGATCATTAACAGCTACATTTCTTTTTTTTTTTTTTTTTTGTTGCTTTGTTTTTAACTTTTATCTTATTCTGGCACACTTCTGAAAGTGTTCAAAACTGAAATGGGGAATAAATACATTAAAGTGAAAAGCATTGGATACTATTTTGTTGTTTTTAAGGACTTTGGCTGCTCTTAACTCCTTCAGTCAATTCTTTTCTGACTCCTGCTGTGGGCTGTATGAGATACCAATACAAAGTATAACACTTGTTTGATTTTGTGCCATGTTCAGCTTTATTAGTACCTCCAATGGGAGCAGCTTTTGCCTTCTGTCTGTCTACCCAGCTCACCCCTCCAGTGACTTGCAAAAGCAGTATCTACCTTTTTTATTTTTCTTTTTTTCCCATCATCTGTCTTTTTCCATTTGCTCAGACAAATAAGTAATAAAAGGGAATGATGATCTGTTTAACACCACAGGAAGAAAGATGCATTATGAGACAAGAGAGACCTCTTGTTTACAGCGAGTTATTTTTGGTAATTAGCCATTTGTAGAGGAAGATGAGCCTCCGCTCGTAAAGTCAGCATGCCATAATTTAGGGGACTCTGAATGGAAATCTAACATTTGCCTCAATTGGAAATGTTAATTGTGTGCATTTAGAAATAAATAAATGGCTGTTTTTTTCTTTGCAGGAAGCAGACTGAACAAAGATCTGCGACATTATCTGAACCAGAGGTTTCAGAAAGGATCGCCGGATCACGACTTGCAGCAGACTATTCGAGACAACCTTTATCGCCATGCTGTGCCTTGTAAGTAGCAAAACCTCGGCCTGGTGGACTACACGTAGTTGAATTCCATCTTTATTTCTGAGGAGCCTTTCTGTGGTGCTGTGCACAGCTCTGGGGGAGACTGTTTTCATCTTGGGTGGACTTCTGTGTGTGACAGCAGATAGGGTTCAGGTAGGGTTGAAAAGGAAAATGACTCATCCCTGAACTCTGCTTTTTTGATTGCCTTTTTGGAAGGGCTGATGGTTTGATGCAAGCCCTTGATGCCTACTTTGGAGAAAAACCCTAAAAAATCTGCCATAAAGTGAGTGCTTGCCATAGAAGTAGTCTATATTAATATCATGGTGGTGAATGTTCTTTACTGGTTTGAAACCTATGAAAAAAAAAACCCTGCTCTTCTTTTGGTTTCCTTAGCAAAACTTTATTTCTGATGCTTATTTAACTAGTAGAATTCAACAGTGCTTTATGGCTGGGTGCCATTGTAGCAGACAACTGCCACTGTTGCAAAGTTGTCCTCGATTCACATAGAAGATAAGCAGCAAAAGTTAGTAAAGCTGAGAAAAAAATGCTCACTTTCACTCAAAAAAAACCCCACCAAAAAACCCAAGCAGGAGAAAACCTGAGAAGTCTGGAGCGTGGTAATCTTTAGAAGGTCAGAATCGTTACTCAAACTGAGACTGTCCTTGGCATTTTGGGAAGACATACAAAGTGTGGAGAGTGAGCCTACTTTGTTTCACCTGTGTTTGACATTCTCCAGCTGCCAGGGAACACTGTTGTAAAGAAAAGGTTTTTCTGCTTAACCTGGATGAGCTGTGGGAATAATGGCATGCCTTTCAGATCAGGATGGGGTAAGAACTAGTAAACATCTCAGTTACAGGATACTGAGATGAACAGCAAAATATTTTGAAGTTTTCTCTCTCAGTGTGAATCGGAGATTGTTTATCCTGGTAGACTTACATAAATATTGAATAATTATGTTGCAACTCAAAAACGAGTATTTGCCAACAAATATCACATAATGGTGCACAGAGTTATTGCCATTTTCAGTCTGAGTGCTGCATACAGAAGAGCTGTGTAAGACCACAGTTAAAATTGGGTGGTAACACTGATAAATGTTGATTCTTCAAATGGCAGATGCTGTTATAACACCATTGAGTTTATTCTCATTTTATCAGTGGAAAGCGTGAAACAAATTAGGTTTAAAGTGCTGTGCATGAACATAAAGAATAAATATGACTTATAATTTCCTATTGAACACTTCCATTTTCCATTTTGTCAAGGTGAAATATGATTCTTTTTCAATCACCTAACTTGCCAGGCTGCAGATTTTTAAAGCACAGTGCAAAAAGTGCCTTCCAGGAGAGCACGTGCTGTGTTAGGCTTGGGAGATGCAGTGTTGTGATTCTCATGTCCTTCTGCCTATGTGTTATATTTCATTTCCTAAAGCAGCAAATAAAGCAAATGAGTGTAAGTTCTGGGGAAGCATTTTACACGTTACCAAGGTTACATTTTGAAATGCTTTCCATTGATTCTTTTATTTGATTTATTGGACTTGATGGTGAGTTAAACTGCTTGGACTTGCTAAAGACTTCTGATTTAAAATTAAGAGCAATGAAAGTGATTCCTGCCTTTTAGAAACAGCTGGGGGAGATACGGGTTGTTGATGTATTAATAGGAACATCAGTATTTATGTTCCACTTATGAAACAAGTGGAAAATCTGAGAATGGTGCTAGTTATTGTGTGTCTTCATACTTTCTGAGTTGTCAGGCAGGTAGCATTTAATTTTTCTTTTTCATGTACTGTGGGAAGGGCATTAGTGGTATTTAAGAATTGTGCTAATATTCATATGTGACTTTGAATGAGACTGACCCACGGATGGTGGGTGGGGATGCTTTACAAGTCTGGAGATTAATTTGGCTGTACGCTCATATTTTTATTCCTTGGTACATGTGACCAGTAAATCCAGAGCCCTGGACCAATCTCTAGTGCTAATGGATTATGAAGCCTTGTATTTTGAAAATGGAATTCCCTGCTGATTATGTGGTAAACACAAACAAGAACACAAGGTCACTTGGACTGAGCATGCTTGGCCCGACAGCTGCTTTTTATTGCACTGATATAAGAGCTAAATGAAGTGATAATTAGTAAATGCAAAATGGAGAAAGGTGACATTTGCCAGACATTCGTACCCAGAAATTCTGGTACGAATACCATGTGGTTCAGCTCTGACTGGTTTGGTACAGGTGGTGAGAAAACCAGAGGGCTTCTGTTTCTCACACAGACACTGGTGTGTGCTTGGCTGACTCAGGGAGTGAGTGAAGGCACAGCTGTAGCTTGTGTAGGAGACAGAGGTCAAGCAGAGGGGAAGAAAGATGCAGCGAGTTTGACTCGACCTCGTTATTTCATATGACAGTGACAGACTTTTAAGCATCATTTAGATTTTTTTCTTTAGGAGATTTGGTTTTAAGAGTTTGATTTATTTTCTGGTGAACCACTGAGGGATGATGTCAGCTCCCAAAGGTTATGTAGCATTGCCTGTAGGGGGGACATGGGATGGTTTTCTGAGAGACCAGAGGACTTGATCTCTAAATGTGGTAACTGCCATAAAGAAATGAGACATTGAAATGGACCCAAAGGTGACATATTATTGAAATAAATAGGTGAACCACACACATTTTTGCAAATCAAAGTCTTCCCCTGCTCCTCGGTGCCATCTGCCCCTCTGGCACTTCCTCTGAGTCCTCAGCTCCCAGCTCCCCACTGAGTTGATTCTTTTCTGCCACATTCTGTAGTAAACAACAGCTGTGACAAGATTCCAGGTGGCCTCCAAGTTTGGTAGTTGTGAGTCGCAAGTGGCTCTGCTGCTACTATCACACCAAACCCACGGGTTTATTTACAGACCCAAAGCATTCTCCTCTGAATTCACAACTTGAGCATCAAAAGCTAGGACCAAGACAGATTAAGGAAGAGGCAGGACACCTCATTTATGTACTTGGATGGGTATAAAGCCTTACAGTGGACAAATCTTTGGAGGAGTTAGTGTAGTTCAGCCACTGAATTAGCTTTTATTTCAGCTGAACCACAACTGTGTGTTATTTCCTTGACTTTCTTCCTCAGGCTCTCATTTCACTGTCAAATTTACATGCTGGGTCAGAGACTTTATTTTAGAGTGTTTTCTTTTGATTAAGAAAAATCAGGATTTTAAAACTTGAGCAAAGTTATTCTCATACATATTTAGATGAATTACTGTTTGCATTTGTAGCATGTAGGATCCATTGTCGAAACTAGAAAAAACCCTTAAATACATCATCCAGATTAGCAAGTTGTTGATCCAATCTCTAGCTACCCCTTTGCGTTGTTTTGTTGAAGCACCACATTTTTCTTGTGTTCTGATGTGTCTGATGAAAATGACTAAAGTAATGCTCTGTTTGTGGGATAGTTAATGGCTCCATTGAGCTTGGAGTATACTGTGAGTTGGCAACAATTCCATGATTACCCCTTGGCCATGACTGTACCAGAAGTGCTTTGACTGATGTAAAGACTTGGCCTACACCTTATTTCTGGTGTGGATTTCACTTATTCCAGCTCAACTTTGCCAGCCCAAACACTGAAGAGCAAAAGGGCAGGTTTATCAGCTGTGTGATCATCTTGCTGGGGCATGTCTGGGTTCACCTGTGCTGACAGGAGTTGGTGTGACTTGCATTGCACATGATTTGGGGGAGGGTGAGAGTTGGTGATGAGGAGCGTGTTGACATCATGGCTTTAAGTTTCAGGGAGTGTTTCCAGGAGCAGAGCTTCCCCAAACAGGATTGTTGTAGGTGAAGATTTCCTAGTGGAAAATGTGATTGATTAAGTGGAAGTACATGTAAGAGTATATCCATTTAAGAGGTGTTTCCATGTAGCCTTACCTTGGGATATCTGTGCAATAGTGTTAACTGAGGAAGGTATGTGATAGCAGCTCACTTCAAGGTACTAATGCAGCAGTGTTTCTAAACCACTGTTCACAGGAGGCTGAACAGACAGGATTATCTTCTTCTTTTTGAAATGATGGTAGAGGGCATCTGTTTAACATAAACAAGCAGTACTGGCCATTTGTCCTAGTTGCTTATTCTCAACAAGCTGACAACGGTTTTCTTTTCAAAGTGCATCAAGAAGAATCAGAGAGATGATATTATTTCCATAAAAGCTTATCTCAGCATGTTAGGGTTTTTTCCATTTACTTGATTCTCCACTTGTTTCAGTCCTGTGTGACATGCAGAGGCAGCTGTGATGGGTCTCGTGTCTGGGCCTTTACTTGCCAAAGAATTATTCCTGGTGCAGACACGACTGAAATAACAGCTCATTGGTCCCCTCCCTATTCACATGCATCCTGCATTTATCATATTTGAGTAGTGTGCTATTCCTTTCTTTTCTAGGCCTTCAGAAGCGAAACTCTGGAAGGTGCAAGGTCTTTCTGATGGCAGATGAAATGGGGACAGTGCCATGGCTAGCATAGAGTTAAGTCTTAGATGTCACACTAGACACTATATGGCATTCTTTTCTTATTTTTCCCCTCTTCTTCACAAAATTGTCTTTTAAAGCTTCAGGAGGTCATCATTCAGCAGTTGATTCACTTTCCCAAAACAAGTACATGCCCTGGGATTAATTGGCTGGAGATGTGAACATTAGAGATTTACCGCTTTCATTTCTGCTGTCTGTTCTCTCACCTTCCCAGAGTTTGATCTGTTCCTCTGTCTTCAATTACAGAACAGTAGCTCCAACTGTTGTGGTTAGTCTTAGAGGGGAGTGTGAAGGAAAATGGAAAGAAGTGGATAAAAATCAATAGTGTAAGTGTCGAGTGATCTGTGAGGAGGCTTAGAAAAAGCCAGCAGCACCCAGGCACCTGGCTGGCCTGAGCTCTCCCACATTTCAGTGGGAGATTGGAGAGCAAGTTCCTTTAATCCAAGTGATCTGCTGGTGCAAAGGAAAGGTCTCCTTTCTAAGGAAAACAAATAATACTGAACAGGGAAACTTCACAGTATCGACAGGACAAACTTCAGTAAGTGGGTGTAGAAGAGCACATTGAAGCTTGTGATCTGAATTAATGGTTTTTGTGGATAAATAAACTTCCAAAAGGTAGTTTGGTTGCTCCAGGAGCCCGATTAGCTGCTACACGTGTAACCACCATCATCTGCAGGTAATGGAGGCCTAGGGAGACTAAATGGGCTGGAGTGTGATGAAACTGCTGTCAAACATGCAGACTTGGGTGACTTCCCAGGATAGTTTTTAAAGTCCTGTAGCTCTGGGTTCCTCATAAGTTTTTCTGAACTTCAGTAAGAATTGATAGAAGGGATATGTAAACCAGCTTACAGAAGGTTCTTTTCTTTAGAATATTGGGTATAAAAGTGTATCAATATACTGGGAAAAATCGCTGAAGTGAAGCATAAAGACCTTTATGTTACAAATGAATGTGTTTTTACATGTGAGGATATTTGAGTCACAATTTCAAAGGTATTTTTAGCTACTAATTTTTATTAAGGATAAACAAAATCCCTGACAGTGCACATTAGTTTTCTTCCCAGGCAATAAATCATCAGTTTATACACACAAATGTTGTTTGAATTCTCAAAAGCTTTCCAGATCTGCAGCCGTATTTATTATCCAAGTACCTTTTGTTGCAGTTCCCTTCCTAGAGGTGTAATTCTGCTTTTGTAATGAGAAATAGTTGCAGTGTCCATGAAATATTCATTTGAAAGCCCGCACTGATAAGGTGAGGAACAGCAGACTGTCTTCCAACACAGAAAATAATTAATTGGTTTACAAGATTTATGTTAGGAAAAAATCTTAAATATTTTTCAAATAGTAGCCTTATCACTGGGGCACAACATGTGGGTACCAGCAGTATGTAAAGATATTACTGTTTCTCAAGAACATTTGCTTGTGAGTTAATCTAACTCTGTAGAATAAGAGGCATATTTTCCATGCCAGCTATGTACACAGATTTAACTTTTCCTGTATTTTCAGCAGGGACTGTGTCCTGAGTACAACCAGTGGCTTTAGAAAACCCTTGTAGCTGTGTTCCAGGGAGTGCCGAATTGCAGCACTGTCTCCTGCGGTTTTCAAGGTTATAATTCTTCCACATATTAGTGAACCAGATGTGTTTTCACTTTAAAAGAGAGAAGAATACCCTGTTTTGAGCAACAGGTCCATTGTGTCTGTAGTTTAGTTCCTTTCTATAGACAATTATTTTTGTTTAATCTAGGAGACTTCAGACCTTTTTTCCATCTGGTCTGTCCTTTCAGATCAATAGCACGTTTTGTGCCAGTGGGACTATTGTTTGGGGATGGGTTTGTTTATTTGTTTTGGGTTTTTTTAAATTTGGAAATAAAAGCACTTACGATAGCAAATATTGCTCCATCTGCTTATCTGTTTGTGAGGAATAGCTTTTTTGCATTTCACTGTACACCCAGTTGAAATTGCATGAGGCACCAGAGAACAGTACAAAGCAGAGGAGCTCAGCCTTATAGGCTCTCCCATGCCACTTGCCAAAGGAGATTTGGGTAAGAAGTGTGGGAAGAGATTACAGGGCTAGTTTTCTTTGTTTGCTTTGTTAGTCCCTAGTGTATTTAATTTTGCATTTTTTTTTCACTGCAGTTGCTTTGTACTGTGGCAAAGCATCTGTGAGTGGATATTTAGGTAGCTCAAACGATGTGCATATGTTTTAAAACATAAAGGTTTCTAAGGTTAGAGTCTCTGGGAAAGCAGAAAATAAATCAGAGCTGAGAGCAGGTACTGCACTGCTGTTTGGAGGTTGAAGAGTAGAGATGAATTACCCCAAATTATTTACTTGAAAATTAGCTCTGTCCTGCCATAGTTTTTCATATGGTGTCCCAGGGTCCTGATTAGATCGTTTGTGATGGCTGCAGTGCCACAGCTTTTGATTTCTAGGTAGTTTGATTTCTTTTCAACTACCACCATGCATCTGTTCAAGGCTTACGGGGTATTGATTATGCTACAAGGCAAGAGAACCTGTGTTCCAAACCAAAAGGAATGGTTTAAAATGAGGAAAAATCAAATCTGTAGCTGTTCTTTAAGCTGCTTTTCCCCTCCCATTTACATTTGGGCTTCACATTTGGTATTTCATGATTAACTCCCTCTAGAAAGCGCCCATCACTGTATTAGGTGTGTTTGTGCCTGGGTGTGTTGGTGGTTCCGCAGTTACAAGTCTTGCGCTTCTTTCATCGAAGATGTCAGTGTTTGAAAAAGAACACCTGTAAATCCCATTGATACGATATTACTCTGGTCCAGTGTGATACCTGCAGTGTAGTGTGGGCAAAACCAGTGGGACTGCAGAGGGGGAAGTGCCTGTGATTCCCAGTCACACACACTGCCACCGTGACAGCCTCGGAGCCCAGAGGGGCAGTGGCAGATGCAAGCTCCTGATGCTTTGATGGGGGTGCAGAGTTGTCACATTTCATCTTCAAACAATTATCCCTTTTTTTTTTTTTTTTTAAGCAGTACCATGCTTCTTCACATAAAGCATGCTGTATTTTTCCTCCAAATCCTTTTTGTCTTTATTTCAGCAGAGAGGCGATTAGCCGTGTAATCATTTATAAAGCTGTTTAGATTCTGCTAGCTGGTTTTCTTTGGGGAGAGTCATATCCAGTACCTTTACTGGGAATAACTCTGTAAATTAATCTTCATTGATTTCCTTCCCCCCACGACAAGTGAATAAGAAAGTAAAAAAAATAGAACAAATATTTCTAGTTCTGCCTCTGTTGAAGGAAAAATAAATCTTTCTTCTGAGTCCTAACAGTCTAGATGTATCCTTTTTTTATAATGTCTTCTTGAATAATTAGTGCTTTGAGTTATGAAGTCAAGATTCCTGAGTCATTGCCAGAACAGATTTAAGGGGGACACTAGTTCTCTGAATTCCTTTTAAAGGGCTTTGTAATGCCCCAGACTGCTCTTAATTAGTGATTTAAGAGGAAATACATCTGTTTGACTGAGGATTGTGAAAATTATTATTTAAATGGAAATGTTTAATAAATGGCTCTTTGAAAGGCTCATGTATCTTCAGAATGAGACGTGTATCACGGAGTAATCAGGTGGATAGTTCTACTTCAGTTCTACTTGCAGGGTCTTTTTGGAGCTGAAGATGGAGAAAAACATCAAAGACCTTTGGAAGCATCATCTGCTATTGAATTACTTTTCATACTTCATCATTCATTCACTACCTGCACCATTTCTTTGAACTTTGGTTTTAACACTTCATTTACCAGAGGAAAAAGCAGTAAACAAATGTTGATGTTGGTAAAAGGAGGCCTGTAGGAAGAAGCAGTACAGCTTATTGTAGACATTGGTGGTATTTCATTTTAATCTCAGACCATCATGGCAACTAATACCAAAATTTAAAGCTACTTAATGGGAGATTTGTCATATGCTAAAATTGTGCAGGTACTCTTTGCTGTATTAGGGATTTGTACTGGCAAACCTCAGAACTGAGGGGCTGGAGCAGGTGCTGCGGGAAGGAGGAACTCCAAATTAAGAAGCTGCTGCTTTTAGCAAACTCTTCCCTGAATATATGAGGAGATGGCTATTAATAAACACAGCATTACCATCTCCTGGTGTTCACAGGTCTTGAGTTAGCAATCAAAACCTTGAAACTGGATATTTTGACTGTTTTAATTTATCTCTTAGTTTCTGAGACATTACTGCCATCTTTGATCATGTTCTTCTAGATTGAATTTTTTTGGTGTTTTTTTTTGTTCAGAGGGGAATAGCACATGAGAGCTGAAAATGTGCTTGAATAGTGAGGTTTTTAGCAGTTCTCCTAAATCAAGGTGTGTAAGGAAGGGGTTGCAAGATGTGCAAGAGAGTCAGGGAAAACCCAGGAGGATGCTACATGGCAGTGCAGAAGTAGGAAGGCTGGACTCAACAGTGGGGCAGAGCTGAAACCAGTTCTTTCAGAAATGTAAATACCCCATTGTGTTCATAAATATCTTTCCCATTTTTGCATTCACATCATTTAAAAGATATCTTTTGCTATCTCAGACTTTTGCAGTCCTCTGCAAAACACCCTGTTCTCTGGAAGGGAACAGCTGATGAGATGCAATAGTGCTGCTCCTGTGTAACTAACCACACTGGAGAATCACACTGACAGACATTCTGTAAATTGCCCACATTATAGAACATTGATGATACCATTAAAGTGGTAAATTTAATATTATGGTACTATTAGATTTCTCCCTCATTAACTCTGATCTGATAAACAACCTCCGGCATATTTTGAAGGTAATAATCACCTTACAATCAGTACTGCTCCTCTCTATCTGGCATTTGAAGCTCCTATAGATTTATGGTTCTTCTGTCATCTGATCTGTACTTACTCCTTTATTTCTTCTTTGAACTTGTGCTTACAAGCCCTTTTCTAGAGGGCCCTGGGCATGCAATTAACACTTAACAGCCAGAATGAAGTCATCCTAAATTCCATTCCTGAGATTTTGGACAAAATGGGCTTTAAAGAATAAAATTAACCCACTGTTGAGACAAGCACCATGCAGACCTGAAAGAGGTGTTTTAGGACTGGGCACTCCCTAAGGGTTGGCACAGGGAGATGTTGGCAGCAGTTGTTGTGTTCTTGGCTTTTGCAAACAGGTATCAGAGCAGCTTCTACAAACTCTTGCTGGAGTTGTAGGTGGTGAAGAGGGGCTGAAGGGGTGGTGCTGTGGCAGGGGCTGTGATGGGTGCTGGGCACAGCCCTGCTGCAGTGTGCCTGGGAGCTGGGAGCACTAAAGAAACCTTTTTTTGTGCTGTGTTGTCCAGCAGAGACAACTTCTACTCCCAATCACTCCAGCAACAAAACCAAGAGCCGCAGCTGAACCAAGTAACCTTAGCTCCTCTGGACTGGCAGGAGGCTTCTGCAGAGGTATCACTTGCCTCCTTGTTTCCTTAAGTGAGTCATGGTTTAATTAGAGTGCTGTCTCGAGGAGGAGGTGGTTGTTATACATCACCTATCACAATGTAAAAGTGGAAAGTGACGCTGAAATGCTGACCCTTAATCTGAAGTGCACCATCTGTGTTTTATTTCCACATCTTGCTGAGTTTACAGTTATTTGAATTCACAGTTTGTTCCCCATTTGCTGTTCCCACATGGTAAGTGAATTGGATCCAAAAAGTACTGATGAAAGAATGAGAAGTCTGTTGGAGAAGTTTGTTCCTACCTACAAGAGTGCTCTATCTCACACTTTTTCCACCCTGTGAGTTAAATCCCAGCTGTAAAATCTTGTCTCAAGATGGTCTTCTTTCATGGTGGGAAGTTGGGGTTACGGTAAGGACAAAGACTCCTTTCCCCATCCTGAAGTGATTTATGGTTTGCCTTTGACTTTCAGCTCCAGAAAAGGTGGAGTTCATACACCTAACAAAGTATTTCCTTTACTGTTTCTGTAAATTTGTGTGGATACTTGTGGTGGTGCTTGGATTTGGAGCACCACTCTTATTTAGTACTTTTAATTTGTTCATATGGGCCAAAGTGTTTGATGCTAAGTTAAGATTGGGTATAACATAATGATGAGAGCTGTACTTGCAATTGTAATAATTTTCATGGTGCAACTTGGAGGTACTCTGATTTTAGAATGGGCAAACGGCTCAAAACCAGGTTCAATTTCATTTATTCTCCCTTCTATTTTTTCCACTGGCAGCAACCATTTTCTTAAGACATAACTAAATGCAAAAAAAAAGATATAAAATTTAAACATGTTATATTTCAAAAGCAAGCCTTCAAAATGCTGAAGGCTGTATAAACTTAAATACCTTCTTTGGCTTTTGCTGTAGACCACACAAGCTCTGAGAAATTGATTACTCTGGTGCTAGAAGGGGCTTTCATGATACAGAAACAGAGGTTTGCATTGAATTTCTTTCTTTATGTGTGGGACTTTTTTTTTTTTTTTGGGAAAGAGAAAAAGCCTTTAAACCCCAGATTAAAAATCAGTCATTTCATTGTTTCCTTTTTACCCTCTTCTAAATCTTATGAAAGAGTTTTCATAAATGATTGGGGAGCTGCATCTCTGAATAAATGTAAAGTAAAATGCTCTATTTCTTTTTTTAATAAAGAGGCTTTTTTCTGGAATGTTCCATTTAGGTGCTGCCTCATTGAAGTATCATCTGGTTGAGAGAGTTTCAGTGTGGCTCGTGCAGATTTTTTATTTTGTGGACATGAAGAGGAGGGGCAAGGAATTCAGAGTTATTTATTTTCATATTGCAGTCTTCAAATTTACTGTATCCTGTATTCTAAACCCAACATTATCAAAGGCTTTGGACTTCCCATGGCAGCTGTGAGCTGGCCAGACATATACTCAGAAAACAGCCTATGGCTCAATGAGGCCATTGTTGAAAGATCAGGAAGGTAATCTTGAGCGAAGAATTTTTATCTTTTCTTTTTAAACAAGAGGCATATAATGGGCCAGCAACTTGGGCCAGCTGGTGTTTTCATGAAAATATTTATATCCCATAAAGTTAAGACTGTTTTATATGTTTACAATCAGGCCAGTCTCCTGCTGTATGTGTGTGGCCATTTCCCTTATAAAGGTAATACAAGGCTTGCTGCTCTTAGGGGTGTTTTGCCCCTACTCAGATCAAACACTTTTGGGGACTGGGTACTTCAGCAAGGGCAGCGTCTGTATTTGCTGCCAGGTTTGGCAGAGGGAGAGGATGCTGTTTTTCCCTTACATTGCCTGGCCCTTGCACAGATGGGCTGTGAATTTGTGAGCTGTCACCTGTGTCCACACCTGTATGGAGCTGCTGTGCCGGTGGTGGCTCTCAGCTGGTGTGGCTCGAGACATCTTGTTGGAGCTGTGGTGACAGGTACTGTCCCCACCCCAGCAGCACCTCCCATGTGATCCTTGGGATCCCCCTGTCCCTGCCTGTCTCAGTGGAGCTGCACAAGCCCCGGCGAAGCTGCAGGGGGGAAGGTTTCCCTGAGAGGCTGGAGTTCCTCTGGGATTTCGGTGCTGCATCCAAGCGATCCTGTCCTGTGAGATATGTGGAAAGCATCCAAGACGGACACCTGCTGGCTCTGAAGCAGTCAAGTGCTTTTTCCAAAATATCTTTGGCCTCTGTTTGGGATGTTTACTTTTAAAAAGATACAGGCATGTGTTGGCTGTAGAAGAAAGGAAAAAAAATCATCATTGCTACTGTCACTGAAATTCTCTGCAGACTTAAAAGGAAGATGAAAGTTGGTACTTTAAGAGAAACTCCAAGCCCTTGGGACAAGCACGACAGAAAACAGGAAGATGCTTTGTATTCTGTCTGATTGCTTGCAAAAATGAGTGCTCCATCTCCTACGGAGGGAGAGACCTAGAAATACATATTCGCATCATTCCCCCATGCTTGTGCCTTGCAAAGTAGGACAGTACCATTTTGCACTTCCCTGGGCATATTCTCAAACAGCAGCTCAGTGAAGGTGATACAGAAATAAAAAGGGTGAGGGAGAAAGAAGAGAGGGGGGAAAATCTGCCTCGTGGTATTTCAGATCTCCGGCATACACAGGTGCTTTTTAATCCCTCTGGCCTACATATTCCACAGCCCCTAGGAATAGAGGAGTCGTGATGTAATGCTCTTTTCCTCACACTCCCAGCTTAAATACAGATGGAAATTGTTGTCATGTGTTAGAAATGTCACCAATAATATAAAAGGCAGGCTTCTGCATTCTCCCTTTTGCACTGTCAGCTGCTGCTGCCAGCTTATTCTTCCCTCTCAAACCTATTGTCATGTGGCAGAAACCCTGATGTAAGTAAGCCCTGTCCTCCCCCTGCTTATGATCCCTGCATTTTTTATTCCCCTCTGCTGCAGTGCTGAGGATCATTACATACCACGACTTAAAGACAAGACCTCACAAAGGAAGGATTAATCTTGTATTTGTGCTTGAATTTCGAAGGACTCAGGCAAGTGAGAACGTTCTGTTGTATTCTCCTTTTTTTTCCCCCTCTCTCCTAAATGCGAACATAAGAAACGAAAAGCAGCGAATGTGATGAGCTGGGTCTGTGTTTACTGAGCGAACACAGCGGTTCCTCAGCTGCAGGTTGTGCGTGAGGAGCGAGCGGGATGCGAGGGGAGGCTGTGGGGCTGGGAAGGGAGCTGCGGAGCGGGGCTGGCAGCCTTAGCCCAGCCCGGGAGGACAGATGGCTAGTGCTGCTTTTTAATTCATCAAGCAGGCTTTACGTGAGGCCCGTTGGCGAGCGGGTGTGCTGCGAAAAGCGGGGTCAATGGGCACGAATAGGCTGAGATCAGGACCAGATGCCTGCCGAACAATGGGGCTTTTGAAAGAAATGCGGGAGGAAGCGTGGCGCTGGCTTTGTACTGCCTCCGCATTGCAGGTTGGAATGGGGCAGCTCCGATTTAATGAAGTGCATTCCTAAACGTGGTCGTCAGCCCGGGCTGGGAGACAAGGGGACATGTCAGAAGGGGGCTTGTGGGGCCGGCACTGGGGGGGGGAGCGATCCACTGATGGATCGCCCCGAACAATGCGGGCTTAGTGCTGGATGGGAAAAACCATCAATACCTCCCTGTGCATATTAATGCGATACAGCAGGTGTTGCTAAATGTCTGTCCCCGCATTGTTCTGCCGAGGCTCAGCCGGGGAGGGGGCAGGAAGGAGACCCTGCGAGGGATGCTCTCATCGGGAGTAGAAATGGAGATGCTCATGCTGCACATGCTGCGGGGAGGGCGGGAGGAGACAGTCGGAGCGATTCCTCTCTGGGGTCACTGCGCGGGACAAGGTGCTGGGCCCCGGAGCTGAGCTGGACAGCGGTCCCTGTGCTGGCTCTGGAGCAAGCTGGGGACAGGCTCAGAGAGGCTGGTTACAGCTTGAAGGCATAGCAGGGCCAGGAAGGTGGTTTTTGGTTGGTTTTATTTATTTTTTTTTCCCTGCAAATATCCCTGAAACTAAGCAGATGTGAGAGCGGGGAAGTGAATCTCCCAGGAGCAGGATGGGTCTCCAGGGCAGAGGGCAAGGATGGAGGAGGCAGAGATGGTGTCTCCACTGGAATTCAGCAGTGAGAGAGTTAAAAGGGGGCATATTTTTTTCAGCTTCACCAGAAATACATCAATTGTGAATGAGTTGCGGAAGCTGTGTGTGAATTGCAATAAACAAGGTGTATAACATGGATAAAACCAAACATTTATTCCTGCATTTGTAGGCATCCTGCTACACTGGCTCAATATACCCCTTCTTTAAGATAGTTTTCCACGTAACAGAAGTAACATCCCTAAATACTTCCAGCCATGTTAGCCAGTTCAATTCTCGAGGGCTTGGGGAGGAGGGGAGTGTACATAGTCAGTCATTATATGTATTTCTTAATAAAAAGACACCCATTTAATTGCTGCCATTGTGTTGTCTGCTCCCCTTGTGATTTGTGACATGCTATACTGTATTTGTCAGCAGAATGAAAGGGGTCTTTGTTCCTTATTCATATTATGGCACACTGCATCTCTCAGTGAAAATGGAATATTTGCCTTTAGAGCTAACTTAGCTGGTGATCCGTGCCCGCTGTTACACTGGGAAGGGTCTGAGGTTTCTTTGCCAGAGATTTCAGGGGAATTTGCAGGCAAGGCTTGAATTATTTTACTTATTTATTCTTACCTATCAGTGTGTTAATAGTGATGAAGAGTGATCAGCTTAATTTGCCTACAGGGCAGGTAAAGCATGGCCAATGGCTGCAGCAGCTTCACGTATTGCAGCTGCCTTTCTGTGTGTATCCCTTGTCTGTGGATGAATGGCCAAGTTGACCATGGACTGGGATTTTGTCCTTGCGCACCTTCGATCGTTTGCTGCTGTGTAAACTGGCAACAAGAGTGTAGGAAAATAAACCAAGAGCGTGTAAGATGGACAAGCTCATGTGCCTATTCAAAGGTTGGCCAGGACTGCAGATTAATAAAGGCAGTTAGTGATCAGCCAGCTGTGAGAGTGACTATTTGGGAACACCAGTGGCAGTTGGAGAGCACTTTCCAGGCACCGGTGAGGAGTGTGTGCAGGATTAGATTAGAGTGTCATGTAACATCAACAGTGTTACCACTTGCCATCTATTTGCCGTCCTTTCCATGCTCTGGCTCCTTGGGTATCAGTCTGTGTGCCTGTCAGTGGGAATGCTTGCTTTACAAGTGTAGTGGCTGGAACTGGCAGCCAAAAAAGATTTAAGGCAGTGCTTGCCCAGGCAATTAGTAAGACTTCTTCTAGCACACCTACACGGCATGAATGTATGGAGCTGGCTTTTAAACTGAACCCCCAGGTTCAGCAAGTTGAGCTTTATGTTGTTAATTATGCTTATTTTCCACTCTGCAGTGCCTAAGTTAAAATGGGCAAAACGCAAGGGTGAGCTCAGTCCCAGGGGGCTGGGTCTGCTGGGAAGGGCATCTCTGCTAGAGGGGCTGGCTCAGAAGAGGGCCAGACTGTGAACCTGTTGCTTGTTGATGTGTGGCTCCTCTGGCAATGTGAGAAATTATATCAAGGAGTAACTTTGGTCTGGAGAGAGCAAGGATGTACTCAGTGGTGCAGAAGTGCAGGGAGTGTTTTCTCCCTTGCCATCTTGTTTCCACTTGTCCTTCTCTACTGCTAAGTCCTGTCAGATAGAAGCAGTGATTGATCTGTGTAGATCAAAGAATGATGCTTCATTTCCTTCTGGGAAACTGCTCCAGAGCTGGTAAGAAAGAGCACAAGCAGCTGTTCCAGGAGCACTTCAGCTCCCTGCTGTCGAAGTGTTGTAGAGCCAGGTTTTGCCATAGCAGCAATAAGCCTTTTTCAGTTGAATAACTTTCTTTTTTTTTTTTTTTTTTTTTTTTAAATACATTCTTCTAATACAGGTAATCCAAACTTAAATATGAAGCTGAGAGTATCGCCTTTGTTGTTATTTACAATCCCTAGCACAAGTAAGGCTGGCATAGCTGTCAAGGTGTTGCAGAAAGAAAGAAGCAACAATGAAAGCCTATAATTCCACAGCAGAAGCTGATTAAGTGGTGTTGTGTTCCTGACTCTGCATCTGACAATAACAATACTTACCCTGCAGTTCAGTCTTTTAAAAGTTCCTATGCTCCAGGTAAGGCTCTTGCCTGCACTTTGGAGCCTGTGTACAGACACCTTTCTGCCAGCTTTTCATCCTTTCCAGTGCACTGAGTCTTTACATGGTTACACAAGAAGTGCTTCTGAAATGAATGCACATCAAGTCGTTTTGGTCAAGAGATGCTGGATGCTGTGGTATTCGATAAAGCTTATTCAAAATGTGGTGCTGTTTTCAGTCAAATTCTGCTAAATCCTGTCCTGAAATCCTCTGAATGTTTTGCTCTTGAATATTCTGGTAAGCATGATGACTGGTTCACTGTGTTAATCCTATATGGTCTTTCTGTCTGCAGCTAATCCTGAGCTGCTGTTGCTGTTCTGCATACATGAGTAAGATTCTTTCCCCCCCTCCTCTTGATGATGTCCAATAGAGTTCCAGCTGACTGCTAGAAGATAACAGTTCAAATATCCTCCTCTTCCTTTATAGTATGAGAGTTGAGTTTCTTCTTGAAAAACAAAACCTGGAGAAGTAGGAAAAATATTCTTGATCTGTTGAGCTCTATCTGCAGGCATGCACTGGGTCTGACTGTGCAGGATGTTCTCAGGAATTTCAGCTGTAGACAAATGTGGAAGCAAAGACATGTTTAAAGCAAGTTTCCAAACTCACACAGATTTGACAGATTTTTCTGCTGCAACTTCTCATTCATTAGAGTTGAAGCTGTCAGTGATGGCTATGGTAAATATTGTTCTCCTAAAGTTACTGGATTTTCCTAGCTTTTTACTAGTGTGTGGTTTGTTTTGGTTTTTTTTTAATTAATTATTATTTTTGATTGCCACACCTACCTGTGGAAGATATGCTTTGCAAAATCCCTTTCTGGTGAAAAAAAAACCCTTTTCCTTTGGGAGAGTTAGTGTCACCTCAAAATTATTACTTGACCAGGTTTCAGATTTAGTAGCTTAGGTAGCAAAGGGTTCCAGTTTAACCTTGGGTTGATTCTCCCCACCCCCCTGGACAGACACTGTATCTCCTTACAGTAAGATTAGCATATTTCCATAAATATGTTAATATCCATATGCCCTATATTGACATGGTTGCATGGGATGTATATATCTGGTGTGTGCATTTAACTGCAAGCATCAAAATGTCATGAAGTGGAGAGTCCATGATAACTGAAGTCAAACTTTTTCTTAAAAAGCTGTGTAATATTTAGTTGATGTAAAATGTTATAAACACCCATTTCTTTCTGTGGAAGAGATTGATTTTTTTTTTTTTCTTCTAAATAGATTTTCAAAGAATTCATTAAGAAAATGAAATCCAAGAAGAAAAATAGTTGACCCAGCAGTTTGAGGCCAATGAGGCAAATACCCAACGAAATTGTGTCAAGTCAGCCCTAAGTGAGCTGTGCCTGAATGACTTTGTTATATATGTTTTCTGAAAATTTTCAGTATTGAAATAGGGGAAAAAAACTTGCTAAATGAATAATGTAATTCTGTCAGCAACTGGAGTGTGGCTGTGGATATCACTTAGTGTATAGAAAAGTAGCTTATTGCTTTTCCTATACAAACAGTGATGGTGTCCCACCTGGAATTTACCTTCTTTTTTTGCTTGAGGAAACTCTCCATCTGTTGTAGATTGGAAATTTTAATTTGTTTGTGTGGGATTTTTTTCTGTTTTTTCATCAGAGTACAACACTGCCTTGTAATGAATTTGAAGATAAGGTGAGAGTCAGGCACACAAAAAAATCTGTGAAAGACTTCTGTTACTAAGATGGTGATCTACTGGGGAAAAAAGTAAATTTGCTCTTTCCCCCCACCAACCCCTCTTTGAAATTCTCTGGGTACAGGTTTTACCAGAAGCCTTTGGCAGGTTTGTTGCTCACACTGAGAACACTTTGGTGTTCATTTTTTTACGCTAATTTAAATGAATGGGGAGCAGCTGAATAATAGTCATGTAGAAGGTGCTGTTGGAAATGAATGCTCTGTCAGCACTGCCTGGTGATTAATAGTGTGTCATTTCTGCGATGGTGCGCTGACAGTCTGGCATCAGAATGCAAACCCTTGGTAAAGGTGGGGAAGTGACTGGGGGGAAAAGTCTTCTCTTTCCCTGTTTTTCACATGGACCACAACAAGAGCCTGAGGCTTGAGACATCCCCTGAGGCTTTGACTGAGGTATCCGAGTTCTTTTCAGCAGCAGAAGCTGGGAAGGGGCCGTAGCATTGTAAGCTACTTGCACAGTGCTGCAGGGATGGCTGGTTAAAGGTGTGTTTTAAATGTAGTTTAGTTGACAAGTGTCCTGGTGTTGACAAGGCAATATTTTAATGTGTGATAATCTGCCATCCTAAACTCTTCAGGAAAATCAAGGGTTTAGTATATTCAGATGCATGAGCTAAAATTGTCCTTTGCCTTTTCTACACAAAGACTTTAATTTTTATTTTTTTTTCCTTGGTGAAGATGAAGTCAACTCATTTTGAGTCCTAATCAGGAAGTGATTCAGAGTCTGTGCTCATTAAATCCTTCCCTTCACTCCTGGGAGTGCCAGCCAGGATGTCACACATTACCTGCTGATGAGATGATGTTTTGTGAAGGAGATGAATGTCCCAGAAAGTATTCTCACAGTGCCAAACCACTGGGAAACTGGAAAGGGTTTAGAAAGCCACAGGAAGGCTGCAATATAAGTACTTGAACTAGTTTTATCATCACTCTGTTAGGCAGCTGCATACCCATTAGAGAGATCTCATCTCTAGTCATATGTGATTTGGGGGGCATGAAGGCTGAGCCCTGCTGTTCTCATTATTTGCAGTTTCAGATTTTCTTTGGGCTATTAGGGTACAACACAGAGCATTTAATTCCCCTTATCAGCTCCTTTAGTCAACGTTTGATTGGACAGATCCTTTTCAAATTTTTTTTTTTAGTTCTTCTCTTTCTCATACTTCATGGATTCTATTGTTTTATTAGTTCAGTGGCCTTTTTGGGTCACTGCAGTCTAAGTATTCTGACTTTTATAAAGGTCTTGGTGACTAAATATTAGTGACCTCTATTCATCTTCCTTGTGCTTCTCCAAGGCCGAGCAGTTTGATTTTGAGCTGCACTGTGTTACAGTATCAGCCGGTTCATCGCGTGGTGAATCAAAACCCATTTCTTCCCCGCAGATGAAGGTGTCCATTCACTACACTGAGCTGCAGTTTCTGCTTCAGTGTTTGGGTAATAGGATCCCTGGAAAAGAGATGGAGAAGAAACTAGCCTGTGGAGCTTCGCCAGCCTAAGTAAAATAAAGAAATGTACCATTACACAATCGAAAGAACACTGTTGGGTTCATGGCAGCTCTAGGGAAGTCTAACAAGCTAAGCGTGATTGACTTGAATTTCCAAGTTATATAAGAGACCAGGGAAGAGTCAGCATTATTAACTGCATTAGGGAGCTTGTTATACCAACAGAAGTTTTTTTTGAACATTCAGCCTTGTGTTGGTAGGCTCCTATTTTGGGGGCATTCCTTCTAGGGCCTC
Source organism: Lophotriccus pileatus (assembly GCA_035583135.1). NCBI lineage: Eukaryota > Metazoa > Chordata > Aves > Passeriformes > Tyrannidae > Lophotriccus > Lophotriccus pileatus. Next base: position 6,130,155 of record JAWWES010000024.1, read on the forward strand.
ATCTATGAGGCATTTCCATAGCTCAGACTCTGCCTCTTGGTCAGAGATGAATAGACATGGATATGTGGAGAATTTGGGGTTCCAAGGTTAGGGACTGTTGAGATTGATGCTGCCATAACTTGAACATTTTACTCATCATATTCTGGCATTATCTGGACAAGTCTTGTCAAATAGATGTGTAACATAAGAGCTTTCCTCTTGCTCAGTCTTGCTTTCTCCTTCTGGTAGCCCTGTGCCTCATTTGTTACTCTCTGCTGCTCACTAAGTGAAGTGAAAAGTGGGCTTTATGAGGGAGATAAGAATGTCCCAACATCAGGGTGGAAAAAATTCTTGAGAAATACCTACATGAACAAAGAGAAACAAAAACTATTCCAGCAACCAGAACTGTGGCCTTTGGTAGCTCAGAAGTGCTGTGTTTGGGAGACTGTATTTTAGCAGGCATTTTTTTCTAAGTTTAATGTTGTAGGCTTTTTTAAAAGGCGGGGGGGAGCAAAGCAACACCCCAAAATGTCAAAGCTCTGCCTTCCTCCCAAAGCCCTACCTTCCTTCCAGCTGTTAAGCAGGGCCAGAGAACTGTGGGAAATTTCATCCACGATATTTAAAGCTTGGAAAAATGAAGTGGGAGTCACTGAAAGCAGAAGCTGATAATGGAGTGTGTGAAACAGTTTTTCAGGTGTTGCTGCTGGCTGCATCTGACACACACAAAGCTTACACTTCTAAGCAAGAGGAGATCTGAATGCCACCCAAAAGTTGCTTTTATATGTAGAACTCTTTGCATCTCTGGCTGCAAAATGGCACGTTGTCACCATGGGGAGATGTTTAAATTGAAGGACCTTTCTCTAATAAAAGGTCTGCTTCATTGTAAAGGAGATACTAGTGTTACAGCATCTTGAAGGGCAAGCTGGTAAATGAGATATTATTATCTCAGTGTGTTCTTTTAGTAAAATATTGAAAAGTGGCTCACTCCTGGTGAATTACCTGCTGACCTGATCCTCTAGCAGCCTTATTAAATAGTTGCCTGTTGTAACACTCTTTGTGAAGTTAAAGCATGTCCCACTGCACTAAGCACTATTTCAGATATCCCCATTATAACAAAAAATCTTTATATAGTAATAGTGCAAACCGATGGCTCTCGTGGGTGCTTTCATAATGAGGTTTTATGGTGGCCATTCTCTGATCCCTTTTCTCCTTTTGTCAGTGCATCAAATTTACTCAATTCCTCTCCATATTCATGGAGCTTAACAAATTTGCTCTTCGAACTCCTCTGATGTTCCAAACATCAACACTTCTCATACAAGAATGAGTTTATCAAAACAAACAGTGGCAGAAAATAAGGATATCTTTGCACAGCACAATTGCTTGGGCTGGAATGGCTTAATGAGCCACTGGAGCCATATCTGCACTCCTTGCCCTGAGCGAAGGCAAAATGAAAGGAATTAGTTTAAATTCTCGAAACTTGCACTGTTTAAAAGCTTGTACTCTCCTTGAGCATTGGGGGCTCTGATGCTGTGTTGCATAGCAAGTAGTAACTTGATTTCTTTGGCTTGTCTGTCTGCAGACAGAAGAAGAGTTGTAAAAGCAAATAAATATTTCTATTTGCCAGATGGTGGTTTACCTTGCTGGTGCTACCTGAGGTGTGTAGTACTGTTACATCAACAGAAAGAATGGGGATGTGACCAGCACCTGAACAAACAATTACATTTGTGCCTTGGGCTTTGGAGCTATATTCCTTGGATATTCTTGGGTGGAATGGAAGAAATCTTAAACTCCTCTGATGTCTTTCCTGACCTCAAATCTGATTACATTATTTTTTGATAGCTTTCCCTCAGGAGTTCTTTCTTTTAAATGCAATTTACAAATACACATTCAGATAAGCCTGACACTATTAATTTTTGTGGTCTAGTTATTTTATATTGCTGACCATCCCCTTGATACTCCAACTTCTTCCTAGAGACAGTATTCATTGTACTTCGAGAACCTGTGGTCTCGCTTTCTCAGTGAAAGTGTGGATGGGTTAAAACATTCTACTTTTTTTCCCTTGACTCATGTGCCTTCTCCCAGTTTGACTAGGTTTGGTTTTATTTGGATACACCTGGGCAATAAGAAGCAGAGTTGCTCAGACACTTCCAGTTCTGGTTCTGTGGTTTGTACCAGTCAGGTTTCCTAAACCACATCTTTATACACTGAGACTGGTACCAGGCAGAGAGAGCCGGCAGTGAGCTGTGGGAGACACAGCTTTGCAATGGGCCAACATCTATCTGTCTAGGCTGCTGGATCTCTCTTAGCTATGTATTTTCTAGGAACTTCCTGCTTTTGCCACTGGCCACCTTCATCTCTGCATGCTGCAGGCTCATCTATCCAAAAAAAAAAAAAAGGGATTGGGAAAATGACCTAAGTTACTGCAAGCTCTGTTAACAGGAGTGTTTCATGGCTGGGTGCAGTGGTTGATCTTTTGCATATCTTTCCACAGTCTGTCTCGTTCTTGGGAATTATTTTTGCCCTCTGGAGAGCTATTTTGTTAGGTGTTGGTTGTGTTTCAGGAAAAAAAGAGAAAAACAAAAAAGATAAATTTCATAATGTTACATGAAGCAACAGTGAAGAATAATCCCACTTTCTGGAAAAATGCTGAAGGAGCTGTTGTAGCTGTTCCTTTGGTCTCTGTTGCTGTTTGACACAGGTACAAATTGCCCAAACTATGTGCAGCAGTAGGATTAAAACAGCTCCTGTATTCAACGCTTCTCCAGCTTAAAGTTTTATTAAAAAAATGTCTGTTTGGCTCTGCTTGCAAGCCTGTACATCCCCACACCACGCTGGCTGTGAGGTTTGATACCATCTCAGTAATTAAGTGCCGGCATCCTACAGCACAGTGGGTTTAATAGGCTGTCAGCAGCTTAAATGCCACCTGATATTAAATTTATCAGTCTAACTTTTTGGCATTCTGCAGCTGACCCACGGTAACAATGGCCACGGAAAGTTATGTGTAGATGGTGCCTGCTGCACCTGCACTGCTTGGTTGCTTTAATTGCTGATCTGTTATCTTCAAAGAGATGAGAGTGCACGAGAAAAAAGGCAGCACTACACTTAAAGCAGTTCTTTGCCCAGCTCTCTTCAGTCCATTCTCTGGAGGCTTTTTAAATGCCCAGTGTGTCAGGCTGTGATGAACCTACCAGGCAGCTGTGCCCCTGTGCAGGGTGGCAGGTCAGTCTTGTTCCACACAGGGCACTCAATCTGTGGCTAAATGGGCTGCAGCTACTGGCTTTTTGGGCAGCTTTTTGTGCTGGAATGGGTGAGCTGCTGCAAGGAAGGGAGCAAGAGTGACCACCGGGAGTTCTAGGAGGTTCTAGGGCTTGGATTTGCTTGACCTGCTGAAGAGCTGCCCTCTTTGGGGCAAACCCTCCATTGTTGGGCGTTCTGTAGGCAACATGGTACTGTAGGTGCATTACAGTCATTAAGGTTGCAAAAGACTCCAGGATCATCAAGGCCAACCACTAACCCTGCACTCCAAGTCCACCACTAAACCCTGTCCCCACGTGCCACATCCACCGTATTCCCAGGTATGGTGATTCCACCGCTGCCCTGGGCTGCCTGTTCCAATGTCACCCTTTCAGTGAGGAACTTTTTCCCTAATATCTAATTAGAGTTCCTCCTGCTCCCCTGAAATGCAAATAATGGTGTGGATTTATCCCTCCCTGCCTTATTTTCTCCCATTGTAAGCTGAGGGTAATGATACGCTCCTTTTTTTAAAGCTCTTTGGGATCGGTAGATGAAAAGCACTATGTAATTATTGAAGTGTAGCTTTTATGGTGCTGCCTTTAGAAGGAAGGGAAAAAATATATTCACTTGGCAAAACACTGTGTTGTAGATACAGCTCTGGAAATCTGACTTTCATTGTTAAAGCTAAAATTAAAAAGGACTGTTCTGCTGTGTAGTGTCATACCACAGGCCTTGTGTGGAGGCTGCAGAGAAGCTTTCTGAGGCACTGGAAATGGATAAAAAAAGAAGAGCTCACTGAAACAAAAGAAGGGCTGGTCAAAAATAAAGTGAAGTAAAGCCAGTGATGCCTGTGAGTGCCTCTTGTCTATCTTTGGGACTGAGAGATGCTTAGGCAATGCAACATCGAGTTCTTAGCGGTGTATATGCTTCTGGCCACATCGTTTTCAAGGCCATTAAGTTCAAATGCCTGTCTATTTCCTGAGATGAAAGAAAAGAGAGCTCTCTCAAAAAAAGCAGCCTGCGAATTCTGAAGCAGCTGTTCTGCATGCAATTTGCCTGGAAATTATACCTCAAAATACCACTTTTACCTACTTTGAACAAGGCAGAGGCTGATATGAATGCCTCATTGTTTTGCCTCAAGATTGTTTTCCCTGAAAATATCTTTCAAAATATTTATTTTTTTGGTAAATGCCTGTGTATAATTATATATAAAGGCTAATTTGTGTCGCTGAATTTTGTACTGTCAAATGGAAGCTGAGTGGTTTAATACCAAAATGGGACTTCACATTTAAATCATGCCTATGTGCTTTTTATGTTTTTACAATAGATTCAGTAGCTAATCATCACCTAAATTGGCTTTTCTAAATAACAAGCCATATTAGATAGTCTAATGGGTTATTTGGAAAATGAGAAGCAGAAATGACACTACAGTGAGTCAAGACTGTAACACTGAAGTTAAAAAGAAGACAGAAAATAATGCTCCATTTGTCTGTCCATGTGCACTAAGCCTTGCTGAACACATGGATTTGCTGATCAACAGAATGCTGGAATGTTTGATGAAATTGACTCATTCATTGAAAATCTCAAAAATTGTAATGAAAACCAGCAAATATGTTGGGTTTTTTTTTTTTTTTTCGTAACAATATCCAAAGTGCAAGGTGAAATTCTTGCTGAGAGCATCACAGGGTGTTATCAACACTCAGACCTTAATTCCAGTAAAAGCCCACCTGCATGCAGAAAATGAGAAGGATAAACTTGTGACATTGTCACCACGATGTGATCATCCAAATCACGGAAAGAAAAAGCTGTGAAAGTCAATTCTGTTCACTCTCAAAATCAATAAAAACAGGGTATTTCAGGAGAAAAGTCTGCTTTCCAATGCATTAGGCCAAGGTGTTCATGCTCACCATTAATTTTTTTTCTTGGTGATATCAGATGTGGCCAGAGCAAACAGCAGACAGCTCTGTCCATCACCCAGCTGGAAGAAACTAATGCACTGCAATATACAGCTCAGCTAGAATTCATGTGGTCAGCCCACATGATAATGATTTCAGTGATCATAAAGCTGTTATTTTTATAATACAGAATGGGGGGGGGGGGAAGAAATGACTTGGCAGGCTTACTTGCTGCCAAACTTTTCAGAATTCTTCTGCTGTGGAAATCTTTAGAAGTTCCTGTGAAATTTGTGTTATTTATTTGTAAGCCCAAATGAAAATGTTCAACTGACTATGACCCCAATCACTTAAAACATTTGGAAGTTACAGAACTGTGACCAAAAGGAAAGTCCTGCTTCTGCCAAAAAAAATACTTAATTTAAAAAAATATATAAGTTTACAGGTAGTTAATTTTTAATGCAGACAGGTGTCATTTTGGTGTTTAAAAACCTGTCTTTTTTTGGGCAAGAGATATGGAAAAATGGAATAGCTAGGGAGAGCTTGTGGAAACTTGTTTTGGAATGAACAGAATTGCAATTTTAGCCCTTAGTATTTTTCTGGTGTGCTTACAAACGGCTTTATGTGAAGAACCGAGGGGAGAATGTTTCCTTCACAGTCCTGATGCATTTCAGGTATGAGTTTTCCAACTAAAAATTGTCTTAGTTTACTTCTGTTACGTGTTTTTGGAGTTTCAGAGAGAACAGCTGTGTTCTCTGGGTATGACAGAAACACGGCACTTGCTTTTGGGCTGGTCCCATTGGCTTCAGGGGAGCATTGGATTGGGGCTTTGTTGCTGTGGTGTGGCTGTAGATGAAGCTTTTGGAGGAGGAACAGTTTCAGCTCTGGTGCTGCGGTGTGGTGGACACTCACCTTATTGTTTGGTTTGCTACCAAATTTCCTGAGTTTTTCCAGGAGATGAGCATCCTCTGACTCGGGGGCTAATAAAGCAGTTAATTTGTGTGTTCATCACTTGAGCTGTAATTTGTTTATTTGTTGTGCTACTAATTTGATGGGAAATATCTCTTTGAGGTATCCATGTGGTTATTTGTATAAAGAACTGCTGCACTGACCCCTCAGGTCAGCACTCTTCACTCTGGAAAGGCTTCAGCCTCATAAATAAGGAATTTGCATTACACTAGCGAGAGATTTAAAAGAACAAAGAAAGAATCCTCTTGCCTCTCTTGAACCGATTAAGTATCTTGGCTTTGTTGTATAGCATTACTACATACAAGCTAGGTCCTGACAAACTTCTGAAGGAATGGGTTGGATTCTTCCAATCTTTGAGACGTGCAAATATTTTAAATATCACCTTAAAAGGTACTGCGTTGTTAAAGTTGAAGTTACAGCCACGATGGAAGAATTACTGGGTGAAACATTCCTTGCTTGTCTAGAGAGATCAGATTAGGTTACAACAGTGGTGTTTTCTTTTGGAAAGAAAAAAGATTCTTTCTTTTGGATTATTCTAAACTTGAGTCCTAACAGCAAAAAAAAATCCTCCTGCATCACAAGAGAGGCCGTCTCCTAGTTTAACCTCCTCAGCTGGCATAAATCATGCAGCGTTTTTTAATGTCAGGTCATAGGCTTGGATAAGCATATTTATTCATATCAAGCCACTGAATGTTTTGAGGTTTATCTATGACTAACTGAAAGTCTTTAAAAATAGACCAAACATCAGAAAGCTCTTGAAATATTTTGTGATATAAAGTCTACTTCAAATAAATGTAATAGTCTCAATTGCCTCTTACAGTTGGTTCATTTTAATGGCTTTTTATCCTCTTTTCTTTCCCTGATCAAACCAAGTGCAGCTCACCTCTGGGATGAGGTCAGATGTGCTGTTGATGAGATTTGCTGATGCCCATGGTTATAATAACAGGCATGGACCCACCTGACATAAAGGGCCTCCTCTGCACTTATCCCAGCACATCCAGGTCACTCCCTCCTGTGGGGACAGGCTGGTGCAGTCTCTGGGCTCTCTCACACATAAGTTGGCATCTTACCATCAGCTATATAAAGAATGAAGTTGGGTATGTGAGTAACTGTTGCCTGTTGAAAAACCCCTAGTAAAGACCAAGTGATGGGCTGCCAGTTCCAGTATAGAATGGCTTTCTAGATGAGACTTTCCTTTAACTAAGGATCTTCCACGTGATTAAGGATGCCATTTGTCTCCTGAGATAATGTTGTTTTGGGAATCCATATCAGTGGGCTTTTGGTCCTTGAGATTTTGATACCTGTGTTAGGATGCTAATTAAATAAGGCTTGTGGTAATGGGTCTTGTATCTGAGCCCGCTGGTTCTGTGTTTTTCCTTCACAGAAGTCAACACCAATTTGACCAGTTGTAGGTAGCTCACAGGTTTGGGGTGCCAGATAGAAAGGAGACACATACTGAACAGTTTCAGCTGAGAATAAGGGACAGACAGCCTAGGTCCACTGGCACCTACAGAGGTTCCAAAAAATTAAGCTGTAACTTTTTTTTTTTCATTGTATAGGGTTGAAAAGATTCCTCTTAAATTCAGTTATGTTGTTCTTAATGAATATAAACCATTTGGTGGGTCAGGTAATTTGTAGTGCAAGTATTTCACTGAGTCCTTCACTGGGCAAGTAGATTAGGGACCACACATGCAGTCTTGAAATAACTTAATTTTAAAAATCTTGTTATGTAAAGAGGCAAAAAACAAAGTAAAAGACCTGGGGCCACGCTTGCAGCTGGCATAGATCAGCATAGCACCATGGATTTCAGGGGAGCAGCACTGATTTCTGCTGGTTGAGATCCTGGCCTTTAATCTGTCGTCAATCTAATAAAATCGAGCTGCTCTAATTACCACAGTGTCAGTCAGAAATATGTTTGCCTGAAATGATAAGGCTGAGTTGGATTCTGGAGCCCACACAAGTCAGCAAACACTGTGCAAATCTGAGTTAAACCATGTGTTTGCCCACTTAAGGAGAGGTTGTCCACGGTCATGGTATGTGTGGAAAGACAGCGGGGGAGTGAGAGGAACAACTGAAACATATGGCCCAAGTGAGCTTTCTCTTTATTCCAATGCATCAGGATAAGACAAGCTGTTGAACCGATGAGAAACCTTCTTTATAAACCATATTTCAAGATTAAAACTGGGAGAAATTCAGTACCAGTGATCCCACATGTATGTTTGACTGAAGGTATAGAAAAGGGTTATGCTGAAAGCAGGGAAAAAAGCCCGCAAGCCAAACCTCCCCGAGTCTATAATGGCTGTATCACTGTGTAAAAGAAAACAGCAATTTCCCCTCCAAAGTGTCCCTAAACTGAAACCTTATCAATATTTCCAGGTGCTCACTGGCTTTATGATATTGTGAAGTTTCATTGCAATGGATTGTATTTGTATGGAACTGTTCAGAATTGGGTTTGGGGAGCATGAAGGCACGAGAGACTAGTGACATACATTGAAATATGCTCTTTACCACATCTTAACTGTTAATTTTGAGCTTATGTTTCTTGAAGAAGAATGTGGAAGTAGCATTTTCACAGTGTCTGTGACCTCCTGAATGGTCAAATTTGAGAACTTCCCGTATTGCAGCTGCACTTGCTGCAACTTATGCCCTTGCAGTGGCTGTTAATTCAGTACTCAATAAAGAACACTGTATTATTATTTAACATGAACACAAGAGTTATAATTTTGAACTGTAATCCTTGGGGTTGCTTCTCCCCTCAGTCAATGGAAAGACTTTTAGCATTAGTTTCAGGATGAGCAGACAGACCAACTTCCACTGGGTCTGAAAATCCCAATTTGCAGTGAATGCAGGAAGAATCTTGGTGCCTGTTTTTGAAGCCTTTCATCAACAAAGTCTACGCCCCCAACCTAAACCTGCAGGCTTTATCAGCTGCCTGACCAGGATAAATTTATCTTGTCCATTCCTGTCATTAATTCAGTGCATCTGCTTTGCTTTATAAAAGGTAGCCACCCACCAGTGTTGATGAACCAGTAACACTTGACAGCATTGGATCATTTTTAAGAAATTCAGAAAAAAAAAGCACCACTCTTCAATTCTTGCCTCTCCCCCAGAAAACTCAGACACCTACATGTTTTTATTTGCCTCTAAACCAAGATACTGCTGCAGAGCCAGGGATGAAAAATATACAGATTTTGTCATCTTGTCATCTTTTTTTAGGTACATGTGTAAATAAAGATACCAGTGTGACAACCAGTGACTGACAACAGCTCGCTGTGAGTAACACCAGGCGGCTGTGCCCTGGCTTTTCTTTGGCAGGACCTTCTGAAGTGTCCCCAATGAAGAATGGAAAAGCCAGAAAATACTGTCATTGTAACGTGGGCAACATCCCAGGGCAGAGGCAGCAATCTTGTTTTCAGTGCAAGGGAACATCAGTAGTGACTGGCTTTCTAAGATAGGCAGGAATTTAAGAGCACATCTTCTAGTCCCTCAAAGCTGAAGATGTGTGTATAGGGTTCTCCCCCCCGCCCCCCCCCATTTCTTGTTTGGTTTAGGGTGGTGCTTTTCTGACTGAAAGTGTTGCTAAATGTGACCTGACGTGACAATTTCAAAGGAATTGCCCTTCGTGTAATATAAAATAAAATGAATCTTTTGTGGAAAATACATATGATTTATTTTCAAACTGAAACCCAGGATTGTGACAATTTTTTGGGTGGGAATGATGGAAAATATGAATTCTCCTACTTTGCACAAGCAAGGATTGACACCAAGACCAAAATCATAATGTATATTTTGACTTCTGCTGTCATTTTGATGTCTTGCGTGGTTTTAACAAACATCCATGGTCCTGCATTCTCATTAAATGGGTTCTATTTATGCTCTACCACTCAGTTGAGAAGGAAGGATTAAAAGTGGTATTTTAAAATGGAAAAATTTGTTTGGCATTGCTGCATATGCAGAACAGAGTTCTGTTTTTGGAAAGTGTTGGCTAAGTGATTGGCTATTGCAGTGAATTTGAATAGAATAATGCAAACAAACGAAGAATCTAATTAAAGGACAAAGAAAATGCTATCCTGTGTCAACTAAACACATTTTCTTTGATTTTTCTCCTAGTGGTCCAGCTGTAGTTACTGTCTGACTTACCAGGTATCAATATTCTGCAAAGTGCTTTGGGCGCTGTAGTTCACTGAGCACATTTTTACCTACCACCAGATCTAAAGTATGATCTTCTGGTTCACAGCCTGGCTGCCAGAGCCATGCCCGTTCATGTAGCTCTGCTAGAGTGTATGCATTTCTTTTTTATTGGCTTTCAGTTGCAAGTCATGCCTCGAAATACATTTTATTCTGTTTGTTGTGCCACATAGAACTATGATAAGCAATTTTTCTAATGGCAGTAGTTTCACCAATTCAGCAGCCAGGGGAATGTGTAGATCACTGGGGTTATGCATGCACAAAATCTTCTGGCTAGAGTTTTGCCTAATGTTTGTGAAAGGGTAGAGCAACCTTGTTTAATACTTTCTCCTTATAGGCATGTAGGAGAGAATAAAATATGTAGGCTGAGTAGATTGTATAGAGCAAGGGGTGCTACACAGAGGATTAGTGAAAACAATGAAGTTTTATTCCATGTTACTCTTTGAGGGCTTTCAGCTGAGAAAGCTTTTTCTGTCCATCATACATGTGATACTTATGCTATATTACTAAAGTATTTTTTGGAAACTGATGGAGTGCTAACATTGGCCAACAGTTCTCACCAATCCCAGGGCTATCACTTGCCAATTCCTTCCTGGAGTTGTGTTCCTGCATCAGGTACTCTGCTGAGTGCTGTCATTTTTTTTTAATGTTGCCTCTCTGAAGTGATAGTTGCTGTCAGAAATCTAGACCTACACCAGTCCTGGTTTAGTATAATATATGTATTTATTTTTCTGTTATTTTTAAAGGTTTTTAAAAGTGTTTCTAGGAGGTGCACAGCTCTCTGCTTTTCTTTCTGTGGGTGAAGTATTCCCTTTTATTACCATAAGAAAATCTTTACCTCTTCTCCATTACTGTGTCATTTAGTCATCATAGGCAGATGAGTTTATCTTCTGAAAAGTGCCTTTAAGATGTTAAAGTGATACCATTACAATTTAAAACCCTTCTGACACTGCCTGTTCTACTAGAGTACTAAATCTTGTCTTCAGTGTGAATGAAAATCAAATAAGCTTTCACTTGCTTGACAATTGTTGCAAAATAGAAGAAAATGCTCACGCTTTCATACAGTAATGACTGTGTCATCTCAGTGAAGTTCAAAGAGCAAACCCTTTTATGCACACTGAAAACATTCACTTTTGAGATCCGTTGCTTATTTCCTAGACTTCTGTGGCAAAAAAAAATTAATAAGGGATTTTATAGTTACCAGGCCATTTCCCACAGTGTCACTTAAATGAACTTGCTTATTCACATTCTGAAAAAGAAAACTTTGTCAAAAAAGAAAAAAAAAAAAAAAGTTGAAACGTGTACCGATGGGCCAGAAACAAACTGAGAAGCATGGAAGGGTTGGGGTTTTTTTGTCTTCTGTGCATGATGGTGTATGTGACATCTGCATGGGGCCATTTAGGAAGGAAGAAAGAACTGGTTTATCTGTAGTTTTATCTCCAAGTGCCACAGCTGTAGTGAAAGCTGTGCATTAGGTGAAGCAAGATCTTCGCAGAAGCAAGATCTCTTATAGAGCATCACAGGCTCAAAAACAGAGCAAGATTTCATGGTTTGAAATGTCATCATCAGGGTTGAAAGTGTCATTTGTTCTTTTCCTCCAGGTAGACAAGAAGCTGATAACTCTGCATGCTGGTGACTTCTGTAATACGTGCTGATGGAGAGGGGGTAGTAATAGGCCCTTTCTCCTAATTTTTTTTCTTCTGTAGCTTCTGAAATCTGAGTTTCCGTGGAATGCTGTGTATGTGCACATGTAATCAATGCTGCAAACAGCCTCATGTCTCGTCCAAGCTCTGTGGTAACAGAGGAACAACTGCCGAGTACGATTTGCCTTTTTAATTATCGCTTCAATCATGGGCGCGCAGCATTTGCAACGGCAATTGATACAGTCATCAAAGCATAACTAGGGATCATTGAGTAGCACAAAATCCATCACATTTATTTAGCCTTTGTGACCCTTGGAGAAAAAAAAAAAATCTGGGGTTTAATGAATTATTGTATCCATTATAGTTAAGGTAAAACCATATAAGAGGACGTGACTTCTGACACGAGGTGCAGTCATCTCCCGTTCTGTCTCCCAGGACAGAGGATGCCTGCTCAGCAATGTACCCCATAAAATGATACATAAAATGGGTATTTCATGGGGTACATGTAAACTGAAGGGACTTGATAGGAGGGAGGGTTTCCACCCTCTATGTAGTGTGCCATGGGAATGAGTGGGGGATATGGAGCCTGGTCAGATTTGGGGGCAAGCTGGCAGTTTTTAAACTCAAATGAATGTTTCTTACCTTCTGCCTCTGCTTATCATCCTTGCAAGGCTGAGCTTCTGCTCTTGCTTTATCTGCACATATATTAATCACATACATCCCACTCTCCTTGCATCTTTGAGCAGGACTCATGCAAGCTGGCTGTCTTCTCTCCGTGGAGTTTGCTGATGCTGCAGCTCAGTCCTGCAGATTGGCTCTTCTGTGCCTCCCATCCCACATGTGTCAAATCCAGACCAGACCACAGTTTACAATGTGGTGTAGGGACCACTGACCTCTCAGGCATTTCTGTTTGTAGGTTCTGGGCTACACGTTCCAAAAAATGAAAATATCTCTTTGGGAATTAATGCAAGAGTCCCAATGACCCCCTAAATCTTATGTCCTTCCCCATTTTCCTCTTGCCTGAGTCTATTGGCCACATGGTAGGATTTGACTTACTGTGTGTTTGTTGTTACTCGTGTGGGGCAACCAGCAAACAATTTGTTTTTCAGACTTCAGGAAGGATGTTGTTCTCCTTGAAAGCCATTTCAGTATCTCTCCACAGAGACAAAAACAAAACAAGGGGGTCAATTCCTATGGCAGTTATTTTGTCGTAGCTCTGTTGGATAAAACCGATTACTTACGTGGCCAGTGAACTTGCATTGCTTGTTTGATTTGGGTTGCACTGTATGAACTGAAACAGAAACCACATCCAGACTGCTTTGGAGTGGAAGAATTCTGCTATCAGTTCAATCTGTTTTCCTTGTTGTTGTTTCCGTGTAATGAAAAGATAAATATGCAAACATATTTACTTCATTAATTTTAAACAGTGCCAGGAAAAAGCCTCTGTCTAGGGATTGTGGAAAAATATTGTGAAAATTAGCTCTACATATTTTGCTTTCAGTCAACTCTGTTAATTAGGATCAAAGTACTGCAATTTTTAAAAGTTCTCACTGTTCCTTCCCACACATTTTCACATTTCAAAAAGATGCAGTTAACTAAGTCTGAGACTGTCAGTAAAGCCCATGGGAATGAGGGTTCATGTACTAATAGCTGGGTACCAACGTTCCTGAGGCCTCCAAAAATGTCAGGATTAGCTGTGGAGTGAGGTCAAATCGGGTTGCCTGTCACTTGGGGTGGCCACCGGGATGGAAATGGGGCAACTGTTTTCCTTCCCATCCTCATCCCAGGCTCTCTTTGGATTGTTTGTGTGTGGTTTCATCTTAGCTCTGATAAGACAAGTGCTGTGAGACAGCTGCTTTTACAGGTGTGAAACATCTCTTTTTGCCTTGTAATTATCAATGGGATACTTGGAGGAAAAAGGAAAAAATGAATAAGAAACTGGGTTGGTGCTTTGCACCAGAAGATTGCAGTTTTCCAAATGAGCTCAATACCAAATTAATTTTTTAAGGTGGTTGTCTGAAAAGGAAACTGGGGCACAAGAAAGATGATGCACAGTCCCCCAAACCCCCAGCAGGCCAGGGACAGAGCTGCCACACCAGAGCCATCACACACACACATGCTGTGTTTCATGTGGCTTTCCTCTCAAGCATGAAGACATTTCAATTTTAAGCAGGCACATAGTTACAGAAGGATGTTGAGTCAGCTTAAAAATCATGCTGAGATAAATAATTTACCTTTATTTGCACTGATAACACTTAAAATTCTAAATACTATTTTTTCCTGTGTTTCAGGGGATTTATGATTGTAATTTATGTCACTGTGCTGCTTTTTCTCAGTTCAGATGCCAGGCTTCCTAGTTTCATGCTTTGATATATATTTTACTTCCCAGTTACTGTGCATTGAAAGATCACAGCATTTGGCTTTAAAACGTTGTGTGAACTTCTCTGGGTTCACTGCTGGATCTCTGGCATTGGCCTGTTAAGAGCTTTGTTTTTAAATGCAAATGCTATGTAACTGTTTATAAATCTGACACAGACTTCTATACAATGGGCATAGATCTGACCTAATTTAGTCACACTGGAGAAGTGGCAGGAGGTTTATTTTGCTCCTGTTACAGAAGTGTGAGCTCTCTTCCCCCTGCTGAGAAGCCCTTGGCACTTTGCTGGTCCATTCTCAGTGAGACAAACCTTGCCTTGTAATTCCCAAGGGTTGGGTGAGCAGTGGCATACATCAAATACGTGTGTCCCCAGCTCCAGGGACTGACAACAGCATATCAGAATGGCTCATGGGTGAAGGATCGTTATTACTTTAGTGTGGGTGCCTCGGAGCAGGAATCAGTCTCATTATTCTGTGTTACTACAGTATCTTGCAGAAAGTGGACCTGGTCTGTACTTTGGCTGTGAAACAAATCCTGCTGGAGGTTCTTGCTGCTCTGGACTCACTTCCCTGACTGGTACATGCAACGGGCTGCAGGGCTGCAACTGCACCAGAGGAGGGACAGAGGCACAGCCAGGCTGTCCTCTTGCAAACCAGATGATGCAAAGAGTCTGGCTGTGGTGCCAGAAATTATCCTCTTTTGCATCTCTTGAAACTTTGCACTTATTTGAACCAATCACATGTTCCACTTACAAATTGGTGTTGTTATTGTCCCCTGCCTTTCTTGGGACACTTGCTGGTGATCTAATCTGGTTGGACATGCATAGCTGCTACCAGCCTTCTCTTGTTCTTGCTTCTAATAACTATCCTGGATGTAGTTTCTGATAGAAAGCACTGTCATTTCTTGGGTTTTTTGGAGCAGGGGGTAGGGGGTGTCTAGTGGCTGATGGGGAGATGATTTTCTTGGAAAGTGCACAGCTATTTGTTTAACTTTTAAATAAAATTCAAAATCAGTCCGTTTCTGTCTTTGGGTAAAGCCTAGTGAGAGGGCTGTAGTGTGCTGGTGTGTGGCATTAATGGCTGCAGATTCCTGCAGTGAAGCTGGGATGCATTTGTATTCAGGTGGAGGGTTTCTAGGTGCAGGAGGAGATTTGAGGCTGATTCCAGACGCATTATAAGCAGGAGGCCATGTGTACATGTCTCCATCCACATCCCACTTCTGCATTCTCCTCAGCTCTGGGGGTCACTGGGCTGGAGAACGTGGCTGAGGCTCCCCAGCAGAGACACAGTCCCTGCTGACAGCATTTGGGAGCTACAGGTCCAAATCTCAGCACTACACTTGCTTGGCTGCTTGATTTTAGCCAAATAATCTCCCTTCCTCTGCACCTCTTTGTGCTTCTCTTATTTTAACAAGTAGGAATGCTGTTGTTTGGTTCTTGTATGAAGTGTACTGAATTCCAGACTCCCTGCTCGGTTTAAGGGCTTGTGCAAACAAAATGAATGAGCTCTACTTAGTCCTTGATGTTTGGTAGCAGAACTGGGGAAAATTACCTTTAGGTTGAAAGAATAAAAGAAAGAATAAATGTATATTGCATGCTCCTAACTAATAAAACCTCAGCCTGATCTCTCTTGTGGTCCAATTAATAAGAATAGCTTCTACCACAGGATATTATTTCAAGACAGAATTGGAAGAAGGCATTGCAGGTGGGTCATTGGTCTGTCTGTGATAACATGGGTGGGTGGTCAGCCCGTGCCTTCTGAACACTTTGCAGCTCCTGAGCAGGTCAGGTGCCCCATGGCCGGTTGGGTTGGGTGGGCATGGGAGTCATCCAAATCCCCAGCAAGGAGAGAGGGGTTAGCAGAGGGGCTGCCTGCAGAGGGCACAGTGTTTAGGGGAAGAGGGCTGTCTCTCACCTGGCAGCAATGAGCCAAGCTCCCACTGCTTGCCATCATGCAGGTCCAAAAGGGCAGAATATGTTGCAACTGGATCACGAGGAATTAAAGCTTTCTATTTTGACGATGATTTTTTGTTGTTTTTCTGTTGAGGTCTGTGCAGATGAGTAGATTGCTGCCAGGTGTTCTTTACTTATCAGAAGCATCCTGCTAGTTTAAAATGAATGGGTTTGTAGAGCTGGTCTGACTGGACAGTTCACCTTGGCAGACTGGAAGCTGTGATTTGAATTGCGCTGGTTTAGGTTTAAGTCTGGTCTCCTACAGTTTTGCAGGACTTGTTAAAATGAAATAGTTGAACATGGAATAAATTGCATCAAGTGGGTCCTTTGATGTCAGTCAGCTGCATTTCTGAGCCTGGCTCACAGGAGCAGTATGTCAGGAGGAACAGACTTGAAGGTGGCATTCCCATGGGTCTGTGGATGGAGGAGCTTCTAGTGTGTGATGAGGTGAGTTGTGGCTGTCACTTTGTAAACGCTTGTTTTATTCTTCTGATTGTTTATTTTTAAAGAAGACATGAAGATGGGGGAGGAGTGAGGACAGCTTTGTATTACTCCTATATTTGTCAGCTCATGTCTTCATGAAAATAAATTTTAATGTTTCGGTATTGCAGAAAAAAATTTATCCTGATCATTTTGTCTGTAGGTTTTCCCCTAGAGTTTGCATCACCTAATTTTGATTTAGAATTATCCTTTTCTTAGGCCGGTAAAGAATCAGCAAGAAGCAGAATTACAGCTGGCGTAATATCTGTACAGCTCCCTCAGCAGGGAGCAGCCGAGCTGGGCTCTTAGTGTGGATGGTGCACATGCATCTGTGTCCCGCCAGACCACAAAGACAGCCACAATTTTCCAATCCTAGAACACAGAATCGATGCTAGGAAATGATGGAAGGCACAGGAAAGTACAAACCTCCCTCCCACTGCAGGCATTTGTAGGTGTTCCCCAGGGTCTCGAGGACTCCAGGGAATGTCTCTTGGCTCGGTGCTTCTTTGCTCTCATGCTGTCTTTTCCAGTTTTTCCATCTTCTGTCCAAAATCAGCATTGCTGTGTTTAAGACTCAGCTTTTTCAAGGGAAACCCAGTTGGTTATGGTCCATCACCTGTGGCCATCTCAGCCCAGATGTCTTTTCCCCCCCTCACGTATATACAGATCTGTGGTTGCACTGACAGCAAGGCCACTTCCACCCCTGAACTTAACGGCGTCACTTTACACCCACGTATCAATTTCTATATTACTAGTGTCAGTTTTCCTTACGTTAAAGAAATGTTAAACACCATTAACATAATCATACATGTCACTGGCAGCGAGCATACCTTCAGAGGTGCCCCAGCCGAGTGCAATGTGAGCTGCCCTCCAGCTACGCAGAACAAAAGGTTGTGTGTTAACAATATTAATGGCTGCACAAAACCAGTGCAGATGAAATCAGGCTTACTTTTAATCAGTCTTCAGGGGTTTCATGTGCTGAGGCTATTTGTTTATAGCAGAGGCCAGGTTGTGCCAGAATCTATTAAGCACTGGAAAACTGATCAGTCTGGGTTTTTTTTTTTTTACTCATTCCTAATGTGAGAATAGGAGACACTCCACGGCAGGGAAACAACCTGAAATGATACTTTGCATCTCTTAGTCTGAGTGAGGCTGGAATACGGCGATAAACACTGTGATGAATGTGTAAAGGATCCTTTTAGCATCATTGATTCTACTTACATCTATAAACATCAAAGCTAAATGTGTCTGTGTGGTGCTCTGGGGGAGTGCTCTTCCTCTTCAGGGAGTTGTGTGTCTTGTAAGGGTGAGAAAGGGATTTTCAGGTATAGGTACAAACAGCATCTCATAATTTGCCTGTGGGTTGTATATTGTTAAGATATTAGTCATTGACCACTTACTTGGGTGAAACAGTTCTGTGATTCAATACAGAAAGCACTGTTTCCTTTAATAAAAAGTTTAATTCACTATTAAGGTTGTCTTGCTGTTCTGTGCAGCTAAAATCTGCTTAACTCTGGTAGTTTATGGAATGGGGATATCTTTTAAAGATTATTTTTATTATACAAATTCATGGAGAAGTTTAAAAATGAGAAGTTTATTATTGTAACACTGTAGAAAATTCTCATGCTTCTGCTCTTGCAAAACAAACAAAAATTCATATTGAAATGCACAAGTGTAACAGAGTCCAAGTCAAAGTTTCATATTTGGCTTTTTCAAAACTAGAAAGACATTTTCAAGACCTATATTCAGTATACTTCTATTTATCTGTAAGAAAAATGCTGTTCAGAGAAAGTAATTACAATACCTGCTTTTCTGTGTAAAAGCAAGAAGGAATATCAAAACCCTTTGGGTTGAGTTTTATCCTGTTTTATTTTGTTTGTTTGTTGTTTGTTTTATTTAAGCTGATAATAGTTCTGCAATCTTATCTGCCTGGGCTCAGTACCAGAGGAACTCACTGCAATTTTAGGCCTGGTTTATACAGTGCAGATTGAATATCTATTCCTAAAATCAATGTCTATTAAGAAAACGCAGTGCATAACAATGCAAATAATTGATTACAGTTTCCATGTGACAGCAAATATTGCTTTTCAGAATTGTGCCACCTTCACATACCTTCATGTAGTATCCTTAAAAAAAACCCCAAAATTTCTACTCCAAGGACACACACACGTGTTCCTTGCTTAGCAGGAGTACGGATGGGAAGGACCAGCTTACAGATGAAGCCATGAACTGTGATCTTCCTCTCTTTGAGATATTGGTCTAGACTACATTGATCAGGCTTTTACCTTCTTCCTTCCTCTCCTGTCCTGTCTGAAATAAATAAAGTGTCAAGTTAGAGTCTGAGAGAAGTTGGGAACCAACCAGTTATGCTGCCAGCCAACTTCAAAGGGTGAGGTTGGTTTTTTCCTCCTTCTCCAGCACAGCATCTTGTGGATACGGGCTCCAACTGTTTTTCTCTGAAGTCATGTTTTCAGGCTGCTTTAAGATTGCCTCTGTGTTTTTCTCCTCCCTTCATTCCTGTCTACAGAGTCTTGGCCAACTCCAGGACTACCTGGTGAGCATTAGTGTTTCAGCAGGAGACAGTGAGTGGAGAGGCACGTGTGTCACCTGGACCACGGTGGCACTGCAGCCATGGCTGGTCTGCGGGGGTGCTTCAGGGATGCTGAGCATCAGGGAGCTGAGATTCCTGGAGAGAAAGGTCTGGGGATTTTTTTGAGAACTAAATTGTATTCCCTTACCAAGTAATCAGATATGCAGGGGGAAAAATGTCTTACAAGTCACTTTATATGGCTTAAAATTATTTTTAAGAAATACGAAGTCAAATACTAGCAATACACGAAGCTGTCTTTCAGGAATCAAATAGGACAGCAAAGAATGGATTTTCATTTTCAGCTATTCAAGGTGATGAACTGGCCTTTGTTTTCCTAATGTCCCATATCCTGCTGCCATCAAGATGACAAACTCCCATTGATTATAATGGGAAATGGTTTGGCTTTTTATCAGGGCTAAATTCTAATTAAGCCTGAAAAATATGTCTTCAGCCAACTGTATTTTGCCCTGCCGATATCACACCTGCCCTGCATATCTTTGCACTGTGCAGACTCAGTCTCCTGTTCCTGCTGGAATTTTCACCCAAGTTCTGGGCACCCAGAATGCCCAGAATCTGAGATTGCTGAGCAGTGGATCTTGCTGAGAAGGTGGGGGAAGGTGAGGATGCTCACACTCTGAAGAGGTGCCAGCTGATCACTGGGGTGGCACTGTGGGAGTGCAGCATCCTTCACCTCTCCCGCAGTCACATCAAAAGGGCTTCCTGCCCACTCCTCAGGACTAAAGCCGCCCCCCACAGCCCTTGGGTAGATGTGCCTCAGCCTTCCCAGACCATGTACTGCCCTCAGTGTGCTGCCCTGGCTGCTTGCATAGGTATGTGAGCAGCAGCTGTAGGTTTGATGGCAGCAGAGGCTGCGCTTACCCTGGTTCGTGGATCATACTTCCATATGGGATGAGGGACAGTGATGTGCCGAGCTTATTAAATACCCTGTAATGCAATCCTGAGGTGACCTCAATCCTGCCTCCTGCTTCCTCTCACCTTTCAGGCAAGAGAGGTAATGAGCAAGCAGAGATGAGTGAAGGGGCAGTACCAAACCTCTCTATTCAGACAGGAGCAAATTAAAGATAACAATGTATTGCTGAGGCTGAAAATTGCCGGCAGGCGGAGGAACGGCTTTACCTTTCCGTACTGGTGAAGTCACTGCTCACTCCCTGCCCATCCAGTTCATTCACTGGTTTTGTGTTTCATTTCTTCCCCCATGTTTGAAATGAATTTACAATCCATTCCAAGAGCTTTCCACGCTTCAGTCTTACCTTTGTTGAGAAGTTTCTTACTTCCTACAGACAAATTTGGAGGGTGGTCCTGATTAAAGCTTCATTTACTTTTGGGTACTGGCAGCCTTGCAACTTTAGGAAGGTGGGAATGGCATAGGAAGCATGCGGTTTGTTTCTTGTCTTTATTATTCTTCTTCCCCACCCCACCCCCTCCACCTTTTATTCTCTTCTCTCTTTTCTTAAGCCTCTGAGGAATTTCGGGAGTAAGTTCAAACTTTTCTTTCAGAGCCATAAAGCTCCTTTTCCATTTTAGAAAAGGAAGGTTTTATGGAGTTGTGTGGTTTGTGTGTGATGACTCCAGGAGCCAGGATCTTAAGCCAACTACACAGCTAGGTGATGTGATACCACAATGTGTTTCCATTAACCTATTTTTGGATAAACCTGCTTTTGTTTAAGCATCAAATGCCTTATCAGTGTTTACTTTTGGTTTATATGGACATCTATCTCCTAGTTAAGTGCAAATGCTGACTTAAGTGAAGTAGGCAGCTGTCAGTGATCAGCCAGATTGTTTGGAGAACTCTTCCAATTAACTGTGTTACTTTGTAAAGAGAGAGCTTAGATAACCAACAGAAACTGTGTTTTATAGGATATATATGTGTGTGGTTATTTATAGCCCTCCTCCATATGCATATTGCTTCTTATGTTGGAGGGGACAAAGAAGGACACTATTAGTCCTAAAGATATATTGGAGTGCAGGGGGGAGAGAGAAGGGCTTAGTCCTTCTCTCCTTTGTGCAGTGATGGAAAAATTGAACGGCTTTCATAAATGTTTCTTCTTCATGTTTGACCCCGTGGGTCCCACTCATGAGTGCATTTAAGAGGAACATGCCTCCAGTGTGCTGTGTCCGCCAGCTTTGCTCCCCACTTCCAAGGCTGGCACAGTGTGTGCCGTCTGCCACCTCATTAGAGCTTTATGTCAGTGTGTGCATGTGTGGTTATTTCTATATGCATATTTTAAAATGGTTCATGGTGGGGAAAGGAGGAGAAACAAAGGGCTTGTCACATTTTCTTCTTTAAAACAACAAAATGGAATTTTAGGGGCTTTGTTCAGATCAAGGATGCACTGACTGTGGTCAGCATCTCTGTCCAGGACTGCGTCAGGCTTTATCCAGGATCTCTGCCTGATGCTTTGTGCTTATTGGAAGTCTGAATGACACCTCATTTCAGAGTGACACTTCATTTCCAGAACTGAGTTGATTAGGGAGATGTTACCCATCTTCAGGTCTTTGCATTTGGTTTATTAATTTTTTTTTCCTCTGTGGTCGGGGAGGGAGATAAAAAAAGGAAGGAGGGGGGGAAGGAAGGGGGAAAGAAGAAGCTTTTCCGTTTAAAGTAAACCCATTCTTAGGCTTAGCCTTTTTCCCCAGATCCCGGCGCCCTCCTTGGACGGAGGGAGAGGTCCACTCAGCGTGTGCCCGCGCCGATGATTGTCAGGATCATGTGGTGCGTTCCGTGGGTGCCGTGAGAGCCGTGTTTATCCAGGGCCATGTGGAGGTGGGCGGGTGCCTACCCGGGGACAGGGGGACAGGAGAAGCTGGGCTCGCACAACAGCCACGCTGTGAATAGCCCACATTGACTGAACTGTCTAACCGGACTAATTTGCTGTGCCTGTGGGCTTGATAAAAGAAGCAGCTGCTGGTAAGGGCTCGCTCAGATGCATGTAGATGAGGCTGTGGACTGCCAGAAGGATCCGAGCAGATTTTTTCCCTTCCTTGCTGCGTTTCTTCAGGAATCCCTACCTCCGGCTCCCGTGAAGTTGCATTGATCAGGTAAACTATTTTAGTTCTTGCCTGCCTTTCGTGCTCGCTGGCCAGCGTGCCAGCCCGCGGGATGGAGAGCGGAATGAACGGGCTGTGCTGCAGGGGTGGCACGAACAGCTCCCTTTAGAGCAGACACACATTTTCGCTGCTCCCTGCAAGCTGGCAGTCGCGAGGCTTTGAAAATTGTGCAGCCATGTTACACAGCCACAATTATTTCCCTTCCTCCCCCTCTCCTCCCCATTTAATTTTGCTGTGATCTAAATAAGGCTAAGTCTGGTATTTCTCGTTTGCATCTGTCGATGCACCAGCCAGCCATGTTTTTCATATGATTATGTGCTGTGCGGGTCTTGCTGGGAATGCAAAGATGTTCACTGTCCTTTTGGTGTCAAGCCCTTTACATCTTCTTCTGGGGGAAAAAAAAAATCGGAAAATATCTGTAGCATGCTGCAAGGATTTTTGTGAGCGCTGGGGACGCGGGCTAGAGGGCTCGTTTGGAAGCAGGGAGAAGATGAGAGCTGAAGGCTCCCCACATCCCCTCATCCACCAAATTTGATTGTTTGTATTAAATTAGGTGTTGCTCCATATTATCCCTTCCCCCGGTCCCTACCCTCTCCCACATTTTCCTCTATTTTTAAGTGTTGATTGAATAAAGCTATGGCTCAGCTGGAAAAAATGAAGAAGAAAAAAGGATGAAAAGGATGGCCTTTTGTGTGGAGATCTTTTGTGCGGCTCACCCACCCCCCTACAGCTTCCCGGGGTAGTACCAGCAGCCTTTAGTTTAACTGGCTGCTGCCTGCAAAAACAGCCTTGCAGAATTTGGGGAGGGGGTGGGGGGACGGGAGCTCGGAGGTGTCTGCTTGCAGCGTGAGAGAGATGTTAAATGGGATTGAGAATCTGCAGACTG
Organism: Lophotriccus pileatus; assembly: GCA_035583135.1. Classification (NCBI taxonomy): domain Eukaryota; kingdom Metazoa; phylum Chordata; class Aves; order Passeriformes; family Tyrannidae; genus Lophotriccus; species Lophotriccus pileatus. Next base: position 6,153,413 of record JAWWES010000024.1, read on the forward strand.
GAAAATGCTGCACAATTTAACGGAAAGGGTATTACCTGCAGGGATTAACCCTGTTTACTGACAATCTCTTCTCTTTCTGCTTCTTCACTTCACACTTGCTGTGTAATAGCTGCTGAGTTTCTGCAGCAAGAGCCTGGGTGCTTTGGAGCACATCAGTGATTTTACCTGACACATTGAAGAAATGCCCTGTAAACGCCTTAAAACCCGAGTGTTTCACTTCTCCTTGAAGGAAGCTTTAGAAGGTGGTGTTGTCCCTCCCTGCAAAACGTGTTGATCACCAGGTTATACCCTGTGAACTCCTGCGAGTGAATTTAGAATTTACTCACTGTGAATATGTTGCCACTTTAAATGCTTCCATCCCAAATGTATCTTTGCACAATCCTTCCTGTAAGTATTGCCACTTTTGGGGTCAAGGATGGCTTGCTGTGTTGGGATTAATGATTCCTGTGATCTCTGTTAAGGGAGGTGCTAGGTCTGTGAAAGAGCCCTGCCATCCCCTTTTGCATGAGAAAGTGCTATTTTCTCCCCAGAGATACACATATATGGACAGGTAACCTGGCTAAATAGTGGTGGATTTTAAGCTGGTCCTTGCTTAAAGGAAGGACCCCCGAAGAGTGGAGCTTCTCTTTAATATTAGACCTCACTTTCAGACCTTGCTGTTTCACAGAGCTGGAGGAGCACAGTACCTTGAGCACACTCACCCACTGGAGATCAGTGCACTTAGTACAGTGGTGCTTGTATTGCTCTGCTTTCCCTGGACCTCAGTGCCTCATCCATGCAAACTCATACCAGATGTATCATATATGCCATATACTCAGTATATAAATTCGGCTTCCCAGCATCTTACAGAGCGATGGCTGTTGTCCCCCACGGTCAGAACTGAGCATGTTGCAGATTGCAATGTGCCAATGGGACTGTTTGAGTTTACAGCTGCATCTAAGACCTGATTTTCTCTATCTCATTGTAAAGAGTGTAGTAAGACTTGCAACTGGGTAGCTTTGGACATGCATCAGTCATCCCTGTGCAAAAATGGGGTGTCATTGTGCAAATGTTTTCCAAAGTTTCAGAGGGAGTGGAGTGGTTCCAGACCATTCCTGGAGGGATCTGAACCCTAACCCAGTAGCCTGAGCTTTGTTGTTCTCCCAGGATGTCACTGCCTGATTAATCCCTTTTCTTGTGGGATATGGGCTGAGCAGAGATTGTCAATGTGAATTATGGAGTGGATGAGCATGTCATCTGTTGCTTTCAGTGGTATGCACTATAAAATACTTATACAGGCAGTTGAAATAAGCTGAAACAACTGAAGGAATGAAAACAGTAAAAATTGTGAAACTTCAAGTTGCCTATGGACTGTCTCACCAGAGGGCTATGCTCTGTGGGGATTCAGATGCCTCTTGTGGGTTCAGCACATGAGAATGTATGTCTGATGCAGTTACCAATAGGGTCAAAAAATTTCAGCTAATAATTTAATAAACAACAGCAGCAACAATTTATCAGATAGAAAGTCCCTTTTAATTTTCTAATTTCGGAGTCAATTTCCAACCATGATTTTTTATCTGCTTTTTGTTTACCTTTGTTTTTCTCTGGGATGAAAGCAGGTGAACCTAGAAATTGAACAATGGGAGGCGAACTGTACATAGAATATTGCCAACCTAAAGCGTAAAATACAAAATTATAAAAAATTTTAAAACATCTCTTTTTTTCCCCCTGTCATCTGTCTTGCAGGCATAATTAGGGCTAGGGACCAGATTTCAGACAGAGCAGTGATTTTCAACTTGACAGTGTCCCTTTTAAGCCCTCATTGGTTTTCTCGCCAGCGACTGGTGTCTGGATGGATACATGATTGGAAAGCCACAGTTTGCAATATGAGGTGCTGTTTTTCAGCTGTCCCTTCACAGTGTATTTAAAGTACCAGTCTTCATGTGTCTTGTGAGGTTTTGTAGGGTGGTAATATTATCATACCATTGCCTTAGGTTTCACTGTAAAAAGAAAAGAAAAAGCTTTTCAGGATTTTTTGGATAGTAATAAGAAAATAAAAAACAAACAAACCCTCCATGCGACTGCCTAAAAGAGTTTCACCCGTGATGATGATCTGCTGTATAGGTTGTCACTCTGCTTAAATTCCACAGCAGAACTGTGACACCATCTGTTCCCTTTCACTGTGTGCAAAAAATGGTTTCCTTTCATTAGCATTAAGCTGCATAAAGAGACTGCAGATCTAGAAATATCCCAGTCTTTCCCTGACACATACCTTCTTCCAACAGAGTTCATTACAAGCATCACTCGTATCCCTAAGAGAGAATGGGAGGTTTTGAATTATGTGCTATTAAAGGCCTTTGAATAGCAGGGAAATAAAATACCAAATCACCCCATCCATACATTGCAATGAAAGCAGAAAGCTTTCTGAGATGTGTTAAGATGACGTTGATTCAGAACAGCTGTCTTTACTATTGCATCCCCTGAAGGCAGTAGGGCTGCTGTCTGCCAGTGTTGGTGGTATCTGGGCTGCTTTGGGGTCTCTGGGATTGCCCAGGCTGTGCCCGTCCTCAGGGACTGGAGGATTTTAAGTTACAGTCCTCTTTTCACTAAAGATTTCGATCAGGGACCTCTGCAAAGTCCTAGGAAGGTCCACAGTTGTAGATTTGTTCTTGAAGTTATACATTTTGCTTTCATTGTCTCTTTTCATTGACCACGCTGTGTTTTAAGATTATTTTAATGCCAGCGCGCTGAACCGTTGGTGATGACACAGAGATGTGTGTTCAGCAGTGCCCTGTTGCAGGCCTGTCCTCTGGCCACTCTGTTAGGATGACTTGGTAAATAAATGCAAGGCAGGAGAAATCAACATCATTCTTCTCTGAAATGCTATCTATATGTAAATCTGCGGTGCCATTTATTCCGCTTTTAAAGTTGCAAAGCACTTTCAGTTCCTGTTTGGTGGTTGCTCCCTCTGAATTACATGAAGCAGTGAGAGAGGTCAGCCAATGCTGTCCTGCGGGAATGAAGCCTCTTTTTGTTGTTGTTCCACGAAGCTGTTGCAAATAACATTGGAGATGCAGCGAACGTGGAGCAAAACAAGCCACCAGAATTACACCGCATACCCAGTGGATCACAACATAAAATATTAATCAGGCACTGCAGATCTCAGTTGTCATCTCCTCATATGGAACAAGGCACAGAGCCCCACTCCACCCCTTCCTCCCAAAGGTCCCAGAATTAAAATATTTGTTAGCTGTGATTAATAAAGACACCTGACTGAGCCCTTGTTGACAGGAATAGTCTCTCAGCATTTTGGATCAGATTTAATGATCAGACTTCAGAGCTTGATAAGCACAAGCCTACACTGGAGGGAGCGCAGCATATTCGGTTTAAGCTTATGCCAGCTGGTGAAATTCAGTTCCCTGGGACGTGACAGCGTTGTGTCATGACTTTAAAAGGGGCTCAATTGTCTTTTAGCAGTTCCTATTTTCTCTAAACCCCATTAGTTCTTCTCAGTTCACTCTTTCCAGCGGTGAAAAAAGCAGTGTTGCTCCAGGTGCATTTTGGAACTTCAGTTCTGGTGACATCTCCCAATTCAAACCAATTTAATACCACCACAGCTCTTTCTCTCCAAGCTGACAGGCTGTGGTGAATGAGTTGCTAAGATGTAGGAACTTTGTTTGTCATGCAGTCACAGAAAAAGGCTTCTAAAAGAAGGCTTTCTGCTCTTAGTTTTGGTCTGAGCAGCTGGTAATTTCTTCTTTGCCCATCTACCTTTGCCTGCTAGTTCCTGGACGAAAGAGCAGCATGTCCTCAATGTGCAGTATAGTTTGGCTGGTGAGTTTATTCCATATAAAGAGACACTTAGGTCTGTGAGATGCTGATGTGCATGACCTGTGTGCTTAGTGCTGGAGCTGGCCTGAGCTCTTCTCCACCAGAGAGAAGTAGCAATTTATATGAAATGTGTTAGAGCTGGATAAGTTTGAAATTCTTCTCTTGATGCAGAATAGAAGATCTGATTTTTCCTACTCACATTATTTGGGCAGAATTTGATGACAGCAGTATCATAACAGTGGTAAAAGAGAAAGCAGGTATTTGTGACTGGTTATACTGTGGAAGTCCTGGAGCAACACAAATCCTGTCCAAAGCAGTTCTGATTTGGGGAAATGCTCCTCTGGATTGTTGCCTAAATCATGTTGCTTCAAGTAACAGTTCTTAAGATGGCCTACAAAAACCTGGAATCAGATTTGTGGCAGCAGTTTGTGATCCGGTGTATAAGGAAGTAATTGGAGATGTAGATGGAGGAGGCAGCACTCAGTGGGACTCAAAAGGTGGAGCTGCAGACTTGGCTCATTGCTACACGAAGTTCCACCTGTCCTCCATCCCCCTCCCCTGGTGCAGAATTCCCCATGAGGACTTTGGAGTGCAGCTGAGCTTTGTGGCCAAGTCTGGGAGCAAACTGCATTCTGCCACAGTAATGATGGGTGGGTACCCAGGGTCCAGCCCAGTCAGTGGGGGAAGAATGGTGTGCAGTAAAAGGAGGCTTGAGAAGGGGTGAAGCCATGATGCTGAAATGTGCTGAATATCTCTAGATTGTGCCCTGAAAAGAATCAGATCTTCCCCTCAGCGAGTGTGTGTGGTGTTGTGTCTTGCAGATGTATTGAAAATCTGTGTTAGAGCTGTGAGCAATTAACACATTTCCCGAGGACACATGGAGAGAAACTGAACTTGCATGTGATCTAACACAGTTCTGTCTTAATAGATCTTGGCTATGCCTATGATTTAAAATTGTTTTACTGACACACAACTGTAGTTAAACTCTGGTGGTGTTCTGGTTGTGTGGAGAGGCTTCATGATGCCAGTGTAGGCTGCTGACTCCCCTGATTAGAGTAACTTGCTGGGATGCTGTGAATCTTACCCTTGCAATGGATTCAGACTTTCATTCAAATTCAGACTGGCAGTTTTCACCTTGAAAAATGTGCTTTGCCTTCTCTTTAAGAAGATGCCTTCAGAAAAAAAGAAAAAAGAGGTAGTAAATACAGTTGAATGAGAAACAGTTTTCTTTCCTACAAAGTATTTTAAGGTATCTGGAGTGAGAGCATTTTTATAAGTTCAAGACTTATTGCGTTTTTTTGTTGAAGAAAGATGAGACACAAATGAAAAATAACTCTCACTGCAGCCAAAACATGTGCTGGGGAGAACATGGGAGAACTGGCCTTTAATAAAGTGGATTGGTGCTTTCATCGTGTTCCCAGAGCATGGAAAGCTCATCCAGTCCCTGCACTGCTCAGTGGACATCAGGTGCATGCAGAAAGGAAAAGGACTGGGTTAACACCTGCATGAGGAGGGAAACAGCAGGCAACAGGGATTCTTGGAGAAGAGGAGAGGGTGGAGATGGAAAGCAAAAGGGCAGTAATTATGATCTGGGGAATGTTTTTCTGATAGAGTGGCACAGACAAGGAATAAAGACAGTGGGCTTTTTGGAGGAAGGCTCCCAGCCTCAAGCTTCAAAGACTTGAGATTAAAATTGTGTGATCTGAACAGATCTGTGACTTTTCTCTGAAATTAGAGCTCCTGATAAACTCTCTTGGATGCTGTGCATACACTCAGACCTCATTCAAAATGCTTGAACATAAATTTTTGTACTGTGCTGGATCAGGGCCACCGTGATAAATAAAAATGTTAATGATTTTTCAGGCTCATACTTAAAATTCAGTGGTGGAAGTTTGCAAACGGATTGTGCAGATTGCCAAATTAGGTCCAATTACTCAAATTTAGATGAGCTTTGCATAAAACATACAAATGTGTTCAATGCAGTATTCTGCTTAGGTCTGTGATTTCGTTTCACCAGGCTTATATTTGCATGAGTTCATTAAAATTGGTTTAATTTCTTTTTTTCCCCTAGCATCGCTTTGAAAAAAGTGGTATTTTAGCTGGGGAAAAATAGTAAAGAACAGGCTTGTAATTATAAAACGAAGCTAAACTGAAGTCATGCAGCACTGCTGTGGTTCATTCTGTCAAAAAGGGAACTGGAGAGCTCATTACTGAGCCCAAAGTTCAAACTGACCACTCTTTGTCAAAGGTTCCTGGTGTATCAGTCAATTAAATGGAATCTTCTGTACGGTTATCCCATCTCTGAAAAAAACCATTTCCACTTCATCAGGACTGCTCTTGGTTTGTATTCTAATTAATATTTATTCTTCTTATTAAAACTAAGAACTTGAACAAGGAAGTACTGCTCCTCTTCTGTTTGTTAATCCTTAAAAAAAAAAAAAGGCAAGTCGCCTCAGCCTGAACAAATGAGAAAATCTCCAGACAGACTAAAGGCTTTAATGAGGTTGTTACCTCTGTCTAAAGCCACACGACCCTTTCAAAAAGGTGATGGTCTGGCATCTCCTGGAACATGCAGACATGTCTATTTGTCTTTATTAATGGCTTTGTTTATTGCTGTATAAGGTATCCAAGTGTCAAAATAATATTTATGTTTATTTAGGAGTACCATGTAGTGCTCCAATAAGTTACAGTTCGATATTTGGAAATGATTTTATTTAGTTCATGGTCCAGATGTGAAAAAAACACACTTAATTTGCATGCAAAGTCACTTTTTTAAAAAAACCAAACTAATATAAATCAACATTCCCCCCATAAGTGTATCTGTATTGGCATAAGAATGAATTATCCATGCTGTGACTCTGAACACTTTTAAATAGCACTTTAAACAATAACCTCCGACAGTCTCAAAGAAGCCCTAATGTTTAATAAATTGGTAACGAGCTGCTTAAAAAGTGTATTATGATATCCTAACAGCAACTTTGCAATCAAGATTACAAACTGATTTTCTACTGCAAGGGGGCTCTGACTTTCTGCTCTTTCCCAACCTCCTCCAAAGCGTAGATTTCAACCTGAAATTCCTTGTGTGTGATGGGAAGGGGTTGTTCCACCTCTCCCAGTTCCCCATCAGCCGAGGGTGATTGCACGAGGTGTTTGCTCTCGGTCTCCTGTGTCATCAGTATATAGTGATTTTGCTTTTGAAAAAGCATTCTGGCTCTTGGACAAAATGGAGTATGTCAGAAAGTATTTTGTATGGGAAAAAATATTGGTGCTCGGTTGACTGCCATGACACTTACACAGGTATTTTTAGAACAGTGGAGTTGTTTGCAGGCTGTAAAAATTCGTGAGACAGTCCTCTCTGACTGGGTAAGCCATGTAAACCTTAGTTACTGCTTGGGTGTGGTAACTTAAATACCTTTCTGTAGTCAAAAAAATTAGCCATGAACACAGAATCTGATCTCTGGAGAGTCCAGAGTGTCCTATTTCCCCACTAGTTCCCAGTACAGCGCTCTTAAAAAGCTGTATGTGCTGGATCACTTTGTTAGTGCAGCCCCTTTCGGCGTAGGTGCTCGTGGGCCATGTGCTTCTCTCGACGGGAAATGGGAACAGTAGCTCCATTATTTCTGGAATTATTCCTGGTGAATGCTAACATTGCAGCCGCTTCCTCTGAGTGCCACGGTGGTGTCAGCATGAGCTTTTGCATGTGGAGATGTGAGTTTGTAGGGAATGCAGTCACGTGTTTTGTTTCCATGTTGTCACAACCGACCCAGGCAGGGCAGCCTGGGCAGAAACGTCTGGCGCAAGTGGCTCTCAGTGGCTTCCTCCGTGAAGCTTATTCTTTTCATTTGTTTCTCTGCTGTATTTCAGAATAAAACACGTAGGAAATACAGACCTCCGAGTGGTAATTGTGTGAAGTTTTGAGGCTGCCCTCAGTGACTGAACTGTGAAACAGAGGGCTGTAAGTAAGGGCTGCAGTTACCCGTGGACTACAGTCTGTAATGAGTGTTTCATCATTTTCACTCCGTCTGTCACTTGTGGCAAGACACTGATTGTATCAGTCTGAGTGGCCCCATCTAAAAAATTATATTGCTGGTTTTTTCGTGCCTCCCAGAAATGCAGTGAGACTTCATGGGGCAGGCAGTGTGCACTGCCTGCTAGCAGACCATTCCTCAGGACAGCCCGGATCCGTGACCGTGCGGAGCCCGGCTCCACTGGCACTCAGCAGTGATGATGCATTTGTGCTCAGTGGGAGCCAAGGGGTTTGACACCTCTGAAAAATGAGGCTTATATCAAATAGCCTGTTCAAGCACTTTATAAAAATGAAGTCTTTAGTCTTTTCCATATAAAACAAGACACCAAACTGAGGCAGAGGAGGGAAAGCCAAGCTGAGAGGCAGCTGCAAAACTCTGAACACTTCCTGTGTCCGGACTGAGCTTGCTCTGACAGGATGATGCCCTGCTAGAGAAGCAGGGAGGACAATAAAGGTAAGAACACTGTGGCTGCCAGTGGAAACCAAAGAAAACAGTCACTAAATAGAACGTTTAATCTGGACTCTTCTAGTCAGAGGCTTCTCTTTGCCTTTGGAGGTCAGAAGGAGCTCCCATCTGCAGCTTGTCCAGCCAAGAGTGATGTGACGGAGGGCAGTGTGACTTGCAAACCATGTTTTGTGGTGCATGGAGATATGGGGGAAGTTATAGTCCAGACAGAATGGTATCTTTTGGGTGTTACCTCCCTCACAGGGAAATATAGGATGTCTCAGCTGCAGCAACTGGTTTGCTATATGTGTCTCCTTAACTTGTCTCTTGATGTTTTGTGCTATTCCTCCAAGAGAAGGGTCAGTTTAGGATGATGTAAATATATTAACTCAGGAATCTCCTCTTGTGTCTTCCACCTTGAGATTTAGCAAGCATTACTTAAATTTGGATTGTCAAGACTTGAAATGTTTCTCGATCTTCCTATTTAAGTGAGAACCATCAGGGCCATCTGTATTTCCTCCAAATTTAAGCAGAAGTAATGCTACCACTCCCTGCGTTTCCACAGATGGAGAAATGGGCCATCAATGTTGTGCACTTGGGCACATTAGAGGTTGGCCTAATTCAATTCAATTTAGGAGATAAAATATTATGAATGCTCTTAGGTTTGTTGAGAAACGAGTTAAGTGTTCATGTAAAAACTCAACCTATGAAGATCTTAGAGTGTGGTTTAATGGACAAAGCGCAGGAGTTAAGGTATGTAGGTGGTGGTTGCAGATACATGTTTCTGACCTTCTGTAACCTTGGGAAGCTTTTCTTTTCCTGTAAAATAGGGATAACAATACATCCCTGCTTTAGTAAAGTGCCTTTAAGTGACCTGATGAAGTGCTACATACAATCAGCCCAGGATAAGAGCCTTTATCTGCTGTGTCAGTTATTCCTATTCTAAGATTGGCTGCTGGAGGAATAAATAGAACCTGTTCCTCTGTATTAAGTGAGTGCCTGAGTTCATGTCTGTTCTATATTTAAACATGTAGTTATATGTTTTAAGGCATACTTCTTTACAAGTTTTGTTATTAAGCACATGTGCTTTTCATAGTGTCATCGGGACCATAAAGTTTAAATGCTGGATGCAGAAATGAGGAGAACAAGAAAACCTTTTAACCTGCATGTTATTAAAAATCCATTTCAGATGATCCCTGTCGTAATGTTACTGATAGTTTTGTTTCTCAAGGCAGATAGTAACTAGTCACGATTTTCTCCAGAAAGGAAATAATAGGAACCATGCAAAGGCTAATGAAGGGGAAGTGGCTGATTTATTGTGAACAGTTATAGCTTTCTGATGTTGCCTGGTTTTTATGTTAATCTTGTTGTGTGGACTGTGTGTTGGGAGTAATTGAGAAACATGGAGGATTGAGTGGCTTTTGTAGTCCATAAATTATTGTCTAGTGAATGTAGGTTATAGCCTTGATCAACATCAGCACCAGTTTCCTTCATAACTTTTTCAGAGTTTTAGCCACTTTAATGTATCAAATTTTGATGCATAATGGAGTTCAGAATAGAGTTATGTCCTATGAGAGATTGCTTCAAGGAGGGCTTCCTTTAAACCTCAAGAAGAGAGGACAGGAGGAAGTGAAACAGTGAAGAAAATCCAGCCTGTGTACAGTGGAAAATCTCTCATTTGAGTTCTGAGCATATGTTTCTTTAGTTATAGCAGAGATACAATGGCAACACCACTGCTGTATTTCCTGCTATTGCAGAAACTGGGAATGCCACGCAAGACCTTCCATGCTGGGAAGGATCAAAAGTCCCCCCCAGGTTTTTGGCTCATGCTTTGGTTATTAAATGCCTTTTGAAGAGAACATATGTGGAAGAAGTAAGAGCAGAGGACAAGGTGCCAAGGTTTCTGCTGCAGTGCCCGACTGCCACTGAATTTCAGGAGCAGCTGGGTGCAGTGGGAGGTGAGCACCTTTGGGCATCCTTTGAGAAGGCTTCCAAAGCCCTGCTCTGCAACTGCCTTTGCTGCAGGATTATCGTGGACCCCTTTTATTTTCTTCCTGGTCTCTACAGGGGCAAATGAACAGTGGATTTTGCTTGATCCATATCTTTCCATATTGACTGCTGATTAGAAAGAAGAACCATGCTGCTCGTGAATAGGTATTTTATGAGGGTTCTGCTGCAGACTTTTTGGGGGAGCACAGCACAAACCTAACTTAAACCTCCACCAACAACATCTCTATTAACAGGAATTAACACATAAAAAAGGGACTTTAAAGGTACATTGTGGAAATCAATCCTAGGCTTCAGAGAAGAGGGGTCTTTCTGTGTTAAATATGCTTTTGTAGAGTAAAATATGTGTTTGTGTGTGATTTGTATACACACAACACTGATTTGTATACACACACCTGGGTGTGGTTGTGACAACTGAGATATATTTATTGTGTATATCTGAACTTGCCATCTCAGATGGAGTTTGAACTTGTGACATCTTCTGTTTAAGAATGAAAAAAGAAAATCTGTCTCTGGCAAAAGCAAATTCTTCTTTTCTGCTTTCTACTCAGAAATTAATCTTCCATATGACATATTTCTAATGTCACACAGGTAGCTGGGAAATCCTCCTCCTTCCTTATATTCAGTGTGTCAGGATGAGGATGGGATGGGAGTGGATTTATGCTGCACCAAGCACAGCTTTTCTAGGTGCAAAGATGCAGGGTATTTAAAAAGGTTTTCTAAAGAGCTTGAGGAACAAGTAATTTGCATATTACTGAAACATGGAAATTTTTACCTACTCTATGAGAGGCCCACCTCTAGACTTGAGAGAGAGCTGTGCAATCAGACTTGAAAGCTGTCACACTTAAAAGCTCTTCTTTTTTTCTTTTTTTTTTTAGTGTTTTACTATTTCCTGCTGAGTTCCTAAATCACTGCAAAATCATGTTCTGTTGCAGTGCATGTATTTTTATTAAACCAGATCTTTCTAATTTTTCTGTGGACCATTATAGAGGAAAGAAAATCCACAGAGGGCTTCAGTAGACCACTGCTGAGAATGGCCTCGGTGTCTCCAGATGGGCTGTGGTGAATAAGGATTATTTGTGTTTGTAACAGCTGATGAGTTCCATCCATGTTGGTTCTAGTATGGCTTAAACTTAAAGCTAAAGAAGACAGCTTGTGCGTATTGGACAGCAGATTTAAAGCTCTCACGCTGTTTTCCAGTCTTGGTGGAGTGTGGAGTAGCCTGAGAAGGGCACCTTAATCATGGCCCAAAGCTGTGCTGGGTGTGTAGGCTCAGCATGAAATCAATATACAAGATTACAAACAAGATATGATGCAAACTGATGTATAGAGGAAGGGAATCTCTGAAACAACCAGTTGGACAGTAGCTGGTGGTCCTGGCACCCTGGCAAGCCAGTGGCTGACAGGAGGATCAAAGAAGACTGGGAAAGGAATGTGTAGCACCCACTTGGGCTTCCAGTCAGCGGCCATAACTGTTTTATAGACTCAGAAGAAACAAAAGCAAAGGTAGAAAGAGATTTTGTGCCACAGCTCTGCTTTTTTGTTCCTTCTGTTTGAGGGAGATCAGGATTTTCTCCACCTTTCACCCTTGGCACTCTTGCATGCTGTTTTTAATTGCAAAGCAACATGGTGCCTTTTCCTTAGCTGGAAGAGTTGGCTCATAATTCTTTTGTGCAACTGAGGCAATAAACTGCTGTATTATTCACACAAGGTAATAAACAGTAGCAGAACTGTTGCTTTTACCGCTCAGGTTTCTACTAAAATAGCCCAACTTCCTGAAGGCCTTAAAAGTGGGATCCTGAAGCTGGATTTAAGTCTGTGTCTTTCCTACCATCTTCTGGCTGACCTTGCACCGTTTGAGAAATTTCATTTGCAGTGTAATTCCTAAAATGTGGTCTTATTTGGAAGCACGATTGTAAACAAACTTTGTGTCTCATGTACCTGGTAAAGTATCATTTAGGTGTGGAGAAAAGAACAGTCACTTTGCTGTGCTTGCATCCTGGGCCATATGGCTTTTTGTGAGATGTTGCTTAGATGCAAGCTACCTTTCTTCTCTAGCAAGATTAAAAGGAAAACTGAGCCAGGATTACCCTTTGGGGATGGTTAGAGATAGGATGTGAGAAACCCTTCAAAATTCCTCTTCTCAACGTTGCTTATTTTGCTAACAGTACAAAGCACCGTGCACACACCTCAGCAGATAAAGGGAATTTAGAAATCAGAGACCCGAACCAGTTTTTCAAAGTCAGGGGTTTTGATCTTTTGAGATTGACACTACTTTACTTTCCCTACCCACGCTTGTAAATACCAGTCTTGGAAAGCACAGCAGGAACAAGGATTTCAGAGGCCCCATGTAAAGGCTGGTGGGTTCCCCAGTGTGCAGGGGAAGGTGTTGCATTCTTTTTCTTTCCTCTTTCTACTGAGGGATGGGAGGCTCGTGTAAAATCTTTGTCAGGAAGATCTTACAGTTAGAAGCAAACGTGCAGGTGAGCTGCAGAAAGAGAGCATTTGAATGTATCCAGCCCAGTGTGAAGGCAAGGTGAAATGCATTTTGCTCCTTTATTTCACCATATTTAATTGCATAGTTGGTCTAAGGAGGACTCTGCAGTGAGATGCAGCAGCACAGCTGGGCTACACTACAGTCAGTGCTAAATGATGGTAGCTGGATTTAAACGCTTTAAAGTCTCAGAAAACCTCACATTTTGTTGTTTCCTTGAATTTTTGAAAGCAACAAGGGTCGCTTGCTGGAATTTAAGTACACTTAAGACAAAGCAAATGCCAGAACAGAGCAATTTTTCAGGGTTACAGTTTATGATGTTGGTGGCAATATTTCTGTTCAGGGCTGTCTTGCAAGCCAGGCACAAAGCAGGAGTGCCTGGAAAGCAGAAACCTGCAACATTTGCAGTGGAGAAGGCTGTAGCTTTCCCTGCTGGGACACAGTGCCCATCAACTAAACAGCTGTTCTGCTCTGCAAAGGACACTGCCAAGGTTGTTAGTATTTACAAATTGAGTATCTTGCTGATGATCTTTTGTGAAGTATTCAATTTCTAGGTGAAGGAAGAAGGAGTGAATAAATTACTTTATCCCTTGTCATAGCTCTTCTTTATGAAGTGCAGTCATTGTACTCCCAGCTTGGGATTGGCTTCCGCATTTTTTAATTACAAAATTAAAATACTATAATGATTAAACTTTGCTCAGGAGCAATACCAATCTCAGATGTTTAACAAAAAAAAAAAAAAAAGAAAAGAAAAAAGCCCATACCCTAAATTTTAATGTGGGTCATGTACACACTAAGTGTATTACAATATGTTAAAAAACAAGGTCACTTCAGTATTTCAATATTTTAAGGTGGTTCTGCAGATTTCCGCAGTCTGTTGTGCTACTGCAATGGGCCAGTGTTGCTACCATGAGGCAGAGAAGATGCCAAAGCTGCATAGAAAACTGTTAAATACTCCAGGGACTGGCTGCCAGAGTAGAATGGGCTTTGGGAAGATTTGCTTATAAGAGAAGTGTGCACGATACTTATCTCAATGAATTGGGCAGACAGAATTTTAACAGGTTTAACAAGAAGCGATCCTGAGCTGATTCTCAAGTGCTTTGGGTGTTTTTTCACTGTCAAATTGGACCTTTTTTTTTTTTTAAGTGTGAAACAACAATTTCCATTTTCATGAATATCACTCAAAATGTATGAGCTGCGAGCAGAGAGTTGGCTTCCTGAAATCAGGGAACAAGAATTGTGTATGCTTATGTGATTTTTCCATTAAAAACCAGTGTTGGATAGGTTCAAAATTTAGAATTCATACGGAACTCTTAATAAACAGATGCAACCCAGAGGAGTTTTCTCCTTCCAAATTATGTCACTAGGATTTATTTTTTTTTTAATAAAATTTGACCTACATTTGCAGTCCCACCTAAAATAGCACACCTTCCAGGTGATTTCCATGTGGTTTTATTTCCTAGCAGATTATTGTGCTGAGGGCAGAATTTCTTCTTTAATAATGTATGCAAGCACTGGTAACTCAGCTGCCAAGCCAGAGCCAGAGACTCATGGTTGATTCAGTTGATGGGAGACACCTTGAGATTAGAAGAGGTGGCAGAAGGTGTTACAGCTGTCTTAGGTGGAGAGGGAACTGTCCTGTGGTGTATCATGAAGATGTAATGGGAGAGAACCTGACACATGGTCAGGGAGGTGGGGGGGAATGTACTGGTGAGTCTGAAAAAACCTGTCTGGTTTTGAAGGAGTGTGAAGAGAGATAGAAGAGATGGAAGAGGGAGAGGACAGTGGATGGGCAATCCCAGGGACAGGATGAAGAAACTGAAGCACTCAGGTTAAGTAAAGAGTCTCACAGTGATGAAAGCAGAAAGGAGGGATTGACACCACAATTCAGTGTCTCTGAGACAGCCAGGCTGGTGACACTGGTTGTTACACTTCTGAGGTAGCATTTATCTCACCTGACTGCACATATCTGCATCTGAGCTAATGCTTCAGAAGCCCCTTAAAACCAATGCAAATAAACTGATGCTCCTGGAGCACAGCTCAGCTCATCATAAGGCAGCTGTTGGCCTGAGCAGTGCCCTGCTTGGAGCGTGTTTGTGTCTGGCCGTGGAGAGTCCAGGGAGTCTGAAGCGCTGGCTCGGTTTGAGATGTCTGCCTTGCCAGCCCCCAAAGCTGGGTGAGATCAATGCCACCTCCAGCTCATGACCCAAGCCTCCCTGCAGCTAATGACAGGGTGTTTTGGTGGGCATTAAGGGGCAGCAGACTTCACCTTTACCAGCAGCAGCAGGGAGGAGATTTAAATGGCAGCACAGCAGTAGAGGTTTCCAGCAGATAAGGCTGGGCTGCTCCTCGCACGACTGGCTGCTCTGAAAGCACAGTCCCTTGGTTGGGTGCCCACTGAGTGCTAATAAGATGGCTTGTGTTGCATTATTTCATGAGGTGGTTCAAAGGCTACAGAAGATCTTGTTAGTAGCTGCGGGAGGACTGTGATATATTCTGATTTTGTTTTTCCTTCTCCCAAAGGAAAACGGTAATTTAGTACTTTTCTCATGGGAACCAAGTGCTGGAATATACTCCAGGGTCATGAAATCCAGTGACCTTGTTCCCTCAGGCAAACACATAATATCATCCCTTTCATAAACTGATCAAATATTTGATCTCACAGAAACCCAGCAAACTACAGGTTATGCTGACAAAAATAAAACAAGCTTTTGTTGGGGAGAAAGCAGCGTTGCTCTGTGACTTTCCCTCGCTCTTTTGTTTGTTGTTTTATGCACTGTGGTGCATAAAACCCAGGGCTATACTAAAGTTGTAAATATAGGTTTTAAGAAAATATTTGGATTTTTTTTAGTATTTGAACATCTTTGTGCTGTCCGTGGTAATTCTCACCTATCTCCTCCTGGCTTTGAAACGGCAGTGTTTATAAATGGCTTTAAGATAATTGATGAAAGAGGTGATTTGCATGGAGAACAAAGTAGTGCTGAAACTTTGGCCGAGACCTATCCACACCTTTTGGTGCATGGGGAAATATAACATGAAAAGGGGAAGAGGGTTTTTGTTGGGTTTTTTCCCCTCCACTTCCACTTGCCTTTGTTCCTGCTCATGGAGGATACCTGTAAAGCGCAATTACTCTTTTCCCTAGAAGATTTTTGGAAAGTAATCAATTGGTCAAAATTATAAATAACCTGTATCAGATTGAGTGAAATAAGGTCCCAGAATTGATATTCCCCATTATTATAAATGACCTTTCCTTATCCTGGAGAGGCAGCTAGCTGGCTTCAAGGGTACAGCCTTGCAAGAAGGTTGGAGCGCAGGTCCCTGGCTAATAAAGCTGGATGGTTAAAAACACACCTAAACTGAGAAATAGGTGTAAAGAGCTATTGAAGGTTTGGAGTTGATCACATATTTTTTCTATATGGGTTTTCGGTGTTTTTTATCTTTCTAACTGTAAAACAACTGAGCGGTTGCTCGCAAAGGAATGAAGAGAAGAACTCATACCTGCAAGGAAATTTAGTCAAGTCCTCTATCGGTTTTATGTGTTTTGAGGTTAGTTACTGTAAATAACCTTTGAGGAGAACTTCAAACCTCTTCCAAAAGCCAAACTGGGAAAAAAAAAAATCTCTTGGACCCAGAAGCCACCAAAACTTTCCTAAACACCAGTGTTAGAAAGAGGGCAGGCTGGGGCGGAGGGGCGAGGATGCTCCCCGGGTGGGCGGCGGCCGCGCTTTGAGGTCTTGCCTTGGCGTCCCCCACCGCCTCCCGAATCCTTTCCCAGGCAGAAGGCCTCCCAGACACCAAGTCTGCGTTGCCTGTGAAGGTTTTTCTTGCGCTGCCTTCGTGGCTTGTCACCTCCCCGTGCGCTGGGGCAGCCGCCGGTTGACAGAAGCTGATGATTGATGTCAAGGCTGGGAGCAAACAGCTGCTGATTTGATTATTACTGTTTCATCTCCTAACCTTTTTGGAGCATCACGGGAATATTTATTCACCTAGTCACGCTTTAATGGCATTTGGTGCAGTGCTTCCCCGGGAACAATGAAGGAGTGGTGTTGTATGGAGGTAGTTTTAGAAATTCCCGTTCTCGTCCTTTGTGTTTATTTACAGATATAGGGAGAGAAGAGAAGATTTTGCTCTGTGGGGGAATGGAAAACTCGGCTATTTGACTGGGAGCAGTTACAGACATAGATGTGCAATATGTTAATAAAGTAATTGTGCTATGTTGCTATAAAGAGGATGGCTTCATTATAAAATTCTTGGTTTAATACTGTCATTACAGCAGATGTATAGCATATGAACTAATTTGCATGCAGATAAGGAGGCTCTGACAGCTTGGTAGCATAATTACTGCGTAGCATACAGCTCACTAGTGCTGGGAGCTGAAGCTGTTACTGGAGGGGTGCTCGTGGGACTAATTATGTTGGCTTTGTTAAATTTAAAATAGTGTATAGCCAGGAAAGAGACCCTTCTCCTGTGCTCTATGGTGTTGTGTACCGTAAGTTACAGAAGCCTTGAACTGCTGCAGCCATTTTAAGCCATGCAAATGCCTGGATCTCAGCACCTCCCAATGTAGTGGAGTCATTGATTTTTATTTAACCATGGAGCCTATATCAGCTTTCAAACAAAAGGTTTGAAAGCTCTGATACTTCTGTATATTAAAACTCCAGTTAGGTCTTTTGCATAAGTGAACAAAACTACAGCAAGTAACTTTTGTTCAGTATCACATGGAAGTAGATGCTGAATGGGTGCACTCAGACTGGTGAATGAATTCTCCCCCCTCTCCCTGCTGTGCCTGTTGCCTTGCCTCATCATATCCGTGTCTTTGTGATTTGTCTCCATTTAATTTCAAGCATATTTCTGCTTCCTTTTTTGCCTTTGCTTTGACTGTGTCTGCAGTTTTTAAAGAACTTATTATTGAGGTTCCTTTATGGGTTTCAAAATGTTAAATTCATTACTAGGCCTTTATAAACTGAAGGCATTTTATTTTCCCAGGGAAATCAAGATAGTGCCACAGGAGAATATTTCCCCCCCGCTACTGTCAGATTAGCTTGCAGAGAAGGGAGGAATTTGTGAATGCACAGTTGACTTTGATTACATAAGCTGGAAACTGACGAACAGTATGGATTTATTTCAATTCCACTTACTTTAAAAAGAAATACATATTAAATTGGAAGTGCCTTAGGGCATCAGGCAAAGGGGAAGCCAACCAGAAAGTGTGTATTCCCCCCTGACCTCTCCTGTGGGGCAGTAGGTGATGCCAGGTAGTTGGATGGATAGAGGGAAGGAGATGGGGGCTGGTTTATACCCAGGGACTGGAGCTGCCAGGGGCTCTCTGCTGTCAGGAAGGGAAGAGGCTGCACAGCTGGTGTGTGAGGGCACTGCAATTTCTGGCTGGGATCTTGCTGGGAATGGCCAAAGGGAGCACCCTTTCCCCGCCCTGTTGGTGACACGGCAGCGAGGGGCCGGGTGATGCCTGAGCAGCTCCTGTGACAACCTGCTTCGCTCACCTCCCGGGAGCTTTTACCCTGAACCTGGCTGTTGTGGCAGGAGGGCCCTTGATCCCATATCCTTACCTGCTGCCAGCCCTGGGATGGGGCTGGATGTGGAGCCCTGCTCCTAGAAAACAGCTGTCAACATCGAGGGACCGCTGAGCAACTTAACTCTGTCCCATGCAATGGGTAAGGACGTTGTGCTCCACTGCCTTCACGCATTCCCTCCTTCAAAGTAATTGTTGCAAGCCCCGTGTATCTATTTCCATAATACCCCATGCTAAACAAATATTAACTTACACCTTTTTTTTCTTTTATGCTAAATATTTACCCAGGCATTTTATTTTGCGAAATTCAAGCTCATCCTTGTGCGATCTGCTTGCGTTTTTGTTAATCTGGGAATATTAGTAGCCTGCTGGCATTACTGCTAATTTGGAGTTTGTGCTGTGGAGTGAATATAGTAATGAATTTTTTGGAATGGTTTGTTAATCTTATCAGCGTTCGTTATGTATTTATTAATAGTAATTTTAGAGGCAGTCACGGTGTTGCATTTGTAACTTTTTGTATCGATCAAGCAAGCTTTTTTTTGAGAAGACGATAATTTAATAGGAAATTTAGTATGTAAATATGTAAAAAATGAGATGTGAAGAAAAGGTACTGGAAAACACTGGACCTAATGAGCAGTTTTCACCAAAAGTCTTGTCTTGTCTCATCCTCCCCTTCCCCCGCCACCTCCCAAAGCAAAGTAGAAACAGCATGAAGGAGGGGAAAAAAAGTTCCTCTTTAAAAAAGTTACTCATTGAAACAGTTCTATTTAGGTGTTTTTTTTCATATAATATCAGAGATTTCAAGGCAAATTTTGCAGGTTATTCAGACAGCTTTATTGTAGTATCACATACATGTTGAGATTTTTTTCTACATGCCTTCATTTTTGGTGCTGACCTTGAGATACTTCAAAGGGATTTGATTTTGTCTAAGGTCAGAAAGGAGCACAGTTCTTTGGAAAATCAGGGCTCTGTCCTCTCTTGACTGGATCTCAGTCATGTAATCAAACCTTTCTTGGACATCAGTGCCGCTTCTTCCTCCAGGAAATGTCAGGATGTCATCTTAGCACAAGTTGTGAATGAGTCCTTTAGGTCTCTTGCAATCACATGAACAAAGAAAGGAATAAGAGCATCTCTACGGATTCATGATTGGACTTTGTTGTTGTTTCCTTACAAACTCTGCTCCTCCATTTATGCTCTTTAGGCCTGCTGTTGCCACTCAGGAAACAGATTATCCAGCACTTCTCCATCTTCTAGTCCAATCAGAGATTCCTCCTGAATCAGCAGCGCTTATTATCTCCAACTGTACATAATTATGGTGGAGAGGTTGCACCACCATAACTGGATAATGTCAGCATTTCTATTACAGCCCCATACTTTTAGTATCCTGAAATGGGGATATAAAATCTCACTTTAGCTTTATAGTCCTTCCAGTGGTGAGAGATAAGTGTGTGCAATCAGCCTTTAAGCAGTTAAAGAAACCCATAAAAAAATTCCTCTTTGGGATGTCGGTTGTGTAAAAGCTTGTTACTAACTGGGGTTTAATGCAGTTTTGCAAAACTACCAAGGGCCTGAAGTTAGTGAATGGCTGTGAAAATATGAATAATGCACAAACACAGAATGATTTGCAGGTTGGTGCAACAAAGAAAAAAAAAACAAACACCATAAAATATGTGGGTTCCAGTTTTAGCAAGTCTGCCAAAATGTCGTGAATATTTAGTAAGCGTGAGGAATGACTCCTGCAGAGCTGTTCCACTCCAGGAAACATTTGAGTATATGTATTTAACAATCTAATAATACAGCTGTATAAAAACTTTTTTATATATATATAATCAGTTATGAAAATGGTATTTGACATGGGAGAGGTCAGCTTTTCAGTTGTTTTTCTTCAAGTTTTTAGTTGCATTTTTAACCCTTTTTCTCACTGCAGTCTGCCCTTTTCTTGCTGTTACCACCAGCCCCCTTTGGAACATCATGAATTAAGGGCAGGAGGCTGGTGTTACTGAGGCCCCTGGAGCCTCTGCTGTGTGAACCAGCCTCATGTTCTTTAAAATGTTCATTCAATATGGTCTTTTTCAAACAGGAGAAGAGGGGGAGACTTAATCTCTGTTTAAGAACTCAGATAAGAGTTCTGCCTCATGCTCTGCTGCTTATCATATTCATGCCAGCAGAAGCCAGTGATGATTGCAGTGTTCTGAGTTCTAACACACTTCTAATTATAGTATACAGTGGTGAAAACTCCAGAGGTGATAATGAAGCCCAGACCCATGTGTCAGCAGAGCTCTGAAAGGGTAATGCATTCCTGTTCTGCTCTACTGGTCCTTATTTGTATGTTTGTGGGCACCTAGACTGGTGCAATCGTGTCTTGCTTATTTTCACTGTGCCAAGAGATGCAGAGCAGTGGAGATGTGTAATTTTATCAAGGTAATTTAGTATTAGCTATTTGTCTTCCCTTTTGGAGATGCACAAGGAGAGAGGCAAGGACAGGAAGCTGTCCAAGACTTTCATAACTTGTTGCCTAGAAGGTGTTGACAGGACTTTATTGCTTTGATGTCTGATGACAAACTCTTTCCACTTCTGAGCTTGGGCTGTAGGAAATGAGTGACCCCTGTAAAACAGAAGATCAGGATGTGGAGCATGTGGAGGTGTGCAGAGTAAGGGAGGGACTGTGTTGAAAATGAGTTAGAAACTTGCCTGAGGAGGCTCTTGGTGAGTGGTGAAGGCTCTTTTTTTCCCCCCAGAAGTGATGAGCACAACCCTGGAGCTTTCCTAATTGAAGTGAGAACCCATCAGGCAAACCTTCACACATTTTGCTCTTTAATCTTAGCATGGGAACCAAGCTGTCTCTCAGAGAGGGAAGTGACCAACTTTGCCCTTCCTTCAGGCTCTTCAGGGAGAGAAAAAATAACCTTACAGGCTTTAATCACTCAGAACACCTTCATGTCTGGATGACCTGACAAGTTAGTCCTGCTTCTTACTGCAGATAAATCAGTGCAGTCTGCGTGACAGATTTGGCCTTCCATTTGCCTTGCTGGTCACAAGAGGTGTCTTGAAGCAGATTGTGAGGGTACAGGAACTGGCATCCAGCCACTAATTAGTGGACAAAGTAGGCAGAAGTGGCATTATAATCCAGTGTGGGAGGGGTGTCCCCACTTGGAGTTCTCATCCCTCTTTGGTGAGAAGGTTGAGAGCCTATCCCAAGGTCCAGGTTACTGATTTGAAAGATAGAGTCGCTTGACTCCTACATATCTGTCTCATGTGGGCCAAGGGTATGTTTCTACCAGGAACACCTGTAATGATGCAGTTTCAGTCTCCAGGAGAAACTCACAGAAGTTGTCCCCTGCCCTATGCCCTGGGGAAGAAGCTGAGGAAGGGAGAAATCTAATGTAGTGGACCTTGAGCTGCTAACATTCTCCAGAAATTTCAATATGACTTGGGGGCAAATCTGACATAACTGAAGTTATACAAAAAGCAGGCATTTTTCCCTTCTGATCTCATCTATTTCTGCCCAAGAGAGGAACAGAAACCCTGTGTTTGTGAGGGAGGGGGGGAATTCCTTGAACTGGTATGAAGAATTAAAAAACCAAACAAAAAACCCCCAAACAACCAAAAAAATCCCCACAGTCTCTTGATGTGCTAAGCTGGAAAATTGCGGCTCTGTACAAAGCTGAGAACTGAAGAAAATGGGCCTTTCGGTTCATCCATCCCTTTTTGTCTCTCTAAACGTGTTCTTTCAGTGGTGTGTTACCAGCTTTTATCTGCCTGGACCACGAGCATCATACACAGCTGTTTCCAAGGTTATACAGGATATCATTTAAAATTGGTTGGTGTTGTTGAAGTCCAAATGCAGCTACTGAGGGCTGCCAGGCTGTGCTGCCCGGAGGGATGTGCGAGGATGAGCCAGCAGTGGGAGGTGGGGATGTGCAAGCAGGACTGGGAGGGCAAAGGGCACGTGGAGGTGAGGAGGGGGTGGGAGCTGGCTGAGCACGTGGCATCATGCTTATCTCTGTGGAAAAACTCAACACCTCACAAACTTCTAAACCTTTAATCTTCAACTTGAATTTACATAAGCCTGCATGTAGGGGTGAGTGTATGGCTCTGTCTGTGCTGGTAAGTGTTGATCACAGGTGTGTAAAGGTCCTTGGCTGGATTTGGAGTTGAGTGTTGCTCATAATCCAGTTGCACAATCTCTTGCCCTTGGCAAGCTGCAACACCTGCCCTGATGGATCCATAAATACTTGGCTGCTGAGCTCTGTCCTCGAGTGACTGCACTGTAGATGTGCACTTTGTAAAAACTCATTTGAAAGAGGCCTGCTCTGAACAGATGAATGAGTTGGCTTGGATACTTTAAAAAAAAATAATAAATCCTATTCTACTAGCACACTTCACTAGAACTCTGACATAATTTAGAACGAGTCTGTCCTCCTGAAAATTCTACTGCATGATTACAGTGTTGCCAGCTCTTGTGATTTGCAGACTTTGAAGGAGACCTTGAAGGAGGTCGTTTAGTCCATTCCTATACCTGAAGGCGAATAGCTTTGTCTAAGCACCATCCCTGAAAGATGTGATAGGGAGAGTTATTTTTCTGCCCTTCATAGTTTCAAAGAGACTGACCACTGGGACCACTTGTAGATGCCAGCAGGGATTCTCCACTGATGGTGCCTGAACACTGCCTTTGGTGGCCCTCCTATTTAGTTATAAAACTTGCCTTTTTCATTGTGGAGAGGGAGGAAGGTGTTGCCCTAAAAGTTATAAAATCAGTTACTCTGATGTATCTTGAACGTCACTGAATTATTTTCCAGCTATGCTGGATGCTTGGACTGCTGATGGTTACAGATGTGCAGTCCATGCAGTTATTGGCCTGTGTCTATAACACAGAGCATGCAAAATAAACTACTCATTTTCCTCTGGACTACTGTTACGTCTGGGAAGAAGGACAGCAAGCGCAGTATGGATGAGAATAAGCTGCTTTATAAATCCAATGATATAAATATTGTGACCATTGCTACATGACTAGCATATATACCAGTCTGGATCAATTCATTATCATTTGTAAATTCACACATTGTGGTAACCCATAATCATGATTTCCAAAAAGATGAGTGTAAACTAAAAATCATGAAACATGATCTTAAATAGCCTGTAAATGACTTCAGCAGTTGAGCTTTCATTGGTGTCATCTCGTGGCTGTCACTGTCTGCTCTGAACCATTCCTGCTGGATGACCCCGGTGGGTGTGCCATGGAAAATGCCAGCTTAGGTTTGTGGTAGTGAAAGCCTCTCATTAATCAAAGCAGGTTTCTCGAAGTTTGACTTTTTAAAAGTGCATAAGTTCATCCTTGGGCATTTATCTTTCATAAAAATCCCGAATCCAAGCTGTTGCTGATCGATGGTTGCATTAATTATGCACGAAAGGTTCAATTCTGCCAGCCTTGTTCCCTTTGAATGCTGCTTTACCCTGGGAGGAATTGACTTGCGTTATGCAGGTTGGAGAAATTCACCTCCAGTCTGAATTTCTGTAAAAGTCTCCAGGGAAGGTCAAGTTTCTGTTATTTTCAATAATAAATGAGATTCCCATTGAGTAAAATGATCCAGGAAATCAGCGTCAGCTCTCGGAATAACAATTCTGTGGCCCCTGATGGAGGGCTGGGAAGAACCGATAGAGTTGGAGGAGGGATAAATCTCTCCAAGCTGCAGGTTTTGCAGTTCTAACCTGGCAGAGTTGGCTCCAAACACAAGTGTTAGTAACATTTTATATATTTTGAAGATTGTCTCAGAGCTATGATTTACAAATACACTTGTTTACAGTCTTATGACAAGTAAAACTCTTACAGGTGAATGACAGCTACAACAATAAAGGAGAGGATGTTATTTGTGCAGCAGACAAAATACTTTTTCACAGCTCACAGGAATGCCTTCCCCTCCCCATATTTTTCTGCCAAATGGATGTTTGGAAGCGTTAATAATTGTATTTTCCCCTTCAACTCTGGAAGTAGCCTGATTTGGCTTAACAGTCAGAGAGGAAAAAAGAAATAATTAATGCGATTCATTCATCTAGAAAGTGTAAAGCATAACTTAAACAAATGACAATAGTGGTAGGAAAAATGCTATAGTGAATATATCAAACTTCAAATATTCTGTTGAGGTATGAAGTGATGTGAAAGGAGTGAATGGCAGTTCATCAAAAAAGACATGTATTTCCTTGCAATACTGTTTTATTGGCCCTTTTCAGTTAGTAATCTCAGAATTGCTAAAAATATATAGGATAATGGATGGTTGCTGCTCAGAGCTCTAATTTACTTTACTGCACAGTCACTGTGGGAAAGTGCTTTAGGTACTTTGGCTCTTTTGTATTGCCTCGAGAAAGAAACCTCCCCGTGTGTTTTGCTCCAGAAGTCATCTGTTGTTTTTCAGTGTATGCACATAAACAGCTCTCGCCGCTGTGCCTAAATATTGAGTCAGCAGTTCCCTCTGATGAAGCCATCACCAAGGACTGTCACGTTTATCTCAGCAGATCAGCATCACAGAGCACGTAATGCTATTAGCTCCAAAACGTTGTCTGCTAACCACAGAACTGTGGGACACAAGTGACCTTCTGCTCCTTCGCCTCCTAATCGGCTCTGAGCTTGGGCTGCCGGCTCGACTGCTCTGTGCCTCCACAACCCATCTAAAAAATGGGTGCAGTTTCCTCTTCCCACCCTGCTGGAGGCATTTTGAAGGCAAATGTACTGACAAATGGGAGCCGCTCAGATTTTTTGATGGGTGTTGGGAGATGGGGGGTTTGTTTTATTTTAAATATTTAAAATGCCTCCCATTACATTATGTCTCATTCATTGGACTTTGGTCACCCTCATCCTGCAGTGGCAGAGGTAGCAGGGATTTCTCTCTGATTTTCTTTTGCCTTTCTGCAACGTGCCCTTGGCAGAGTGAGAGAATGTTTCCTTAAAAAAATTATTCCAATGTCACAAAAACGATACATCACCAGTCATTACTTGAATGTTCCAGCTTTTCTGCTGTATTTCATTTATTAATTCATCAAAGTACACATCTGTATGTCATTGTACTGGCAATTTAGACTCTTAACATATTAATGAATGGCTAGTCTGATAATCAAGGCTCTTATTTGCAGTGTCTCATAGTTTTACTTGAAATTGGGTAAACCAGTTTTTTTGACTGCCATGCTGCTCTGCCCCTGGTTGTCATTTTCCTGAGAGCAGATCTGAAGAAAACCTGTGTTGCTCTTTACTGCCCAGTGTTTCAGTGTGGGGCTCCAGTGAAGTCTGTCCGTCCTGTGCTGGGACATGTGCTAGGAGGTGGAATCAACATGATGGGCAGTGGGGACCACCTTTAATCAGCAGTGTCCTGAGTCAGAACCCCAGCCAAGACCAAAGACAATTTTTTTTTTTTTTAAATTCACTAAACATTTATTGCCTCGAGGTTGTTACCCTGCAATAACTTGAGCAGGTGTTTAGCACTAATCATGAAAATTGGTCTCGAAGCAATTGGGATACTTGTGTGCTTTGAACGGAGCAGGTGATTTGCAGTGAGTACCATTACCAGTTCTGTACCAGCATCTGTCTGGCAAAGTGGTTTCACCTGCATCACTTGTCTGAAGGACTCAACACAGCTGTCAGGGGGTAAATGCTTCACACTCTGAAAATAAGTGCTGGAGTTTAGGTTTAAACTTTATTTTTTTAGTAAGGTCTTATCTGCTATGTGATATCCTTGTCCTGGAGAAGAGCAATTGTCTCTCTGATAATCAGTCAACTGTCCTCTAAGTCAAATAACATACAGTTACTTTGGAGAGAATCTCAACTCAGGGTTTTTCTAAAGCCTGGATCTGATTGTGTGCTTCCAAGCATTCATTTTGCAGGAGTGTACTGATCTGGTAGCATGAGAAAGCAGATTTCTGGGGAAACTATCTTCTCAACACCCCAAAGAACAATATCCTCCACCAACCGTGTCTAAGCTGAGGAGGTAACTGTGGTATTGAGGATTATTTCCTTACGCTGTGGGTGATGCCGGCGCAACTACAAGCTAAAACCTGGTGGTGTTTCTCTTTGCTGGGAATTGGAGGCAAGACAAGGAACAGCTCATTTGTTTGGACTGCCAGACAGTTGCATGAGGATAATTATTGTGTGCTGTTTATTTATGCTGGATTCAAACCAGCAATGGTGGGGACCTGGAGATACTCTGGAATTACTCACCGCAGTGAAAGTGGGAGCTGCTGGTATTACAGCTCCACGTGGCATCTCATGTTTGTTGCCCAGTCAACAGCAGCAGGGCACTGGTAAACCAGCAAATGAATTTAAAATGGCATTTAAAATTGGGGCACTTGGAGAAAATGATTTGCAAGAAGCTAATAAAATGATGGAGTGTGTAATGTGATTGTTTTGTGTGATCGCAGAGCTGTAAATGGCTATGCAGGGACATTTAGCAGAGAGAAAGTATAACTAGAAGTAATCAGATGAAATGAAGCAAAGACCATTTAAGCCAAACACTGTATCATTGTCCCCAGTTTAAGCGCTGGAGTATTTTATTGGAGTGTTGCTTGGCTTTAGAAAGGCAGAGTAAAACACCCTGTGAATGTATATCCTATGAAACTCATAGATGATGACAAGATTTGTAGGCATGGTTTTTATTATTTGTGTACAACTGAAAAGCCAATAAAGTCAATGGAGAAGCCTGTATACTTTATCAATAACATGACAGTTTGCTTTGAACTGCAAAGATGCAGAGTTATGCACTACCTAACCAGCAGGCTTTTACTGTACCAGGGAATGTTTTAATTAAAAGTGAGGAGAACGTATTGTAGCTTGCACTTTCTTTAGTGTTTTATTGCACTTACAAAACTACCAGGATTAATAAGATCTTTCTGTGTTGGAGCTGGCGGGTGTGGAATTTGCAGCAAAGGAACAGTAAATAACAAAATATTGTAATAGTTTTTATTTCAGTGGTGTAAAAAAGGAATTAAAATTTATGTTTTTGCTTTTGCTCACATTTTAACACTTCCAATTATCAATTGGGATGAATCTGAAACTCAAACACCAATCAGCTTCTCAACGTTTGGCATTTTTTCAGCATCCTGAGCTGTTACCTAATCAGCATCACAGAAAGTGAACCAGGAGAATGTTTTCAACCAGCTGAAGCGATAGCAATCATGAAGAACTAAAGCCTGCTGTGCATACAGAGCTGCTGAAAATCAAATGCAGAAATTGGTAGCAGTTAAGAACAGGTAAAATTAAGCGACAGGATCTGTAGGGAATAGTGCCTAAATGCACATATTGCTGGGGAGATTTGCTGTCTGTTGTAGTCTTTCCCTTGAGTTTTACAGTAAGTGCATCCATATGGCTACATGTTCCTATAGTCTGCATCCTTCTTGCTATAGCTGAGACATTTGCATTTGGTCGTTGGCATTGAATAGTTTGGAACTATTTCCAACTAAAAATTGGAAAACTACTAAGCAAAGGTCAAGGAGGATTTGTCAGGAGAAAGACCCATCTGAGCTAAGGGTTGGTGAGTGGGCAGAGCCAAACACTGAAGAGCCACGGGAGACTCGTGGCTTTCTAAGAGTGTGATGGGGTTATCACAGTTCGAAGTCCATTAGTTTTATAGCATTTCACGGCTCTGGGCTCGAGGAGAAAGTGTACCATGGAGACAGTGTCTCCAGTGTACAGTGTTCAGGGAAAAAGACTGGTTTTAATAACTATAATGATGTCCTGTAGAAGCATGGTGGAATGGTGGTGTTATTTTTGCGGGGGTTGTTTGTTTATTTGTTTTGTTATTTTAAAAGAGGGAAAAACCCTCTCTCTTTTGAGTTTTTTGTATCAGTAGACTGGAAGTGATCCACTGAAACAAACTTCAGGCAGTGCCTCAGACATAAATCTGTATGTTTTCTATGACTCTTTCTTTCTATGGTGGAATTTCTCAGAGATTAGACTGATGAATTGATCTAGGTTTAGATGCATGCTGTTAGGTGAGGTGTTTTGTTAAGACTTTTAACTGCAGATTAGAGGTCTGCAAGAAGAGCAATTAAAGTCAACAGAAGGAGTTTTATATCACACCCAACCAGGGATGACCCCCATTGTATTGTACTTATCTCAGCAGTACAAACAGCAAAGGGAGGTAAAGAATCTTTGTTGAAGCAGCCGAGCTGTTGGACATCAAATACTTTGAAATTTATTGCTGTGGCTTTTAAGTGCAGACTATCTTTTCATGGGTATATGTGCACATATATATGCAGATGTTAAAAGCAAACATTGCTTTTGAATAAAAGCCGAATTGAAATGTTGCAGGTGTTTGGTCTGTGTTGGATATGCCATTTATTATGAGCTTAATTACAGTATCTGTTTATAGGACACGTCTGAAGCCTTGAAGTAGAACAGAAAATAGATATCTAGTTTTGTGGAGTTTAAAATTTGCCGGTATTCAAGTTTTAAAGAAAAGAAATACGACTTCTTTCTTCCATAGTTGTGGCAGCTTGTGTAGCAGTGCTGTTGAGGAATACATGTGGTCCAGGTAGCTGGACTCCCAAAGTGCAGATTGAAATGCAGATTGAGCTCTGGGAGACAAGAAGCCCTGAACTGCCAACATTTGGGATAACAAAGGGCACGAAGATGGGGGATGCCAGCCAGGTGACACTGAGAGACACAGGAGGAGCCAGGCATTATCAACCTTTTGGATGACAAAGGAGATGAAGACCGGGGACACAAGCTAGGTGGGTGGACATGGGGAGACTGTGAGGGTAAAAGAGCCCAGGTTTGTTTTTTTTTTTTTGTTGGAATCAGCTTCAGGAACCAGCTCGAGCTGTGCCTGTGTTACTGCACCGGGAATAAATGGCTCAGTGGAACGAGATATCTGAGGCTTTGCTACGGGAAACCTGGGGTCGGTCTGGTAAGGAAACCTGGTCTGGCTGAGTGGGATGTGCAAGGAGCAAGTGGGGACCTGTCGGGTCACTGGAGCCTCCACAATTTCGGTTCCAGCAGTGAAAGTCTCTGTCCTTGCGAGTACAGCTGCCAGAGAGTCTCATAAATGGGCAGGCTGGGAAATTTCCTTAAAGTTCTGTCATGGGGAACAAACAGGCAAGTCTTGCTCCTGGGATGATCTACTGCTAATCTCACTGGGAGATGGATTTGCACATCCATGACTAACAAAGGAGTTCCTGATGTGACGTTTTCCTGTGGTTTCAAGAGTCACACGTATTGCCCAAACAGGTTTTCATCATTTTTTGATAGAACTGGTCATTGTGTTCTTGTTCAGTGTATTTCTGCTTCAAGACTCCGCTGCCTGTCTTCCCCCAAATTGGGAATTTCTTCCACTGCTACATGGCAGGTGAAAAGGATTGCATACTGCTTATAAAACCCTTAAGGTTTCCTGGAAAATCAGTGAACTTGGGTTGTCTGACCTTCACAGTTTTGTGTCTATCTTTGCTCTGTGACTTGGCAGTTCATCTTGCAAGAGTTAACAGGATACCCAGTCCCACTTGTTGTCTTGGCCCCTCATCTTTCCCAAAGCCCTTTCCTCCTAGCCTTCCATCTGTAGCATCAGGCAAAAGGTTTGAGAGGGTTTCTTTCTTACCTGTTCTATGATTCTACTCCTCTGTGACCTACTCAAAATTTGAACGAAGCCACATGAAGATCTGATAGCTAATGAAAAGCAATGTTTAATACTACACTGTTAATTCTGCCACTCAGCCAAACATCACAGGGAGCTGACAGGCATTTTGTTTTTCAGCAGCTGAACTTTCATCTCCTACTGACCAGTTCATGGCTTGGTTTAATGCTAACCCTTGAGTTATGAAGCTCTCAGACTGGGCTACACCTTCTCATTGGCAATTTGGAGAAATCAGATAGCTTTGCAAGCAGCCATGAAAAAGGCAGATATAAAGCACGACAGGTTGTACCTCCTGACAAACTACTTCCTATATTGTGAAAGTATAAATAAGACAATGAGGTATTTGTTTAAAAGTGATGTTTGTGTGGGAGCGACCCTACATCTGAGGTCTCCTGTGAGTTATTGAGTAGATTTTAAGCACTCCCCACACACACACACCTTTGGCCTGTTGTATTTAACACAGATGTGCACGTTCATATGGAATAGTAATCTTAATCCACGCTGTGCTTTCCCATAGCTGTGCTGGGCATGCAGAGCAGAGCACTGCTGTGCCTCAGCATGGTGAGGCAGGAGGTGACTGATGTGGGGCAGCCCTGCAGGGATCAGGTTGGGCTTGGGTTGACATAGTCCAGAGTGAATGATCTACAGCATTAAAAATAACCAGCTAATCAGGGTGCTCTGTAATTACCCAGTGTATGTATTTAATTTACCATCCTCAGCTGTAGCCTTTCCCAAGATAGACATTTTTACTGAAAGTAACTATGACAATTTGTACATAGAAGAAAGGTGGTCCTTTTGAAACAAAGGTGTGTGTCATGGTTGTAGAATTATCTAGGCTTCTAAAAATGTATATGAGAGAAACTGAATATAAAAGCGAGTATATAATCACCTTGTTAATTTACTTGCAGCTAATTTCCCTTTCCATAAGTCACATCCACACTTACACAAATGGCAATTTTCATTCATTTCTGTGCCAGTATTTAAAAGTAGAACATTACAGGGCAATCTCATTACTACAGCTTTATTGATTTATAAAATTACACTTTATTACACTAATCCATATATTAGAAGGAATAAAATTGTGCACAGTTACAGCTAAGGTATTCTTGCCAAGAAGGTGCATAGTTTGCTTTTTCATCAGTAGTTCTCTATTTAAATTAGTGGATGTCATGCTGTTGGACTCCAGGAACACAGGATTAATGGCAAATTCATTAGTTCATGAAGTTTAATCTTCTTGGTGGGTGTCCCACCTCATGGGAAATGAGTGGGATTTGGCTGCAGGTGTCTGGTGAGCTAACAGCAATCACTCAAAGAAACAGATCCAGAAGGCGAGCTGCTGCTATTGCAAACCCGAGAATATTTATTATTTGTGTTTTATTTAATGCCAGAATACTATTTTTTTTTTAATTGTTGTTGTTTAGGACAAAGCAAATGAACATTCTGAAGGACACATGAAGAGGTTGTAACTGCATTAGCAAGTGCCACCCAGCAGTAGAACCATTGGTGGTACTTTCTCAGGTCAGAGAGGTGATGCTCTGTTTGACTCTTTGCCATAGATCCTTGAACAGGTCTTTTTTAAGTGGCTTTCTTGGGGAGCGGGGCAGGTTTTGTACCCTTACTTCTGGTCATCAGGTAACTAACAGTTTCTTTTAAACTGGTATTACAGTGAAGAGTGAACCCCCTCATGCTGAATTGGCTTTGTGTAGCCTTGGCACAGAGTTTAGCAACACGTACAGGCAAGCTTGCAAAGCCCCAACGCAGCAGCAAGTTATTTTTGTCCCTTTTAATCTGTTAGGCCCTGATCCTGATCTGTAGGGTTTCCTAAATCCCATTGATTTCTCTAGAATTAGGTTCCTGGAGTCCTTTGAGAGCCTGGGTTTGGCTGATCTTGTGCTATTAACCGGAAACAAACCCACTTTCTCTACCTCAAAACGCTCTAAGGATAAATGTGTTGAAGATTATCAGTGTTCTTGTTTGGTGGCAGGGAAGGCCACTGAAATACCAAAAATAGATTTTAAAAGGACAAAAATAACTTGCTGCCTGGAGGGTTTACACAATCTAAGCTGTGCTGTGTGGCTTGGCTGAATCACTTCTCCAGGGAGGCTCTGGGCAGTCAGTACTTCTTTGAGGGGGAGAGAGTCAGGGAGATGCCACTGAACACAAGAACAGCTTCTGTGTGCACTGAGGGTGGACCTGCCATCACTTGTGTGCGTGGCTGGCACACTCCTTTGAGCAAGAGGGCGTCCTCACAAGCTGCTGCTGTGAGATCCTGCTTTGGCCACTTGCTGGAAAGTCTGGTGGGAGAAGGAGGTACTAGGCTCAAATCCCTTCCATCTCCCCCTAGAGAAGAAAAATTACTTCAGACTGCAGCCACACGATGCATTTCTCTCTGAAATGTGTCTGTAGAAAGACAGTTTTGTCTTGGTCAGCTGTTTTCTGGGTTTAATCAGTCATTCCTGCTGACCACGGTGACAGAAATTTGCTTTTAGTACTGCAGTTATCTGTGTGGCCAGGAAGAGTCAATCAGCATCTGCTCCTGCACATGCATCATTAACGGAGCTGTGAGTTAATTTCCAGCGACAGACCACATTCTCCTTTGGACTGAATTTCTACTCTGCCACCAAGACACTTTGAATGCTTGTCACATTCTTGTGGTTTATAGGTATCAAGTCACTGCTTAGAGAAGGGGCAGACAGCATCTAAAATCCCAAAATGAGCTTCCTGTGTTTTGAGTTTCAGGAGAAAATTGTATTTGTAAGTTGAGCATGTTTGGTTTGTAACAGACTCGGCCTCTCTGAAATGTCTGTATTTTATGTAGTTACAAATATAAATAACTCCTTATCCCTTTCCACAGGTACTGGGGTCACGTGTATAATGGATAGCACAACAGTGTTCAAATACAATTCCTTTTACTTCTGTTGAAAAAGTATTCTTACTTGGAATAACCCCAGAAGTCAATAAGATAAGGTTCTGTATACAGTGTCTTTTCACAAGCAGGTTACACTTTATTTTTGCTAATGTAGATAAGACTGTTTCTAATACTGTGCTGCTGATAAGTTCTGCCTTAAGCTTGGCTGCTGATCAGGCTGCCTCTTCTGGGGACGGATCAGGTTGTCCCTGTCTTTTCCCTTCTCCACTTGCCATTAGCAGATCTGTGAAGTTTGTCCTGTCCTCCAGTTATCTGGCACCGTAGGTGACAGATGCAGGAGAGCCAAAGCAGGCTCTCCAAATTACCCTGTGATGTGAGGGAAGAAGGTGACCTCTAAACACCGTGCACAGAGAAAAGGGGCTCTTTTCCTCATGTTTCTTCCTTGGCAGCTGAAGGGCTTTTTTTCGTGTAGTGATGAGAGCAGTCTCTGCTTGCCGAATGAACAGAAGTACCACTCTTGGAGCAATGGCAAGAGCAGAATCCTCCCTTCCTCCCACCCCACCTGCAGCCAACCGCTTAGCAATCCCCCACAGCAGCTCCTGGCCTTGCAGCTTCCCGCGTCAGGAGCATCCCTGCGCACTTCACATTAAAACATTATTTACCACAGTTCCACTCACTGCTGGTAACCACCAGTGACTTATATAAAATACGGTTGTAGCAACTACCTTGTTACTTTGAGTGTACAACTCCCCCATTGTCTGTCGTTTTAAGAGAAGCTGCTCAGTGGAAATGGGAACCAAATGACTTGTGGTTTAATCAGCTGTATTTTGGTGGCTCATGAGATTGTCACTGCCAGCCAGTGGAACTGGAGAAGGTGTTTGCAGAAATAATTTTTATTTTGTGGTTTTTTGTGGGGGTTTTTTTGCAAATGGGAGATTGTAGGTATTTTGCACTTGAAAAGGCAGCTTCTAAATAACTTGCTAGGGGCTGTTTTGGTGCATGCTAATAGTGTTACTGCTCAAGAATTGTTTTTGTTTGGGCAAGAAAGCAATTGAAGTGACTACAGCTCCTTTGAAGCCTTATTTTTAGATTACAATAAGCAAGACTCTGATTAATTTAGCAGCAGGGCATCAGTGGCTATTAACAGCTTAACTTGAAGCCCTGATAGATTGATAAGGAGCTAAACAGCCCTCGAATCATATATTAACAGCCTGGCCATACTATAATTGAGGCTCATGTTGGGTGTCAGCATGGTTGATGGGCATCACAACAGCAGCTGCTATTTGTCTTTTAAATGGATGCTTCAATTACTCAGAATAATAGTTGATAGTCATCAATACATCTGAGCCACAGTCCAGTCATTCTAGGCATGGGTGACAAGCTCGAAATTAATTCAACTACAGCACTGGGCTCTGCTTGGGCAAACTCACCTGTGTCAAGAAGGAGTTTCTCAGGAGGGGTCTCCAGCCCGAGCATTAGGGATGCATGAATAAACTGGGGTGGAGATAGCTTGAATGTGATAATCAAACCAACAGCTGGGCAAACATTTCATCAAGCATCTGAGCCACTCATGCTTTATGTAGTTTTACCTCTGCAGACCATGAAAGAAGGTAATGCTTATCAGTAGCCTGTTTTTTTATTGTTTATTTTCATGAGTCTTCTGTGGCTACAGGAGATTTGAGCAATTTCCCTGTGAATTTAATGTATCTTAAGTAGTTTTATATGTTGTGGGACATTCTAGCCAAATAAGACTGAAAGCTTTACCATTAAATGCACAGAAGGGCTCAGTAGCCACTCAGTTTGTGTTCCAGTTCCTTTTTATTGTATCTTTACCAATTCTGAGGTAGTCACACAATGGATGTAGCTCAAATTAATTAGCTAAATTGCAACCTAATGGCAATAAGATTTCATGCCACTTAATATTTCAGTGCAAACGTGGCAGGAAAGTTAAAGTATTTAAATATGATTGGCACATCTTTTCTTATGGAGTATGTTATCTCTTGTTTGGGCTCTCCACAGCTCTTATTGTGCTCAATTAATTCTGCCATTAGCAGTGATCTAACTTGCTATTAGCTCTGATAAAAGTACAGTCATCTCCTTCACTGATGACCATCCCTGTGGTAAGGATGCTGAAATGCAATTTAAAGGGGGAAGGAGGACACACACACTATGCTTTGTACATAATTGTCACCTTAATGATGGGAGACTTAATTACATTTGGAGTTTATCAGCAGAGAGCTCCAGTGGAGGCTCGCAGCCTGTGATGGGGTTGGCCTGTGCACACACATGCTGCACAGTTGTGGAGCAGTTGTTTCAGGCTCTGGGTGGAAGGTGCTGATTATTCTCGGTGCTCTGTGCCTGGGAAAAGTCAGGGAGTTTGCTTATGAGCCTCTTTGCTTTCTTTTCTTCCCCCCTTTCTTCCTGCCCGCCCTCTCCCCCCCACCCTCCCTGTGAAGCAGCCCTTCTGGCTTTGTTGTAAGTGTGGTTTGTAATCATTGTACACATCCCAGATGGTTCATGAAAACTCTTTGAAATGCCATCTGCCAGGCGTGTGTCCAGCCGGCAGCCTGTCATTCTGCTACAAGAAAAACGGAGGCGGGTTTTCCCTTCCCCCTGCCTTCCTGAATTGCATTCAGTAACACTTGTTCAGATGTGAGGCAGGATAACAGCCGGAGCATCTGCAAGCAATCTTTGCTCTAGACAGCAACATGGAAAAGTTGTTGGGTTTTTCGCCTTCGCCCAAGATAAGAAATCCTAACCAGTGTAGTTTTTATTTTCCCTGGGTTTGCTGCTGAGGACCGGGTGAGGTGACAAATGTTATCTCTGTGATGTAATGTTTTTCTTTTACGGGCCGACTCGGCGTTCCTAATGCATTCAGTGTGTGTTGCAGGCAGTCGTGCTGATAGCAGGCACATCTGCGATTTTTCGACTTGAACATATTCAGGAAATTAAGAACACTGAGATGAAACAAATAGATCCATTAAAATGGCTCAGAGGAATTATGGCATATATAATTGTCATGTCAAATAGGCAGCCAGCACTAGTAAACCGCTGACTGCAATTTCACCGCCATAAAAATTCAGAAGGAAAAAAAAATTTATTAATAAATATACTCTCTGTGGGAAGATATAGATAAAGGGAAGAAAAGGCTTTAAAAGATAAAGTAAAAGCAGTCCTGAAGTTCCCTGGTCTTCGTGTCTCATCAATATGTGTTATTAGGTACTGGGAAAACGTAAGTCCCGATCTTTGTCATTGGGCTGGTGTGCCACATGGCTCGGGGTGATGTTTGACTGATGGATGAGGAGCACTGCAGAGTCTAATTCTCACTTCCATTGTGCTCCGGGCATGGGGCAGCTACAGCACATCACTGGACATAGTTACTGTGGAGGCTTTTCATTATTCTTCCTTCCCTCACGTGGGCCAGGTTTAGGGGCATGTGGCAGTGGCCAACAGACCGGTGAGGCTCTTCACAGCCTGAGTGTCTATGGAGGTGTCAGTGCTCAGGGAGGAGATGTTGCATCTGGGCTGTTACCCCTCATCCCAGCTCCGTGCTCCTTGTGTGCCAGGGAGGGACCTGTGTGGTCAGTGCCTGCTCAGCTTTGCTGCCTGCCTTTGGATGGAAACGCGGGCACTGGGGCAGTGAGGGGCACGTGGAGCAGCTCCAGTGTTTCTCTGGACTAGATCTGCGGAAGACATGTGGTCTTCTGTTACAATCCACTGGGTAAAACTTGTTGTAGTCTTACTGTAAGGATTCAGAAATAAAAAGAATGCAAAATTTAATCCTTTCAATAGGAAAGAGTAATTCTGTTTGTAAGGTGAAGATATCCATCACCATTTCCATCCCCTTCCTTACCTTTTCTCCCACCTTCACCCATTCATACAGCTCCAAGAGGAGGAGTGATAGAAAAACCATGGGAATTTGTAGGCTATCTGAAGAGTGACAGTAAATAAAAAATAAAAAAAGAGAGTGTTCCTACTTTGAAACAAGAAATGGAAGATGTTAGAGAAAGTGGATGTCTATCAAGGAAATTAATCTAGTGATAATCTTTCAAGGGTGTCACTCTGTCAAGACTGACCTCTTGAACAGTCTCTCAGCTGAATAGGGATAAGCAGACTTTCCACTTCCCTGGCACTTGAGGAAAGCA
Organism: Lophotriccus pileatus; assembly: GCA_035583135.1. Classification (NCBI taxonomy): domain Eukaryota; kingdom Metazoa; phylum Chordata; class Aves; order Passeriformes; family Tyrannidae; genus Lophotriccus; species Lophotriccus pileatus. Next base: position 6,190,349 of record JAWWES010000024.1, read on the forward strand.
TTTGCCAGATGCAGGCATGGTAAATTTATGCCCTTTCAACTTCTGAGAGCTGGAATCTTCCCAGTTAGTTTCCAGAAGCTCAGCTTCTTTATTCTTTCTTATGTCCTTTTATAGAGAGTTTAAGAAATTGTATGCATTGAGAAGATGCTTCCCAGGGGCCGAAAAAGTCCCTCAGAAGTGAGAAACCATGTTTCATTAAATGTTAGGTATGGTCTCCACACCTCTGAAGTTATTCCCAAGCCAGCAGACTGGTTGCAACCACAGCACTCGGACACATCCAACTCTCTAACTCTGCTCCTTCTTCCAAAATTCAGTTTCCTGTACCACCTGTAAATCTGGCATTTATGTTTCATCTCAGATGTGCAGAGTCCAGCCACCTCCTGGCCTCCAGAGTCATGGAAAATAAAGGCTATTGAACAGAAATTGATCCTAATCAATGAAGCTGTGCTCGGTGACCTAAAATGCAGTGGCCCAAGCCATCTTAGCAAAAATATTCATGAAATGACTCATCTTACTCTATGCTTCAGAGGGCTGTGAATTGGTCAGAAGGGAGGAGAGTTTCAGAGCTGGCAGAGTAGCAGTGATCAGAGCCTCGCTCCATGGGTGCTATTTAAATTGTCAAGTGCTGGAGAGAGATTCAGTGTGACTTATTACTCAAAAATATTTCTTGAACTGGAATGAACTTAAGGTGAACTTCTGTGCAAACAGTTGATAGGTTGTCTCTTTAGTGAGCGTGTGTGAATGGTGTGTCAAAACTGTCTCATGGTAGTTTTTAATGCTGAATAAAAAGAATAATATAAATAGACATAAAGATAATTTCTCCCTTGTTTTTTCTTAGTATTTTATGATGTTAAAGAACATTTGGTGAGATTGTGATACAGAAGTAATGGAACCTAGAAAGAAGTTTTCTTATCTGAGAGTACAGATTGCAATTTTAGTGAAGTATCAGAGACAGTGCTAATAGCAGGAAGGTAATTGCTGGCATATTCCCAGGTGCCAGACTTTTCCAACTGTTTCTGCATGTGGTATGAGAGATTTCTTTGCCAGAGAGTCTTTCTGAGAACACAGAAAAACATTGTCCTTTGGATACATGAGCTGAGTTGTATCCTACAGGTACTGCTGTATCTTCATGGAAAGTTTTTCACTGTCCTTTTTACCTTTGGTAAGAAAACAACAGTAACTTGTATTAATGTGCTGATTTTCCCTTTCAGGCACAACCCGCCCTCCAAGAGAAGGAGAAGTGCCTGGTGTGGACTATAACTTTCTGACTGTGGAGGAATTTCTGGAGTTGGAGCGAAGTGGGACCCTTTTGGAAGTAGGAACTTATGAAGGTATGGAGCCATGGGCAGTGAAACAGCACTTCAAATAGCTGTGTAGGACACCACACTTGCACTACCCTTGCTCAAGTTAGGACCTTGCTTTCCATCCTAGTGCTCTACTTCCTTCTTCTCTGTACCCTGAGAGAGGGAATTCCCATATTGCTGTGCTTTTGTCTTTCCCCTTCAAGTTAACTGCCTCTAAAGGTTAACATCAGTATGCCAGGAAAATCCAGTATGTACTCCAGTAAGGAAATACTGAGGCAATCTGCATCTATTCTTTGTATCCACTGTGGTTCATCTCCTTGTTCAGTTTTTCTTCCCTCCTGCTCTTTTTCTTGTCCTTCATCTTCCCTAAATACACATCCTTCATCATCCAATTGTGTTCCCTATGCAGCTACATGATGCACTGCTTTTGGACTTTTTAAAATTTCTTTATTCTGGGATAATTGCTTCTAACTTGGGTCATTGTGTTGATCTTTTTCACTTTTGCAGACAACAGTGCTGATGCAGCCAAGGGGCACTGAAATGTAACCAGGGTGAGAGCAGGAAAAAGATACCTTTGACTCCCAGAGAAATGCCAGGCAAATTGACAGTATTTAGGTACACAATAGGATTTGTGTAACTGAACCTGCAATCTATATCTCCTTTAAACTTAAAACTCCTTTTGGAGTGTGTTGGGGTTTTTTGCCCTCTGGAGAACATTCAAATGTACCTCTTGAGAAGACAATGAAAAGAAATACTTTAGAGGTCTGAAAGTCCTTCCAGTGAACTTCTGCTCATTCATGTCATATTTCCATTTGCAAGAAGTTTAATGGGACTTTCTGTTATTATGAGAGATTGAAAAAAGCCTTACTCTTGCAGACCTATTATTCTTTATAATAAGAAATATGGAATACATTTAATCATATGAGCTACAAACAGCCAGTAGTCTTTGAAAAGTAGTCATCAAACACGAACAGGAAAGATTGTGACATGTGGTTTTCTTTTTTTCAAGGTCTGGGAAAAAAAAATCCTGAAATACTGTTTGCTTGTCTACTTCAAAAACTCCCTTGTTAAGGGCACCTTTAAACCGTGTGCTCATTCCCAACTGCAGACAATTGCAGTGTCAAACCTGGTTTGCATGAAGATGCTAAATGTATAATTTGGTTTCACTCTTCCACCTCTCTGAGCTGATTAGCTCCATCAGCACCAATGCTAACGTTCCAGCAGCAGCTCTTCTCCAAAATGAGCTTTTTCCTCTCCTTGTTTCTAATTATAACACTAAATTAGTTTTCTTTGTCATGGTGCTCGAAATAGATCAGCTGAACGGCCTCGCCACTGCTTCCTGATCGCATTTGTTCTGGTGACCTTTCCACTTGGAAAGACAAAATGGGTAACTGTCTGTAAGCTGGCTCCTGGGATATGCTGGGAATTAGTTTTCAGGAAATGCTGTATCCATCTGGGACAGTTACAACATGGTCGTTTCATCGCTTATGTGATTATATGCAGCAGCAGCTAAACTGTTTAGGTTTCATGGGTTGCTCTTTTGAGTTGCTGAAGATGAGGTTGATTTCTCATAAGTCTAATGTGTATTTCATTTCTGTGGGTGATAGAAGTGTCTGAACTTTAAAGGAATAATTTGTCAGGAGTGCTGAGAAGCCTCTTTCCCTGTTGGCATCAGTGATGCTGGTGCATTGTGGTTCTGGAGTGCTGGCCCATGGAAGGAAAAATCAATAAGAATAAAGCAAATAATGATGATGCATGTGTGCACATATGCATCAAGACACATTACTATTTGATTGTAATGTGAAATAAATAGAGTTCATTTTTCACTTACGGTTTCAAGAAATTATTTTGCTGCCTTCTGAGATTTTTTTTTAATGGCTTTGTTGTACTTTTTTTGGAAATCTTATTTTACATCTGTATTGATCAAGACAGTGTTGATCTTGATTAGATCTTGGAAGATGGTGTGATTCAGGCTCAATGCTGCAATCACCAGCAATTTTGTCTATTTAAAAAACCACCAATCTGCCAAAAAACCCAGACCACAAAATGTTAGAATCTTAATGTCTAAGTCTCTGTTATTGTCCAGCTTTACAGTCTTAGATTAATTATAATTATGTTTATACTGCATTTTACTGCCCTTTTTTTTTTTTTTTTAATGTACCACCATGATGAAGTTGGCTGTATTTTTGACCAGGACTGGCTTATTCTAAACCAGAGGGATGGAACCCAACATAAGGAAATAATCTTCTATTTCTCCCCGAAGAACAATAAAATAATATCTTTAACGAATGACTTTTATTATTAATAATTTTACCCATTTTACTGAGTCAGAATCAAACAATTGCAGGGACAGGAAAAAAAACCTTGCAAGAGAAAACATAGCACAAGCATTTGTTTAGTAACAGTTATTGAAGAGAACTTCTGGAGAGAAGGACTGGAATACAGGGAGCCATCAGAATAGGGGTAATACACAGGTCTTTGATGCTGATACAAATACTATTGATTTGGAAGGAATAAAGAACAAGCAGAAGAGAACAGTTGGAAACCATAAAAGAGTAGGGATGTGTATCAAGTTTTGAAAGAACAACCTGGGTTTTGAAAGTGCTCTAATTTCAGAAAGAGAAAATGCAAGCTGAACGGGACAAAAAAGGTGTTGCCGACCTACAGGGCTGCGTAATGTCATTATTATTTCTTTTGGTGCACTGCAAATAGGTTCCTCTGGGCAGCTTTTGATTCACATCCTGGTGAATGCAGAGCAGTCAGGGCAGCTGCTGTTCTGGTCACCTGTCACAACCCTGGCGTGTTCTGCAGCCAAAAGGCTCTAAAAATTGCGTTCAGATGGGAGGGGACATTTGCAAGCCTTAATTCCCGAGATTTTCAGTTCCAGTTTTAAAATGCTGATTTTTACCCATAAAGCCCAGAAACATCTTTCTTCCCCTAATGAAAGCTACATGTGGATCCTATGAATCCAGCAGTGGGAGCTGAAGCCCTGGAAGATCCACCCAAAGCTGTGATGCTGCACCAGTATTGGTGATTTTGCCCCACGTGGGTGCTGGTAAAGCTGCACATAACACACTCAAGCCAGTTAAAAATTCCCATTGACAATACTCATTAGGAAGGAAAAGTCTTTTTAGGCTGCACACTGTCTAGGCCTTCTGGTGGGTAGGAAATCACCATAATTGTAATCTCAGGCTTTTATTGACTGCTTCTTCAGGGCAGAAAGTACTGATGGATGCATGGAAGTAATTGTGTAGGTTACTAATTATTTAGCAATTACTTCTGTGTTTGAATTGTGGTCTCTCACAGTGACCCCAAGGGAGGGCTGTTTTGAGCAGAGCCACCGCTTCCAGATTTTATTCCCATTTCTTCCCCATCTGCTGAGTGGCCCTGGGCATATCAGGTAACTGCTCTATACTTCAGGTTACTGGCCTGGAGAATATTAAAACAACACTTACTTCTCCCTTCATTAATATTTCAGCAGATACCCTGTGCCTGCAGCTATCTGCTCTTGCAAAGGGGAGGGAGAGGGTGGAAGCGACAGTATTTGGGAGGGCTGTGCTGAAGGCAGCAGTGGGGATGGGACCTGTGCAGAGGCACACGGGGACATTGGCAGGGTGGCTGAATTTTGAATGGGGATGGCTGTATTAATGAATGCCTGCCCAGCACTTAGTGATCCTCAAAAGAAAAAGTGCTGCACTTTATAACATGTGAAGGGTTATTGCATTATAGCATATTATTGTCAAGGCATCATCTTTCATTCTCAGGACAAGTGTTATGTGATTGCCAAGAGAAGTAATAAGTAATCTGCATTAGTCTCATGACTAAGATGTAATGGGGTGACTTGCTAACATTTTAAAAGTGTATAAAACTGGCTATTGTAGACAGGGTCTCCGATTGTGGTACTTAATGAGTGTAATAAATTACATTAATAGTGCAGTTAAAATTTCAGTTGAAGTAGAGAGGTGTATTCAGCAACATGCTTCAAATCAAGATGCCTTTAGCCTAATTTATCTGATGTGCTGGCTCTCCTTGGGTTTCTCTGCAGCAGCCCCACTCCCCCAGCTGCTTTAGCAAAATGGCTGGATTTGCTTTGCTGGGCTTCTGGTGCCTTCGTGGCCTGTGGGTCTCAGCAACTTGGTCCAGCCTTGAAATGTGAGCTGTGTCTGTGGCAGGAAAAACATGACAGCAAGATTGGGCGAGTAAGGGTGGCAGATGCAGGGGATGCCCATGCAGAGGAACTACATGTTCCACTTAATAAGATAAGATCCGCTTATTATTGTCTCCCTGCTACAGACTGACTCAATAAATCATCCTTTAGCACCATTTTAATGTATCATGTCCAATATCCACATATTAACATCTGTGTACTGCAGATTCCTCTTCTATCCTTGGCTTTTATTCTTTGCATGTTTGGTTTTTTTCCTTGTTATTTTTTAAACCACTAGTACAGAAAAAAGGCAACACGTTGTTGTGTGTGCGTGAGTATCAGTGTTGAGCATGAGTGCTGCTGTACTGAAGTGTCATCTGATAACAATGCCTCATTTTACAAACAGCTAAAGTGGTACCTGAGTAACTCTTGTTCTCTAAAAGCAAATATTCAAATATCTGGTTGGGGTTTAGAGTGGCTTTGAATTTCCTGTGGCATTCCTCACTGGCTTCTCTCTCTCTGCACCTTCAATAGGAAGCTTTCCAGTGTGAGCTCTGTCAGAAATTGCTCATTAGCAGTCATGCATTTTAAAACATAAACCTTGGGGAAAAGGTGATTCCCAAACACCTCTGGCAGAAAGAGATACGGTGAATTAGTTGCTGTTTTCCTAAATTAGAGTTTAGGTTATTTTAAGGTATCATTTGCTCTCTAAGCACAGTCTGATGTGTTGAAGGCTGTTCCTGGTAGTCCATTGATAGATGGCAGCCGGGCACATTTTGGGGTTGTTTTTTTGGTAGTGGGTGTTCTTGGGACTCTAGAATTAGCTGCTCCTCACTGGTGTTATCCATCTCCTTCTTTGCAGAGGCAGCCCAGCCTCCACAGGCTGTGGCATTTCCCAGCCACTGCAGAGCTCAGTGCGAGCTGCCACACACACCACCACCTTCTGCAGAGGGAAGGTGTTAATGGGACACATCCTCGTGGTGGGACTATATATATATGTATATATATGAATGTTTAAATATTTGCAAGAAGAAAGGTTGAATATTGCAGTGGCTTGACATGGTATTTTCTTTATTCCTACATCCTTGTGCTAGGTAGGGTGTTTCCAGCTGATTCTTCTGTATTTGCTGTATGTACCATCTAGAAGCACATGCTCATTTATGTTCCCTATGATTTTTTTTTAATCTATTTGCACGTGGACACAGCAGTTGGTATGATACAGCTTGTCTTGTGAAACACTCTGAGCTTCCATAGCCACATCATTACCCATGCTACCAAGGCCTTACTGCTTATTTATTTAAGTATTATTGCTTTGTTGTAGGAATTTTCTGTGCATTAAATGTGCTTGAATGCAGCTGTGCATGAGTGTTAACAGTAGCATGTGGCAATCATGCTACTTATTCTTAAGTATTATGAAGATCTGAAAAATCAGAATAAGTAAGTGATTTGTCCTGTAGATGACTTTCTCCCATGCTGCCATTGCCTTTAGGACACTAATTGGAGTGTATGTTAAATTTCAGACATAAATTGAAATGTGCAGATTGTAACAGTTTGACATATTTAACAGGAAACCCAAACTGATCTTTCAGTTAATCCCACCATTAATAACTGCAAAAATTGACAGAGAATCTGCTATTTAAAACAAATGCGTATATTGTAGGTTAATTTCTCTGAGATCTCCTTCATTGCCTGTTTTGCTTCCGATCCAGATGCTGTATCCGTGGCCTCCTCCTGGTTGCCTGGATACTCCGAATTTCCTCAAGGCAATTGCTAATCAATGTGCAGTTGCAGCTAGGTGAATCCCACAGACAGCAGCCAGATCTGTCATCTAAATGTGGAAATCTGTAGCAGAATGTGATCTGGGAAGAGAACAGACAAAACACTGTGGCAGGAGCTCTGCTCCCAGGAACCAATTCATCCTGTGTTAATCAGACACAAGCACTCTTTGTGGATTAGATGAGCAGAAGCTCTTCTGCTAAAATTAAGGGTCAATTGTTTCGGTTCTTGTGCAGTGCAGAGAAGAGCTGTGCCTCAGAAAAGAAAACAATTACATTAATAATTGCATTTCAAGTCTTCGTGTCAAGGCCTTGCTTAATTTTGCTGCTTATCTCCCAAGTTTCTTTCTTAAAATACCCATTTGCAGCAAGACAGTAAGCGATGAACTGCTTTTTAAAACATGAGCTATTAATGGAGTCCTTGTTAACACAGAGTGGTCACTTTGAAGATCAGATGCACTTCTCATGGACACAGGGTCCCCTGTGCCACGCAGAGGCTTTTGAGTTTCATGGGATTTTTATAATTGCAAAATTAGGCTTCACAAGGAGGCATCAGTAAATTCTGAACTGCATGAACCCTTCTGGGTCGTTTTCTGAGGCACAATACAGCCCCAATCCCAGGCATAAACCTCTTCACACCAGGAAAGAGAAGAGCTGCAGAGCAAACTCCTACGGATTAAAGTAACTCAAATATATGGTTTGGAATCACATTCTTCAATTGTTGTACCATTAGGATTAATGGTCAAGCTCATGCCTGACCTCGCAGCCAGCTCCTCTGCCTTCTTCCACCTCTCCATGTCAGCTCTGCCACCCTGTCCCCACCCCAGCAGCCTCCAGGGTCTCGTCTTCCTTCTCCACAAGGGAACTACTTTTGAACCTGTTGGATTCTGTCTCTGTTCTTGTGCATTTTTGTCCATTCCAGAAACAGCATCTTGGAGCCCTTTCAACACAAATTGAATTGAACAGTGAATGGCAAAAGTTTTTATGGAATAGATACATAGTTATTTTACTTAGGGGTAGCTGGCTGGCATATTTTTGTGAACTGCATTTCAAATTACCTAAACAACTTAGGGTTGTTTGTGAATTTACTTCCCACCAGGGGTATATTTAATAAGAATGTTTTGTTATCGTGACATATAAGCAAATTCTCCATTACCACTTGGTCTCTAAAATTTAAAAAGAAAGCTCTCTTGGCTGACAGCATTGCTTTAATCCAGAAACGGCAGGACAGGGTGGAAGCTGCTGTAGATTACTTTCATTGATTGTGATGGCTGCTTGAATTGGCAGAGGAAGAAGTGTTATGATGATGAGAACTTGTCTTATTGTTGTGATAAGCTGTTACCAAAGTCTAATTACTGTGCATGATGCTAAAATGTGTAAGCTGCCGACACTTGGAGATAAGGAGATGAAAAGAAACCAACTCACTCCAAAGAGCTCTTCTGGTTTGTTTTTTTCTCATTATTATTGTTATTTTTGTCCCCTCCCCTGAGTGGTGCTTTAAGAGTGCATGTATTAAGTCATGGATTTGGCTGCAAAAGCTGCCATCGAACTCGGCTGTGGTTAAATAAGTATTAAGCACCAAGGGACTGAATAAAATAAGGGTTAGTGAAAGGTGATGACAAAGGATTCAGTTAATGGCATGTGCATCTGCTGAGTGAATGCATTGTTATTAGCTATTAATTCAGTTGCTGTAGGCAGGATTCAAATGGGATTGAGAAGAGGGTAAACTTAGAAGCCCCGTTCCCATAGGAATTAGACATGGGAAAGTGCCATTTATGCCATGCTGGCTGCTTCAGAACTGGCATTTCCACAGAAGAGTGGAGGGTTTCCTGCCGCCTTGTTCAAGAAATCTCCTTTGTCTGGCAGACAGGCTGTTCCTTTCCAGCTTTGAGACATCCTGTTGGGGTCACAGTCCTCAGAAGTTTTGCAGAGCTTCACCTGAGCTCAGCACCCTGGGGAGTCCTGCCTGAACTACTGTGCTGACTTGAGAAAATGTTTTGGGATCCTCTGGGATGACAGATGCTTGTGTATGCACATGTAACATGCTGTTAATAATTAGAGCTGATTGGATATTCAGTACAAATTACACTGGCTGTGGAGTTAGCCCCTTCTTTAGGCTTACAAGTGGCTCACAAAACACAGTTAAAGCATATTTTTAAATGTATGTTTTTTCGTAAACATTGGCAGATTTAATTTGAATGAATAATGTCAAGTCTGAGTGTTGTAAAACTCTTGCTGGGCTGTTCACTGTTGTTAATGGGGCACATTTGGATTTCTGAGTCACAGGGTAAATATTTTCTCTTTCCAATTTCTAGGATGAAACATGAGTTTTGATGATAATTTTAGGTACCAGCCACCCCTAATAGTGTGTCTGCCCCCACACCCAGGCCCATGTGCCACGTTTTCAAAAATAACTTCTCAGAGAATAGAAATAGGTCTGACTGCATCCAGCAATTATGAGGAAAAAAATAGTATTTTCATTTTCTCTCATCTTCCATGTCACCTGGAAGCTGGGTTGGAGCATTCTTTTGAAGATTTTCATCATGAGCTGGCTTATTTCCCCAGCCTGTTTGTCCTTGTGTGAATCTGAAGGAAGAGCTGTGATTTTTTTAGAATATTGACTCATGCTTAATCTGCCTCCTGTGGAGAAAAAAGAAAAGTTCAGCCCCAATGGCTGCATTTCCCATAAAACCCACACATGCAGAGCCATGCTCAGTTTCAAATTCATATTTGCTCTTTTTATATGCTCATGTACACTTACAGGGATCCTCTAAAGTAGAATGCTGTCTTCACAGAAAATAATTGTTCACTAATCATAGTGTCAACAGCCATGGCTGGTTGAAAAATGACTAGTGATTTTTGTGTAAGATAATCTGAAATACTTTAGAGAAGCCTGTTTTTCTGCTGAGGAACAGCTCTCCATGGACTGGTAGGAACTCCAGCCTTGCTGTTGCTAGAGGAACAAAATTCAAAGATATAATCATATATTTCTCTGTAATTGGAAGAGGACTGGTAACATCTATGCTATGTTCTTGTCCAGGGGAAATAAAACCCATATTATTAACATCTATATATCCCCTTCATTCACTTCCTTGCATCCATCCTAAATGATTTAACCATCTACATCAGTCCACAAAATAGTGATGTGCACTGCCATAACTAAAAGCTGTTTTGAGCTGTATGGCACACACATGGCTCTCTCTGCTTAGCAGTTTATATCCTTAAAAAATACTTTTTTCTTTGACCCCTGGAAAAACGAAGAAGCAACCTAAAAAAAGACCCCAAAATCCCAGAATAACGTCGCTGTTCATGAGACATGCCAAAGAGGACAGATGGGAGCAGGGTTAATTATCCTTTTTGTTTGCCCACCTACCTTTGTATTTTCCCTTTGCACTCTCTCTCTCCCCCATTCCTCCTGTTTTTGTATAAAATACTCCTGCAGTATGTAGAGCATAAGAATTATTTCTCTAGCAGAGACTGCAACCTGCTTGCGGAGCCTCTGTACCCATTAGAGGCTCTTTGCAGAAGAAGTAATTTCCTTCCCCCCATAAATTATGCATCAATGTACATTTAAGATTCTGAAATGATGAACAGAAGATGAAAGCACTGCGGAGCGTTGCTGCTCCTGTGGAGCTGAATCCACGACGCTGTGTACAGGCTGGGACACACCTTGCTGAGGCAAACCTGCACGTGTTGCTGTCCTAGTACTCTACTGCAAAAGCACAGAGGGAGGAGCTGCTCTGGATTCAGCTCTGTAAGAAATACTTCCTCACCTCGTGGGAGACAGTGAAGGGGAAAGATAGCAATGTGTGATGTGTCCTAAGTGATCTTCCCAGGTGGACTCTGCCAGTCTCAGCCAGGGTGATTCCCGCTCCTGATGATCTTCCTTCCAGGAGGATCTGCTGCAAAATCTCACCAGGCATAGAGGTGAGACTGACTGGCCTGTAGTTCCCTGGATCCTCCTATATTTAAAAAGGGGGTTGTGTTCCTTCTTTTCCAGTCAGCGGGAACTTCACTGCACTGCCACAACTTCTCAAATAGAATGGAAAGTGACGTAGCAACTTCATCTAGGTTCCCTGGGGACCTGCAGATGCATCTTATCAGGTCCTGTGGACTTGTGCACCTTCAGGTTCCTTAGATGGTCTCAAACATCCTCATTTCCCACACTGGCTGAGAAAATATGTACTGAAAAATTATGCTCTCAGGTTATACATAGCCTATGGAGATCGATGAAGAATGTAAATAAATGTATATGCATATTTTAGAGAAGAGTTTGGCACTGTTCCCACAGCTGAAGCCATAAGGGAGGGCATCCCTTATGTTTTATCATGCCAGAGGGTATAGGGATAGTTTTTAAATCTACCCTTGGAATCCAAAGGTGACAAACAAAGCTTATCAACCATTCCTGAAAGGGAAAATTTTGAGGAGTTTTATGTAAAAGGGTTATACATAGCAAAACACTGTGGAAAAAGTAAAAGATGCACCTTGCAATAGGTCTGAACTCCTGTAGTACTGAGTGCTGCAGGAATAGATTCCAGATCTGGGGTTCCTGTGGCGTGTTTCAGGGCAAATGAAGCACTGCTGTGGTGTGGAGGCAAAGTGAAACAGGGACAGTGAAATACCTCTGTGTGGTTCTGGCATCAGTGAACCTGCACTTACTCTGTGTTTCTTCCACAGTCACTTAAAGTGACAGGGGAGCACTGTGCTCTGTTTCCATCACGGTTGGTCATGGCTGAGAGCTGTGTGTTTGTGTAATTGTTGGTGCATCTTTGTTCCTTCAAGTTTAACTTTAAGGTCTGGTTGTTCACTTCTACCCAAGTTGACCCAACTGCTGAATTTCCTGTTTGAAGAAAGCAGTGCCACGTGGTATCTTGTCTTTTCTCTCCTCTGACAAAGTTTTCTTTTAGAGAGAGAGGGAGAGTAGTTTTTGCTTTCTGAATGCAACATCCCCCCTAAAAGAACCTGTGTATTAAAGCAGGCCATCAAGCCTTTCATCACTTCTCTTGGTGATAGCAGTTATGAATTTTTTATTTTCTGCAGGGCTCACTCCAGATCTGCCACAGCGTTGTGTGGGTGCACACATGTAAAAAAGGCTACTAATTGAAATTCAGATGTAACGAGATGAAGTTTTGCTATTCACCATGACTGCCTTTTGTTTTAGCCCATGTACGCTCAGTGCACCTAAACAATGCAACCATTTGCTCCTCCTTTTAGATTCGACAAGAATAACTAAAAGGGGAAGAAATATTTCTGTGTCTGCTGTAGAGATGAAATATGCACCCCCAGAAATGGGAGTGGCGTGCGTTAACTTAATTGTTTACTTATTTGCGGGGAGGGGCAGAAATTCTAATGGAGCCGTGAAGAAAAGAAAAGAAAATAGAAATCTTGCTGCTATAAACTGTTCTCTTGTGAAGATGCAAATGTGTCTCTATTGCCTAGGTAACTATTATGGAACGCCCAAGCCTCCCAGCCAGCCCCTCAGTGGGAAAGTGACTTCCACCGATGCTTTGCAAAACCTGCAGTCTGGCTCCAAGCAGTCGACTCCAAAGCGAACCAAGTCTTACAATGATATGCAAAATGCTGGCATAGTGCATACAGAGAATGAGGAAGAGGATGATGTACCTGAAATGAGCAGTAGCTTCACAGGTAAAGCAAAAATATCGCGGTCCGTCAGTTGGGATACGTGGGGAAGGTTTTTGGAGGGTGTTTTGACGGGGGGTGTGTTGTTCTTAATGTGTTTTCTGCAAAGCTGTCAAATCTCAAACAGAGCTGGCCAGCACCTGAATGGAAGATGTCCAGATGTGAACAACCACACACACAATTGTGCCTCTCCAAAAAGGCCTTGCGGGATTGAGCTGAATGAGAAAGAAATGTGCAAAAGTTCAAATCCATTAGTTGCAGAAAGGTCAAGGAAGAGTTGAGCTATAGTTGACAGTTATAAACAGTATGGAATGACTCAGCCAGGATTACATTTGAAGTTAATTATTGCTGCTTACTAAATATGTTGCTGTTCACCCCCTTCCTTGCATCTAGAGCTGCCCATCACATACAGTTACAAGGTCCTCTTCTCCAAGGTACCTTTCAGCAAATGACATCTGAAGCTTGGGTGCAAGCTCTGTGTTTTGTGAAGGCCTTGTGTTCTACTGAACACAGATCTCAGTCCCACCGTGACTGCCATCAAGCATCGGCTTAAAGATCACTGGAAACCATTGCAATCTAAAGTCAAGTGCTGTGCAGGCAGATTCAGAGCAAAACACTGTTGGAGATCCACTGAATTTCCACAGAAATCAACTGGAAGTTTGTGAAGCTCTGAGGGACAAGAGCTATTCCCCATGGCCTCAGTTCTAGTTTTTCTTAGCACTTAGAGCATTGCTTCCCCAGCTCAGTTTCAAGAATTGAATTGTTGTGACATGGCAGCAGGCTCAGCCTTTGTCATAGGGTCTGATTTTGGGAGATGCTGTTTGATTTCTTTGCTGCCCGTCTCAGTTTGGTGCCCCTGAAGTAACTTGAGCATCATTTCTCTTCCTTGTTTTCCTTCACAAGATGAAATACTGGAAGATGCAGCTCATTTGTCACAACGTTATCACACCCTGGCCCCTTGCCTTCATTAAATGGGCACAGAATCAAGAAAAGAGTTATTTCTCATATACCAAAGTGGTTCCTTATGCTTACTTCACATGTAAGTGTGCTAGCCATATTAAAATGCTCCCTCTTCCCTAGAAGACCTCTCGGTGACTTGTGTTTTCCAGATTTTTGGCATGTTTATACTCTCAGTTTTAAGCTGGCGATGATTCATTCATACTTCTTTCTCTTGTCATCTTCTACCTAAAAATATCAAACGCCAGGAAGGCTGGAAAGCAAGCACTGAGAGTACTGGTATAGATATTTTTCTTCCTGTTCAGTATCTTGTCTTTTGGTAATAGCAGCACACAGACTAGAATAGAGCAGGAACTATTTCCAAGGCTGTGGGATGTGAGTGGAGGATGTCCTTGGTCTCTGGTCTGGAGAGCAGGATGGAGGTCCTGACTGTGGAGCACCACTCCATGGGTTCTTGGCAGAGGGTGACAGTGATCTCTCAGTCTTTTGCTCAGTGTCTTGTACTGATATTCTCTGGGGATGTACTGACATAAATTTGTGATACCTGCAATAATCAGAGAAAATCCCTTTGGGAGACAAAGGGTTGATCTTAGAATCTGTCTATTGTAGCTGAAACCTCTCTGTGAAGGAATCAGGGGCACAGACCTGTTTACTGGGGAGCATTTACTGTGATGAGGGATGGAGGGAATGAGCAGCAGTGTTTCATGGATACAGCTCAAAGCTGCATAGATACAAGCATCAGAAATATTTCCTTAGAGGGAGAAGGGCCAGATACATCTTAAAATACTCCTGACTGACTTTGACTGGAAGGATATAGTGATGAGCCATGGAGTAAACCTCCTCAAATAGCAAGAACAGGTGAGCAGCAACATGTGGACATGTCATGCAGTGCTGACATTCATTTTATTTTTTAATTTAAAATAACGCACTGCAGTGAAGACATTCACCATTAGCTTATTGACTTTGAGTTTCTGGCAACCTTTTGCCTTTGTAAAAATCTCCCCTTCTGATCATTCTTCAAACAGGAAATTTTATTCCGCTAATCCCTGTCCCTCAATTGGCACTGCAGGAGTGAACCAGTAAGCCTGCTCAAAAGCCCTTTGAACTCACCTACATCAGTGAGCCCTGGCCTCAGACAGCTTGGAAGAATCTGGTACTTCAGCAGGGCCTGTGAGAGCAAACACAGGAGTGATCACAGCTCCTGATTTGTTTGGCTGGGGTCTGGCTGGCAGAGTTTGTGTGGGCAAAGCCAGCTCGTCCCTGCTGGCTAAAAGACTGCCGAGGCTCTGCCCTCGGTTCATCTGTTGCTGTGTCTTGTGAATTAAAAAGCAAGGAGAGGAAGACTGACTGCTAGGATAAACCTGGAAGAGCAAACAGGAGGAGAAAAAGACTGATTTTTCACTTTTGTCTGTGCTTGTTTATTCTACAGCAGAGTCTGGTGACCAAGACGAGCATAACGTGCATATCGTGAGAGAGACAGCCCCACCGTCTGTGATTGATAGCCACACCAACCTTCCCACCACGGAACCATCTCAGAACCTCCCTCAATACCTACCTCCTTCTGCCGAGGATAACCTAGGTCCTCTGCCAGAAAACTGGGAGATGGCCTACACCGAGAACGGAGAAGTCTATTTTATAGAGTAAAGCACATTTTTGTTGTTCTAATTCCATCTCTCTCCCTGTCCCTGGGCATAAGTAAGCCTCCATGGATGCATTTTGTGTGTGTATGCGTGTGTATTAAATATTTAGTGTATACAGTTATGGTGCAGAGCTGTTATTCTTTACTGCTTCGGAAGGGGGTTTGCATTTCCTGATTGGATTAACATCCAAATTACTCCTGAGTTCAAAGGCAGTGGGAATTGCTTGCTTTATGAGGGTAGTTACAAAAGCAACAGACACTTATAAAATACGGGCCAGTTGTTTTCATGGGTGGAATGAAAGCTCCTAATTGAAAGGGCTGAGACTTCATTTCTGGCGCCTGCCTCCGTGCATAATGCAGCGGAAGGGGATTCCTGCAATTCCTGTGTGCAGGCAGCAGCAGAGCCAGGGATGGACTTTGTGTGTCATCCCCTCCTCAGAGCAAATGGGCCAAAGGTGTTCATGTGCTCCAGTGGGTTTGCAGAAGGAATAGCTCAGTACAGAGTAGGCACAGTAAGTTTTAAACACAAGTACCTTGTGCTCTGCAGTCTTTGCCTAAGAGCTGAGTGCTGTCAGCAGTTTTATGATGATATTGATTTTTTTCATGCCATAAATAATAGTCTCTAATTATACTTGTCTAAATTTATTGAGATAGGAGTAACTTATAAAATAGGACCTATTAGTGGAAGAGAGTTCTTGCGCAGAGCTTAGCTAGACATTAACATTCAATTAGCCTTTGAAACTCAAACTCTTAGCTGCCAAAGTAGAGGAGGGGGCGAGGAATTGATTTTGGATTTGATGGTCTGTTTAATGCAATTGTGGAACCTGAGATCCTCTGTGTGCCAGAAACCAGTGACTGGTTCGTCCAGAAGAGCCTTCCCTAATAATTGCCCCTCTGGTGCTCTGGAGAGTTACACTGGAACAGGGCAGTAAGGGCACCACAGCAGCCCTTCCCTAGCTGGGAGAGGGCTGATGTAAAAAAGGCCATTTTCCAGGGCATTCTCAGTTACCTGAAGAGGCTCCACCAACCCCTTAGTGTAAGCCAAAGTTGAGAAGGCACGCTGCTGATTCTCATCAGATGAAACTGAAATGTGTACATTAGCCCGAACAGGGCATTCTGCCCCTCACTGTGTCCTCAGGGTGCCTCGTTCTTTGACGTACTTTCTGGCCTTTATATATAGAACACAGCCTGAGTAATAGCCCGTCCAGCCTGCCATTTTCCTCCCTGGAACAGATGATGAGCACTAAATGCTGCCCAAGCAGTCGGTTGCTCCCCTTTTTGACCCCACATGGGCCCCTGCTGTTCTTCCTTACAGGTGCTTCAGTCAGAGGTTCTGGCACTGATTTCCCCAAACCCATCTCCATGGCTGCTGTGTTCTCTTAGCAATGCAGGCCTGTAGCACCTTAAATAACTTGTCAGACCTTTTGCAGGAGAATTACATATGTGGTGGGAAAACGTAGCCTGCATACACAACTGCCTGTCTGATGTGAAGCTCTGGTAGCACCTGCTGCTCCCTCCCTGCAGTGCAGATTGTCCAGTTTGGGGGAACCTACACACGGGGCTGATTTTGTGCACGAACGTGTTAGCGTGGATGCAGCACTGAATGACTGTAGTTCTATTAATTCTAAGGACACCCTGAGCCTGGAAACCATTTAGTTTGATTTGTATCAAATTAAGAGAGCGAGCTAATGAGCTGTGTGGACCCAAGCTGGCTCAGATGTCTGTACCAATGTCTATGGCACTTTGGGTATCAAGCCATGGTGCTGAAGGGAGCAGCATGAGAGCACCTGAGTTGCTTGCACAGAACCAGTGCAGGTCTAGTGGGGCCAGAGCTGTGTGTCAGCTAACCAATCCTGATGTCTTGTAGCTGAAGCAATCTGGCTCTTGAGGTACATTTCTCTGGTGCTTTAATTGGGAGTTTCATTACCCAGGGTATCCCAGTCCGTCGTTACCCCGCGTGTAGATCTGTGCATGCTGCAGGTGTAACACAATCCTGTCCCTCTGAGTGTATGATCTAAAGGTGTTTAGCTAAATTTTCTATGCCTCAGCAAACTACACTGTTGTAAGCTTTTGGTTAGTGAGACAAAATTGCAAGAAATATGCAAATATTCTATTGCTCTCCTCCCACCGCCCTCTTTCTCAGCTAGCGTACAGACTTGCTTATTTATAAGCTGGCAGACCCCCTCTGCTTTATTGCTGTTAATGTGCCCGACTTGCTGAATTTCTGCCATTCATTTTTCTAGTTGGCAATTAATTGCTCTGAAGCAAACATAAGGATTAAACACGTTTGCTCATCCTGCCTTGGGAGGGCTGGGTAGTAGGATGTGTAAAACAAGGACCTTTTATTTACTCACAGAGTTCCCAGGAGCAGGGCAGTCCCCTTTTCTTGCAGTACAATACGACTTTGCTGGTCGGTTGGTAGTTCCTCGGGGATCACAGCCCTCATTACAGAGCCCTCACGACACTGTTGTGAGGCTAAAGTTCAGTTTGTAAACCTCTTTGAGACCTTGAAGGAGAAGTAAATAGCATTACTACGGTATTGACACTTAAAACTGTTAAGCAGTGTTAAAGGCTAAGCTAGATAAGTGATACCTCAGGGACTGGAGGGGTGTCTTTGCAGGTTATGTCTAAGATGACACCAGGTTGTAGAAGAGGGATTATATTACCAGATTGTCTGCTTATGCAAATGAAATTATGGGAGAAAATAACTTCTAGAGAAATGTATTTTAAGCCTGTTTGCTATGCAGCCTTCACTGCTGGGACTGGCATCATGATACTGTCAGGGGACTTGTAGAAAGGAAGAGTTGAAAGTAAAGCTGTTCAACTTCCATCAAAGGGTTTGGCAGAACGTTTTTATTTCTGTAATTATAAAGTTTTCACTGGAACCTGTTTTTGACTAATGCTTAGGTCAACTCTAGACACGTCAAAGGCCTTTTATAGGAACAAAGGTCACTGCATAGTTTAAGGAGGAAGGGAAACTTCTGTCTTTGGCTCAAAGACAGCTCTTGGAATTAAAAAAAACAAGCCACTAAACCCAGAAGTTTGGAAATTTATAATATTGCAGCTTCTATGTGCCTCCTTCTGGTCAGGAACGCTGATTTGTATGTTTTCACTTTTTACCTTTGTGTTTTCAATGCCAAAGTTCTTGTGATCTGGTAGACTAGTTTGCAAAAACATCAAATTGTAGAGCTGTTTCTCTGAATCAAAAGTATGCCTTCAGGTCTGTTGAATAATGAAGAGGATATATACTTTTATGTCACGGATACTTCAGTTCTGGTTCGTTAACAAAGGTCATATTTCCATTTTTGGTTTCCAGCCATAACACAAAAACAACATCTTGGCTAGATCCACGGTGCCTGAACAAACAGCAGAAGCCTCTAGAAGAATGTGAAGATGATGGTAAGAGACTAAAACTGGTGAAATAATAATGTGTTTGGTCCCTTTCTAGGTAACTTTCTTCCTTTCTCTTCTATCTGTGTGTTCAGAAAGACTTTTTTTTTTTAAGGAAAAGGTTTATCGGTAAGTGCATAGAGACAATATCTGTTATTTGTTGTTAATGTTTACTGTGGATGTAAAATAACTGTTGGGATGGCAGATCATTTAATGAAAATCAAGGAGGTGCTACAAGTAAGAGGCCTCTGTTTTTGCAAAGGCATTTGAAAAGTCACTGATGCTGAACAAGACTCAAAGCTGTACAATATATTTGCTCCTTGGATCGCCGTGTAGGAGGAGCAACTGGGTCTCTGCTTGATCCATTTGTGTTGCACTTCAACCACCTGCTTTATATGGGTTGAAACATTTATATTGTTACTTCCTTGTTTGAGCAGAAATAATTCAATTGCTTCATTTCTACAGTCCACATAGTGTTATGATTTCTGAAAACAAATTCCATCTGAAAGTGTGGGGTTTTGACACTGAAAATTTACACCGATAAGATTTTGTATTCCTTGAGATGTTGGAAATGCAAGCCACTGTCCGATTTAGAGCAGCCACAGGCAGGACTGTTACAGGAGGTTCATTCCTTGCATCCTTTCAGAGATGCTGGAAGGAAAAAGGAATTATGAAAATAACTTAAATGTTTGGGAAAACCTGTGTGGAAATGTTGCTTTACTGACCAGGAAAGGACTGCATAATTTTGGCTAACACAATGCTATCATAGTAGACATGTCTTAAAAATGGTTGGTGCTGTCCTTATAAAATTAGTTTTCATAATATGATTATCCTCCTACTCGTCAATCACCTCAACAGAAATTACAGTTTTATTTCAGGAAAGAATCAACTCAATCCCTTTACAGTGGTAGGTTCAACTCTGGCCTCCAGAACTGCTGTTACTATTTTTGCACATGCAGTTTTTCGACCTCTGCTTCCTTTCACATGGGAGATTTTGCACGATGTGAGAATTTACCTGTGCAGCCTTGGCTGCTGTGATGAAGCAGGTCACCCACTTCCTAGTGCACACTGCAGCCTACCCTCAAACCACAGCAGCTGGTAGGATGAGGCTACAGCAGGTGGCCAGGCTCCTCTGTTCAACAGTTTTAGGTCTCCTCACAGAAGGGGAAGTCTTACTCTTGTCCTCTTAGCAATTACAAAGTGAACATTGAAATAGTTTATTTTGCTAGGATTAGAAACATACAGCTGGTATTATTATTGTATTTCATTGAGTTCATAATTTTGAAGAGTTAGTGGCATTTTTGTTTATCAACTCCTTAAAGTCAGCTAATTTCATCTTCCCACACACCCCTTCACTTCATTCACCGAGTTGCTCATTAATGGCTATTTTTAACATTCAGTAGTTAAAGCAGTTGCTTCATAGTTACAGCAGTGCACTGCACTGCTTTGCTTGTCTGCTCTGCTCTTGCTTAGCTCGTAAGAATAATTATATTTCAAAAAAATGAAGAGGTGAGGTTAGTTTTGCTGCATCATAGAGGCTGGACAGTTTTTGGCAAGGGTCACTTTTGGGTGTCATGCCACTGAAGTCAGTGGGATGACTTCTCTGTTTTGTTTGGTGTGTGTGCATGTGAGTTGTCAGGCTCAATCCCATCCTGTTTGTGGATTTTATAAATGTTAGATGTCGTTTCAGATTTGTTTGGTTGCAGCTGCTTTGTGTTTTTGCTTCATCAGGATATGTGTCCCTAACAAGTTTTTGCTTGTTTCCAGTTGTTTAGGGTATCAAAGGAAATTGCAATTTGTATTTCACACTAATGGTCCCAAACAACTGTTGGTAGCATATTTTGCAAACAGGTTGTGAAAGTGGTTTTTTAGGTGTCCAGATTTTTCTAAGCAATGTTGTCACTCTGCGTTTTCTGGTTGCTTCCATCATTCATTTATGTGGCTTAAAATTTCCTGTGTTAGGTCCAAGATTGTTTTTACCATCTTTGTTCTTGTTTTGTCACCATCTTTCATTTTCAGACTGCATTATTATTATTTATAGGCTAAGCAATACTTTAATCATCTGTGTCACTGTTAACTTATGAATATGGAGCAGATAATGATAAATGGAGCAACAGCGAATATTGATGGTTTTGTGTCTTTGAAAAATTATGTGATCTTTGTCCCAGGTGCCCTGCTAAAACTGGTGCATTCCTATATATGCCTCACCAGTGCATCTGGACTGTAGTGTGGGTCTGTGCCTCCAGTTAAACAAGGCACTTCATGTCTATCTTAAATCATCTGATAGAACAGTGGAGTCATTTGGACCTTGTTTGCAGATAAAATTTCGGTACTTTCTTGAAAACCTTGCTACATTAGTCCTTATTTAGATGCAAGGTTTTCCTCTCAGATTTCTTCGTTAGTATTCAGGTCTGGCCTTCTGACAGATCCATGTGTCTACAGGACGGATTGCGAAGGTCGGGCTGTGCAGATCTGAGGGAGAAGCCTCACTACAGTGAGAACAACACAAATGCGTGATTTTGCCATATCAAACCATGACGTGGAAGTAGTCCACTGATACAGATGTTTTGAGGGTGCAAGAACCAGGTTTTTTTCATTATCTTCATCAGATCCATCAATATTCTGATCACTGAAGTGTGATAAATGGAAAGCTTGGGCTTGGTCTGTAGAAAATTAGTGCCGGTTCTGCTGTTTGCTGTAGGGAATTTCTTGCTTGGTGCTGGTATCTGAAATTTTCTTTTAATTTTTTCTGTCTCATTTACTGCTCTTCCCTTGGAGAAGAAGGGGTACACACGGAGGAACTGGACAGTGAACTAGGTAAATCATCCATCTCTCGTTTTGATGTTTGACTTCAAGTGCACTGTTTTAAGCCTTTAATTACTTACTTTCTCCTTTGTATCATTTTGCATCTTTCAGTTTTTTTATTTCAACAAAGCATAATTTATCAGCAAGATAAATTCCCTTGCATCAATCTTTCCCTAGCTTCAGATCTGCAGTGGTTTTCTTACTGATTGAGAGTTTGAAGAAAGCTAGAGGGCCTTAATCTTGCAAAGTTGGTTCAAAGCTGCTTCCTCCTGGACCCTGCAGAAGTCGGGGGCTTTTCCTTTGGCATCACTGGCTCCAGGAAAAAGCTTATAGATGCTGAAGTTGGAATCAAGTAGCTAATGATGCTTTTTCATCGGGGACAAAGACATTTCCCAGACAATAGAACCTGAGTGTGATATAGGAAGTTTAAGTATTACATCAAATGCTTCTGCTGAGCTTGTGAATGAAGCAGCTGAACATTTTGCCTCAGTCGGTGATTCTGTAAACAGATTATTTTCAGTGATGTGGTGCACTTTTATTTGCTGCATCTTTTTGTGAAGGATGCTGTCTTGATATCTAATCTCAGCGGTGCTCATTGTGTTTATACTGATGGTGGAGGTAGTTGTTATTTCTGTTCAGCTATGCTCTAGTGCACTCGGAAAGCTGAAAGGATAAGAGGTTGCAGAGGATTTTATTTCCACTAGGACTATTATTGCTTTTAGAAAGGACTGTACTTACAGTTCATAGTTCTGCGTACTGGAGGAATTGTATTACTGGGGAATTAACCTCTGGTTTCTGTAATGACTTGCAAGTAAGTGTATTTTGCTCCCTGCTTCTTGCATGATGGATACAGCATCAGCAGCAGACTTTTAACACTGCTCCAGGAGTGGTTCTTCTGAATAATATGGCTAGAATAATGTTGGAGGCCTAACTTCTTTTAGAGCAAGAACTTGAAAGAAATTACAACTTAAAGAGAATGCATTCTCTTTAGTGGTACATGAGTGTTATGTGCAGCTCATACAAATAATCATCAGGAGACCAAGTAACATCAAAAGTAGGTAGATGCACACCAGCAACCTGCAAAAGGTTCTCACAAAGCTCTACACAAACGGTGACTTAAAGTGAGAGAGAGGATGAAAAAACCCAAATTTAGAAGGCAGTAATGAATTAGAAATGACCCCTTCTTTCAGTCTGCTATCAGCATCTAGTGCAAGAGAAGAGCTGAAAAAATAGATGCAGGGAAACTCATTAATTGATAAGCCTGACCCCAGTTCTGCAGGCACTTACGTACACAAGTGTTTTTCTCGAACATCACGAGATGTTCCCTTTGTTTTAATGCAGATAAGCTTTATTGAGCCCAGAGCCCGTCAATACGCTGCTGAGCTGGGAGTTGAAATGTTGCAGTGTAAAGAAAGACATTTTCAAGTTACTCAATTCGTTGCAGCAACGTTAGGGAGGGGGCATGAAAACTCATGGTTAGTATAAACAAGTTGGTGACACATATTTAGCTCCTTGGCTTCTTATCACCGGTTTTTGTTCTAAACATAAGGAAATTAAAAACTGGGGATTTGCAGAGCTGCTTGTTCGCCAAGACATGTTGAATATGGAGTAATAGGCCACCTCTTTTTAACAGAAGGATGAACAAAAGGACACACAAATTTACCCTTAGTGTAGAATTTAACATGTGCATGGGCAAACTCTCCTGGCCTCACAAAAAGCAGTAAGAGCTGAGTGTGCTGAGGTTCTCTCCAGCTCCTTCCTAGTGATGTATGGATGCAACTAAAATACCTGGTGGTTGGAGAAGTAATGTTTTAGGAATTCATCCAGCCTCTCTGTATGTAGGGCAAGATACTAGAGCATCTCAGTAGGAATCCGTGTATTTATCCCAAGCTTAAAATTGTAAAATTAGATACTTGTCCATTGAATTTACCTGCTGACAAATGCTCTGGGACTGCAGGGTGCTGCATGGATGTACCAAAATAAAAACCATATTGCTCTCTCAGGCTCCTAATGATCCAAAATGTTTTTGGAAATCTCATATTTGTGATAAAATCTAATGCTTTGGGTCATCTTCAGTTTGGCAGGAGAGACAGAGAAGGGAGATGAATAATTTAAAGCATCTAAGAAGCTAGACTGGCTTCTTCTGTGCAACATGGCTATGGAGAATATTGCTTTTTGCTTTATAGAACTTCCAGAAGATTGTAGAAGTCAGAAAGTGCATCTGTGTAATCAATAAGAAATGTGTTAAAAGCTGCACTTTTGTATATTGTTACCTCTGAAAACATAGAGATATGTTCCTTAAATAGAAAGCTGCAGAGATAGTGAACTGTAGAGATTTTGGCATAATGCCATTTTTGAGGTTAGGAAAGTGCTGTTTTTCTGATCTTATGTGAAAATGCTTTAAAAGAGAAAAAAAAATTAATATCAAAATCTTTTGTGAACAGAAAAAAAATTTGCTTAAACTTTTAAAATAAAAATCACATAATAATCCAAAACAGACAAAATACATTTATCAGGAAAGCTGGTGGAAAACTCATTTGAAGGCATTTGTGCATTACTTTCCCCTTCCCTCATTGACTTTTTATTTTTCTTCCACCTCAGCTTGATCTCTTTACCATTCTACTTTCACCGTAGTACAACAAGCTAAATGGCTGCCACAACCTGTGATTTTTCCCAATCTCATGCTAGACCTTAATTTAATTGCACTGAAGATCTGGAAGCCAGTCCCACAGTGTATTCACCTTTATGGGGCTCCTTTGCAAACCTGAGAGTTCCCTTTGCAAAAAGACTTTCAAGATTGGCCTCTAGCTTTCTGACTTTTTCTCACCTACACTTGCAGGGTATAAAGGAATATCTATTTCTGAAGCGCTTGATCTGCTGATAAAATTATAGAGTTTTTTTCGTGCCCGAAAGTTAGCATTGGCTTGCATTTAATGGCTTATGTCTCAAGGAATCCAAAGATGTTCAACCCAATAAGGATAAAACAATGATAAGAATGGAAAACCTACCTTTTGTCTGCAAATAAGGGATATGTGGAGCAAAACCCATGAAAATTGATTTCATCTGATCTCCAGCCAATTCTGAACACAAACATAAACTTTGAGTAATTAGTCCATGTGTGTTTGTATAGATTCTGTTCCTCTCCAGTCTGGAGATATTTCTATCCTTATGGCAACATTATTCTAATTAATGGGCCATTGTTGATTGTATTGGCTCAGCAATTGGTACCATTAATGAAAATAAATCTTTGCATTTGATAATAAACAAACATAGATTGCTATCAGTCTTGACTATTTCATGATAAATTTTGAGGAATTAATTTGCATGAGGTATTTTAACTTGTATTATCCAACAGTGTTGCTTTCTTTAAAATTTAAATGAATGTGCAGGGTCTGTGGGACTGTATGAGCACAGTCCATGGGGTGGTAGAGCCTTTTTCTGAGTTGTTTCTCAGTATTACATGAAGACACTGCTCTATATTGTTAATAGGATGATTATTTTGTTACCCACAGGCAATGGAAACATTGTGTTTAAATGAGTGGCACAAGGATCAGGCCCTTAAGTAATACGTACAGCTTTAATAACCCTCAGTTGGAGTGATTTTATATACATTCAGTAATTATAGTTAAAGTACGACATGCAGTCTAGAAAATCAACAGGAACAAAAGCGGATACATTTCCAAACGTTAATTTCATCTTCAGAACTGTCTTTTTGTTAATTATGCTAATTAAAAAAAGGAACTGTCTGTAACATGTGACTGTGGCAATATGTGTTGTTAGGTTAAGTGCTGTGCAGTGAAGCACATCTGTGTGTGCCAGCCACTTGCGTGGGCTCTGTATGCTGAGTGTTCGTGTTAAATTCACCTTGTCGTGTTTCAAGATGTGCTTTGTGTTGGGCTCATGGCTGAGCAATGCAAATCCCAAAGAAAGGGGTAAAAAGATCCTGTTTCCAGCAGTGGTGAGCATAAGTGGCTTGGCCCTGGTACAGGAGATGAAGGTGGTCTCTGTCAGTGGGCTACAATTGCTTGCCATAGTCTCACACACCTTCAGAGGTTGGTGTTGAAATGCCTCTGGCATGTTGCCTGCATGGAATTCCCCTGTAGTGTTCCATCCAGAGCCACTGCCCTTGGTGGTGAAGCCAGGAGGCTACTTGAGACATGCCCAGAACACTGAGCATTTGCTCATTTCATGCAAAAAGCAAATAAAAAATGGACTAGAATGGACTTCTTCCCAGTTTGGTGTTAACCCATCCCAGGGAGCACAGGCTGGGATATGGGTTATCATGGGTGCTGTGCTGTGGCAGCCTTTCAAAGGAAGCTGTGATCATTCTGAAAAGTGGCTGAAGCAAAGCCTGAGCTACTGATGAGTTTTGCAGCTGCCTGTCAAAGAAAAACTGCATTGGAGGCTTCAGTAATGCTTTTTCTATTTCCAGAGTTGCCTGCTGGTTGGGAGAAAATTGAGGATCCCGTATACGGTGTCTACTATGTAGAGTAAGTGCTGCTCCCTGGTTCTGGTGTGGCTGTTGGGTGGAGGAAGACTTTCCTCACAGTGAGCTCTGTGCTTTGCTGGGAGCATCTCATGTCAAGCAGGAGGAGACCCTGGCCCCTTACAGGCTGGGGGATGCTGTAGGGGGGGAGAGGGCAATCCTGCCTGGCCATTCTCCGTCCATCCTGGAGTGGGAGTGGGCTCAGGGAAGACAGGAGTGCCCTGGGAGGGGCTTGAGCACAAGGAAGACAGGAGGAACCCAGGGTTGGGGTGTGCAGGAGTCCCTACATCTCACAAAATACTTCTATCCATAAAATATTAACAAGTGTGCAATTAACTGAGCTTGATCCCCTTCATACAGTGCCATGGTCAAAATGCGAGTGTGCAAAGCAGACACCAATTCATCTGTGTCAGGAGACACTCAAAAGGAGGAATGGAGAAGCTGGTGTGACCAAGCAACCACAGCAGAGGTTCTTGCATCAGGCTGTGTTGTTGGGAATAGAATTACAGGTTTAATGTGACTCTCTGTGGAATTAGAACAGCTTCTCCTTTATCTAGATGTCCAATCGCTCCTTTGGGAAACCAGAGATCTGAGTTCTGTTTCATCACTGACCCCATAAAATGAATTTTTAATTATGTGTATACTCCTGTCTAGTAGGATGGCTTATGATAGTCCTCAGAATAGATATGGAATACAGTTTCTGTCTGCTTTGGCTCATTTCTGACCCTACCATCTGTGCCTAGGGAAACAGGGTTAGCAAACTGTGTAATTAAGGCTTGACATTTATTTACCAAAGACATCAAGAATATTTTTCAGCTATTAAATGCCATGCCAAGAGGTCTTTACAGCATTTTCCCTGTCACTTTATATATACATGCCCATTAGTTTTGTGGCACTCCTTCCTCATTGAATTAAATCTAAAAGTAACAGCAATAAGACATAATTTTATTTTACTTACTGTCTCTAAGCTAGCAAGATGGTTATAATTTTAGCATTTGTCTTTGTCCCTTCAATTCAGGCACTCTGTTATTGCCTAATAGTTTTTATTGAGACACAATTGTATCACGAAAAAGTTTATGTCATTTTTAAAATAGTTATCAATTTTTTTAACTTTCTGAAAATACCTTGAAATGAGAAATCTTTTACAGACCACATTAACTTGTTTTTATTTGACTAGTTAAATATTTTTCCAGCGATTTGATATTGATCTTTAGCAGAAGAAAAATTCTGAGCCTAACCCTCTGGAGTGCTTCTGTCACAACTACCTGAATAGTTGATTGTTCATGTGGGGGGTTTTAGGGTTTTTTATAAAGACACATGGGATAGGAGACAATATAATAGCAAGTTCTTAATTGTAAACTTTACCTTGGATACAAAGATGGGCTTGAAGCTGATAGAATTTTCTAAGGTCTACCTGCTCCTCTGCTGCAGAAAATGACTACTGAAAATGGCTCTTGAACCATGAGCTGCAGGGAGTCCCAGACGTGCCCCCACCACCCCAGCATCCGTGGCTGGTGTTCACCACTTGGTTTCATAAGATGGTTAATCCTCTTGTGGAGTGCATGGCTTTTCTGCAGTGCTGGGGCTGAGCTGCTTTTTTTCATTTTCCTGAGACTGGGAAGAAATATTGGCTCTCGACATCTCATACTGGTCAAAAGCTGCCTATAATGAGTACAGCTGAAGTTTCACCAAATGCTGGTTTCCACTGGGAGCACTTGCTGGTGGCTGATTCTGGATAAGTTTTGATTCATTTGGAGCCCAGCTCATTGCCTGCATCCCTTGCAGATATTTTTAAGACACCCGGTGTGCATTGATCAGGTCACTGACAGATATTATTACCAGTCGTTGGGGTTTGTTTGTTTTGTCCGTTTTTAACTTCAGTGAGCCAGGGAATGACTGCACCTCTGGGAATCTGATTAAAGCAGGGGTGCTACAGGCCTGTCTTTTGAAATGCAAGCAGACAGAGCACCTTTTCTACTTTAATCTCATTTTTCACAGCTAGATCACTACTTTAATGTATTTGGAGGAAATAGCCATTCCTACTCTAGACATCATATCAGTAGTGGAATTCACTTGTTTTTCTAAATGCCCTTTTTGGAGCCTTGCTCCACACTCACTGCTGTTGGGTTTGTTTGGTATTTTACTCCTTTCCTCAGAAAGAGGAGTTTCATGCCTGGCCCTCATTCCTTCTGTTTGCATAAAGGGTTTCCTAATTTATTGCTCTCTTTCATCTCCAGCCACATCAACCGGAAGACACAGTATGAAAACCCAGTTCTTGAAGCAAAGAGGAAGAAACAGCTCGAGCAACAGCAACAGCCTCCAGAAGGTTGGCAAGCCCTGAGGGCACCGTGGTTGGGGTGTTCATGAGGGAACGTGCCCTCCCTGGCCGTGGCAGCACCATGCCAAAGTGTTTGTCCTTCCTTCTGTGGCCTTAGTGTTCAAAGGCAAAGTGACCTGCATGGGAAATGTTGTGTTTGCCCTTCACATAAGATGCAGCAAAGGAGAAAATCTAGACCATATTATAACCATAAATCTGGACAATATATTTTCTTTAGATGTCCTTTATTTCTGGAGGGTTTATAGACTTCCCAAAACCAAGTAAAACAGATGTTTTCCTGTTTAATCTGCTCTATCAAGTAGTTGGCTGTAGATGGTGGTGGTCCAGTCTTCACTAGGACTCAGGCTATCAAAGGGGATGAGGAGTGGGCATTTACATGCACTGGAAACCCCACTGCACGGGAGATTTCTTAACCCAAGACTGTTGGAAGTTGTCAGGCTCTAACACGTGAAATAATTTCATTATTTTGAAGCAATTTTTTTCCTCCCCTCCCCCCTTCTTTTTTTTTTTTTCTTCTTGCTTTTTTAAATTTATTTTTTTCTTCAAATGCCGCCCAACTGCAGGGAGGGGCATGTGGCATTTGGGGTTGTTCTGCTACTTAGATGCCACAAGTGCCACGGGGGATGGATTTCATTTAAATATCAAGTCCACATGGATGCAAATCAAGGCCCAAGTTTGAGCTTGAGGTGGGATGTCCCAGCAGACGGATCAGTTAACCTGGACAGAGAGATTCCTCAGAACTGGTGTTTGGACATCCCGTTCATTTCATTCCCTCTGTCTGTGACTCTGTTTCCTCTCTTGCCATGCTTCTCACGTCTGCTCTGCTTGCACCCCACACTGGCAGCATGTGCTCCTGCAACAGCTCCCAGTGCTGTTGTGAAACAAGTAACATTTCCCTCTCTGCCCTCTCCAGAATGGACAGAGGAGGGTCCATCTCTCCCACCACCCGCTGCTCCAAACCATGTTTCAAACAACCAAGAGGCAGTTCGGGAAGCACCAGTGCAAGGTAACAACCTTGTTGAACGAGTTGTAAAAGAGCAACAAGGGTTTTTTTCTGAGAGTGAAAAGCCTCGTCCACCAGCGAAGGCAATATTTCCATAAGTACTGTCACACACCAGGGCATGTGTGTGAGTTCCCACAGATTTTGAGACTAGTTTCAAGCCCACATTTGTGGTACTTCATGCTATTACAACCTTGTTTATTAGTGTCAGTGGTCTGTGTAGCCGAGTGCTCACAGACAAGTTGCTTAAGTAACTAACGAGACAGGATATGAACCATTCCTGAATTTGCAGGATGAGTTGAGGCAGTGCCAGGTCAGGTTGCCAGCAAGGGCAGGGAGTTCCACTTGTACCTGCTGCAGTAAAGTGCTCTCTGGTTACAAGTGGTTGTAAGCAGGCTTCTCTTTGACTACATCTAAGTTGCATAGCAAGTGAATGGCATTGTCCAGGTCTGAAGGAGCCAGAGCCTGGGGAAGGTGAGAGAGAGGACATCTGGCTGGAACACATCTTCCTGGCATAATTGGGAGCAACTGGGAGCAACTGGGAGCTGGGAAATGCTCCCATGCTCGGCAGGTCACCTGTGGTCTCCAAAGGTGGGCCTGGCAGGAATGCTGCTGTCCCAGGCAACCTTTCCTGCCAGGAAGAGCCAGGGAATGCTCTCTGCAGCAGGTGGCAGCAGATCAGCCCTTACAAAACAGACATGAGGAATTTAGCAGTATCCAAAGCCCCCAGCACATTCCTATGGGGTGTTGGAGCACATTAGAGTAATCCAGTCTGTCAGCAAAGAAAAGCATGAGAGGGCTGAGGGTGGTTCCCTGACCACCAGGCACCTGGGTTTAGGCATGTCATCAAAGTGCCCCAGAAAGGCTGATCTTCCTCAGGGAGACATCTGTGAAAGCCACCTCTGCCTTTTCCACTGTCAGGCTGATGCAAGAGCTGCCCAAGCATCCACACACAGTGACAGAAAGGGCCCATCACTCAGGTCTCTTCCCACTCCCAACTGCCAGCCACCAAAATGTGCAGCAGTGTTACAGGAGAGCATTAACCTGTCTCAGCACCACTCTGAGTGATGTGTCCTGGTACCTGCTGATGACTCCTCCTCTCTTTCATTCCTTCCTCTTCCTCTCTAAGTGCTGTTCCCTCTTCTCTTGCTCCCCATTTGCAGCAGCTATTTCCAGCTTCCATATTCCCGAGCCCTGTGCCCAGAGGTTTCCATCTCTCCCCTTGATGGCACTGCTGGCAGGGACGTGGGCACAAGGACCCCTCCTTGTGCCCCTGGCAACACTCTCCCAGCCTGGGCTTAGTAGATAACACTAATTTTAAATGTGATCCCCTCGCAAATCCTGTAGGTGGGACATAGCCTGTGGTGCTGCTGCCCTGTTACTTCAGGGAAAGCTCAGCCTGTATCTGTAGGCAGACACCAGGAAGCTGTGCTTGCTCTGCTTGTCTTGTGAACCAGAAATGAGCCCAGGACCAAGCCCCGCTGCAGGCTGTTCTCAGCTGTGTTTGTTACCTGAGACACTGGGTTGCACTTTGATAGTCAGGGCTTTTTGCAGGTTGGGGTCTGAGCAGAGCATCTGCCCACGATCTACAGGATTACTGTGTTCCTCTGTTACCCTTCAAAGGCAGAAGACTACAAGTCCTCACTCTGCCCCCTCAAGAATAATCTTCAAATATACATTTTTTTTCCCCCAGTCAAAGGCTTATGAGTCTCAAATCCCCTCGCTCTCCCTCGAGGTCTCCTTTCTGAACAGAGGCCCACGGCAATGCTGCCGAGGTGTTTGAAAGTGCGCCAGCATTCCTGGCTGTGATACCCACTGCTGATCCTGGAGCTGTCACCAGAGGGCTTAGTGGCACAGTCTAAGCGTTGAAAACAATTAAAAGTGCAAAGGTGCTTAGTGTTGGCACTGTGAAGTACAGCAGCCACATGATCCCTTTCCCGAGCCTGTCAACATGCTTTGCAGGGGTGCACTTTTGTCTGTGGAGCACCTCTTTCCCTCTGAACTGTGCTCCCAGAGAGCTCTACCAGCCCTCCAGCACAGCTGCTCCGGTCCTGGGCCGCTCTTTGATCCGTACTTCACACTGGCAGTGTTTCATCCACAACAGGCAAGGAGCAGAAAGGAAAGCGAAAAGGCTTCAAACAGTGTCTGAAGAACAACATCAGCACCTTCCCCTTTTTTCACCAGGGGAGGTCACAGGGTGGTAGGGATGGTGGGGCTGGGGGGTTGTACTAAAGAATATCACTGTCTTACCAGAGCTCAGAAATTGCTTTTTCCTCAGTGGGTTGGAGAAGGTCAAGTGGTGAAAAGCATAATGATGTTCCTTTCTGCAGAAACTCTCACTGCGGAGTCCTTCTGTAGGAGGCATTTGTGCTGCCCCCACCCCATCCTTCCCAGGATGGATATAACCACCTCAGGACAGAGATAAGACACCTATCTAACCCACCATTCCCAGCTTTAATATATTCCATTCTTTAAAGCAGCATGTTTTCCCCTTTGTAGCCTTGGGGCTTTGGTGTGCACGACCACAGGTAACAAAGTGCCAGGTACTGGGGTTTTTGTTCACGCCTTTTACTGCATGACTGGATCCAAGGAGACGGGTGGAGTGCCATGAGATGAGAGGATGCAGGAGTGAAGTGCAGTCCTGGCCCTGCACACCGCTGTGTTTGTCTGTGTACTTGTTAGAACGGGGAGGGACGGAGGAAGAAGAGATCAAACACTCTTGCCTGCCTGTTTATAGATTTTTTTCCAAACTTCCTGCGCAGGAAAACCTTTTTTTACGCGAAACCCTTCTGAGTTGAAAGGGAAGTTCATCCACACCAAGCTAAGGAAAAGCAGCAGGGGTTTTGGCTTCACCGTCGTTGGAGGGGATGAGCCGGATGAATTTCTCCAGATCAAAAGTTTGGTGCTTGACGGCCCTGCAGCATTGGATGGCAAAATGGAAACAGGTACCGATGCTTGACATCGACATCGTCGCCACCGTTTCGGTTTATCTTTATACAGCTGAGTTTATGTGCCTTTCATAAAAGCCCTCTTCCCTTTCTTGGGGAAAGGCATTCAGCTTTCCCATCAGCAAGCCGGGGAGTGAGATACCCTGAGAGGGATGTGTTCAAAATCTTAAGGCACTTAAGGTGTTGGAATTTCAGATATCAAAATATCCAGCTGGGGCTCTGCCAGCTCCTGCTCTCCCCTGAGGAGAGAAGCCAGTAGTTGTGGGGTCCCACGTCAGGCTGTGGGTTACTGCTCCCCACTGTGGCAATGGATGATGGATTTTTGTAGGGCTTGCACCACTGTGTGTTTGTGTCTCTGCCGTGCTGCTTTCCCCTTTCCAAAGTTACTCCCAAGGAATGGGCAGAGTAGTGGGCTAGTTTGCATTTCCCTGCATGGATGCAGCAAGGGCCAATTTATTTTGTGAGAGATCAGGCCCAAGATGATGGCTAGTGGTGAAATATGAAGTACGGTTTAGTGGTGAACACGGTGGTGCTGGGTTAATGGTTTGACTCGATCTCAGAGGTCTTTTTCAATCTTGATTCTGTGAAATCTTCTTAGGATTCATTTGAGGTCACAACTCCTGACTTGTAGGTCAAGCATCATAGCATTGAACATCCCTGGTTTTTAGCCCCAGTGTTAATAAAATGACTCGTAACTTAATCAATACCTAGATTTCAGGCTGA
Source organism: Lophotriccus pileatus (assembly GCA_035583135.1). Classification (NCBI taxonomy): domain Eukaryota; kingdom Metazoa; phylum Chordata; class Aves; order Passeriformes; family Tyrannidae; genus Lophotriccus; species Lophotriccus pileatus. Next base: position 6,223,501 of record JAWWES010000024.1, read on the forward strand.
ATTATGAGACATGACATGTGGCACTGCATTTGAGCAGTTGGTATTTGAGAGCCTTCTGTTACAGCTCTCATGTGCTCTCAGTTTTGTTTCGATCATATGTCAGTGTAGCACAGTGCGAAACACTGAGAGCCGGACTTCAAAATAGCTGTTAAACGGGCCATATACTATCATCTGAATTCATTAATTTTTTAGGTGAGCCAATTCCATTTTCACTTTCAAAAATGTTTATGTGCATAAAGGCTTTATGCAGTGAATCTGCTGCGTGCGGGGAGTTCTTGCTCGCCCGAGTGTCGCCACTCTTTTTCCTTGTGCTGAAATGCTGCTGCTGCTGCCTGCGAGTGGCACCTGTGGATGCTGCAGATCTGCCCTCAGGCTCTAGTCCTCACCTTCCCAGGGTGCACAAAATAAATGTGTTTGTGTATCTGTTTGTGCCCTCTGCAGGGGACGTCATAGTCAGCGTGAACGACACCTGTGTGCTGGGGCACACTCACGCCCAGGTGGTGAAAATCTTCCAGTCCATCCCCATCGGTGCCAGCGTGGACCTCGAGCTGTGCCGAGGGTACCCCCTGCCCTTCGACCCCGACGATCCCAACACGAGCCTGGTCACGTCCGTGGCAATTTTGGACAAAGAACCGATCATTGTGAACGGGCAGGAAAATTATGACTCCCCAGCGAGCCACAGTAGTAAAACAGGGAAAGTAAATGGCACAAAGGAGGCGAGACCCAGCAGCCCGGCCGAGGTCTCCTCCAACGGACCCCATGGGTACCCCAATGACACGGTCTCTTTGGCGTCTTCGATAGCAACGCAACCTGAACTCATAACCGTGCACATAGTGAAAGGGCCGATGGGCTTTGGGTTTACTATAGCAGACAGTCCCGGTGGGGGCGGCCAAAGAGTGAAACAAATTGTGGACAGCCCGAGGTGCCGCGGCTTGAAGGAGGGCGACCTCATAGTCGAAGTCAACAAGAAGAATGTGCAGAGCCTCACTCACAACCAGGTGGTGGATATGCTGATTGAATGTCCTAAGGGAAGCGAAGTCACGTTGCTGGTGCAGCGAGGAGGTAAGTCTTCAAAACTGCTTTTAAAAAAAATTACTTCTTGAAATTTAAAAAAAAAAAAAACAAACCAAAAGCATGTCATGAAAAATCTGTTCTGCTCTCCTAAGCGTCTCTGGGGAAATGGCTTTTGTCCTGAGGTGTAGGAACTGCCCCAAGCTGGCAGTTGTCAGGTCACATAGATGGTTAAAATTATTTACTGTGTGATGCTGCACTGGGGGGGATGTGCAGGTTCCCGTGGGCACAGGCACTGCACACATCCTCTGGGAGTGGGCTGAAGGTGCTGTGGTTACACGTGTGCCTACACCTTTACTTACATAACAAACCCTGACCTCATGCTTGTAAAACTTGAGTGTTTTAAATAGAACATGGACATTTCTTGAGCTGTTCTGGGCGATGGAAAAGGCTGGTGATATGTCCTGTAATTTGCAGTGTTCAAAATCAGGTACTGAATCACTCTTCACTGGGGTAGGGTTACAGCTGGGAGTGTAGGAGAGAATTGAAACTTCTCCAGGTTGTAAGGAATTGCAGGGTACTTTTGTTTTCTGTGCACTTGGGACCTCTGCTCATTTTTGGTTGCATTGCTGAGGCCACCAGCAGGTACAAAGCCCATCCCCCAGGCAGTATGACTGCAGCCCACGTGGAGCATGGAAGGCAGGTAGCCTGTCAGTGATCAGTCCATCCACAGGAACTCTTTTCCTGCACATAGTAAGTGTAAAGTAAGCGGAGGAAGCATCTCCCACCCCTCATAGCACACTTTTATCCTGTGGATTAAGATTCCTGGAACAGGGTCAAGCTCACAGAGAAACTCCAGGTCAGCTGTTGAGTGCAAAGTCAAGAGCACAGGGGCCAACCCTCCCCTCCTCTGCTCTGGCATTGTCAGTGGGGATCTCAGAGGGACAAACTCTGGCCTCACTGTCCCATGCAGTGGTTTTCATGGAACGCACACACACTGCCTCACAGGGATGAGCAAAGTTAAGCTGACAGCCTCCAGCCAGCTCTGGGAGGAGTGTGTGCAATAAAAGTACTTTTCTGATGACTTTAGTCTAAAGTATTTTGATTGTAGTAAGTAAGCAAGAAAAGTCAGCCCATTTTAGCAGGAGACAAGTTGCTTCCTGAGTTTACAAGTCTGGTTTGTTGTTTTCAAAGACCTGTTTCAAGGCATTGAAGACATTGGTTCTGCAATTAATAGCTCTGGAGAATGCACTGCCTTTCCTTCCTTTATTCCTTCCTTTCCAAGTGCTTACTGTGTTTTTGTATTTTGATTGTAAATTAAAAAGTAGAGAACAGAATATATTAAGAATTCTCCAATTTTCAAAGTGTGAGTTCCTTAAAGACTTTCAGTACTGGAGAAATTTAAAAAAATGCACTGCATTCTCATGATTAATATATGTATTATGGAGAAAATATGGTTGGAAGAAAAATAGCAGCTATTATTAATCCTCCTGGAGAGTGCATATATATCTGGTAACACCATACATTAATTATTTGAATTGTGCCTGACATTTAATAATCCTCCTTTTGCCTTGAAGGCATAATGAAAAGATTTGATGAGGAAATAAAAGCACAGCTTTAATAAAATAGTAAATAGTTCCCTGGTGATCTTGTTGAATCTCTCTTTCTTAAAAAAAAAATAATTGAGGTACTAACCACATGTTGAGCATGTGCTATCACCTTCCTAGACAGGTACCATATCAGTCTCCTTGAACTGCCTCCCTCACTGTTTCAAGGTCCTGACATTTCCATCTCAGCACAGAGCACCTGCAGCTTCAATTTTCACGCTCTCGTGGTACAGGACTCAGAGACTGTGATGGTCCTGGACCCACAGCTAATCACTGAAACAGGTTTCTCTTCACATCCAGAGGAAAGCTGGACCAAAAGGCACTCAAGCTGTGGCAGAGAAGCCAAGCAGAGTAAGGACAGTAGTAGCCCCAGAACCGAGAACAGTCAGGTTTGTTTAACGCTTGTAAGACGATGCTGGTGAATGGGAGGCTGGACTTGCCCTGTCTGTGCGTGCTGGCAGCCCAGAAACCACCCGTGTCCTGGGCTGCTCCAAAGCAGCAACTGAGGGAGGGGATTCTGCCCCTCTACCCTGCCCTTCAGAGATCCCACCTGCAGTGCTGCATCCAGCTCTGGAGGCCCCAGCACTAGAAGAACATGGACCTGTTTGAGCAAGTCCAGAGGAGGCCACAAAGATGGTTAGAGGGATGGAGCACCTCTCCTTAGTAAAGACTGAGTTGGGATTGTTCAACATGGAGAAAGCTTCAGGGAGACCTTGTAGCATCCTCTAGTACCTGAAGGGGCTACAAAATGGCTGGAGAGGGACTTTTTACAAGGGCGTGTGATGATAGAACAAGGGGAATTATCTTTAAACTGAAAGTGATAGGTTTAGATTAGATATTAGGAAGAAATTCTTGACTGTGATACTGGTGAGGCCCTGGCACAGGTTGCCCAGGAAAGCTGTGGCTACCCCATCCCTGAATCTGTTCAGGGCCACACTGGATGCAGCTTTGAGCAACCTGGTCTAGTGGAAGGTGTCTGTGCCCACAGCAGGGGCATTGGAACTCGATGGTCTCGTAAGTTCCCTTCAAGCCAAACTATTCTGTGATTCTATGGAAAAAAAAAAAAAGATGGAACTGGCTAAAATCACCTGGCACTCAATGCTGCTGCTCTTGGGTCCTTTCTCCCATAACTTGACCTCGTGTTACCCCTGCCAAGTCTTTTATCAGCAGTACCATCCCCAGACAAGGTGCCGCTATTTATTTTGGTCCAGTGGCAGAAATGTGCTTGGCTCGAGTGTCTGATGAGCTCCTTCAGGGCTCTCGAAGCAGTTCTTCTTTGGCTTCCCTGTCACTTGTCCTTTCCTCCTTCTCCCTCTGGTGTCCAGTGAGGAAAGTGCTCAGATGCTGTCAGCATCCTTACTTCAGCCCAGCATTTGCATTCAGTCCCGCTGTGCAGGAAGCATCCCTGCAACACTAAGGCTGGTGTTCAGAGCTGTTGAAGTGATTTTCAGAAGTGATTACTAATGAGGCAGAAAAATACCAGAAAAAGATGTATAATATACAGGAAGAGCTGTGCCTGCTCCAGGCTGCTGGTGCACTCCCAACAAGGAGGTGTGATTGTTAAAATGCAAACCCAGAGCTGCTGAGAAGAGCGTGTAAAATATTTACTGTGAAGTGTGTTCATCTGAAGAGCTGCCTTATGGGAGTGGGAGAATCCTGACACTGCCTCATAGTGAGGAACAGAAGGATGATTTCAGGAGGGATGAAGCTGAAATGCCCCCTCTGTGTGCTCGGTTGCTCACATGTCATCTGAAATCGTTTGCAGGACTCATGCAGGGTTGAGGCAGAGGGATAAATATTTTAGTACTAAGTCAGGCCACTGAGATTTTGCTTTCCAGAGGCCCCATGGAAAACTTCCCTTGTCTGTGTTCTGGTTTAATTTTTTATTTTCCCATCCCTCCTCTCCTCTGTAGGATTAATTTTATTATTGCTGCTGTTTTCCTGTTTCACCTGCACATAGTGCAGGATAAAACTCACTGAGCATATCTTGAGGGGTTCAGAAAGTGGTGAATGCTGAGCAGAGTCAGGGTTGAGAGGGTTAATTGGGCTGGATGCAAGAGCAGGTCAGCAAAGCTGTTTTTGCTTACCAAAATAAAGCGACAGAGGGGACAAAATAATTATTATTTCTATTAGGAGGGAGAGATAGAAGATACTTAAACACAAGAGTTGTCTGAAGAACAACTGTGTGTTGTTTGGCCGTGAGTAATTTAAACTGGAAATGAGAAGAAAGTGCCAAGCCATTAGGCCTGTAAGTCAAACTGGAGGAGGCACAGAGGCTGTGCTGCCTGAAGGTGAAGCTCAGCATGTTTGAAGGGGATAGGACATGGTGCCTCAAACAGCAGAGGAGATGTTTGATAACCCAGCAGGACCCTTCAAGGGCTGTGTACCTCAAAGTAAACCAGTGCTACTGGCTACAAAATGCAGAATTAAGCATATGTTTTTGTCCCTGCACTGGAAAATGCGATTACACATTTTGGTTATTTTCAAGAACTACTGTTAATAAGGCCACAAGGGACACAACTTTATTTTGAATGTTTGTAGCTGAAAAGGTTCTTTTAAACTTGTAATTACAAAGTACATAAAGTACTTTTCACCAAAAAAAAAAAAAAAAGGCAGAGAAGGAAGGTAATATTATTTGCCACTTGAAATCCATTTGTCCCTGAATCCTTGTCTATGCACAGTAATCAACTGAAATAAGCAACTCTCAAAACTCTCCATTCTGCATGGATTCTATTCATAATAAAAGCAAAATTTAATCAGAATAATTTCCCTGCTTCCCAAGGGACTTTTATTCTGGAAGTTGTGTCTATTTTGGGGCAGGTGGGGGGCTGGTTCAGTACATGTTAATGAGCAAAACTACTGAGCTGTATTTTTTGGAGCCACTAAGATCTAACATTTGTTTCAGTGAAAACATTTGTATATCTTTTTTATATATTTTGTGAATTACCTCTGATTAAAGAGGGTTATATTTTTCCTTTTTTTTCCCTCTTTTTTTTTTTTTTAAGTCAGTTTTCAGATTAACTGGAAGTACGTGTTTAGTTTGTCTTCAGTTACAAGAATTACATTGATCAGTGTTGGTGCAGGTTTAAATGGACACTTTCCCTCCAAAGCTTTCAGAGTTAGTGTTCACTTGCATCTTTATTCACTGGAAGGTCAAAAATAGCATAAACCTTGAGCCTGATCTACGTAATCCCCCGGAAGATGTGTTCCAACTTTGCTCCAGATCAAAGTAAAGGCACGCAGGTGAAATGCCACTCACATGCCATGTGCAAATCAGTGGCATTTCTAATAGCTTTCCCTAGTGCCAAATTCACATTAGACTGGGGAGTGGAAATACATTGTGTGAAAAAGAAAATATACTGGAGTTTCATAACTAAATGTATTTTATGGGAAGAAGAATCAATGCAATATCAACCTAAATGCTTATCAGGGGGCACCTGAGTCTTGCCTTCCTGTAAAAGTCCTTAGTAAATTCCATGCTTATGGTTCAATGGAATGGAAGGTGTTTGTGCATGAAAGTGGGGAGGGATCTGTACCAACTGTCCTGCTCAGCTGGTCCTTGACTCAGTGGGCTTAAGAAGGTCTTTGTGGCTCATATAACTACAACAAGAATTTTCAGCAATGGAACAAAATTACAAAGCTCTAAAGCAATAAACCTATCAAGTCTGCGTAGCTACATGGGCCTTCCCATGCTGTTCCAGTGATGCTCTTGGCATGTGAGAGTAATTAACCTCCACACTTCCCATGGAGAAGAGTTTAACTTGTCCTTCCTGTGCTGGAACTGAATGCTTGAGTCAACTGCCCTGGACTTGAAGGCTCTTTGTGGAGCCTAAAATGGAAGGACATTTTTTTTTCTCTCTCTGTTTATCTTGTGTTCATGCCTTTGAAACATCACATAGTAATATAAAAATACATGTGCTTTTCTTTTATGCTGTTTGCTGCAGCTCGGGCTCCCCCCAACCAGGATGGAGAGAGTTACAGCATCCCTCAGACACAGTGGGAAAACTTTACAAACCGTATATCATAAAAACTTGTAATTGCGCATTATAATAGGATAATTGAAATTAAATTGCTCTTCGAGCTCTAAAATGTCAAAATACAATTCTCAGGCACAGATGAGCAGTGGCACTGAGCGTTAAATACATGAGCTGAGTGAAATCTGCTACTGCTGCAGGTTTCAGAGGACGATCTGTCACTACTCCATCCTTTCCACCCCACTACAAACACCTGTCAGCCTGGATTCTGTAAGCAAAAATATTGCCTTTGTACTTGTTCATCAAGAACCTCTCTCCTCATGGAAAGTTTCCTCTTCCTGTCCTTAGCAGAAGTGTTGGAACTGGATCATTGAATGGTAAGAGCCAAAAAAAAAAAAGTGTTGGAATTAGAGCTCCTTTTCAGTTGCTATCCCTAATGATGTAAAACTATGGTAATTAGAGCTGCAATCAGCTATTCAGTGCAGACTTGAACTCTTTTGAACAAGCCACTCACTTCTGTTTGCCCTTTAGGCTTGCAGTGAAGAGTGAGTTGAAAGTCATGCCACTTAAGCATCGAGCTGCCAGAAAATTTCAAACTGTCTTAGCAGCTGCTGAATTAGAGAGAAAGTGAGTCCAAACTGCATTTAGGACAAAAATCAGAACCTGGGAATCATCTGATGGTTACCACAGAGCGTGTTTGCCAGTGCCAAAGCTTGTGGAATGGGCAGAGAAGTTCACCGTTTCCAGCAGTGTTTTCAGTTCTAGTACAGAGAGAGCAGAGCTGTATACTGAGGTCTTTGTCCTGTGTTTGGATCCGTAGGAACCCCTGTGAGCCCCGTCTTGCTGAGCACAGAGCTGCTGGTACCAATCATTGGGTGTGCCACCTTTATGGTTGGTTTTCTCTCTCTATGCCCCAGCCCACTGTGTTATAGCAGCTCCTTCCCTCAACCCCCCGAGCAGGAGTAGATCTAATTCCTTTCTGCCCTCTGCTGTGCTCAACTCACCTCTACATTTTTTGAAAGTCTCATTTCAAGTCACCTCCTTTTTTCCTTGCTTTGACAACCACCACCGAAGCTCCTGGTACCTTCTACTCAAGTATCTTCCATCAAACCTGTTTGTTGAGTCTCACCAATTTGTCACTCAGTAGAGATTATTTTGAACTGAAAAATACCTGATATTGTAGTCCAAATAATACTATACAGAAATAACGAGTGGGGGAATATTTTTGATAGCTCATGGGCAGCCCTCACTGGTTAGGAAGTCATATTTAGAAAATCAGAATCGTAGTATGCTTAAAGAAATATATGTCCAAGTGTAATGCCAAGATTTATTTTTCAAGTGCATTACTTTTTATTCCAGGGTTGTTACTTTGTAATTCCAGAGTTCTGGATTTCCTGATTAAACCTGGAATCTTATTTGGCATTTAAAAATCTGTCTTCAGTTGTTTCCTATTGCTTATTTTTGTTGCTATTTCCTTTAAGGAGATTTGCCTGGGAAGAAGGGAATCAGATTAGTAAAGTTTGTAAGTTGCTCTACGAACTATGTTAGAAATTAAATTAAATGTTTTTAAGATGTTTTGCTACATGTCCTTTCCATTTTCTGAAAACAGACTATCCTGGTAAAAATATATTGTTAAAACTCATGTGCAGGGAAGGAGCAGGAGTGAGGGAACCTTTAGTTGAGAGTAGCTGCATCTTTTTTTTTTCCAAACCACCAAGTCACTCTTCATTATTCTCGTCTCTCTGTTGAGTGGAATTATATTCTAACAAGGCCAAAAAAAGCTGATGAGACTTTAAAGCAAGTTTAAAGCAAGTTTGATGTCACATTTACTATTCTCTTACAGCCTTATTCTGATGAGGGACTAGTATATCAAGGAGCAGATACAAAAATCAGTTGAAGTCAGAAAAAGATGAAATAAAGGAAATGTTACAGGTTTGGGTGTTTTTAATAAGAAGTTTGAGGTTCGTACCCCTGATTAGAATTGCTTATGTGCATGTATTTCAATCCACTGTGCAAGTTAATTTTCCTGTAGCAGCTCCGGAGTGTTAGATACGCCTTTTTGGGACAATGCTGTGTATTGTTATGCAGCACCGTACACTGATCACTGGTAATTGGTTTTGTAAAGCAAGCGAGCAGAAACTTGTTTTCTCTTTGTGATAAAAATAAGCCGAATTTAACATTTAAAATCAGGTCGTCTTATAAATAATGTAATATTTTGGATTACGCGGTGTTTTTCCCCTTCAAAGTGCTTTACAGGTGTTAATCTCAGTGACATTAGCCGTTTGTTTTTGATGATCTGAATTTGCAAGGTTTGGGATGACTCTGCTTACCAAAAACACAAAGGGAGAAGTTTTGGTGCTGCTGAAGTCCATGGCAAGGCTCCCATTAGACTCCAGGAGGCAGCAGGGTTTCACCAAGGCTTTGGATGCCTGCAAATGCCTACAGTCACAAAGGGTAATTGTTGGTAGCTTGTTCAGACACGAAATAGTTTGATATGTGTTACTAATGTCCATACAAATAGTGCATTTGCGGGAACTAATTAATTAGCATTACCACATCGTGCTGGAGTTTCTCGGTACGAGGCATCCGGTTGAAACAGTAAGTGACAAATTCAAATATCAAAAAGCCCAAGTGTGCAGAATCTTACTTTAAGCTCCCCAAATTCCAGATGTAAAGATACCACACGGGAGTTCTTTCTGTCTTTTTATTTCAAGCCTCTACTATTCATATCTGATTGCCTTTCCTAAACTCTGGGAGGCTAAGGAACTCCGAGCAAAGCACATTATCCTGTGAACACCTGATTCCAAAAAGAGCAGCTTTATAACATTACAGTTCTGGTAATGAAGGAGACTTGGCATCGCTGGTATATGAACATTTTAATTGCCTGCAGAATTTCCAGCTACTGCTGGTGTGATACGTGTGAAGTGCTGACACTAATCTGTTAGTCATTCGAGGCACAAGTGTTTTCCCCTCAGCTACCCTTCATTAACTCCATTTACACTGATTCTCTCCTAGAAATGAGTAAGCAAATGAAGAGATGCCTGTGAAATCTGCTTTTTGGGTCAGCATCAGCTTTACATGAGCTACCCTGCATTTTTGTGGCAGCATGGCCTATCTGTGCTATAGCTTGTGTCCCCCAGATATATGTGTCATCTGAGCTCCAGAGTTGCTTGGAAGTGTAAAATAGGATAGAACAGTTGCTGATTCATTGTTTGGCATTTTGTTACACATTTTGATTAATTTCAAGGGTTGATATAATTCCCTAAAGTTTTGAGCTGAGGATGCTTTAAGGCCGGGAGAAAACCTGTACTTCAATTATTAAGGAGGTGAACAATTAACATGTTTGGAATAACGAAATAATGTCAGTTTTGTGCAGTCCTATGTGCTGACAGCACGATAGTGGTGGTGTGCACGTTACACGCATGGCTGCCTTTCTGTGGCAGGGAATCTAGATCTGCTTTAGCATCAGTAAGAAAACCAAAGCATTTTCTGAATGCTGGGAGAAAAAAAACATGGCTGAAATCTTCTCATCAGAATGTTTTATTGCCCAAACCACCTTATCTTGCAGAAAGCAGTAGGCTCTGAGATGAGAAGAAAACAGGGGCTTGCTTAGCAATTGAAAGATGAGAGCTCTGAAACTCTTCCTAAAGGCTTTTTATTTTCCTCCCTAGCTTGAGGTTTTGAAAGTTGGCGCTTTTTTTTTTTTTCCTCTTATGTTTTGATTTGGTTTTGGTATTAAATGCTGAAGTGGTATAAGTGGAGCAACTGAAACCCACACAGTGCTGTTTTATATCAAATGTGATGTGATGTAACACAAGGTGGCACAGCAGAACCTAACACTGTGCATTAGATAAGGCAGCTTTAGCTGGAGTTGTGCCTCCCACATCTTCATCAGGATTTGCAAAGCAGGAGATGGAGCAGACTTGGAGGTGTGCAGCAAGGAGGGTTTCGTTCCACTCAGTTTTAGCTCCTACCCTTACATACCCTCCTGGGTGGCATTTTGGTGTGCATATACTTGTAAATAATGAGGTTTTATCTGCCACAATGCAGGTGGGTGCAGTAGCTGCTGCCCTGATTTGGCATTGTAATAACCAGTCATAACCAAACTAATGAGGTATCAGTGATCCAAGAAAGGTCTTTATCATTGTAAATAAATACATTTGGAGAGTCATTAAAAGCATAGCAAGTGAGCAAAACCGAGGAAGAAGGATGGCTTTGTAATGGACTAGTCATTGGTTTTGTTCTGAAACAGATTGTTTTTAAATGTCTGTCCACCTGTCTCAAACTTTCTCCATTCTGGATTTAAATGTTTTCCCATTCTGCATTGGGATGCTATGTTTATTAAAGTTTATTTTTTCTGTGTCAGACTTACTTTTGTGATAATGATGATAGTAGTTAGGAGTATACCATCTTTAAGAACCTGTTAACTCATGTCTTTTGTGCCAGAAGATCTGCAGAGTAGCATGAGTTGGACTCAAGAATTTGGCAGGACTTGTAGACCAGACAGTCTTGGTAGAGGAGGCTGAGCTTCAGGGAGGTGACACAGCTGGCTGAGGATGCTGGGGCAGGTCAGGACTCTGTGGCTGGGGCTGCACGAAGGTGATGTTGGTAGGGATGTTCAGGTAAATATCAGGGAGTTTGTCTCCATCCTTCAGGGGTAGTTTCTGTGATGTACAACTACATACTTGAAGTTACGTGAAGTTACTGCTTTATTTTAATAGAAAACTATTTTAAAACTAATAAATTTATGTTCTGCAAAAACATCTGTAAAACCGTTGTCCCCTAGTAAAGTTTTTCTGGCCTTAGGTTGCTATATGCACCTTTGCACTCCCCAGGTCTGAGTCTGGCTAAGCATTCTGTAAATATTAGCTTACTATTAAGACATGTTGTTTATTAATAGCTAAATCAAACTAATGCCAAGAGGGCCCTATTTTCAGGTGTCCCCTCTGTGCAGGCTGCTGTTCACATATGAAATATGAGAATGTGCCATAAGCCACTGAGTTTGGGCATGTGGATTTACACCTTGTAGCAATGCTGTGGTAAGTCTGAAGACAAATGCTCTCACTGAGCAGCATAAATAGAGATGTGACATCAGCAAAATATGGTTTCTCCGCTCCAATGTCCTCTATATGGAGCTTGGAGTGGGATGTGGGGTTGGCCTTGAAGTGCTGCTGCCTTTTGGTACCTACATGGCCATGCCAAGGGACAGGCAGCTGAGGAGAGGGGCTCTGGGACTGGACATCTTCAAAATTGCAGCATGCCCCAAAAAACTGTGAGATGTGTTCCAGAAATAAAGCTTGTAAGTCCTGGATTTTGTGGGCTTCTGGAAAAGAATAGGTACCTCCGTGCATAGCCACACATGTAGGCTTGTGTATATGAAAAATAGATATATAATACCTGTGTATACACACACCCTTATCTATGCAACAGGAACATAGGAGTCTCTAATTGCTTTCCTATTGTGGTGTTTAGCTTTTGAAATTTGTGAGATTTCAGAAATTTAATGTCCATGCACATATTTGTTTAAATATTAACAAAGATTCCCATTTAGGCATATGACTCCAACAGCTCGAGCTTTATGGTAAGCTCTTCAATTTAATGAGCTTCAAAATAAAAATGCAAGAAACTGCTGACATGCTTTCAACCATAGGCTAGATGGTAATTGTCACACTAATTCTCAAGCTCTTTATTATCTTATTGTCTTGGCATTACCTTATATATATTACTGCATAGTTAAATTTATATTCTCATAGTAATTAAATAGCATTTTATTGGCCTATATCTTTTTCATCGCTTCTAAAATCAGTTCTCGTTCGAGATGCTGAAAATATGACTGAGACTTTAACGAGGAGGAATTGTTTAGCATCCCAACCAAAAATGAGTATTTGAGGCTAATACAATTTAACATCTTTAGAGCATCTAGAACTGAAATTCATGTTAATGGCAATAATGTTCTATGCCTCATTATGCTTTTTGTCAGTGACAGTGGGTTAATAATGCCCAAGATGATCTCTTCAAAACGTTGCTTTCTTAGCATTAGCGTTGAACATTAGTGTCAGAAATGTGGCATCTTTCACTGCATTTGGAAGTTACCAAACTTGATTTATGGCAGGGCTATATTCCTGCAGTGTAAATTATTCTCTTGTTTAAAGCTTGTATTGCATAGCTAATTTTTTGCTAGTGCAGTGACACTCTTGTTATGCAAATCACGATGACAAGCAGAAAGGTTGGGCAGGGACAGGTAGGGGATTTCTTCATGATGGTGATCCTTATGCCTGCATAGGTTTGCCTCTCCTGCTGCAGGTTATTCTTGTTCTTCCTCCAGTCTGCAAAAGACCAACTTTCATCTACTTTTTTAGGTAGTATTTGTCCTTTATTAGAAATTCTTTGGCAATGGATTATACAGAATCCAGGGGATTACTTTGTCACCACCAACCTCCCGTTCCCTGCCCCCCTGGCAGCACTAATGGCCATTAGCATTAATTATTTAAGTTCCTTGTTTTGCACACAGAAAGCAGTAATCAATGTTCAATGCCAGGTGCATGATTGTGTACCCCCAGACTCTGGCACTTTACCTAAACGTCATCTTTCAGAGTGCCTGTTTTCTTTGATACAGCCTTTGGTTTTTATTCAGCATAGTGTAAGCACTATTTAGAAAGCTTGAGGGTTATTTTTTTTTCCAGGCAGGAACATTTTCTCTGTAAATGTTAACCTTATGACACAGTCTGGAATCTTTTTCTTGTGTTTTTATTCATCTACAACTAGTTTTCAGCAGTTGTGCATTCTAGGCTGCAGACAACAAAATGGCAAAACCTAATGGGTGACCTTTCCACTTAGACTCACACATGCCTTATTTTGCTGTTGGATATAGATGGTCCACAAAATGTCCAGTTTGGAAGTGTTAGGGAATTGTGAGAAGTGAAGATCTAGACACAGCTGGTGCAAAACCACCCCAAAAATGAAAAATGTTGAGCAGTAGCCACAGATGTTGTAAACTATAAATAAGACGATAGTCTGGCTTCCAGACTGGCTGTTAGCAATTCCAGGAACTTTTGTCCTGTGGGTGGATTGTGCAAACTGATACTGAATTGTTCCAACTTCAGTTGAAATCCCATTGAAACATATACTTTTGTGTGTGTGGTGAAGAGTGAAGTGTTCACACCAGCTGACCTCCACATGTCCAGGCTGTCCAGATGAGTTGACTGGACAACTCCTGTGGAGCCTGGAGATAGGTTTTCCTTAGAATTCAACTTGAGATAATTTTGATGTACCATATGTAAAACATGGGGCTGTGGAGCAGGGCACATTGTGTCTGGTGTCCATTTAGATAATTTTTGAGGATTTATGGCCTTCTGAGCTTTCATCAGAATCAAGCCCAGGCTTTGGTGTGGGTTTGTAGTCGCACATTGCATTTGTATATGCTCAGCAAAGCAGAATTTACCATGTCATATGTTCCCTTCCCATGTTAATTAGGTTGCATAAAGACAAAAGAGATGAGGAAAAAAATGTTCCTGTAAGAATAGAGGAGCACTGCATGTTAGAAACAGCAACACTTGGGGTCACAGTTTTGTCCCATGTGTTCTGCCACAAGCTCATTGTAGGTAGGCTTAGCGACCTCACAGCTTCAAACATTGTACCACATAAGACTGAACAAGTAACACGTTCCACATATGAAGGAAGCTGAATTGAGGCCTTAATTCATGGACCACTTTGCTCACAACCTAACGCAGTGTCACGCAACAGAAATGCAGCTCCTGATGGGTAATGGCATTGAGTGCCTAAGTCATGCTACAGAACTTGCTTAATGATTTGTGTTTTTTACCCTGTGTTACAAAATGTAGTTGAGCAGATGGATGCAGCCAGCTGTACATGGAGCTTTAGGGAGTACTGGCGAGAAAAGAGAGAGGGTTTTGTTAAGATAAATGTAATAATCTCTGTGATAATTAGTTTAATTTAGATCCCTACATCTGACTCATTTTTGACTAACCTTGTATGAAGCCTTTCTTGTCTTGCTGACGAGTCTGTGAATTTAGTTTGATTACAATCCCTTTTTTTGTTCTTGTGGATTGCTCACTGATCACTGATATTTTTCATTAAGCAGTTGCTTTATTACATTGTTATTTAGAGGGGAGTAATTTGTGTTTTCTAATTAATTTAATTCCAGGCACATTTAGTAAGTAGCTACAGTGAGCCCATTCAAGGGGTTTTAGGTCATATTGACATTGTTTGCCAGATGTGCTTGTTTGTTTTAAAACATTGTTAACTCTGTGATGACAACAGCCCCATTCAATTCCTTGACTCTTCCATCTTCTCTGATCTGCATCTCCAAAACTCCACAAAATTAGAAGATGCATTTCAGGTACTAGTGAGAGGTGTCCAGAGGCAGCAAATCACAGAGAAATTATACTGCAAACAGTGTCAGTATAAACTATTACTATTCTAGTATCAGAGCAGGGACAAGCCTTTTGGCTCCTCTTAGCCAGAGATGTGAAGCTATTACTACAACCACTAAAAAGTTGGACAGTGCCAGAAAGATGCAAACTGGGTGTTAAGTCCACACTTGGCCCATTTACCTCTGAAAAATTTGCAGTGAGGCTTCAGGGGAGAACGGGCAGCCTTGGAAGGATGAGCTTCCAAGCAAGGCATAGCGTGAGCAGTGATGAGACACGTTAATGGAATCAAAAGATGGATATTGTAATTCATAGCTGTCAATATTCCAGATTCATAGGCTTGAGCAGTTTCTTTCTGAGAAGCTTTTTGGAAAAGCTTGGCATTTTCTCACTAGTGGTGCTCCCAGGATTTGGGGGTTATTCAAGCTCTTCGTGTTCATCGCTGTTAAATACTGTATCCATTCCATCATCTGAGCATGAAAACTACCCATTATACCTATCATTTGCTCATTTGGCCTGCTGCGTCAAGAGCTGGAGTTCTGAAATGAGACCCTAATTAGATGAATAAATAACATTTTCACAGGGAAATGTACAGGCAGGTTATTCCCCTGACTATAAGCTTGTCCCATGAAAAACTACAGACATTTGTTAACGTGTTCTGCAGTCACTTATTTTGGTGAAAAGTCAATTATTGCTTGTTCTGCAGCAAAGTCTGGCACAGAGCAGTGACACTGTAAGATAAACTTGCCAAACAATGGTCTTGATGTGTTGGCCATTATTTTTCAACTGTTTTTCATCTCTTTGGGGTCAGAACAGACAGAATTAATGACAAACGTAAAGGAAAGGTTTGTTCGGTAGTTCATACTTATTAGATTTTAACATGTAATGTTTGTGATGCAATAAACTGAATTCTGATAGAACATGAACCAACAGCCCAGCTGCATTTCCTCTTTTTATTTTGGAGGGAGCATTTAAATTGCTGTAATATCTTTTCTGTCTCATGCTGGTGTGTTAAGGGTGCGTGTGTGCACAGGGATCTGTTCTACCTATTGATTTAATAGGAAAGAGCATCTCTTGGAAAGGGAGAGTAAACGTGTGTGCATGCATGTGGAAGGAGGGAGAGAGAGAGGAGAACCTCTATGTGTGTTTATCTCTGTGATAAATGATGCCTGTTAAAAATGTGACTTGCCATGAACATTATTAGTGCTTTTCTGTTTAAGTGTATTATACAAACACAGTCCCCGTCAGCAAAAGTGAAGCTGCAGACTTGATTGTTTCGTTCAAACTGTTTTGATGTTTCATTGTCCCTCGATCAATCAGTGCCTGGAGGGATATCAGCTATTGGCTGGGAATGCATCAGTGACATGCAAAGCACAGATATTCCTCAAAAGCTTGAAAATATTTCATTTTAAATCCTCGTTGCAGTATGCATTCCAGTCTGAGAGCAACAGCAAAGTCAGCTCTGTTTATCATTTTTAATTGTGGATCTTCCCTATTCAGAACTAACATCTCCCAAATTGCCTTAAAATAGGCATCTTCCTAGACAGATCTGTAATTCACTGGCTTCACTTTATTTTATTCTCTGTGTAAAAGTTAGATGAGGGCATGGGTTTTAGAATAAACAAAATGCATAAAGTAGGAAACATAATGCGGCATAAATGCCACATAAATCACATGCTAAAGACAAAAGCAGATTTCAAACATCTGAATTACTGAGCACTTAATGTGCAATGTAATCTGTGTTTAGGTTTATGTTTGTTTCTGGAGTGTCACACAGAGCAAAATATGGGGAGTTGCCTCTCTCCCAGTAGTTATAGAAAAGGTCTTGGGCACTCTTGCAAAAGCCACAAGAAAGGGCTTTTCCTGCATTTGTAGGTAAAACCCTGGACAAGTGTTTCCTTTGCTGCTGGCAACTGGGCTATATGCACAAGTAGTTGATTGAAATCTCTCTTGAGTTCTCTTGCTCATCACAGAGCGAGTAAGAGGCTGCTTCAAAATGCAAAATTGTCCTTGAAAAAACCTTCCCTGATGCCCTCCCCGTTGTTTCTTCCTTTACATCAACTGCAACCTGTGTAAACCCCCCTTGTCCAAGCTCCCAAGCTTCCCCCCCAGGGGTCAAGATACTGGCAGTGCTTGTTCTCAAGCCACAGCTCTCTGGAATTGTTGCTAACAGATAAAACCTCTGGCTTCAAAGATTTACACTGAGGATGGACATGTGTTTTCTCAGTAATATTCACATTTTTAGGGATAAAAGCTTATCCTTCCTCATGCTTTTGTTTTCCTTTGCCCAGCCCGCGCCTCTTGGCTCAAGCCAAGTGCCCGTTTTCCCCGTTCAAAAATCGATTTCTGGAGAAATACTTTTTTAAAAAATCAACCTGTTTGCCCTGCGCCTCCGCGATTGGTCCGATAAAATCGCCGAGCCGATCGCGTCAAAAGGAAAAGAGCCTCGGCTTAATTGTAAGCTAAGTCTCCCGTAATCCAGGGGAGCATTTGAGATTCTGCCCGAGCGCTGGGTTTCGGCAGCCGCTGAGGGCTGTGGGTTTCTCTCCCAGCCTCCCGGCTGCTGCAGCACAAGTCAGCATAGCTAATGCAGATAGAGCTCTCCCCCCGCTCCCTCTTCCCCGCGCCCGTCGCTTGCTCGCTCTCCCTCTCCCTGTGCTTTGATTCGATATGAACAGACTGGTAACTCCGATGCGAGAGCGAAAGCTGACATAACTCTGCAGATGGCTACGTTCGGATGATACACCTAGGGATTTTTCTTTAAGGGAAGGTAACGTTTAATGCTAATGTTTATTTTTCCCTTGTTGCCATTTTTCAGGACTGCCGGTCCCAAAGAAGAGCCCAAAGTCGGTAAGCACTTTTCAGCTACTATTTTTTGTCTGTTTGTCTGCTCTGAAGGGGGAAGGCACGAGTTTGGCTTGTTTGCTTTGTGGGTCTTGATTGTTTTAAGTTGTCTTTCTGTTGCAACCATGATTACCTTGCACGGCTCCTGCTGCATGGGGAGATGAGAGAGGAATGCAGTACGGAAGGGGGACTTGTTTGCAAATAAAGCCTTAGGTTTACAGATCCTCTTCCCTGACAGATGAGCTTCTCTGTCGTTTAACTTACCAAAAAAACCAGCTATTGTTTCCTTTTGGAAAGATGGGAGGCTCCACCTTCTTGCCAGATAGCAATTCCTGTCGGGTGCTCACAGACACCAACCTTTTCCATTAACTCCCTGAGTTTTCTTGAGTACCCTTGGCTGAATTATTAACGGAATGGGAAAGCACGCACCTTGTCGAGAGAGACAAAGCATGAACGGAGCATGATTACAGTTCCCAGGGAATACAGGCAGCTGTCTGGGTGCTTGCTCTGGAGGCATTTTCATACTGAGCAGGATTGTGCTGCAGGTGTAAGATTCCTTATTTTTTTTAAAAAAAGCAACAATAGAACAGCATTTTCTTGTCCCCTCTGATCTTATTTCCATGTAAAGCTGTTACCTGGATGATATGTTAGCTGCCGGCACGGAAGCCGTGATTTGAAGTATCTCTAAAGCTCCATGCATGCAATTATGGAAGAAATTAATGTGATATTTGTACGCAACAAAAACAAATGTTGTATTTTTAAGTGAAATGAAATACTTTAAGCCTGAAAGTTTGCAGTTATCTCTTGGGAGTGAGGGAAAGGCAGAATTCTGTCCCAGGAGCTTTGAGGGAGCAGAGCGAGTGAGGTGTTTGCCATGTTGTAAGATGGTGTGAAACTTCCCTGACAGTCCCCGATGGGTGCCAAAACCTGCAGCTGGGCACAGCCCACCTCACAAACCTGGGCAAGAGGTTCATGGAGAGGCTGAGCAGAAGGCTCTTGCTTTTAATACGAGCTCCCTGTTCATCCAAAAAGAAAGCCCTGAAATAATTAATGTGATTCTGATGGCTTAGGGCAGCGCTGATTAAAGTCATGTGAGCCCAGGCCTCTACCATTGTCAGCTCGCATTAATGTTGGGAGGCAGAAGTGCGGGGTGTGCTCCCTCGCAAATCACAGCCCTGTCAGACCCTGCGCGCTCGCTGCTGTCACACCCGGGGATTATTTCAGCCTTCGGAAAAACAGAAGCGAGTGTGTAAAATAACATCCGTGTCTGGCACGTTTCTGTTCTCTGCCTCCACTTTTTGCCCTGCTCGGAGCAGGATTGGCTGCACGCGATCCGGACTCCCGACTTCTGTCGTTAAACCAGCCCTAATCAATGAGTCTTGGTCTTTCCACAGCCTGGAGGCTCTCGCTCTGCCACACGCGCATTTGGCATCGGGTG
Source organism: Lophotriccus pileatus (assembly GCA_035583135.1). Classification (NCBI taxonomy): domain Eukaryota; kingdom Metazoa; phylum Chordata; class Aves; order Passeriformes; family Tyrannidae; genus Lophotriccus; species Lophotriccus pileatus. The sequence continues at coordinate 6,242,765 of JAWWES010000024.1, forward strand.
AAGCGGGATCGTGCTGTGTCAGACACCTCTCTGGTTGGCAGCTATGCACCGTAAAAATCTGAGCAGCATCTAAATCCATGTCAGGCTAATCCTGCCTTGGTGAACAAAGAGGCTGCTTGCAAACAGGTGTAGCTGTGCAACAGCAGATTTCTCCCTACTACTTGCTTTGAGGAGCCTGTCAGCCTTGGGAAAGCAGTTCCATCCCCTCGTGTGCCTCTCCCGAGCCCTCGCACTTTGCTCTAGGGTCCTTTCAGTCGTTTTTCCTATGGTCCTAGGCGGTGCTGTTGCCTCTAAAGCACAGGATTCACAAAGAGCAGAGCCTCCTGTTCCCCCTGCCTGCACACGGGATCGTTGGCAGCAGCAATTAGCAGCGATGTTGTGGTGTGCCGCATTGTGCGGCAGCTTTAATGACCGACCGCTCCTCGGAGAGCAGAGCCGAGGGCTCAGCCGAGCCGGTGCAGCCGCTTCTTCATCCCCAGGCGTTGGTGACATGCAGGAGTTGAGCAGGGAAACCTGGAGCAAAGTGCATCGGGGCATCCGTGTGCAGAGGAGGAAATCGTCCTCGAGGCTCTCTGGGGTGGATTCACACGAACTCCAGAGCTCGCCTGGCCAAGGCGATGGTCAAAAGCAGGGAAGTGGTAATGTTGCAGATGCTGTCCTTCCTTGGTTTGTTGAAGGGGTGCTGCTCAGCTGCGGGGTGAGGGGAGCCCAACCTGACCCTCTTGGCCATGAAGATGCCCTCGTGGGAGGTGAGAGCCTGGCCTGCCCCACTGACACGCTCCTGGGCTGGGATGCCATCTCCCTGAACTCCGTGCCGGTGTTTCCCAGGGATGCACTGAATCCCAGGGGCTCCCAGTTTGCTGCTGCAGTGGCAGCAATGGGGTGAATGTGGGTGCTGGTGGTGGAGCCTGTGCCATGGGCTGTCCCCAGCACTGCACAGCTGCCTGTAGGGCTGGGGGGGAATGTGCTCCCATTTTCCCCGCATTAGGAATGGTTTTCCAGCATTACCTGTTTAATAAACGAGCTGCAGCCAGAGGACAGTGTACATCCAGGCTGGGAGCAGTGGGCTTGATCTTAACTTGTCCTTACTCTTCGTTTCTTCTGCTGCATCGGGGAAGTCACGACTCAGGTGTCTGTCCTCTTCTGCTTTGCTCAAGAGATAAGCCCTCTATTGCTACCTCCTGTCCTTTCCCAAAGTTCAGACACATTCCCAGCTTTCTGCCAGCGGCTGCTCTTTCTCAAGCAAGTCCTATTTTTAGCTGCCAGCCCCAATCCCCAATTCCCAAAAGGCCAACTTCAGGTTTTTGGTACGGCCTGGCTGTGGGGAGGTGTTTCAGCCCCTTGGAGAGGTTTGCTGGGGCTGTGACACAGCCTCGGAATATTTTTTTTTCCTGCTCAGTTTTCTTGGACTGTGTTTTTCAGCCTGTGTGTATCTTCTGATGAGCTTTGTACTTCTCAAATTTTGAGGAGAATTTTTCAACCTTGGGGAAAGAAAAAGACAAGTTAGTAAAAGAAACTCTTTGCAGCCGTGTATGGGACTGGACATTTCCAAGTTCTTTATTCTCTATTCCCCCACCAAAGATATGCTCCCAGCAGCTCTCTGTGCTGCTCACTTGTTTTCAGTTTCCCATTGATTCTTTTTTAGATGAAAATGGATAATATTTTTGCATTGAACAGCCAAGTAAATACGTTTTCAGTGTGCAAGATCTCTAGTATATACATTTCCCCTGGAATTATCATTTTATAACATGGATAAACCCAAACTTTTTTTCCTCTTTTTTTTTTTTTTCCTTCTTGCTCGCATCAAAATACTCCACAAGGGGGCAAAGATTCCCATTTCCAGCTCAGTTTGCTTCACTACCAGGACCAGTTTCTCCAAAATGCTCTAGAGCACAAAATCTGCAGCTAGATCATCAGAAGACAAGATCACTGCAGGGGGCAGAAAGTGCTAAGCTCTTCCAAAAATCTGATTTTTTTTCTTTTGGATTTAAATAAATACATTGTCAGCATAGCTGAACTGTGGCCAAAAATGCAATTCCTCTGCACAGCCTTCCCCTGACAAGAGGCTTCCACATATTTTGGGTGGATAGGCAGCACCTGGGGCTCTGCCAGTGTCCTGTTTTTGTCAGAAGGAGAAACTGCTTGCACAGCAGTTTCAACACATCCCCTCTTCTTTCAGAGACTATTTTCCAACCCCTACTTTGAACTGCCATGGCAGAAACCACAGAAACTCTCCCTTTTTGCAGTTTTATGCCTTTGTTTTCTGTTTTGCAGGACGAGCACTGCAAAGTTTCAGCTGGGGTGTTGAGAAGCTGGCACAGACATCTCAGACCTGACCTGGGTCTTGGGCAGCTTTCGACATATTTATTTTGTCAGGGCTGTAAGGGGTTTTATCCCATCACCTGTATTTAAGTGTGCAGTCTGCTTAAATGGACTCAAGGTAGTCATCATAGTCTTGATTTCTAGCCACTTTTAGTCAAGAGTCTTTCTGGCAAGCTGTTGGTGTTTATGAGCAGCTCTGGAGAAAATTGTGGGCTCCAGAGGGTCAGGGATGCTCTTACTGACTCAGGTAGTTCAGTGCCCCATGCTCTTGGCAGCTACTGTCAGAAGTCAATACAACTCAGCTGATCTGCTTGACTTTGCACTGAAAAACACGATCAGCATCTCAGGGTGAGTTCTGAACTGATCTCTCTGCAGCACTCAGTCACCAAACAGCCCCGTGCTCATCTGGCTGCAATTTATCTGCTTTCCTGCCCATGTGTGTGAACTGAGTGAGCCAGACAGCAAGATCCAGACCCAGGAGGATCGGCCCTGAAGCTGGGAACAAGGCAGGAGATGGAGAACCCATCCTTTCACTGGCATTATGCTCATCTCTCTCGGGAAAGCTCCACTTGCACCAGGACACGAACTTCTTTATCTGAGAAGTTCCCATGGGAGGGGCGTTGCAGTGACCAGGATGGTCAGACCCCTGCAATTCCTCATGGGGATGATGTGCTGAAACTGCTACAGCATGTGGAAAGAATTTTGGCCTCAAATCTTTTTGGCCTCCTCTGGTGATATGAAAGTCAATAAATATTGTCTTGAATTAATTTAATTACATATATGCATTGTTACTGTGGTTGAGTTCCCCTTTTTCTCGTCCCCTCTTAAACTCCTAAACAGAGATGTTTCAGGCTTTTTGAAGGAGTTATTTTTTGGGAAGACAACTTTCCTTCTGAAGAATTTTTCCCTTATTTCTTGAAAAATGTCTGTGTATCTGCAATTGAAACTGTAGTTTAATTAGAGATGGTTTTACTTGAGATGTGCTGACACTTCCATTTGCAACCCAAATATGAAATGGAATTCATAGTTTGTTCAAAATTTAAACCTTTCATATCACAAAGTGAGAGCACTTTTTAAAGCTGAAACTTTGTTTCGTTTTAAATCAGAAAGTTTTCAGAGAGTTCTCACTATTTCTCCAGGGGCTGAATAAAGCTTCACACTTTAGCCCCTGTACTCCGCATTCTGTAACCCAGCTATTTCCAGTGAGATTGGCCTGAAGTTTCACAGGATGCTTGTAGTTATTTTAGTAGTTTGGCCAAACAACCAAACCAATCCAGATGGCTGGACTGAGAGATGTAAAATGTTTTTGTATTTTTTTTCCAAGTTGCAAAGGAGTGATTATCCCCAGCATAGCTGTTTTAAAATGGCTTAATTTAAAAACTGAAAGGCTGTGTGTGAATTAGCTTCATTTACCACTTAAAAAGCTTAAAATGTTGGAAATTGTTTCAGATAGTTGTATTTGAAAGTCTGGACATGAGTAATCACAGCAGGTATGCTTTGTTCAAAATTGCTTTAAAGGACAAAGGCAATTTCACATCCTAGTTGATCTTTTGAAAGATCTAGTCTATCCTTTAAAAGATGCTAGTAGTGGATCAACAATTTGAATGCAAGACTGAGAGGTCAAAGTCATTTGGGCTCTTGGACCTGGGTTGTTTTTTTTCCAGAATAAACCTGAAGTATGTGCAATTTAATAATAATCTAATCTTAATTTTAAAGACTCAAAAAGGGGGCACTTTGCATGGTGACTTTCTCCTCTGTAATTAATTCAGCCCTTCTGTGATGGAGCATTGGCTGCCAGGGGTTTCCTGTTCAGAGTGAGGCAAGGGGTCCCCAGACCTGTGGGCACATCAGCCCTCTGTGCTGCTCTGCTCTGTGTTTGCCACCCTAACCCTGCTTGGTTTGCAGTAGAGAAGTCCCTGAAAGCAGACCTCTGTTGCAATGTTTTCAGGTATCCTCTGCCAGCAGGAGGCTTTAAATTTGTGTCTGAGGTTTCTTGGTGCCAGTGACTGACTCCTTGTAGCTGGGAAATAGTGGAAGTAGGAAAAACAACCTCTGAGGTTCTGTTTTTTCATACACAGTTCCCTGTGTCAGAGCAGGTGGGAGATTGGACTGAACCTTGATGTCAACCTGAGATCATCTTAAAAGAGCACTCAAAAGCGTTTGCTGAACAGTTTGGGGAGCTCTTACTGGGGGCAGATTTTTCTGAATATTCAACAGTACAAATCCTGGCACTGCAGATGTGACTTGTGCTTCATTTCAGCACACTGTTTTGAGTTTGAATTAAGAACTAAGTACCCTGCTTAGCTAAACAGTGAGCAGGCAGAACTCTTGACATACTGCTTTGGAATAAGCCCTGAATTTAGGCGGACACATTTTTTCCTGGTTTAATATGCTCAATTAAAACAAGGAAATCAAACTGCAAATAGACATTTTCACATTTGTGAAGGTCTGCAGGAATCCTGTGGATGCTCTGGGAAGCAGAGCCATCAAAGGGATGTTGTCCAGCTATTTGTGGTGTGGGGGTTTGCAAGAGCTGCAGAGGAAAAGTGATCTTGCATAGTAAGGTCTGTGCTTGAATCTGATTCGGAGGGACAGTTTGAGTTTTCACAGCGAAATCTGGTAGTTTTAACTTTTTCTTTCAGGGTCAAGTTAGACCGTAACGTTATCTGAGTAGAAGGCTGTTTAGTTTTTCTACCTTAATGCAGGAAAAAATAAGTGCACTGAAACTAGTAACCTCTAGTGAGATTTAGATCTGTCTTATATGTGAGATGGAAAAATGCATATTTTTTTATGATGAGTGACTTTGTTTTGCATGTCTCTTTCTGTCAGTGTGCCTATCAAAATCCGTCATCGGGGAATTTAACTGTACCCAGCATTAACTAGCAGCAAACCCATAATTTATATATTTACTTATGTGCATGCAGAAACCCTGATCAAAGAAGGGAAAAAAATTGATGGCAAACACCCACTCAAAGACCAATAACCGTCTGTTCTCTCTCTCTTTCTCTCTATCCACTCGCTTTCCTTCCTTAACAGCAACCACTTGAAAGGAAAGACAGCCAAAACAGTTCCCAGCACAGCGTCTCCAGCCACCGCAGCGGGCACACCGCGTCCCCCGTGCACAGCACGCAGGTGCTGCCGGACTACAGCGCCGCGGAGGCACCGCCGGCCGACCAGCCGGACACTTCTGGGCAGAAGAAGCCAGATCCGTTCAAAATCTGGGCCCAGTCCAGGAGCATGTATGAAAGCCGACGTGAGTATCTGAAGCAGGTGTGGTTGCTAAGGCTACGGCTCTGGCAGCTGCTCCCCGGGTGTTTTCTTTGCAAAAGAAATCTTTTAGATTTCTGTTGAAAACCTAGGGCTTGGGTTGGTTAATTCGGTGTCTGTCAGGGGTGTCTACTTGGTAGAGCTGCGGTCTCCTCTCTGGTGGGGACTGAATTTAGATCATCTCTAGGAAAGGGCACATAAATCTTGATATGAAAAATCCCTTTAAAATTAAAGATCATCTTTTCCACAATGTTTTTATTTTGCTTTTAAATTAGGCTGAAGGAGAATTTGCAAGTTTGTTATCTAGATCCTGAACTCTTTTTTGATGTTAAAACTCATTGTCTGATATGCATAGGAATTTCATTGAGGCGGGGAAGTAATTAGTTTGCTGAAATTCGTATCAGATGCTTTTCAGCCTCACCCTGGGGATGAGAAAATCCAGCTGAGCCGTTTTACTTTGACCAGAGTGGACACTTTAGCAATACAGATATCAAATGCATATTGTAAGTGGCTTTTATGGCAATTAATAATCTGCGCACTTGGCTAATAGTTCAGCAGGGTTTTGACTCTGCTCCAAGACTATAAATATGGTTTCAGTCAGCTTCTTCTCTGCAAACAGAATCAACACATTGGCTTTGCTTTAATTGCACTGCTGAAGATGATCAAATTTGTAAAAGCTTCTTTAAGAGTTAGAGCATTACGTTCATTTTGAAAGGCAGTAGTAACTTAAGTTACAGAAAAGGGAGTTTCAAAGTCTTCGTTCTGTGAGAGTATCACCTGCAGTTTGATTTTAATGTGCTGGAAATTGGTAAAACCATTATGAAATGAACGTTACTTCAGAATGAAAAATGGTAGGACTGTTTTTTTCTGACCAAACGAATCACTTTGAAGTCTTATATGCTGGAAAAATTAAATCATGAGTCACAGTTTCTTGGCTGAAGATTCATCTCTTTGGATTGAATGTCTCAGCAATGCAGTTTGTAGGTGTCTCAGCTTCTGTGCACTGCTTTCCTTCCCATCCGTTCCCAAGGTTTAGGTGTGCTGACCCTGCAGGCTCTTGGGCCAGGTCATACTGATCTGCGAGTGCAGTGACAGAACTTGTATGAGTAGCTTATTGAAATAGGAAAAAGGGGCAAAAGCTGAGGGATGGTGACCATTCAGCCCTGCAGAGCTGTGGGCAGAGCTCCTCCTTCTGCTGAGCTGGTGGACAAGGCCAAGGCTGTTCCATGGCACTGGCATTGCCACTGCTCAGCTCGCATGGTTCCCATTGGCGCTGTGCTGGCATTGCCTCTGACCCCCTGCAGCTACTTAGCTAATTTCTAATTAACTGTTTAACTCCTACTAATTAGTCATTAGTATCAGCTTAGCAGCCTTAACTCCTATCTGTCTTTCCTGATAAAACCCAAGACTGAGCTCGAGAAATCCTGAAGTGCACAGACAGGCGGTCGCCCTTCTGTGTCCACTTCTAACAACATGTACTAAATCCTCCCTCTTTCCTCGATGGCTGCAGTTATCTTGTAGAAGTTTTATCCTTGTCTGTGAATAGAGCCCTTCAAGAGTCCTTTTCGCTGTCTCTTGACCAGCTGGTTTCCCACACCCCATCTTTCCTCACTGCTGGGCCTGTTGCTAGACTGGGATCTGCTACACCCCTTCAGCTTCCCTGTCTCACCTTTCCGTGGTCCAGCATCTCTGTAGTGGTGTTGATCCTCTTCCACTGCTTCAGTCTTTGTCTCCTGCTTCTTCTACTAGATGAGACTTACTGGTTTGAACATTGGTGCTTCTTTACTACCTTTCCATGCCTTGTTCTTCCTTTCCAGGAGGGTGTTTTCTGAGGTTTCTTGATTTCGTAGATAGAAGGTTCTGGAAGAGTGGCCAAAGTGTGTTATGGTCATGTCTCCTTGTAAACTTGTGCCACTTGAAATGTCCAAGAGCCTATGAATTTCCAGCCCTAAGCTGGAGTGAAGCACATTCCCTGGGGATTAACCTGCATTCTTAGCTAGTGACATGGCTTTGCTGCACCTAATAAAATGTGAAGAAAAACAGGAAAGATAAGTGAAAAATGGAGTTGGACACGCTCTGTCTCCTGTCATGGTCTGATCCCATAGTGTGACTGGTGGTTTTATTTAGAGATCCATGGTCAGCTCCTTCTCCTTCCCTCACCAAGCCCTCAGTTCTCACCAGTCTCGTAAATGCAGGCTGTGGTTCTCAGCCGAAACCTGGGTCTGCTGCCCTGGGAGCTTGCGGGGAGGCACCGTGTTTCTTTTCCTTTGTTATGAACCTGAATCATCCCTTTGTGACTCAGTTCCCAGTGTTGCCCAAGTACCAATTGTGTGGCTTTCCGATCACTCAGAGAGAGCTCTACTGACATGGAGCACCAGAGTGTGTGATGGGAGAAACCATTCCCTGGGCACTCTGGTTTCACTGTCTGTCTGCTCGGTGGGTGCTGTTCTTCGTGTTTGTACCCAGCTGCAGTTCAGTTTAACCCCTGTGCCACCTGTGGCTGGTGGAGATACAGTGATATCATTGCTTCCTTCTTTACTTGAGCACTCATTCCCTTTGGCTTTGGGTCTGAGATCAGCATCTCCCATGACATCCATAGCTCTTGGTTCTAGATGAGATTCTCTCTGCAATCTTCTGATGAAAGTGTGAGCAGAACTGAATGAATGTCTAATGTACAGCAGGAGGATGCCACCCTGGTGCCAGTGCTGAGGGTGGCCGATACATCCAGTAACTGGGCATTTCGTGGGTGCTAAAATCCCCCACTCCCCGAGAGGGCCCAGCTCAGCTCTCCCAGCTACCCAGGCCAGGGCTTGCTCTCTGTTGATTGCTGCCCTTAAATTTTAAAAAGCCAGAAAAGGATTATGAAATGTTCTTTTGAGAGGCAAGGTTTTGAACCCCCAACAAGTGGACTGAAAAACAGCAACAACCCTTCGTGTTGAAGTATATGATGAATTTTAAAAGCACAGAATTTTAGAGCATTAGATCATCTTAAGTGTTTTATTTTTTTCCATTTGTAAAGTTGTTGAGCATAAAGAGAACATAGTGCAATTTTTCAAGTGCAGCTGACACAAGAAGATGAATTCATTAGCCCCAGCCCAGACAGGTTTTTTTCATCTAAAAATAATAATATAAGGAGGTTTTATTCAATATATGAATTTGTCGTCTCCAGGATATTTCTAAGAAGTACTGAATCTATAATGAACACCTACTGCCTTTTTCGCTGGGAGTGCATCCCACTGTTACTAACATTAATAATAAGAGTGTAGACATGGGAAGCACAAGCAACATTTTAGTTTTTCAGAATTGATAAAATGCGTTCTTTCTCTATTTGAGTTGTCTTTGGATCAGTATTTCATTAAGAAGGAACTGTGTTTGCCTTATGTGACCTATCTCACTGAAGCCATTGGTAGAGCAGAATTAGGTTCAAAAGCACCAGCTAACCCATAATTGTGTTAAAAGCATGTGTTTTTTTGATTTACCCAATGCATCTTAATATCAGGAAACATTCTAATTCTGCAGGGGAGAGCCACAGATGTTACCTGTTTAGAGGAAGAAAAATAAAAATAAGAAAAATTAAGCTAGAATTAATAACACAGAGCTAAGCAATGGCTCCATCCATCACTGTGTCTGGACTCTGGCTGAGTGGCAGCAGATGAGAACTGCAACTTTATTCCACAAATGTGGGTTAAAGTTCCTTCATGTGCAGCTCCCCAGGGTAAGGGGATCAGCCCTGCGAGGTGCTGAGTGCTTTGGCTCCGGTCCAAGGAAGCTTATTTTCAAGCTGTAAACCCAACAGGGACTGGGGATGCTTTAAGGCTAAGGCTGAGCTCAAATGCTCTGCTGCAATCTGGCCCAGAGTTGCCAGTCTTTGCTGGATTAGGACATTTGAGAATAGCCAGCTTTGTGCTGGGCGAATGTGAAAACACATCATTCGGTGGCGATAACAAACGCACTCTTTGCTGGTGCTGAATTTTAGCTGCCTGAGCTCCTCGTTATGGGTAACTCATTGCTGCTCGTGGGAGTTGTGTACATGAATCAGAGAGAAGGACAAACCCTTAAGGTTTAAAAACTGAAGCTGTTCCAGGATCCAGGAGTGACATACACGAAGAGCACTCAGTGAGAGGAGCAGCAATTGAATGGCTTAGCAGAGAGCCGCGATCCTAAAAGCCTCGCGCTGTTTTGTTGAAATATATTTTTATAATATGCTTTTTATTTTTCAATGTATTATTAAACTTCCTTAAAGATTAACGCAATCTGTTGTCAAATTTTTCTCATGTGGCCTGATTGCTTTGCAAAATACCGTATCCTACATATGGCCATCTGTCAAAACAGCAGTGACAAAATGAATTAATCTGAATTGCAGATGTGTTAATGAATCCCTTTGAAGGGCTTAAGCATTTAATTAAAAGTAAAGCAGAACACGATAGATAATTTTTAAAGCTTTTAAAATATTCTAAGTTATCATTAATATTTGAATTTTATTTTCAGGCACATAATTTGTTTGGTAGGATTTTTCTCTCCTCAAATCTAATTAAAATAATACAAACAAGTCTTGACCCTGGTGTGTAGTGTTCACTCACCAGCAATTACGTAGAATTAAAAATATTTGCACAATGATACAAACATGAGATACTTTCTCCCTAAAATAGAAAAGAAAAACGCTCTCCAGAAATTGCAGCTGTCTTCTGATCAGGCTGACTTTCAAGATGATGGTTAATAAAAGCCCTTTGGTAGGGTTATGTCCTTTTATTATATTAGTAGTAGACAAACAGTTACAGTCATACTCTTGGGCACACAGATGTGTCCATGCCCTTAGGGAAAGTCTTGCTAAAAAGGACCGTAGTACTCGTAGTACTCACAGCACGTCGTGTGAGCAGCGGAGGGAGGGAGCAGGGTCATGGGCAGGCTCCATGGCTCACTCAAGCCATCACACCCTCCCCAAACCTCACTGGCAGAGCTCGGTCATCCAGTCAAGAACATGCTGAAGCCATCTTTCAAAAGCTTCCCCAGAAGGGTTAATTAAAAGGGAGAAGGCAAAAAAACCCTGGAATTCTCCTGCAATGGGGTAGTTTAGAAAATGGGGTTTCTTGCAAATATGGAACCTCCTGAGATTTTATGGTTAAATCACAGGACTTCTCAGCTCTGAAACTCTCCAACAGCTTCAGTGAGACTGTTCACTCTTAATTTCAGACTTGTCCTTATACACTTTGCTGAATCTGGGCCTTAAAACTTTTATATTTTGCCAAGCTATGAGTCATTGAAAGTGGTGCTGCCTCAAATGAGCCAGTGACTAAAGCAAACTCATACTGATCATTCTTGAATCCATCTTGTGTTGAAACTGATGTCACACTGGGCAGATTTTTCTTTTATATAACATGTGAGATAGCTGTTAGTTTGTATAGGAAAGTTTGATTAAAATTACCTCTAATTAAACACTGTGTTCATTGTTCATCACCACATACTTAGAATTTCTTTTAACATTAGGAAAAGATATTTACATTTGGAAAACAAACTGTGTCATGCAAGTGAACATTTTTTTTGTAGCAAAGTCTATTTAAGGTGTTCTTAAAGAAAATTTTCCTCTGAGGAGAAAAAAGAGGTTGTTCAAATATACCTGCATGCATGTGCATAAATGTATGAATTCATATGTGTGTATTATATATCCACATGTGCACAGGCGTGTGCAGACAGATGTGAAATTTAGTATGTTGTAATCCATAGTAACTATAACCTTAACAAATTATGCATGAAAACCTAACATGATCCATAAAGTCACAATTACTTAAATGAACTAACAAGAAAGCAGATACGTTAAGCTTTGCAAAATTGTAAAATTAATATTACAGCTATGTCACCTTCGCCTGCAACTGGACTGAGCAAGGGTGAGAGAGAGAGAGAAATCAATTCCACGAGTTTTGGAGAATGTAAGACTGTGCCGAGAATGTATCTGTGTCTTGTGATGTCTTGTTCTGGTGTCATTGCTGCTCTGTGGCGGGGGGCTCTTCATCACCCAGGGAGTCTGGCAGGGCCATACGCCAAGGTTAGCCACCAAGGTGCAAAGTCCTCGCTTTACTGTGTCCTGGCTGGCGGCAGATCTCGTAGGTGGTGGTGGGGTGGGCGTTTCATGGTCCTGTTTCCTTCATGAGTTTGCCCACGTGGCTCATCGTCGGGGCTGTGTCCCTCACCTCTCCTTCCATTCCTCCTCACGGCCTCAGCAGAACTCTTCTTACCACTCTTGCAGTGCTCTCCAAATGCTCTGGTTTCATTTCAGATGAGCAGACTGGCAAATTTTAGCCATTTGGGCTATGCACGTGTTATATCAGAGTCAGACGTGCTTGAGATCAGTCAAGGTACGGCGATGCAATGAACGACTCCTAGAGGCCATTTTGCATTCATTTTAAGCAAAGTTTGAGCACCACCATTTTTCCCTTTAAGCAGGGAAAGTGGCTCCTCTGAAGGGCTAATGAATAATGGGAGAACCTAAAATAATTTTCCAGTATGGAACCTCGGGGAGGGGGGGTTTCCCACCTCATCTGCTCTGAAGCACAGAGGTGGATGGGTGTCCTGGGCTGTGCCAGTGAATCGCTGTACGGCAGAGCCGGTGCAAAAAGTGGTAAAAGGAGTTTTGCTTGGTTTGTATGTGTAAATGTGTTTTGTCTATATGTGTCGTATCTGTGTTCCACCTCTCTATAATCCTTCCACTGGAAGGAATGAAGTGGCTTCTTTGGGGGGTAGACTTGTCCCTTCTTGTTGCTTTGGTTTGACACTGCCGGTCCAGCCGGGCTTGCTGTTCCCTCCAGCAGCATTAATTGTCTTGCTGGTACCCAAACCAGGGACATACGGCATCGTTCAGTGAGACTGGAGAGCTGACAAATGGGAAGGTGTTGAGAGATGCTGAGGAAATGGGCTCTGCTGAAGCTCTCTGCAGAAGCCACTTTACCTCTGACAGATCCAACACGCGCTATTAATTGGCCGGGGCCAGCCTTTGCCAAAATAGCCTGCGAAGGGCTGGAGAGACACTTCCGAGTGTGCCTGCTCGTCACGCTCCCCTCGCTGAAGGCGGTGACAAACACCAATTAATTCATGCTCTGAATTCTGCTGTTGTGCCACACGTCTGTAGGGTGGAGAGCTGCCTTCAGCCAGAACAGATGAGCCACGCAGGCGCCCAGCGTGTTCATCGCCCGACTGCTCTGTAATTGTGTCTGGACAAAAATTATTCTCCAGTTCAGTAAGGGCATGGGTCTTAAGCTTAGTTTATAACTGCAGGTAATTAAAGTGTGAAAAGATTATATATAAAGCCAGTTTAAATGAAAATATCAAAGCAGACATCTGTACCTTACCACCCACCTATTCATTTAATTTTTAGTATTCCTGGATCTTCAATTCATATTATATTTTAATCCTCTTGAATCATTGAAGAGAGACCATCAGAGCTAACCAGAAGTCTTAGCACTGAAAAGCACAAGACTAGACCCAAATCTTTGCACAATAAGCACAGGCAGTGTAAAATGCAATTAGGGCCCAATCTGATGCTCACTGGTATCAATGGAAAAGAACCTGCTCATAGATACAGAAAACTAGATGATGTTTCATTAGATGTGCTGCATCCTGTGTCTGAGTAGGCACGTAGTTAAATCAGATTCCTGAACGATATACTGTGGTTTCTTTACTGAAAATGTAGGCAGCTGATTGGTAATGGAAGAGCTTTTTATTATCATTAATTATAAATTTTGGGAGGGGATCATTACAAAATTAGTCAATGTTACAGATACTATCCAATAAATATTAAATGAACCTGAAGTTGTCTTCTGATATGATTTAATGTTAGCAATTAGTTTTGCATTTTTTAAAAAGGGATGAAAGCAAGCATGAGTAAGTTAATATAAAACATTACTGTTCAACCGCGCTTCAAGGTTAGTACTTCACTGTATGTAATATTCATTGTAAAAACCTTGCTGGTGTTCCATACTAATGAGTAGGTGAGGTTGGGCTTTTTCATATTTCCAACTTATTTTATCTCTTCAGTGGTTTTGCAGAGCCTGTTGTCAAGCAAGTGAGAGTCAGGAGAGCTGCATTGTTTTGAGTGGAGCTCTTCTGATTTACAACAACTGGGGATCTGTCCCATTGTTATTTAAAGCAGTGTTAGTAGAAAGGCACAAAACTATGCTTGAGAAAGTTAATTAAACAGTAGAAGTCATAACAAGTGGCTCTTTTGTCTCCTGTGAAAGAGGAGACAGCTGTATTGTTTCTGGCAGAGTAATTCTCTGTTGTACACATTTATTTATTGATGATTTGGAAGAAGCTCTGGCTCTGGGTAATGATGCTAATATTGACAGAAGGAGATATTATAGTGATGAGCAAATGGCAAGCCACAGTTAGACACCTAGAAAGTAGAAACCACTGCCTAATTTTTAGTAGTGATTGAAATAATAATCCTTTAGTATATAAAATTGTGTTTGCAATATTGTCTGAAAATTCAAGACCACCTTATTTGAAGGTTAAAATCGAGTGGCAGATCCCCCTACACATACATCCCAGTAGTCCCGATTTGGGTATAAAGGTGTAGTTTTTTGATTATAAGTTACAGTTTTTCTTCTCTCCCTTCAGTTCCAGATTACCAAGAGCAGGATATCTTTCTATGGAGAAAGGAAACCGGTTTTGGATTTAGGATTCTAGGTGGAAATGAGCCTGGAGAACCTGTGAGTATCATGTTTTAACTCACGACATCTTTCAGAATCACGGCAGTAGCATGCATAGATGTGCAGAACTGAGCTGTAGCATTACTGTTAAAGTAACTAGTGGACTATATATATATATATCCTGCAACTCCTCCCCACCCTCCCATCAAAAAAACCTCCAGAACTCCATAACAGAAATGGGTTTGTTTTCTCCTTCTACTTTTGTTGTAAACCAGATAAAAACACATAGGTCTGAAATTGGCTGGATACTGAGAAAAGGATGTCCTGGTCAGGTTTGCAAGTATTTTGATCTTAGAATGCCAGGTTCTCTTCTTGCTCTTGTTCTCAAATTCACTCAGCTTCTTTACCATAAATCCAGTGCCTGTGGGAGGTGTTGTCCTTTCACTTGCTGCACAGGTCACAGCCTGGTAGTGGCAGCATGAATTTCCACTTTTTTTCCCTGCCAAAATTATTTTGCTCATTTATGAGAGGAGAGATCATGAATACATCTCATGTTACAGTAACTCCACAGAACTCACTGAAGATAAACCAAGACTGAGTTGGTGGACAGGCGAGCAGTGCCAAGCTTGTAAACCCTAGAGGCAGCTGAAAGAGTAACTCAATCTCAACTTCCCTGACAAGACCCTCAGTGCTTTTAACCATCTTCCTGTCTGGTCACTGTCTGAGCGAGTTTCCCAAGGCTGGCTGTCATTGGAGTGAATGGACTGCCTAAAGAAACAAGATGTCAATTTATTACAGTTCCATGATGTGGCTGCATTCACACAGAGCTGCTTTCACAGGAGCAACTTTCCTGACCAGCAGACATTTGTCAACAATTTCATGTCCCTACTAAATTGGGTCTAACTACGAGTGCCCCCCCTTGCTTCCAGCTGGCTGTTGGGCTGGTCCTCATTTATCTGTCTTCCTCTGCTAATTCATCAGATTTACATCGGTCACATTGTACCGCTGGGTGCTGCTGATGCTGACGGCCGCCTGAGATCGGGTGATGAACTGATCTGTGTGGATGGGACTCCTGTTGTCGGGAAATCACACCAGCTTGTCGTCCAGCTTATGCAACAGGCAGCCAAACAAGGTCATGTCAATCTGACCGTCAGGCGCAAAGTGGTTTACACAGGTAGGCTGCAGCGTCGCTCTGCGGGGGTAGATTCTCTTGCCAGGCTCCCATCTGCTCAGCAAATGGTTTAAAGGAAAAAAAAACTTCTCCTTGTAGTACTGGGAAAACTCAGGGGATGTGTTGTTGTTCTTACTTTTTTGCCTGTTTTTAGTCTTTTTTTGTTCTTGATCAAATAAGTTTCAGGTATTTTTTTTCCAGTCAAGACCTTCTCAATCTCAGTTGGATTTCCCAGTCTTCGTGAAGGTTTTGGATAAAATGGGGAACTGTTTGGTTGCAGCATATAGTTTTTAGTTTGACTTATACAGCAACAGCACTGTGTCTGGCTGCCTGTGTTTTCTGTTTACTTCCTGAAATAAATGTTGCCTGGCAGTCATCCTTAAACTGGGAGTGAGGGAAAAAAGCTGAAGAGTCCACAGGAGGGGAAGGGAGGGCAGTAGTGTGTGGTGGCTGCTGTCCCAGAATCAGGAGACACTTCAACATGTAGTCAACTAACTGCAGGATGGAAAACTGTAAACATTGTTGGTTCTGGTTGTGCAGGGTGTGTATGTTTGTTATCACAGAGTCATAGAATGCTTTGGGTTGGAAAAGACCTTAAAGATCATCCAGTTCCAACCCTTCTGCCATGGGCATCTTCCACTAGACCAGATTGCTCAAGTCTGGAGAGGTTTCTGTATGCTGAGTTATGGTGGGCATTGTGCACACACTGCACAAGTGTAGGGTCTAAATGGACATAAAAGAAACTGGCAGAAAGACAGAGATGCAGAGAGAAGTGGCACTGCCTGGTGGCACCCAGATGAGTGACTGAAAAGTGTCCTGATAGCAAAGAAAATGGAAGACATGAGCCTGAGCTTTTTTAAATGACATGTGACCTCATGCTTAATATTGGAGAGTAATTTTGGGGTGCTGCCTCTTTCTGTGTGAATCCCTTTAGGGAGCTCAATTGTGGCATTTGGTGTAGCTCACTTATTCATCAAGAAAGGATATTGTGTAACCTTTAAAGTTTGGACATCATCAGATAAATGGGCAGCCATGTACTTTGATCTTAAAGAGCATCAAAATAACATTCAGTTTGGAAATGAGGCCCTCAGTGGAAGTTAGGACTAGAAAAGTACCTCTAAAATAGTTCTGTGTTCTTATCCAGGACTGAGCTCCTTCTGCACAATATTAAAAACTCACATCTCATTTCTTTCCTCCTTCACATTGTGGATTAAACATCAGGTAATGTCTCTCCTCTGACAGCATCTCTTTAATTCCTGACCAAGGGCTGCCAATGTGAGAGAAGCTTTAGGAGAAGAGCTTTGGGAGGAAGGGGAAGGGCAGCTGAATTTTGGTATTGTTTTTGTGCATAGATTTTCTATGCAGTTTTACAGCCTCCAGGCTGGAAATTACCATGAAAGATTTAGATGTGTGAGATCTCTCTTGATATTTCAGTCAGAGGCATGTTACTCCAGACCGAGCTATTTCTGAATCATTTCAAATGTGGACACTTACTCTAGGATAAATTATTCAGAATCTCTTCTTTCACCTTATATTTGCAGGCTTTTAAATTCCAGTATAGCTTTGTAGAGAAGGCTGTTCCTGAGTTTTGGTCCCTTGTTCCTCCTGTCATCTGTATGCCAGTAGAAAAAAAGATTGTTCACCTAAATGGGTACTCTCTGTCTTGAGATTCATGTAGGGGGAATTTTATTCTCCTGTTTTCTTAATATGTAGAATACTATATATTTAGGATATACTTTAAGTGCAGACAGGACTTCTATCCAAGGATATTTTAAAGTCTTTTTTCTTTGGATCATGTTTTTAGAGGATTGGATTTCGTTTGCCATGCATTTCTTTAATGTTGCTTTTAAGATCTTCAACTTAATTTTGATTCACCAAATTGGAGAAGTGACCTGATTAGTGGAGGCAGCCATTCAGCAGGGACAAGTGCAATATGCTGCTCTCAGCTGCACAAATGGGCTGCAGAGAACAGGCTGAGCAACAAGAAGTGGAAGCTGTTGTGGGCCATGAGCTTTACTCTGAGGTTGGCTCAGGTGAAGGAAAACACTCTGCTGGGACGTAGGCAGGGGGGAACTCTCCTGATTTCCCAGCAGATGATGGCTTAGTGCAATATGGTCCAGCACTTCAAGAAAGACATGTTTGAGTTGGAGAGAGCCCAACTGGAGCGAGTCCAGAGGACCAGGGAAAATAAGGAGAGCTCTGGAGAACATGGTCTGCAAGGAAATATTGAACAAATTTGGATTCTTTAGCTTAAAGCAGAGAAGGGAGAGGGAGTATTGAACTCCCCAAGACTATAAGAGGCTGCTGCAAAGAGGAAGGGAATAATATGTACTCCATATGCCTGTTAGATAGCACTAGAAATAATAGCCTTATGTTGCAGCAGGGAAGATTTAAGTCCAATATTGCAACCAATAGATTGCCTGGGGAGATATTTAACAGCTGATTAGACAAACATCTGTCAGGACTGACACTAAGCATAGTTGGCCCCCACACAAGCAGAGTCTGGACTAAGTGATTTTTTTGAGACTTCTTCAAGTCTTGTGGTAGCTGATTACATTTTAAACTAATACCTCTTCCAATTTCAGTTCCTGTTAAACACTTGTTTAATGTTAATGTTAACCATGTTTAATGGTTTCCCTGTCTGTGCTAGTTGCTGATAGTTGCTGGTTCCTCTGTCCAGAAAAGCTTGGTTGACAGATTGTTTTGCTAGGGTGGGGGATTTTTATTACTTAAGATCCCATTAATCAAAGGCAATCAGTGCTACCTGTCTGATAGCACTGAGTTTAAAAATACTCAAGTGTTGCAATGGATGTGTGATGTTACTGTCTCTCTTCGTGGCTTGTGCATGGATGTACAGTTTTACATATATGACTGAAGTGGGGATGTGATAGCTCAAGGAGGCACCTTTCAGCTAATGTACTCGAGGTTTAAAATGCCACTGAGCACCCAAGCACGCAGCACTCCACTGATTTCACCATCCTGCTGCTGCAGTTTGGCAGTGAAAGGCTTTGGCTGTGTGACCATACACAGGAGAGGGGGAGCACGTGTGGTCAGTGCCATCACTGAACAGAGCTATTGGTGGTGACATCTGAAAGATACTGAGCCCTTGGTCATTATGGTCGTGATCCATAGACTAAAGCAGGTGATTTTCTCCTACCTTTTCCCTCAGTAGAGATCTCTTTTCAAGCACTAAACGGCCCAGCCTGCTCAAACCATCTTTTTCCCCCTCCTCCCCAGTTCCCAAGGCAGAGAATGAAGTCCCATCGCCGGCCTCTTCCCACCACAGCAGCAACCAGCCGGCCTCGCTGACGGAGGAGAAGCGAACGCCGCAGGGCAGCCAGAACTCCCTCAACACCGTCAGCTCGGGCAGCGGCAGCACCAGCGGCATCGGCAGCGGTGGTGGCGGGGGCAGTGGGGTGGTCAGCACCGTGGTGCAGCCCTACGACGTGGAAATCCGCCGCGGCGAGAACGAGGGCTTCGGCTTCGTCATCGTCTCGTCCGTGAGCCGGCCCGAGGCGGGGACGACGTTCGGTGAGTCCTGGAGTTTTTGAAATGCGCCTCAAGTGAGAGGCAGGTTTGAGCACTTGCAGCACAAGGAGGCGAGTGGGGATCTGTTTAATTAAAAGTCGTGAGCGTGCCCCAATTTATGTAATTAATAGCTTAATCGGAGGCAAAGACTTGGTAGGTGTTTGCCTCCTGGGTTTTGTTCAGCACTGAGTCGAGAGAAGCAAAATGAGAAATCCCAACCTGAAGAGCAAAAATTGCCACCAATGGCAGTTGCTGATGCTTGCTTTCTGGGAGAGCCTTTCTGGGGTTTGCTCTCAGAAGAGCAGCTGGGGATCCTCCCAGTGATGCTGTTTGCTAGTGCAGAAATGGAGCAGGTGAAATGAAATATGTCTCCTGATGGTGGAATCGAGCCAGTTGATTTAAAAGCAGTAATACTTAAACTGATTAACTTCTCTTTGGCAATCAGGGTTATTCTGATCCTCATTATGGAGTGAGCATGCTGATAGATGGAAAGTTTTAATTAATAGTGCTAGCTGGTGAGACATAAAATGCAGAATATTGTTAAAAAAACAGGACCTTTCTTTGACCCATTTCACCCCTTCCCAAATCCATTTCTTCAGAGTAAGGGGAAATGAAGTATATTCAGTGTCACACACAGTGTCCTGCCCTAGTAGAGGGTGATTGTGGTTTCTGCATGAAGACAGTCTTTCTGCCAGGCAGACACCCATTTCTAGGTGTTGCTGCAAAGGAGATGTGTGTAAGCTGGTTCTGCAAGTATGCCCATAACTGCCTGTTCTTGAGCAGAAGTGTCATTGCAAGGAGGAAAGCAGTCAGAGTTGCTATTTTCTTCCCTTTCCATCTCCTCCAAAAGGGTCAGAGACAGCATCCACTTGTACTTTGTAGTGGAAAAAGGTATTCCCTCTCCGTTAGTCTGTGGCAGATATTAGGGATGGAGGGGGAGAGGAAAGACAGAGCACATACCTTGGCCATCTTCACACTTACCTCTCAGAGCAGGGTTGTGGTTTGCAGACAAAATGTATTGGAGGCTCGCTGTACAGCTTGAGGGGTCCTGGGGCATGCAGGTCCAAGAAGTGGCCTTCCCCTCTTTATTCTAGGCTTTTTTTTTCTGAAATTTCTTGCCCATCAGTAACACCCTTACTTACATCAAGGAAGAATCACCTCCTTTGCTGGTATTGATGTAGAACAGGCCATTTCTAACACTGTTCTGAGCAGTTATGGCAGGAGAGATTTCGAGGGGGAAATATCTAGTGGAAAGCCAGTACATCAAGTTCTGTCAGTTCTCAGACACCAGGCTGCTTCACGTTGTCCTTGCTGCTGGAAACTGCTCTTGAAAATAGGAGTTTAGGTTCCAGAACACAGTGGTGTGATACAATACAGATTAAACTGAACTCAGTCTAAACCAGAGGGAGTGCTTTTATCTTCTGAATGTATTTGCAAACAACTGTGTAAGTAACTTTTACTGTATGAAGACTATGCTCTAACTCTTTCCTGCAGAGAAGCCTTGACCTGAGGTTGTAAAGAGTTGGTTTTGCTTTAGCCCAAGATACTCGCTAACTGGAAGTTTTCTGTGCAGGGGCTTCTCATGGAGATCTGTTGATCTGTGACTGCTTTTCCTTTAATTTTTTTCAAGTATATTCAGCTTTTTCCTAATACTCCGCATGAAATGTGTTCCCTCTGCTGTCTGGTGCTTGCTCTGGACCCGCTTTCTAGTTTTTTCTTTCATATGTAGTATTTAGAGATGGGCCAAACTGGTTCTAAAACCCACCTTGGTCACTTTGGTGTGGGCTTTGTCATCTGTGTTCAGTGGATTGGGTAGAGTCATACCCTCAAAGCAGCCTTTAAACTGGATGGGGCTTTGTATTACCAGAAAGAGAAACTTTCTAACATCATAGTAAAAGAAGAAAAAAGAAACCTCCCTGATGTTTGTAACTAATATTAACACTTTCTGCCAGTTTTCATCCTGTCTTCCCAACCTCACATATCCCTGTCTTAGCCTTTTCTTCTTTATGGTCTTTCTAGTGTTGTCATGTGTGCAGCGTTGTATATCTCTAAAACTGCTAATCAAGTAAAGACTATAGCAGAGATGGGAAAGTGCATCTTGAGGGTGAATGTATTGTGGATGCAAAGTATGAGGTGACCGCTCTGAACCTCATGGTTTTAATCACGTGCTGCGTGCCCGAGGGCCTCTTGCCCACCTAAAGGAGCCATACAAAAGCCCAATGGATTTATCTGAGTGATGCTGTGTATCCTCTTTGTCCTAATTCTGCATGTTACGGACATACCCTGTGTATTTGGAACAAACAGTTGTGAGGAACAGGAGGAGAATTTTGTCTCCAAAACACATTCATCCTAAAGTGCTCTTGCTCTGTGTGTCAGACATCTCAATGGTTTTGTGTGTGGTTTTAGAGGTATTTAAATGAGGAGGTCCTTATTCCTTACCTGTTCCCACCCTGATGCCATCTGAGATCATAAAAGGGGAAGGGTTAACAGAGGCTGAGGTGAATGCCTGCACCAAACAGGTTGCCTTTGTCAGTCTTGGCCCATCTGTAGTGGTCCTGTGCCTTCCCTGGTAGTATCTTTATTCACGATGGAAGAAAAATGTTTCATGTTGCTTCCCCGTGCAGCGCTGATAGAGCGGGTCTGTGTGGTAGAAAGGGACCTGTGCTCCCTCCTAGGTCTAGAACTATTTTATCTTTCTGAACTGAGAAAGAACAAAACATTGGCAGAAGCTTGAGCAGCAGTTGGCTCAGAGAAGGACCAGAGAGGCTGACACCAATGTAATCTTGGAGAAGGAAGGCTGAGTTTTCTACAGTTTCATTCCTTTTCTTCAAAAATGAAATCAGATTTGGGTTATGATGGGGCTGCTAAGTGCAGTTGTAGTCAATAAAAATCTCACCATTTATTAACAGAAATCCAGATGGGGGGAGTTTCGAGTGATTAACAAAACACCTTTTTGTGGAAGAAGTAAAGCGTTGTGTACTCACACTAGTTGATTGCCAATGTTTTGAACACTGGCAGCAAAGCTATCCTATAATAACTTTTGCTTGATGCATTAATTAATTAACCCTTAACCTTCTCTTTCCCTTTTCAACCCTTTTTCTCCTTTTCCCCTTCACCATATTCCCACGTATGTAAACAATTAAAATCCAAACAAAAAAACCAAACAAACAAAAAAAACACAACCCCCAAACCAATACAAAAGCGGGAAATGCATGTGTGGCCATGCCTCACAAAATAGGTCGGATAATTGAAGGGAGTCCTGCCGACCGCTGTGGGAAGCTGAAAGTAGGCGACCGGATCTTGGCCGTCAATGGGTGCTCCATCACCAACAAGTCACATTCAGACATCGTCAACCTCATTAAGGAAGCGGGAAACACCGTCACCCTGCGCATCATTCCAGGAGATGGTAAAGTATATTGTTTCCTGCTGTCTTATCTGACCCTCTTGTTGGTTCTGTTCCTGGGCTTTTTGTGTCAGCTGGAGCTGCGAAGTCACGGAGGACTCAATTCCCACTCCCGCTTTGGGAGGTAGCGGTGAGGGAGGTTGTGAGCCTTCCATAGCTTTATTTTTTGTTCCTTTTTGTAGGAATAGATGGTTTTAAAAGGAGAGGTGCTGATTCAACATTAAAAAAAAAAGAATTCCATTCTGTGTATCTCCTTAAAATGATCTGCCACGAGTTTGATGCATGACTCGGTACACTTTGATTTGATCCTTAGGTTAATAATGCAGCTTTAGAATATTTGGGAATCTCTTGTTAGCATGTGGGATTCCTGAAGCTTTGTATAGACACAGGCAGGCTATAGACTAAAGAGATAACAGAAAGGGATAAACACTTTGACATGTTTTAAGCTGTTTGAAGAGCAGATTTGTTTTTATTCTCAGTAAGTTGCTTTGGAGCGAGCTCAGTACATTTTTAAATGACTGTTTAAATGGTGGTGGCTCTGGAGCTGCTGTGAGCCTGCAGCTGATCATTGTAAGAGTTACCCTAGATAGGATCCCCCTGTTTCAGATCAGAGGGAATGTGTAGGATCCCTAATAATAAGCAGAAACTTGGTACTGGTTTCAGGTCACTGAAGTATTTAATAAAAATAAGGATCTGTGTTTTATATCAGTTTCCTTACATTGATGCCTACTTTGACCCCCAAATAGGAACAGAGCAGAAACCTTGTAAAATATCTGCAGCAGAACTGAAATTTCTGTCGTTCTAAATTCTATTTATTTATTGTCCTGCTCTGCCATGGATGGGTTCATAGTGAGAGCTCGTTAGGCAGAAACCTTTTAACATTGCTCTCCTTTTAAGTTAAATCCATGGGTATAAGATTTGATGACTCAGATACAGTGCTAACGAGCATTCCTTAGAGTGGTACAGGACATTATTTGCATTTAAATATGGAGAAAGTGTGATTAAATTTGAAAGAAAGGCAGAGGAAGTATAGATGAAATGAACCTAGTACCTGGAAAAAAGAACGAAGACGTTTGATGATGTGATTTCCAGTGAGAAGCACTGGGTAGTTGCTAACTCTTAAACTTTCTGATCTGAAACATGGATTTGGTTACCCCACAGAGCATGATTATGCTGTGTTTTGTCATAGGATAAAAATAGACTGGGATGAGAAATGATCTGGTTATAAATTGTTTCTGTTTAGGATGATCTGTTTGGCACAAAGGCTTTATTTTCCTACTGTCTAGTAGGTACCAGGTCAAATGGTATATGATCCTCTGCTGCTTGCAGCAAATTAGGTGTTCATGAATAATAAAACGGCTGTGAATCAGGCTAACATCAGAGCTGGCCTGTGCATGCCTGTTTTGGAAGATAAACTGAGAGAAGAATTGTTCATTACCTGTATTTTAGTATCCCATAAAAATCAAGGAAGGTAAATCTTTAAATAAATGAAGAGCTTATTTTTTTTAAAGGCAAAACCACCTGAAAAATAAACAACTTCTGAATGGTTTAAAAATTTTTTGAGAAGAGTAAAGCTTCCTGATATGAATGCTCAGCCAGTCTTGCTCATGCAATTACGTGTCCCAGATATCATGTTTAGGTTAGGGAAACACGTACCTGAGACTGACATCACATGTTCCTAGAGAAGGTGGAAAGGTGTTCCCTAGGGAAGGATTCAACTCTACTCTCGTAGCAAAGCAAACTTCAAGTCTTTTCATTTACTGTCACTTTGAAATTCCAAATCAGATTGCCAACTTTGCATTTACCTGCCTTTAATTTCCAAAAGCCAGTAAGACCCGACACTCTGAAAATTGCTGAGAGATTTGCTCTAAGCCCCCATGAGATACAAGAAATTGGTCTCAATGTTGTTATTTTCTTTTTGATGCCTTTGTGTGCTTTTCTTGATTTGTTGCTTTCTTTTTGTTGACTTTTGAGTGCTTTTTCTGGCAAATAGAAATGGTCTATGTGCTTCAAGGAGGGGGGAGCATAAATCAGAAGCCACTTGTCAGACAAACATGAAACTAAGGCGTATCACAAGACTCACAGTAAACTCACACTGCTAATCTCTTCTAACATTATTAAAAACACCACGAATTTTTGCTTTGGAAATAAGTTTTGAACAAATTAATTGCCACAGACGACTGCAGGGTTAGATTTGCCATGAAATTATGATGCTTTAATACGCTTCCAGCTGATGCAAGGTTGCAGAATGCTGGGAAAGAACAAGCTTAGATTAGGCATTTAATTGGTCACTGTTTTAGGGCAGAGCAGGGCAAGGAATTAATGAAATATATAGATTTTAGAACATGCACTTGTAACTGCACTAAAGATCATTTTTGCTATGTTCTGCTCCACGTTTGCATGGTGGTTGGAATGCATCCTGAACCAGTGTCTAAAAAACTAGCAAAATCTATGCACAACTCCTGACTCATGGGGTAGGGTGGGCTAAAGATAGATGCAGTACAGTGGTGTGAAGATACATCTGTACCAAAGATGTGTTGTTGCTCTGCTTGGTATTATTAGTGTGACCTACTAAAGGGTAGGAATCTTGCATTCTCTTTGAAGCCCATCTTCATCTGATCTCCAAATATTTGTGGATGATTCCAGAGGCTTTTGTTCCGGATGAATACAGAACACTTAACTGTGTTTTGGGGCCTTCTTCTGTTGGAGACAGATTTTAACATCAAGGCATCTTTACAAAATAAACAGAATTATTTCTTAAAATTCAACAGTGTAACCACCCATAGGGATGCCTCTTCCTCACACAAGCCAGCTGTCAGTGGCACAGCATCACAAGGGTATGTTTTGCTCATGCCTAACCTGAGAGGTGCAGACAGACCCAGGAGCCTGTCTTGCTCTCTGAACTATTGGACACAAGCCAGCTCTGGTCTGGAAGATGTTACAGCTCCATATGCTGAGGGTTTGGGCATGTTAACTTGAGCACACTACTGCAGGCAAAGGAGCTGCGTTCTTCTTTCATCCATCTGTTTAAGTTGTTCTTTTTCTCTTTCCCCTTTCCTGAGTTTCCCTTGACTTGCAAGTAGCTACGGAAAGGACAAACCTTTCCCTTATTTAGATTTCTCCATAATTAAAATAAATCCATGAAGTAAGTTAAGCTCCCAGGACCAAGTAAGCCCCTGACCACCACCTCTCCTTAATTCAGGCAAACCCCCTCCCATTGCTGCAGTTTTTTATTACAGCTGGACGCTGTTTAATAATGGCAGATTTCTCCACAGTCAGTACAATAAATTACCAGATGCCTGGAGCTTAAGAGGCAAACAAGGGCAGGGTAGAAGACCTTGTAATTTTGTGTTGTAGAGCCAGATGTTTCCATCCAGTTTTGTTGTCCGAGTGGTTGTGCATTCAGTTTAGATTTTGATCTTGAAAAGTGGATCATGGTCAGTATTTCATAGTTACTTGTCACCTGTTGTTCTCTCTTGGTTGCAAAGGGTATAGGCACAAAGTGGGGGTCTGCTGTGTGCAGAGCTGTTCCTCAAAGGAACAAGAGTCTGTCACTGTAGTGGCTTTAGCTGGGAATGCTGTGCCTGATGAGTGGGTGTTTCTGTTGACTGTGTCCATCATTCTCCGTATGCAACCAGCTGTTCAACATTTGTGTGGTTAAGCCTGTACCTACCACCGAGACTTCCTCTGAATTCAAACTCCCATGGGAGGGAAAGGGTGTTTTCAGGAACTGCTGACCGCTGGAGCAGTTCAGCATTTGAAGCTCTTCAGGACTGATTTCAGTTCAGGATTGATACAATATGTAGTTCTGGAAGAGGTGTTGAGTTCCAGGTCTTTCCTCCTAAAGCGTGTCGCCAATATTTGGCTATTGGCATTGACGTGACCTTAATTTTAGGCAGAATTTTGAATGAGTTTGGGGTTAACTCTGGTGTTGCTGAAGTCTGTGATACAGCTCCAGAATGACAGGGGGAACATTTTGCCCTGCCAGAGGGGTTTCCAATCCAGATTTCCTAATTTTTATTTTTTTCCCAAATGAGTGTACAGTTTTATATACATAATTACTATGTTAATTTGGGGAATTGAGAAATTTGACCCCCTCTCAAGTTCTTTAAAAACAGCATAATGATGATTTCCAGTGAAATGCCTTTGTATAACCCTTTTTTCTTTCAGTGAATAGCCAATGGTCTTCCCTCATAATGAAAACCAAAATCTATTTTGCAGAATCCTCCAATGCTACTTTATTGACCAATGCAGAAAAAATTGCTACAATCACAACCACACATACTCCTCAGCAAATACAACAGGAGACCAGGTCAGATTGTTTTCCTTGAGGAGAGCATGTTGACATGCTCTCTCTTTGGTTGCTCCTTGATCACCTTCACATCCCATGAGCTGTATTTTTCTTCTCTCCCTCTTTCTTTCATTCTTTACAGCAGGAACAACACCAAACCAAAGCAGGAATCCCAGTTTGATTTCAAACCACCCCAAGCAGCACAGGTAAGGAGCACCTCTCTAATTGTTTTGTTTACCACAGACTGTTGTTTCCAATCTGCTTGAGGGCTGGCTGTGTTCAAATATTTCCCTTGAAAATTCCTACTGAGAAGCTGTTCTCCCTCAGCCTGTTTACTCAAAAAAAAAAAAAAAAAAGAGGAATTTGCTGATTAGTTTCTTAATATGTGTTGCTGTTGTTTCAGCTGAGAAACATTTCCAACACATTCTCATCAAGACTTTGAGGAAGAAAAAATAAAGGAAAAAAGCTGACATTTTTAGGGCAGTAATAATTTATGTGTTTGTTTATTGAATTGTATATTGTGAGGGGCCTCTCCAGAAAGTATTGTTGTGTGCAAATGATAAATTCAGAGGACAAAAAAGAGGAAAACTTAATAAGGGGCGATGGCTGGAGTGTTCCAGCTCGCGCAGATGGCATCTTATTAGAGAGATTATCTATCTCACTGTTAACTTTCCTTGCCACTGGCCATCCCAGAAGTAAGCTCTTCTATTAGGGGCTTCAAAACATCCCCGTAATAGCATTTGTGGAAAACAATGCCCAGGCTTCTGAGCTTCTTGCAAAGGAATAGATGATGTGGTAACAAAAAGGAAAAGCCAGCACCACGGCACACACTCACTCCAGGTGCCATTAGACATTTCACTGAGGCCTGGCACTGGAAGTGAGGTTGCCCTCACCTTCTGTGCAGTTGGTAGAACGCTAACCACCCTCCAGAAAAAAGCCTTTCTGCCCTGGGCACAGGAGGTGTCGTTAACAGAAGTGCCCAGAAATGCCCCGTGGGGCATAGTGAAGCCCTTCACAGACCACCACCAGAACTCCAAATTACAGAGTGGAATCTGAGGAAGAAGCAAATCCTGGTCTGTGTGTGAAAATTCAACTGATTTTCTATTTTTAATTATGAGTAACAAAAATAATAATGTTCGTCGGTTGAACGATTTCAAAATGAGAGTAGAGCAGTATTTGACTTTCCTGTTCAATTGGGTCTTGTCTTCTCTCCAGCAGGACCAAGACTTCTACACTGTTGAGCTGGAAAGAGGAGCCAAAGGGTTTGGCTTCAGCCTGCGAGGTGGCCGGGAGTATAATATGGATCTGTACGTTTTGAGGCTTGCTGAGGATGGTCCAGCTGAGAGATGTGGGAAAATGAGGGTATGTACAGACTGATTTTAAACCCACATTTCTTTGCAATTAGCTGACTTCCCCTCTTCTCCCTTCTGCTCTGCCAGCTAAAAGGGAAATTAAATGTTAACTGAAAGTGGTTCCTATTTACTTCCGTCGATGGCATCTGTCACTCTTTGTATGCAATCTGTAGTGCAGTGTGTGTTCATTGGAAGACTTTACCCCCTTCTTCCAGTCCTGCTTTTCAGATTCTAGTACATAATCTGTCTTTTAAAGCCTAACAGGGATACATGTAGCAGTGAAAATGTAATAGCCACAATCTTTGTCTGCTACTGAGCAGAGTAGGAGCAGAGAATGTGTATGGCCCACAGGTTAGAAAATTACAATGCAGTTTTTGATTAGAATTAACTGTTAACTTCACATATCAGCTAAATTACAAATATTATAACAAGGGGATATGTTACAAAATGCCTACTAAAAAATTAAATTGCCACGTTTTACGTACTCCTTGCTTTTCTGTTAGAGAATGCATTATAACTTTCCCTCATGCATCTTTTTGTTCTCCAGATATGTCATGTGAAGGGCATTTGCAAAATTCTTTTGCTAGGGGTAGGTCTATGGATCCAAAAATTTTGCTGATGAAAGTATGATGAAAAATTGGTGCTGCGCTGTGGAAGTCAATGCTTTGACAACCTCTTCCAAGCCCTCTTTTCTTTCCTGATAAATGATTATATTTACAAAAGCAGCTTTGCTGGTTCACAGTAGTGTCAATATCCAAGTGAGAAACAGACCTGAAAAAGCTCTGTGAACATCCCAGCTGTACTAGACTGTGAAACAAACAACCACTTTGAAGGTTTTACAAATATTCAAAACTAAGTAGGATAGCAGCAGTTCTAACACTGCTCTTACTATTGAGCTGTACAGTTTTGCAATGTGGTTTTGCAGAACAGCAATGAAATATTTTGATACCTGAAGCTTTCCCCATCGCCTTCATGTCTCCCAGGCCCCTGCACAGTGGTTTTTGTGGACTGTCACTGGAAGGAGTTGGGCTTATTTAGCTTCACCTGGTGCATAGTTGTTCCACTTTTGCTGTGGCCATTGTCTTGTGATGTGCTGGAGGGGACCCTTGTGGAGACTTGCTTCTAATCTTAAGCTCTTTTTATTACATTGACAGATCGGTGATGAAATCTTAGAGATCAATGGAGAAACCACCAAGAACATGAAGCACGCTCGGGCCATCGAACTGATTAAAAACGGTGGCCGCAAGGTCCGCCTGTTTCTGAAACGTGGAGATGGCTCTGTCCCAGAATATGGTGGGTCAAACTATGAAAACATTCCTTTCTTCCCTGGCATCACTCCATGAATGATTTGTCTCAAGATCTGAAGCGGGAATTCTTTTTTATTTTCCTTTCTCACCAGTGTCTTACCAACCTTTGCAACATATAATTGCCTCGCTTGTGCTGAATTTTCTACACATTTCATCCTTTGCTTGCTTCCATGGACTTGGGGCACAGTGTAAGGCAAGATCATCATAGCAGTATTTTTTGGTGATCAGAGAGGAAAACAAAACAAAACAAAAAACCTTATTGTCTTGTCCAGCCAAACAAGGAATGTCATTGAACTGTGCCAAACTGTTTCTCAGCGGCTGAATTGTTGTTTCAAATAGGTCTCTACTTCTACTCAATGCAAAAACTGGGATCCTGAGTTACTATTCTGAAGCAGTGATTATTTTTTTTTTTTGGTTAGGTTTTTCTCTTAGTTCCTGTCTGTATCCATAGACATGAATGCCGAGATGGCTTATGAGATTTTTGCCTTTCCTTAATTTTTATGTAAATATTTATAAAGTTATTTAAGAAAAAGAAGGAAAAAAAAAAAGCTTTACTGCAAAAATATATTGATTTGGCCTCCTGAGCCCTTTTCTCCCCCCTTAAACTGTTTGCTGGTTTCAACTAGTTAATTTGTAAGGTCTGAAAAGGTGAGGAGGTTATGAAAAGGTGCTCTCGTGTGTATCTTGGGGGAAACATTCAGTCCTTGTTTCTTACTAAGAATTGCATTAGATTTCCTTTTCTTCCCCTGGAGGTTGGATTGCTGGGTGGCTTAACTTAGCACACTATTTAATATTATAATTATGTCTTATTTATTTGAGATAATTGTCAAATATTGTGCCCTCGATGGAGGGCTACTCCCAACCAAAGGTCTTTGAAGTTTCTATAGAAACTGATGATTGAAGGGATGTCCTTTATACTTTCCTCCCCTTCTTTGGGTTATTTCTGTGTCAGTAAGTTCTGTGTTTATCATTCTCTCCATGTCCTAACACCAGAAACAAAACCCTTCTGCACAATCTATGTACTAAATTTTCTTTTCATTTACTGTACCACGTTTGAGGGTTTCTGCTCAGTCTGCTCATTACTTAACTTAAAATGACCAATTCAGAGTATAACCAACAAACAACTGAAGTGTTTAACGATATGGAAGAGAAGTTGTGGGTTTACACTTCTGTAATATAAATAGCACACCAGAAAGTTCAATGATGGCACTGAAATTCTGTAATGTTCTTTCTACTTTTGTCTTTTCCTATGCTCCTTTGGATGTACAGTACTGTATCATATGCTAGACTGCATAAATACCCTGTAAATTAAGTGCTTCACTTCTCAAAGCATATGTCTGTTGCACTGAGGATGGAAATCCACCACCAATTTTCTTTTGGCTAATGCTAACCACTAAAAGTTTGTTCTCCAAGCAAGGATTTAATATACAGGGGTTGCACTACTGTAAAGAATATCCTTGTAACATTTGGGACTCCTTCCTCTCTTTGTTCTGTTCGCTGCAGTCGCAAATGGTTCCTCTAATAATGTTAAGTTCCAATATTTTTCTGACTCAATTGGAACGTGCTTCTCTATGAGGCTGTATATTTTTGTAATGAGTTTTGTACTTATTTTTAATGTTGTGGTCTCTGGTGGACTTTATTTTTCGTTGTTGTTTGATTGTTAATGTTTTTTCTATGACATTCTGTGTCACTGTTCCAGCTGTCTTTTAGAATGGATGCTCTCGTTGTCTGGGTTATTGAATCACCTCTTAGATGTCTCTTTATGTCACAATAATAACAACTGCTGTCTTTGCAGCTTTATACTTGGGTGAAGCCTAGACAATCTGACTGGAAAAATAAACTTTCTTTATTCTAAGATAAAATATGAAGATTTTTCTTTCTTTCATCTTTGTTATAGGGAATCTAAATTTTCTACTTTTCTCTTTCTCTTTCTCTCACTTTTCTTGGTGCTGGGCTCTTCCTTCCTCAGCGATGATACCTCCTAATATCGCTGCATGTATGAGAAATGACAAGCTCGGGGAGTCTTGCTTCTACCTTATGGGCCATAATCAAACTACGGTTTGTAGCTAAAATCAATATTAGGTGTTTTTGTGCTGTGGCCTAATTCCCTCACATTGCTTTCCGCTTCGCTATATTTTATATGTACAGCAATTCATCCCGAACACCCTGCGTCCCCTGAATTGTAAGTACACACACCACAGGACACGTTTAAGCCTCGCTTGTACCTTGTGTGATAGCCAGGTCGCTGCAAGCCATGTGCTTACAGCCAAGGGAAGGCAGTGTGGTCCCCAGCTGCTGCCTGAAAATCCTCATAAGCAAAAATACCTACACGTGAGTCGCAACAGGGGTTCACCTGGAAATCACAAAATTCACACGCACGCACCGACCCTCCCAAGCTCAGGAATGGAAGTGCCGTGAAACAGGAGATGCTTGGCCTGATGGCAGGAGGAATGAGCATGTAGAGAGTTTGTCTTGGGAGGGAGGGAAGACAAAAAGGGAGAAAAAGAGGGGAAAAGAAATCTGTCCCCACAAGTGTTTGTGAGGGTGTGCAGTCGTTGCCATAAGGACGGTCCACCTCGAGGTGGGTGTCTGGGTGCGAGCGGCAGGAAGTAGCGAAAGGCAGCCGAGCTGCCGTGCGGGAGTTACTTCTGAAAAAGAAGAAAAAATAAGCAAATAAAAGCAGCCCTTGCATTAAGGCAGCGCAGCTACTTTAATGTTTTTCGTGTTTGTAATGAATCATTCATAAACATTCGTTACAAATGACAGGAGTAATTGTAGCTTAGCTGCAGCGCAGGGCTGGGGTTTAGTTTGAGGGTTGTTTTTCTGCTTCTGCCTTGCAGTTTGTCTCGCAGAAGTAGCTCAGCTCTATTTTACCACAAATACTACATAAAAAATAATGAACTGGAGATTAGATTTGAATCAAAGCCATCGTACATGTTACAATATCTTTCCATTGCTTTGATATGAAAAAATCATAACTTCTGTCATCGTTGTTTGAATCATTGTGGCAAAACCAAAATCTGCCCTAGGACTTCTCGTAACATGGTAGAACTAAGTGAGATTAAGTGATGTTTTAAATGAAATGGAAATTGTGTTATTACAGTCCAATTCTCATACCTTCAAAATGTTATTTTACAAGGTGAAAACTTAATAATCAATTCTATTTTCTGTACATTTTCTGCTATTTGAACCACGGCCTCCCACACCTGGAAGGCAGTTCTTTACAATGACTTAAAAGGCACAAATTGTTTCCTAAAGGCCCTCTTTATTGGAAACTATTTAAAAAACCAGCCAACAAGCCGAACTATAATTTTTTTTTCCCCCCACTGGAAAGAAAGTAGTGTAACAGAAACATTATGAATTGGGCTTGGGGAAAATGTAAAATGCCCCATTGCCTAGAAGAGCATAAAGATGATATCAGCTTGGACCAAAACATGGCTAACAATCAGAGCAGCACCAGTACTAACCTGTAACTCTCGTTGTTCACAGTTAAATTAACAAAAGCTTGGGTTAGCCTTCGCTGACTGCCCTAACAGTTGTTTGTTTTTGTCACTAATGAAGTCTGAAGAGTGCTAAGTGGTGTCACGGCGCCGCGGAAGGCATCGGTACCAAACGCTTTGCTGTTATTTTCTTTCAGACCCCAGCAGTGACAGGAACAGTCCCGCCACAGGTTCACAAAATGTATCGGAAATGAAACCCGTGCCATCCGACCGACGGCAGCACCCATCATCGGAGTCCAGTTATCCACCAGACCTTCACAAATCATCACAACATGGGGACAAGCGGACTTACGTTAGAGACCTAAAAGGCAGCAGAGAGTTTAGCAGACATCCCAACGAACACCACACTTGGAATGGGACTTCTAAAACCAACGACCACGTGCCAGGCAGGAGGACGGAGAGGTCGCCGGAGAGGAGGCACGAGAGGCAGCCGGAGAGGGCGGTGGTGAACGGGCAGAAGAGGAGGTCTCCCGAAAAGCGGAGGGAAGGGACAAGGAGTGCCGACAACACTTTGGAGAGGCGGGAGCGACACGAGAGGAGGAGGGACCTCTCCCCTGAGAGGCGCAGAGAGCGGTCGCCTGGCCGCCGGCGGCGGTCGCTGGAGAGACTCACGGAGCCAAGAAGGTCACCCGAGCGGAGAAGAGAGAACTCCCTCGACCGACGGGCCAAGTCCTCCGACCGGCGGAGGGAGAGGTCGCCCGACAGACGGCTCAGGGAGGAACGACTCGGCCACCGGGAGAGGGAAGAGCCCAGCTGGAAGCACGAGCCGAGCCGCAGGCACCCGCCCGAGCAGTGCAGGCGGCCCTACAAGGAGTGCAGCACCGACCTCAGCATCTGAGGGGCTCCCCGGGGTCCCCGTCGCCTTCCCCACACCATGGGAACAGAGGAGAGAGTGCGGGAGCCGAGACCATCTGGCTTTCGCAGGCGAGGAGACATCCGGCACCTGCTGATCCTACAAACCTTTTATGCAGATGAAATCTTATAACAAAAAAAAAAAAAAGTGTTGTGCCTGATGTATAATATTAAAGAAAGTATTTTTCAGTGTATTCTTTTTTTTTTTTAATTACTTGCCAAATGTTGGTCCTAAAGGATTATAAAATTTTGTTTCTACATTCTTTGTAGATTTCTTAAAAATGAATTCCTTAATTGGGCTACTTTCCTCCCTCCCCATTATACTAAGTGGGGGTAGCCGGTAATATAATATAGGCAAAGGATTTTATGACCAAGTTTGAATAATTTGATCCAGACTGTTCTCTAGTGACTCACTGCTACACTGTATGTAGAAAATTTTTTAAGGGTTGGGGGTGGGGAAGGAAGAAAATTGTTCATCTCAGTAGGAATGGAGCACTCCTGCTGAAGGAATTAAAACAGAAAGAGACAAATGTTCCTAAAATTGCAAGAACTGTTTGAAGAGACTACTGTTTCAATGAAGGATATTTATAATAATAATAAATAATTAAAAAAAAAAATACAAACCCACACAGCACAAGATGATTTACGATGAGGAATTTCTAGTTTGTTCCGTGAACAGTTTATACTTTCAGGCCCCCTCGACAGAATGCACAGAGGCAGAAGGACTGGTCGCCACCATGCCTGTGTCACACGCTGATAGAGACTGTTGATCTCTCATTAGCCTCAGCAACATGTAACGATATGTCATTAAGGCAGCCGCCGCAGCCCTGCTCATCTTCTAGCTGTATATGGACAGCAACCCCAGCATGCATGGTATTGTGTGTCTGCTTGGAAGCAAGGGAAGGGGTCGGGATTCTGGGACGAGGCACAATGCGGTGGGAGCTCAGTCCTCCCTCTCGGAGTAGGTGTATTCCTTCTGCTCAGGCAAAAACCAGTGGGCTTTTCTTAATTTTGCCAAATTCCAAAAGCTCTCTCTTCTTATTGCTCTATATTTAAGGGTGGGTTTTTTTGTTATTGTTGTTCTACTGGTTCATCCTTACTGAGACAAAAGGAGTGCACTTGCTGAAAAGGAAAAGAAAAAAAAAAAAAAAGGAAAAAAAAAAGAAAGAAAAAAAAAAAAAAAAAACAAAGGAAAAACACAGGCAAAAAGAGGCAATCAGTGGGACAACCTGGTTGTAGAAGCCTATCTGTACCGGTTGTATGCTGTAAATTTGAGTCTAAGAACAGCAGCGAAAGGGAAACCTGCAAGTTTCTAAGTTGAATTTTTAAATTTGCAAGTTGTGTGGTAAGTCTGCTGTAGCATTGGTATAAGATGTAATGGATTACTGCCTAGCTGAGCCAAAATGTTTGCCGTTACTGTTGGACCACTAAAGTAAACTGCTGCTTTTTACAGTGCATTGGTGTGTACATGTATACTGACTCACATCCTCCATATGAACACAAAACCATTGCAAGTCTATCACTGTTGTTGCCATGGTACTGTAAAAACAAAACCAAGAAAGAAGATGGCCGATCATTGTGTGTACAGTTTAAATTGTAATTAATAGAGCCTGTTGGAAAAAAAAAACAAAACTGTTGCCTTTTTCTTGTATAAAAGAGGATTTATGACAAAATTTAGCTGTGAGGAATGTGATTAAGTGTTTATATTTCTGAAAATGGAACAAATTGATTCAGGGAATATATTTTAATGTAAACTGAATCAGGTATGTAAAGTGGTTTTAAAAAGGGGAGACTGTATAAGTAATTCTAAAGCTTTTGTTGGTTTGAATATCATTTCTTTCTTCATGGTGGGCCTGCTTATGTATTATTAAGCACTTGTATGCAGTCTATATTCTCCAGTCATCATTTCTTGCAACGTGCTATAGACATAATGCTCTTTCTGTGTTGATGAAAAGCAGTATGTGGGCCAATCTTTTTTATAAAACACTATGCATATATAAATACTACATTGTTCATAGCTTTATTTGACTTAATTGGGTTTATACATAACACTAGTATGAGTAGATGTGGACTTACCCAGTACGAGCTTCTTTCCTTGGAACAGACACTATGTATATGATGTAGCAACAAAGAAGGAGAAAGTCTGTGAATGCTATTTTTATTATCAAATAAAGTTTTCCATACAAAGCATGCATGCGAGTGTAGTGATAAAGGAGCAACAACACCTTAATTCTACTTGCTCATCCCTGTCTAAATTAGTAAACTGTAGGTTACAGTTGCCAAGGGCCACCCATTAAATGTGTATTAATCACCCATTAAATATGTATTAATCATTTGACAAGCCTTAAAGCAAAGGTTACCGATTTTCCAGTATAAAGTTTCCTTCCCCAAAATAGTCAGAAACTAAAGTTTTAGGTGAAGCAGGGCTTATAACTGTGTCTGAGATTGATATAATTGATTCTTCATAACACATTGGCGTGTGTGGCCATGTAAAATCAAGACAAGGAGCAACTATTCAGTTGCTGTTGTTGAAATTGTAGGTGCCATATATATATGTGTGTGTGTGTGTGTTTATATGTGTGTGTTTTTGTATGCATACACACACATACATACATATAAATGCACATCACCAAGATACTGTGTCTCCCATCTCTTAGTTCTTAAAATGTAGAGCGACTTTTAAGGTTGAAAACCTGTTAATTTTTCACAGATTTTAAAAATAACTTTTAAATCTTGCATAGTTTATCAGGCTCCACTCATCTGATTTTCCTGATACTTCAGCCAACCTGATGGGAATCCAGGCAACTGAGGAGAGTCACCGGGGAGTGATTTGTGTTTCCAGTCACAGCATTCTCAGAGGGATTTGTCTGGTGCAGCCTCAGTCCAGGAGGGTCTGGATGGGTCATAGCATTTGGATATTTTCAGTGAGAAAATACCACCGAGAAAGTGTTTGGGTATTTTAGGTTTGAATCTTTTATGGTGTTCAATGCCTTTCTACCATGAAATTATATTGTAATGGTAAACATTGATTCTGCATTTGTGCCTTATGCTGTTACTACTGTTTTTCCTCTCCCTTTTTGTGTTATAGCATAGTTTAAATAATCTCACAAAGCTGAGTAGGTGAGTCTCAAGCTTTTGAAACGTGTCTTTGATGTGCTGAGTCTCAGCTAAAGAAGATATTACATAGATAATACCAAAATTACAGAAACATTTAATTTAAAAAACACTACAAGTTGACCAAAAAGAAAAAAAAATTCAAAATACATTGTTATTGGTGCCAACTTTTCTGCTGCTTCCAAACCCACTGAGAGCTGGAGCCCTGCTCTGAAGCATGAACATTGCAGCTCCATACTCTGTGGTACAGCCTTAGTCACTTTAATTAATTCCAGCCTTACTTTTGACCATGAAGTATTTTTCAAAACTTCTAAAAATGAAAAGAAGCCCTTTTTTAGATTGTAACTTGGCTCCTGTTTTGTCAAAAAACGTTCTACAACTATGAGGCTGCCAAAAAGATGAATTAGAGTGTGTTTCTGATGAAGAATTGAGAAGTTTCTAAGTGGTAAGTGGAAAAGCTCTGTAAATTGATATTGTTAGGTTTTGGGTTTGTTTTGGATTTGAGTTTTACACCTTTTTTTTTTAGAGTGTCACGTGGCCAGGTTCCTGTGCCATCAGTATGCTCAGTCCTGTCATTTGTGTTGATTAATACCTAATTGTGAGCAGAACAACTGTTCAACCAACATGAAGAATTGTGTGGGGTTTGACCTCTTTGGTTAGAGTTAACACATTGCTTCTAGGTTAACTGAGCTGTTTGCTGCCTTTATACACTTTTACTCAATTCCCTCCCTCTTGAATATTCATTCCTTGGTATTGGAGCCAGTGTTTTATTTAATAGTGATCTTGTGTTAAGCCCATCTGCTGTACTATGCTTGTTTTATCACTGGAGTAGTAATTATAGATACTGTTCTCCTCCTCACTTCGATACCTTTTGTTGCAACAGGCTTTCAGCTCTGTCTCTTGGCTGACTGTTCTGCTGAAGAATGTTACAAATGGCTCATATGTTCAGTGTATTTGGCTCTCATAAATAGTACCAAGAAAATCTGTCATTTATGACCCACTGCTGCCATCTGCAAATGTGTGCCTGTTAGGCCTTTGGGATTGTATTTTCTTAAGATTTATTTTTAAAAGAGGAGGAGTGGGAACTAAAAAAAGTATCCCAATTTACTTAGCAGTTGCTGCAAATCGCGTGAGTCTGAGAACGATGCCAGTTTCTGTTTTGGATGTGATGCCAATACATCAGCATTTCTTCCTGGTATAAAATGAAGAGGCAGTAAAATGTCACGCAAATGGAAAATTGTGGGGTGTCAGAGAAGAAGCATAAAATATGTGCTGCCAGAAGCACGTAGGAATTCAGTGGTTGGGACTGACCATGATATGACAGTCTGCCACTCAAACGTGAGCTGCGAGTCAGAGATTATTTTCAGAATTTAAGGCATACTTATTTCCTATTCCTTCCTGCCTTTATTGGCACGAACTCACAGCATGATAGTGTTGTACCTCTACAACACACTGGGAGAAACTTGCCTTCATTTTTTTAGGGTGTTCTCTTCCAAATTCATATTAAAAATCTTCAAACCACATCTTCAAATGAGCTCTTAGCAATTAACATACAGGTTGCTGCGATATGAAATTTACCCTTTTAAATGCTCTTGTAAGTAATAAATGGCCATCAAAGTTTTAAAATGCAGTCACTGTAGAAACAGAGTTTCTACAATACTTAAAAACATTGTTTCTTGATATTTCCAGGGCCTACAAGAGAAGACAGCACACATGCTCCTTCCCAGGTGGAATTGTGCTAACTGAAGGATTTTTTTCTAAAATAAACTAACAAATTGTATCAAAATGGAGGAAGTATCTGCAGAATTGTGTCTGAATTCTCAGTTAAATACCCATATGTAGCTAAATACCTGAGCACATCCTGAGTGCACAGGGCCAGGCTGGATGGAGCTCTGAGTGAAACCTGATCTAGTGAAAGGTGTCCCTGCCCATGGCAGGGGGTTGGAATTAGAAGATATTTAAGGTCCCTTCCAACCCAAACCATTCTGTGATTCTGTAACCCACAAACTAGGGTATAAATGCCATTTGAATCAAGTGATGTTTATGTATAAGTTCAAGCTCTGACAGTATTTACCCCCATATTTCAGCGGTTTAGACTTTGCATGTCTGGGCCTAGAGGCACCAGGAGATGAGCTCTGGCAAGTCAGCAGAAAATAATGTGTGCCCCAGCCCTTCCACATCAATGTCAAACATCTCTGCATGAACCCATTTCAGTGATAATGTGAGCTGCAGTGATGTGCTCTTCACTGAAACAGCAGAGATGAACACCCACGATCCAAGCTGCTGACTGGGCAGATGAGGCTGTTATCCTCAGCAAATCTTTGGCAGCATGTGCATTGAAAATCCTCGGTTTCAAAGGAACGTCTGAGCCTCAAGATATTGTTGAAGTGGAGGTGGTTCCATCTCTTCAAGGAGTCCCATTAGCGTTAATTTTGCAGCAAATAGTTTCTTAAAAGCGAGTTTTTGAGGAGATTTTGCTGTAGCAGGAGGGAGAGGTCATACTCAAGCAAATCTAAATTGCTGGCATTGAGCTTCAGCCAAGGTTATGTGGTCCATTCCTAGGCTGATGTGACTTTGGTGCTGACTATAAGAAAGAGTCAGGCTTGTATGGAATGGGAATTCCAGCTTGCTTACGTAGATTTTGTCGACCAGGCTTCATCTCCACCCAAGCAATATCTATGACCCGTCTTAAATTCCCTTTCTTTCAATTGCATTTGTCAAACATTTCAGATTTTCTGTCCGTCATTAGGGGATTGAGTTTGTGTGACATTACCTCACATCTGCTGTGAGCTAAGGGCATGTGTATGGATATATGGCTGAGCTTGGCTGCAGTAATTTGTTGAGTCAGGAAAATGGGATGGTGAGACTGTCCCTGCAAGTCTGGTCGCTCCTGTACATATGAATGAGATTTTGAATTAGCTGCCTTGCTTCTTTCTAAGGATAGTCAGAAACAGGAATGTCTGGAGGAGGAAGTTGGCTGAGCCTTATTCCATATGTGCTAGAGAAAATATTGATTGGATGTCGAAGCAACTTGGAGAGTTTCTTGAGGACTCAGCTTTTTGTTCTGCATAAATGAGCATTTTTTTTTTCTCATTGTTTCTCAGTAAGATCCTTCTGGATCCTGTTTTTCCTTCTGAGACTCCAGTTTGCTTTGGGGACCCACAGGCAACTTCTTTCCTCTCTGTTTGATCCAACAATTGTTGCCACCGCTTTGAAGTGTGGAGTCTGCTGGCGAAGCCTTTGCCTTTGTAACCTTTGAACTGCAGTTGTGTAACGCAGGGCTGAGCTCCAAGAACACGAGGCAGTTTCTCTGCTGTACAGTACAACACTGGACATGGCCAGTATGTCCTGCTCCTACTCCTCAGTAGAAACAGAGGTCCTGACCACAGGCATGCAAAGCTGAGGAGAGGGCATCTCAGGAAAAGCCAAGAATCACGCTCTGAAAGTGCACCAAAGTACCACATTCTGTTGGTTTCCAGATGCAGCATAAAAACTAAAAGAAGTCTTTAAATTTTTGGGGCTGATTTATAGTACTGAATTCATTATTCTGCAAAATGATTTACTGAATGGTTAGAAGATGTTTAAAGATTCCCATGCACATTATTTGCATGGTAATAATAACAGTAACAGAAAGAAAAGACCATAAAAATATTCATGGCATATGTTTTCTTGTTTCTTGTTGAGGATGCATCAGACATCTGTTTTCCTTATCCAGTCCCTTCTCTGGTTGAAATGATAACTTGATGAGACAGGTGTTTTTAGACAAAATGCTGAGGTTGTCAAAATGAAATTTTTTTTCTGGAACCTCAGAGAAAAAGTCTAAACAAGTTCTCCAGTGGTCCTTGGAAAGTGTTATTTTATACAAGTGATACTTGATATCTCTTAATAAACATTTGCTAACCTGGAAAAGGTTTAATTCTATATAAAAGAAACTACTAACCTTGCCTTCCTAACATGCATGGCACACATGAGCCCAAACAGTTTGGCTTTTTGTCCTCTGACCAATTAGCCAGATTGAAAGTTGACTGTTGCTGGGTTTCCGTGTTCTCTTGGGACGGATTAGTCTGGATGTCTTCAGCTTAATTGTGCAAAAACAATGCAAAAATATGCAAACTATAAACAGCTCTTAGTGCTTAACGTGACAATGCACACAAAATTTTGATGTTGAGAGCCTGGCACAGCCTGTGCAAGGGACCCCATACCTGCTGGGTTCATCCCTGTCCCATCACCTGGGGCCTTCCAGCTGCCCATGGAGCTGGAGCTTCTGGGTCTCAGAGGCATCTGGGCTGCATTTATTCCAGCACTCAGTGGCTTGAGCTGGAGGGCACACAGCTCTGCTTTAGTCCTGAGTGCCTCTGTGCATCTCTGGGGCATCCCAGAGCCAGAAGGAAGTTCTGCTCCCCAAAGACCTCCAAGTAAGGAAGACTGCTTCCTTTTGCTGAAGCAGAGTTATTGAACACTGTAATCACCTGTGACATTGCATCAACTCAAATATTTTACCCTGAAATTCTGCCTATCCTAGAGATTAATCATGATTTGTAACTAATATTAATATTTACAGTCATCGTTTCTGTTATTGCACTTCTTCAGCATATTGCAAAAATCCATATCCCTTTGCTTACTAAAGATTTCATTCGTCAGCCTGACTCTTCTTATTCCAATTATGACTTAATAAAGACAGAGCCTTCTAACACAACCTCACGGCAGTTCCAAATTATTTATCCTTCCTATGACTGGCACGTGTTTTAGAGCGATGAAGACTCAGGATTTTTTGCATCAGAGTTTCTTTATCAAAAGGGTGCACTCTAATTCATTGAGCCAAAAATAGACACGCTGCCTTCAGGTTTAGATGTGCTTTACTCCCTGTTTGTTGTGGAAAATG
Source organism: Lophotriccus pileatus (assembly GCA_035583135.1). Lineage (NCBI taxonomy): Eukaryota > Metazoa > Chordata > Aves > Passeriformes > Tyrannidae > Lophotriccus > Lophotriccus pileatus. Next base: position 6,284,393 of record JAWWES010000024.1, read on the forward strand.
ATCCATAAGGATAGATGCTTGGAGGGAAAAGTCAAGTGAATTTCATAGTGAAGTATTAAGTAATGAGACAAGTAGACTGTTGCAAGTTCATTAGAAAATGTATGTCTGCTTGTTTGCAATTCTGCCCAAAATGAGGTTTGGGTTTCGGTATTTTTCATACGTGTGCTTTTTCTGCTTTGTGTTGTTCAGTTTGCCTTCCTACCTGAAATCTCCTATAGCTGCTAAAGCCTCGTGATTTATATCATTGTCGTGTTGTATCTCTTTTGATAAAGTGGCATACAGTTGATTCCTTTATTTTCAGCATGCTCTTTGTCTTTTTATCAACTTTTGCTGCAAACCTGAGCAGTTCATTCTTTCTCAGTCTCTGGTTCCTACAAGGTCTTGTGCTAAATGTAGGATGTGGTGAGATTTGGGGCTTCATTTGTCACAGCAGAATTGCACCAACAGTTTTGCAGCAAAATGGAGAATATGAGAAAACAGTGAGAAGCTACAGCAGCAGATTTCATACATCAGGCTATTAGCAAAAAGTGATTTTCCAATTTTGCACAAAAACAGAGCAACTTTTGTTTGTATGGAGTCCTGCCAAACCCACATTAACTGTATTTAATTTGATTGCTTGGAGTCCAGATGAAAATGCTTTTCAAATAATTAGTTGACTGTAATCATGGAGATCTTGATTCAGAAAAAAGCCTTGCTGAGGAAAGCATAGAGGCCTGAGATCTGGAGAAGTCAAGGGACATAATCATTTAATTAAGAGCCTTCATAAGCAAGGTCAGGCATGTTCATAGGAGTCGTAATGATCAGCATTGTCTCAACCTATGCCAGAAATAACACCACTTGCAATCTACTGATTAGTGGTTTTCATGGCTTCCTGTCCTTGGCTTTTTTCCTTTAGCACTCTGACAAGGATCTCCATCTCTGAGACTTGTTCCACATGTGCTGTCAAGTGGCAGTGCCCCTCGTGCAGTATGAGCACTTTCAAAACACAGTTGAAGCTTTGTGTCCTGTTACTGTCCTCTTCCCTCCCCAGGAAATTCCTCTCCATGAAGCTTTCCTTGCATTTCTCTACTTGCCCTACTCTGTGGTGCTCATATTCTCCAGGGCAGAAAATGGCTCTACAATGAGGATATCCACTTCATTTAGCTGTGTTGGATGAGAAGAGCATCTCTTCTCTCTCGTGACCACTGGTAGCAAATATTCAGAGGGTTTCTATTTCTTTTTTGCCACAGGTTCTTATGGTCCCTGTGCCAGGCGATATTCCCGTTCTGGCTGTGATGGTATTTCATAGCTCAGCCTCAGGTGTGTTCTCAGACTCAGAGGAAACATTTACATCTTGGAAAGCAGCAGGGTGGCTCAATACCATCTGAAGGACACAGACCAGGATGTAGTGCCTTCCATACCTCCAGTAAAGCCCTCTGCACTCCCAGCACAGTTTTGTATTGAAATCAAGGTGCCGAAAAACAAGTGTACAGAACCATATGGGTAATCCAAATAAAATAGTGTTTCCATAGCAAAGAAGTAGTTACCTACTGCACAAATGATATAGAGTTAATAAAGAATCAAGAGAAGCTGAATTTTGAGTATTTTCTATGGTGGAAGTGAACCATAAATACTAAGGGAAAGGCAGATGTTGAAACAAAGATTAAAGCAAGTGCATAAAAATCCATTTTCTTAAAAGTAAAACAACAACAAAAAAGGCCTGTCAGAATGATAGTCAGGGTAGCATTTAGCTCTCAATGACTAAGATAAAAACAAAAAGACTGAAAAAACAAGCAAAAAGGAAAGGTAAGCAGCTAAAGAGAGATTTCCACTCAAAAGAGAGTAAAAAGTTTTTCCTTTTTTTAAAAAATATTTTGTCAAAATGTTAATCTTCAAAAATTCCCATCTTCCTATTAGCTTACACAAAAAAATCCACCCCAAAGCATCCCACCCTTCAACGGTTGTCATATTTTTCCTCTCTTGGTACACCCATAAGAAGATCTGGCACTGGAAGTGTTCCAATGTAGTGTGAGTATTAAAGATAAAGCAGCAGAGAATACTGAGGAAACAGAGAAAACCCTGGAATGCTTTCCCCCACACACTCTAATGTTCTTTCGTTGCATATTTAGCAGGGTTAAAACTAGGTCAGACTCGCCCTGCCATGTGCTGAAGCTGCGGCTGTGACATTAGCCTGGAGCTGCCTCTGGCTGCTGTCAGTTTTCGGGGCTGGTAGGAGATTTCTGGTGGAGTTGGCGAGCCTGATCTTCCTCTTGCAGTCTTGCATAAATCATAGTGGCTGTGCAGAGGCAGCAGTAAGACGTGGCAAGGGGTGGAGAAAGCACGGGCCAAGTACCTGCAGATGCTGCGAGGAGCAGTGGAAGTCTGATCTTGAAGGCACAGCCATGAAGGACCAGAGTCCTACAACCTCTGTTGTAGGAACGATGTTCACCCTCAGGGCAGGAGGCCTGGATTGCAGCAGGGCTCGTGGTTTTGGACAAGGGAGGGTTTCACGCTCCTCTGCCAGAGAGGCAGCCAGAGGCTTTGTTGTTGACCTGGACAGAGTGAGGGACAAGACATGCGAGCAGGGACACTTGTGCTGGGTTAAATATAGTCTGCTTGTCAACCACCTAATCTACCCTTACTGAAGAGAAAATGGAGCAGATACCTTTCCCCCTATGAAATAACGAGCACATCAGCACACAGCAGCTTGCCACCATTTGGTGCCCTTTCTGTTTGAGCAAGAGTGTTGCTGGCAAAGGACAGAGCCCTGAGCTGGGTGCTCGGCACCAGTGTGTTAACATCAGAGGAGATGAAACTCTCTGTGCTAAAGAGGCAGCAATACCTCAGTGATGTCTGGCTCCAGCAGTCAGGGAAGGGCTGTTGCTACCACTGGAGGCAGTGCAGTTTCAGTGGGACCTGTGGACCAGAGGGTCCCAGGGGAGTTTCTGAAGACAGGACCAATCTGCCTTCTGGGAGCAGTTCCTGTGGTTTTGCTGCCCCTCGGTTTGCGATCATGTCGTCTTACTGGTCTAAGTACCAGCATCCTCTCATGGAAAACTGCCCTGTGTCACCACGTTGTGGCATGTTACTCCCTGCACCCAATTACAGCTTTTTTTTATACTACAGTAGGATTTAAAGGACAGGCCAAAGACCAATAACATTAGTTCCTTGGGTTTCCGAAATGAGCCCATCTTTACAGGGAAGCATAAATACTAACATGCTGTGACTGCAGAAATGTATTAGACTTGACTTTTAACAAATCAGGGTCAATATTGACAAGGTAAGAGATTTCTTTCTTTTTTATTATTATTCAGAAACCCAAAATAAGTCAATGGGAAGAGAGGTCATTCCCCAATGTGCCTCTGAGAAACTCCCAAAAAGAAAAGCTTGAAGGGCACACAGACTTCAGGTCCCAGGACAGTGAGATTGTACCTGTTCTTTTTTTTTTTTTTTTTTGCTGGTATGTTCTGTTTCATTTTGCCCTTTCTCCAATGACTGATAAATTGTGATTGTGTTTTCAGAAGGAAGGATAACCACAATACCTCACTCCAGGCACGTGGATCAGGAGGTTGGTGGGCTGGGAGGAGCGGCACCTAAATGAGGTTGCTGTATTCACTGTCTGGAGAATTTCCTTCTCCGCATTTGTTAAGTAGTGCTCTCAAGGACCTAAAATTAAATGGTGTGAAGCCTCCAGTTTGTTTTTATACCTATCACCCAGGAAGAAATGGTGGAATTCTGGAATATTGTGACAATAGTAGGATGTTGAGGGGAGGAGGAGGCAAGAAATGTGAAACATGAAAAGAGAGGAGTCCAAGTGTCTGCCTTGGTTTTGGCCGAGCTGAGCAGTGAAATGAAGGCAGTATATCAGCCAGTACTATTGTGTAAAGGATGCAAGATGCATCTGTCATGCTTCACAGGCTGCAGAAGCTATTAGCCTTTGTGAAAGGCAGAATATTTCACTGGGAATATTTGAACCACCCCAGTTCTGCTGGATGTTGTTGAAATGGGTTCTTAGGCTTAGTATCTGATCCCTGTGAGCTCCTGGGGACTGCAGGGACTGACTCTGCAAAGTAACACACACCATGTCGGGGAGAATTCACTGGCTCCAGCCATGGGCTCTTATGTTCACTGAGGCAATTGAGGCAGGATGAGGGTGCTGCTGACAGTGGCACTGACTGGGGGAACTGATGTTGAAGCTGTCTCAGCTCTCCCAATCTGAGCCAGGGCCAAGCTGAGCAGGAGCACTCTGAGACCTGGGAGCCAAGCGATGCCCATCCAAAAGCTGAGAATGCAAAGCTCAGTGCCCTCCCAGCTAGCTGCAAGTGTGTGGTGCAACTCAGGATTAGCAAGATGGTTGGCAGAGGGGCTGGAAGAGAGAAGAGCTGCTCGTTTGCTGTGTTTTGTACAAAGGCAGATGTATCTGGCAGCAATAGCTGTGACAGTCCTGAGCAGATCCTCCCTTTGAATGTGCAGGTTGCTGTCTCAGAAACTAGACACCTCCAGTTCATTCTGCATGGATGCCCACACAGAGGTGGTCCCTAGTGTCCCCTCTAGATTTCCTGCACACTAAACATGGCCAAAGACTGTCAGGGCTTTTTCTGCCACCAAACAAGTGAATCTAATGAGTTCCTTCAATTAAGACCACCTGCCCTTACCTAAATGCAGTCTGTTGTGTGATCTCGGCTCTTGGCAGGCCTTAGCTGGAGCTGCAGGCTCTGAATTCTGGGGTGCCCTTCCCACCTCAGCAGTCCCTTCTGATAATGGCTGGTTATCAGGTAAGTCCCCTGTAGCCTTGGGGTGAAGAGGGAGATGGCTTTTCTGGTCTCCCTTGGGCGAGGGTGATTTTCCTGTGTCATTTTTGGCAGTTCAGCCTTTGATGAGAGTTGCTCAGGCTGGACTTTGGCCATGGAAAGTAGGAGTCGAGTTGAGCAGGAGCTCTTCATCCACTGGGCACAGAAGAGGGGAAGACAGATGGGCTGCTAAGCCCCGAGGTGATGTCAGTGTGCAGCAAGACCTTTGGATGTCCCCATCACTTGCACTGGTAGCCAACACACTACAACCCCACTGCAGTCCCTCTGGACCTGGAGATGGGAGCACTGGAGGATGCTAGAGAGTTGTACATGACAGAGACCCATCTACCCACAACAAAGACTTCCAGAAGCACAAGGAACCTCCAGACCTGTTGGACCTGACCTGCAGACCACGTCCCTGAGGTGTGGCGGGGCTTAATCCACTGCTGAGCTGGGGGTGGGAGGCAGCGTGTGAGATGTTCCCAGGAACATTATATTTGAAATTCTTTATCAAGCACCCCCATGTTTATCTTGGAGAACTTGAAAGAGTTATGAATCTGCTGAGTGTGTATCTGGGGTGGAGAGCACAAGAACAATCATCCTTGCTGTGGCAGGCAATATATTACGGCTGGCTCTCCAGGCTGGCGAGTGAATGCGATTCGTCTTTGTGTTTGCTTTAGCGAGGGATAAGAGACTGTTTTGCTTGCTCAGGTGTTTTGAGTCTTTTAACTCTGCCTTTGTCTTGCTGGGTTTGGGAATTAGCTTCTAAGTGTTTGTGCATTCCTCCTTCTCAAGCTGGAGGTTATTTGTGTGTTTGTTCGGAATGAAGCAGGTCTGCTGTATGGGATATTACCTCACGCTCTCTTGACTGCTTTGCTGCTGCTGCAGTTTTGGAGGGGAAGTGGCACAAAGAAGCTGAAGTAGCATTTCTGTTTGAGAGGAATGAAGCACAGAATTGTGCTGTTTATTTAAGAAGCGGTTTGTGAAACCAGGCTTGGTTTGTATAGGTCTCCTGCTGAGAGAGGAGGACAAAAAAGAAAGCATTCCAGTCCAGGTTAAAGGACTAATAGGCAAGACAGACACCTGAAAGGGAGACAAATAGGTTCAAACAGTGACATTCAGAAAACCATACAGTGGCAAAAATTTTGGCCTTTCTTCTCGAGCAAGCTGTCACCCTGCTAACACAGCTCTATGCTTCTGGAATAGAATTGCTTTGCATCTGGCCAGCTCAGAGCTGGGGCATGGAGCATAAGTCTGTCAGTCCTCATCCATGCAGCCATGCCCTTAGTGTGACATTAATGCCACAAGTGCAGCTGGTAATAATTTTTGGGGGGAGAATTATTGACTTTGACACTGACATAGTAAGGATTTTGTAGGAGATCTCCAGACTTTGTTCCTGCAGGGAAGAGGATCCATTCCGTAATAATTCACCATCTGATTTACCTAGAGATGTCACATAATATTCCCTCTAAATGGCCTCCATGAGTACTGGATGGGTAGAGGCCGTTATTTTTTGTTTCTTAATTCACTGGGAATAATTCATCGGCTGACAGCTGTGCTGGTGACATGACGAGGTGCATCCCTCTGAAACAAGCCCTGACAATCCACTCAGCACCCAATTTGGCTTCACTGCATCTGTGCACTTGTAGTGTCTCTGTTATGCAACCTCTGTGCCTCTACCCACAGTCTGTTGACATTCATTTATTCATTTGATTTCATCTTCACACACAGCAACTGCTGTCATTTCCATATTACGAAAGGAGGCTGGGAACATGTTGACACAAGGCTTGGGCTTGTGTCTTTGCTCAGATACCAGATGGGGAAAGCTCTGTATTCATCAAGGAAAAGAGGGTAATCAAGGACATCTTTCCTTTGGATGGAGGCTCTGTTGGGAGAGAAGACTGGGAGCTGGACTTCCATTCCATGAGAAAGGCTGAAATAAACATTTTGTCCTATTTTTACACAGTAAAATTGAAGTTTACATGGGTGGGAAGAGCCAAGAGCTTTGCCATGTTCAGTAGAAATAACCCAAATGCTCTGAATATCAGGAACAAAAAGAGTAAATCTGGGTGCTCCAAAGGGCCTGGGATCTCATCTCCCTCAGTGAGAATTAGTGAAAACACTGGAGCTTTTGAACATGGCACTCCCAGTTATGCAAAACACCGAGGAAGCCCCCAAGTCCTCATGAAAGGCCAATTTCCCAGTCTCTTTTCCCTACAGCTTGGTGCCTAGAAATGCCCATTGTTGTATGAGGAATGGACAGTTTGTAGTAGGCACACAAAAAAAGATTTAGAAGTGATTTTTGGATTGAATGGTTTCACGTTCACCCTCGGGCTCTGAGGAAACAGACTGGATAGTTCTTACTGGAATTCTCACTATACTCATCTGTCTAGCTAATGCTTTTCTATTCTGTCCACATTGCCTCCATGTGCCTCCCCCATTCCCAATTTGATCTATCACCTTGACACAAGAAATATGGTGTGGGTAGATTTCTCATCTGTATTAGAGGGTAAAAGCTGCCCTATTATTTCTGCCATTTGGAGAGGAGAGTAAAGGTGGACAAGCCCTCCACAAAAAGGTGAGATCATCAGGTGTCCTTTCATTTTCTGTGGTTGTCTGCTGGTTCTAGAGAAAGATGGATCTTGGCTGAGAGACAAAACCACAAAACACTTATTGAATAATATTCTACAGGTGACAAAGGCTGCAGTGATAAGGGAGAGAGAAGCTTCCTGGAGGCAAAATGCAGGTCACCTGGAAACACCAACTTCAGTCTTGAATATCTTCATTTGACCTCCTGTTGCAAATCAGCCAAAGGTCTGGAAGGATCTACTTTATCTCCTCACAGATAAGAAACCTGCCTCTCTGTAATTTTTATCCAAAGTAGTTATGTTGTAAAAATGTGATGACTGCCTCTGCAGCACTGCCCTGCTTCTATAATGGGATAATTGGAGATAAAAGTAATGTGTTTTTAATTTCATATCATTATTGGGTTGCTGGTAGGTAAATACATAGGAGATGGTTTAATAAAGCAATTTGAAATGTCCTGTAGCAAGAGAACAGCACAGTCTTAATCGATATTTGCGGAATTTCTAGAGAGGAGATGAAGAGGGGAGGTAAAATGTGAGGGCCTGTCCCTTGCTTTGATCTGTCTTGCACTGTTTGACATAAAAGACCAGCTAGTGTGTCCCTGGCCTCTGCCTCCAGGTGTAGAGGGTGGTGAGGAGTACTGTGGTTGTAGCTGGTCTCTCTTCTGTAGGGTGAGCAACCTAATCAGGGAATGAGAGGAACTGCTCCCACACAAGTAGGCACTGCATTAAGAAACTGGCTCTTAGTCCTTCATTCCGTGTGATTTGTCCACAGCCCTTTCTTTCCACACAAGGATTTTTCCCAGTACTGAATGCATGAGTGGGTTTTTTTCTGTTATTAAATTTCTGCTTCACTTCCTTCGTTTGGAAAGGAGGGGAGCAGAACAACATTGGATCTCCAGCTCCCTGGCATCTCTTTGATTTCCCATACTGTCCAAAAACTCTGTCATCTCAGTCAATAGCACACTGAGCCCTTCAGACACGCAGGGAGCATCAGCTTTCTCTGTAGTCTTCAGATACTCAGTTCTTTATGCTGTTTTTTCTTTCCATTTTTATATCTGGCTTACAGCCATATTTTTCACCTTATGGAAATCCTACCTGGTGTGCTCAGGTCTTAGTGGAAATATGTGCTGTTTGCCAAGCAGCCTCTCCAGCTGCTTTCTTTCAGTTCATCTCTTCTTAGAATTCAGCCCCTGACTTTCATACCAGGTAGGATTGCAGCAGCCAGATCCTGCCAGATTCACACGTTGAAGTACTGTATCCAATGTATGTGGAAATAACTTTAGTAGTCCTGAGAATGAGGGAAGTACAGATTCTTCCGCATAGAAAGGGGGTTTGACTCTGATTAAACTCTTAAAGATAGTGGTACTGTCATATTGCTTGTGAATATTTGGATAAACAAATTATTTGAGACTAATATTAGTAAAGAAAGAAGTTTATTTATTTATGCTTTGTGGCTGAAATATAGGATAACAAATCCCATCTGTCCTTTTAACTAATGCTCACAGGGCCACAAGGAGGGCTGCCCAGCAATAGAGAATATGACACTTGACTCAGCAAACCAAAAAGTCTTGATAAAAAGTGATTAATGTTATTTAAAAATGCAATTACCATTTGGCACAAGGCAAGTTTGGGTCTCCTATGATTGCCAAGGAGATACAGGCTGGATGTAAAAGACACTTGATGCTGCTTATGCTGGGTAAACTGTAAATGTTTTATGACTTCTCTCACCTTAGCAAAAGTGCAGTGCCAACCTGTCACAGGAGCACACTTAATTGCTCTTTGACAACATTTTCATTGTTGCCTGAAAATGCACCGTGGCCCTGCCTTCCACCTCCACCCCTGCCCTCAGAGCTCTTGACATTAAAAGCTATTGATGGATGAGCTTGTTTTGACTAATTTCGAATCCACTTGAACATTACAGGTTTGAAAGTTCAGTGCTGATGTAACTGAGTTCATGTCCTGAGGGAGAAGTGGATGCTGGCAGAAGGGGAAGGAATTCCAATGGGGAAAAACTGTTGGAAGAGAGAGAAAGGTAGTGAGGAGGCACATGACGACCCAGATGGTGGGGGAAAAGGGTCAGAGGCAGAGCTGAGAACAGAAAATTAAAAACAGTATGGGGTGGGGGGTTACCTATTTGGCTTGTTCCCGAAGCCGTACTTAGCAGTGGATTTTCTTCTTGTCTGAAAAGTGACTTAGTTAAAAAGGTGAAATCTGTTTTGTGAGAAAAAATACCTGTTGTACATGTGATGGGCTGAAAAAAGATTATGATCTTATGTTCCAGACCAGGGAAACTTAGGGATTTGACTTTTTAAAGAAATCATGTCCTTCCTTCCCACCTTTTCCCCTCTACTCTCCCAGCTCAGGCAGATGGGAGAACAGGATTAGCACGGGCACACAATTCTGACAGACATGGGAAAGACAGTTTTCAACCTGAGAGAACTGAAAAATATCATAAGACACATGTTGGATTATATAAGGTCAGGGGCTACGTAAGACTGAGCTGATCGTTGCCACATGCTGAGGGACCATCCACTCCCTCAAAGGGCTGGTGGAATCAGACAGAGGAGGCTCAGGAGAATTTAAGATTAAATAAAGCAATCTCTTGTTGCTTTCAGCGTCTCTTCCAGCATGTGAACTCCCTCTCATCACCATTCAGAAGTATTAATATCTGCTCCACTCATTGCATCACATCTGGACGGCTGACAGCATATAATAGAGGTCAGGAAGGATTGTATTTCTTGGTCTCCACTCCACTGGTCAGGAACTGTCTGGTGTAGATGAGCCATGCTTGCAAGATTATGATGGTAATTTGTAAGCCTTTGCTCGAAGTGCTGCCACCAAGTCTGTTGGACAAGCAAAGCTGATCGCTGAAACCCAAGTCTTTGATAAATCACTTCATTGCTGACCTAATGAGTTCTTCATGACAAGAAGATTTCTGCAGAGGCTCATTCAACAAGCTATTTTCTATTTTCTATACCGGTGGTAAGGACTGAAGAAATGGTTGCACACAGAATAATGAGGAGGTTTGGCACTTTGCAGAGATTAATTGGCAACTCGATTGGTCTCGCTGTCAAACACCAGATGTTCTTCCTTTTGTAAAAAAAAATAAAATAAAATAATGTGGTTTAATTTAGATTTACTTCATTAGCTGCTGATGTCACTGCATTCCACTCTATTCAAATAATTGATAAGATTAATGTCGTTCCTTCCCAAGAGACTCATTTTCTCTTTGAATTAATCGTAAAAGCTTGATTGGAGGGGGGGGTGGGTGGCAAAAATCTTTAACACTGCTTTCCTTCTTTCCTCCTTGTAGAGGAGAGTGTATCAGGGGAGATCTGGATCCACGTGGCTCCTGGATGGGGGAACAATGGGGGAACTGTGGGGCTCCTCAGCAGAAAACATCCTTCCGACAAGCAGACCTGAGGTAAGGAACCATCACGGCCTGTAGTGATGCTGCAGGAGCTCCATGGTCCCTACTCAGTGCAGGGACATTGAGTCTGCAGCAGCATGACAGGAGTGAAAACAACGTTCCCTGCATTGTGCTTTTAACTGCCTAGGGCTTGAAGCACTAGCAAAAGGCTCTGCAGTCTTTTCTCCCTCGTTAAGAAAGGAGAACTGAGGTGGGCAGCCAAAACAGTCGTTCAGCTGCCAACGCTGCCCTGGTCTTTCCCCCTGACTTTTCTCCTGGGTTCTCTGCAGCACAGGAGCCCATTGTCTTGCACTGAGCCCCCTTCAAGTGTAACATCCAGATGGAGCTATTTAAGATCTTTAAAAAATGGTATCTTAGGTGGCTAATTATTGTGAGGTGACTAATAGCTAATGCTTCTGGGCAGAGCTGTACCTACAATACCCAGTCGTCACTGCATTTGCTAAAAATGAGGAGGAAAAAAAAGATAAATTTTGCCTGAGCTGGAACTTTTTCCAGGTCAAGTCTCTTCTTATTTCACCGTTAATCTTGAAGTATTACATAAAGTTTTGGGCTGTGAAAAACTTCTGCGAAGTCGGATCTGAGTTAATTAAAAGGAAACCTTTCCTCTCCGGAGACTCTGTGTCAGTCTGGGTGGCACAGGGCCATCTCATGGGATCCTCCCAAGGAGACATCTCACCACCCTGGCTGCTGTGTGTCTGTTGTGGTGGAGGCTTGCAGTCCCTCCCTGGGGGAGGATGCAAGCAGCTCCCCCTGAAATCCCTGCAAAGCCCCAGCAGGCTCTGCTGAAATAGAAGGTAAAACCCACTAGTTTAAGCAAACTTTTTGCACTGACATGGTCCTCTACGGTGAAGTTTGATGTTGTTGTTCAAGGTGAGCACCTGAGGTGTCTGGAACATCAAGGCTGAATTGCCCAGCAGCTGCAGGGGTGGGCCCCATTGTTTTGCTGAGATATTTGACTTGGCTGCAGAGGAGGCATCTCTCACTCCTGGTCTGGATTGCTAACCCCACAGGCTCCCCCAGAAGCATACATTTCATTAGCCTTCTCTGCCTTTTGGGGCCATATTTTTGTGGGTTTTCTCATCCCTGTCTTCCCAGGAAAGTTCTCATATTGGGCACATTGGTTAAGATTTGATTTCCCTTTCCTCACAGGAATTTTGTCTATGGGAGCCTTTGGCAGCCTCCTTCAGGGCTGAGAGGAAGGATGAGGCAATGTCCATTATCCATAATCCTCCTGGGGCAGCAGTCACCTCTGTTTCTATAACACCTATAGGAGCTGCAGACCGTGCACTGTATAAAGGCTGCAGAGAATGTGTAAGCAAGGAGGAGACAAACCCTCCTGGCCACTGTAATTCAGCATTGCTTCATTGACTTGTGACCCCAGGCATGCTAACAAATTGTGTGTGTCAGAGGCAATAAGTGATGTGAAAACAGAAGATCACTGTGTGTCATCTAAAATCATAAAGGGTTTAAAATATTTGCCAGGGTTCAGTCAGTTTGCACAGGATGACTTTTTACTTTTATGCGTGGTATGATGGACGTGTGCTTGAATGTAAAAGCTTCCTAATAGCCACCGTTTTAGGAAGTTCGTTCCACAAAGGAATCTCAAGCCCAGACTCATTTTGCCACACTGGCACTTTCACTGGCACATGAACTGTCAGCTCTAAACAATGGTCTAAAGAAAAGTTTATTGATGTTTCAGGCAAGCTGAGGCTGCTGGATAGTGGGGTTTTTTCAATGGCACAAACCAGGCTACCAGAGTTCACACCAGCAGAGATGGATTTAATTCAGTTATTTGTTTTACTTTCTTTCTGGGCTGACTTAATTTTCTTCCTGTTTAACCACTTGCTGACCCAAGCAGTGATAATCAGTGCTTGACACCTGCGTGTTCATAATTGTATGTTGGCATCTGATTGTAGGAGCAATGTATTTGTTGTAATAAGTAGGAGAAGAAAGATGTGTGACATTTTTGGGAGGGGAGGGGAGGTGCGTGCGTGGTAAAAATTAGGCAACCAGTTGAATTCCCTCTTGACAGTCACGACGTGCGTTATCTGCCATCTCATTGTGCCTGTGCAGGGCTATCAACAGCTGTGATATCACAGCTGTCAGCTCACACAACCTTGAGACTTATGATTAACAGGATTTCCTCTTCAGTTATTAAATTAATAACAAGAGATGCTCCGTGGAAGGCAACAGAATCTGCGACAACTGAATGTGCTGTTTCCCTGAGATACATCTCTGATTGTTTTCTGGCAAAAGGCATTAAGCACCACACTTTTAATACCTGTAGGCAGATGGAGCTTTATGGGCTGCAGCTCACTAAAGGTGAAGAGGGTGAGCTCTCCTGGCATCAAGGAAGACTAATACTGAGACTCTGGCTCTGTTTTAGCTGTTCAGTGTTTTGTCTCTGGTGGGACCTGGAGTCTGCCAGGGCTCCAGGGTGGACGTGCTGGGACTTTCCTGTAAACTGAGTACACTAAGGACATCAAAGGGGCTTTGAATTATTAAACTGGCCTAACGCTGGGTGTCTAGAACATGCACTAAATAAGACAACTTTTGAAAAGGATAAATTTAGGTCTGATGAATAAATAAAAGGGTTCAGAAACCAGTTTCTCTTCAACAGGACAGATGTTGCCCTTGTGTTAGCCTTTGCCTACCACCTTCCTGTGGTCTCCAGACAGCTCCATGCAGATCCTTCTGGGTCTCTGATGCACTATTCTTCCCACCATGACCTATGAAAGGGGCTGGCATCAGCTCCCCACTGCTTCCAGGGCTGCCCCAATCCAGCTTGCCATATCCAAATCCTCTGCCCAGGCTGTGTGTAGGCTGGATGCCTGGCGGGAGCACATGCCTTCTCCCCAGCCATCACCAGGGGTATGACAGCTCTCACAAATCTTTTTGAGAGGGTGTGGATCCCATAGTAAGCAGTGGGATCATTCCTGAGTGTCCTAAATTTGGCAGTTACTGTTTAACTGGTCAGTAACCTGTATTTCCCTGTGTGCGTTGAGTATGCGTTGAACTTGCTTGTGACAGTAGTTGTTGCCAAGAGCACCTCTGCCTTCTACCTTTATTCTCTGTATAAATCACCAGGGTAGAACAGCAACCAAAAACCCAACCAGTTCTTTTTCAGCCTTTCTTTGGTGTAAACTCCAAGGCAATCCCTTGCTGTCTGTCCAGGAACTTGAAAACACGATGGAGGTCTGTGTCCTGGCTGCACGTTTGGGAGTCCCCAAACATGGGAAGTTCTTCATATTTCTCCAGTGGGCTGGCAGGATCTGTGGTTATTCCTTTTCTTCTCTTTCCTGTCTGGAAAATGAGGTTACTGCTCTGACTTTTCTAGCAAAATGCTGGGTGATCTGGGCCAGAACCTCTGCTGGAGCCAGCTGGGCCTACTGTAAATGATCAAGCAAAATTGAAAATTGGCATTTTGTGGTCCAGCCCCAGAATGGATGGCTGGCTGTCTATCTATCTATCGATGTGCATGTGTGGGTTTGTCTGTCTTTCTATCTTGTCCTGTAGCCAGCTATTATACAAGTATATATGAAATTACATTTCAGGCCTTATTCACGGAAGTATTTAGTGCTTCATAAATCCCTCTGCAATTCTGGACATTTCATCTTTTTTCCTGTTACTTTCGGTGTAAATCTGACAAATAAACAGTGAAATCTTTCATTTCCTCACTGCTGTAATCAACTAGCTATAAGATGAGGTGGCCAAGTTATTTATATTTCTTTGAGAGAGTAATTCTTTTCTCTCCTTCCACATGGCAGAAAAAATGCCTTGGTAATGTAGGATCTTAGATTTTCCTTTGAAAGTGCCTCTAGTCCCCTTACAAGACAAATGAATGTGGTTCACTTGCATTAAAAAAATGTTTATAACCTTTCTATCCAATGAAAATGATGTATGACATGTAAATAATCTGGGGTAAAAATTGCATCCATTAACATTTGTGAAAGAAATAACAAAGGAAAATGATGTTGCAAGTGATTTCTCGCCTGACCTGGGGCTTTGTAGTTCATCAGCCTGCTTAGTGGTCCTCTCCTTTCCAGCTCCAACTTATTTCAGGCCAATGTGCTTCAGTGAATGGCTGTGCACTGTGGATTCTCAGATTAACACTAAACAGGGTGTTTCCACTGAAGCTCTACTTATTTAAGCACCAAGGTCCTAAATTCTTCACTGGCGCTTCAGGGACCTTGATGTGCTGGTGCTCATGTCCTCGGGCAGGCTGGTAGGTCCTCTTGGAAATCAGAGAACTCATATCTACTCTTCAGGAAATTTTCTTCGTCTTTATGAGCTCGAATTGACCGCCAGTTTGACCCCTTGGATGTTAGGTGTTTTGGACCTCATGTAGATACATTTTTTTTTTCTCAGAATTGCTTTTCCACTAAGTCTGAACGTTTCTCACAAATGCTTTGTCTTTTGTCCATTTTCTATTACCTTGAGAAATGCTCATCTTCCTGTGCTTGTTTACTCTTAAGATGAAAAAGTACCTTTTCTTCCTAGTCACCGTGTACGAATCTACAATAAAAATGAGGCGTATAAGCCATCAGAGACATAGCTACAGGCAAGAAGCAAAGTGAGCTTAGTGACCTTGATGTGCATGCCGGAGTTGTTATGGCAACAGGCAAGTGAAATCACTGTTGCTAAGGCTCAGAGAAATAAAGCAATCTCAGTCACTTAATGGTCATTATTCTCTAGTAACTTAATTTTGAGTTTGCTGCAAGCTAAACTGCAAAGTGAGTCAGCAAACTGAATACTTAGGAGAAATATGAATGAGAGGGGTTTTCTTTGCATTCCCCTTCCCCTGAGCCCCTCCAGTGACACCATCAGGAGCAGCCACAGAGGTTTTAGAGATAATTCCCAGTGGCTTTTAGGAGCCATGCTGTGACAGAGAGTGCAGCCTTGGGGCAGGAGCAGTGGATGGTGTGTGCTGACCCCTGGAAGAGCAGGAGGCATCACTGCCTTTTTTGTCCAAGAACAGTGATTTGCAGCTTGTATTTAAGAACAACGGGATAGAAATTTGGGGTGTTTTCCTCCCTTCCTTCTATTGACTGTTTTGCTTGATGGAAAAGATGGGAGATGCCATATTTTATTCTTGCTTGACCAGAGCTGATTTGGCCAATCCTCTCAGATGTGTGAAAATGGGACTGAAGTGTAGTTAAACTGGGCAAAAAATAATACATTTTACTGGTGATTTTAACAGCTAAAAGTAAAGATCCCTTTAAGGAATTCTAGCAAGGTAAATGTTGGAAGTCAATCTTTTGGCATGAATTTTGTAAACCTCAAACAGGTTCAGGGGGTTTAGCAGAATAAAATATTGTAAGACTTCAAGAACAGAACAAGTGTACAAATACTAATGCCAGTTTTCGTTGAAAATGGCAAAGGAGAGAGCCACGAAAAATCTTGATCCCGGTAACATTCACGGAAATTGAATGCACACAGTGAGAAGCTGTAGTCAAATTGCATTTTGCTGTGAAAATGAATATCACCATATGTTTGGAAAATCACTGTTCCTGAATTCTTTCATAGACCAAAGCCAAAAAAGAGCAGAGTCTTTCCCTACAATAAATCCGTGAATCCCCTATTGCAGACACACCACCAAATCCCTCCAAAATGTCATTGCAGTCTCTACTGTCCTGTTCCCTGCTTGTGAATTAGCGAAGATTTTTCCAAAGGCTAATTGCAAACCCCTTTTATATTCCCAGTTAATTTCCAACAAGGCCAGATGTGAATTTGCAGTTCAGGCCTCTATATTGTTCCAGAAAAAGCAGTGGCATTAGCAGCTGAAAGCAGTCATTATGTGTTTGTTCCCTCAGCAGACTGATTGCTCATCAAGCGGAGCAAAGCCTCACACAGGCTGAGCTGGATCACAGCACTATACATATGTATTCCTTCTTGAAAATGGACACAATCAGGCCATTCATGCATCCTGCCAAGATGCCTCTTGGTTGCAGATGCCCTGGGTGATTGCAGGGAAGATTTGCTTCTGCATCTGTATATGCTGGCATTTATCAGGATGGTCTCCGTTGAAATCAGTAATGTTTTACTGAAATGTAGATGGAATTGGAATCAATCCTGAGGGTGAAAGCCAGTCCTATGGAGGACATTAGGATTGGTGCTCCCAAATTCACGGAGCTTTGAAATTGTGCCTGGCCCATCCCTGTGATTCTGGGCTGGAGGGATGGAGGTGAGTGCTGGGGCTCACTGCTGTCCCCAGGCATCACTGCTGGCTTTGGCTGCAGAGCTGCATTTAGCTAAGGTTGCTCTGCCATGGAAGAGGTGTTGCTGCAGAGTTGGTTTTCTGGAGCAGTTCCGTCACAGCTGCACGTTTGGCATGAACCCCCTTCTGCCTCAGCCCCGAGCGAGCTGGACAGGGTGGAGGAAGGGGCTGCTTTCCTCTCACCTGCCCAGGAGGATGCTCTGGGGCTGATCCACCTACTGACCCTGTGACCCATGCACCAGGGTCTCCCTCAACATATCCCCCCTGAGCTGGGGACCCAGTGGGCTGGGGAAGCCCGTGGCCGTGGTGTTCAGATCCAAGGAGGGTGATTGTGGAGTCAAGAGGGTATTTGTGAGATGCCACGGGCACTATTCAAGAAGCTGCTGTGATATAGAAGAATAAGGGCACCAGTATTACCCATTTTTTTCAGAGCTTTACATCTTATTTGATGCCAGTTCTGCTGGCCCTTCCTCTGGTGGGCTGAGGGCTCTGCTGAAATCTGAGGTAGGGACTTCAGTGCCTCTCTGACTACCCTGTATCACTGATTTCGGAGTAATCCACTTAGTGACCTAAGTTGCTAAGGCTACTCTTGTATCTAGTACTCTTTCATCTGCTTTTTTAAAATTCAGACCAGCTGAATGTTGGCAGGCCCTCCAGCAATTAAGTGTAATTAAAGTATTCATTAAAAATTTTTTGATCATTAAATTAAATTGTTGTTGAGAATTTTGTTGGTAACCAGGCAACACGATGAAGCCAAGCTTTGCATGAATATCCAGAACAGCAAAAGCAATGGTGGAAATGGTCATTCTCCTTGAGATGAACTGCAGTACATTCCCACTCACACGGGAGTTTTCAGTTGCACTGGCAGAAGGGGAAGAGCTGCAAGAGATCTGCCCCATCAGTGTGTCCCTAAGTGGTCAATAAGCTCACACTTGTGATACCTTGGAGTGACATATACACCTTTGCATTGACTGTAGCAGCATGTATGCAAATATAAGTGTCTGAAATGCCCAATGATGGTGTTGGTTACGGAAGAAAACATTCTTCTTTTTTTTTCTTTTTGTGGAAATGGAAATGTATTTCATCTGAACTCTTGACTTGCTGAAGTTTCTATTTTATTCTTTTCATCTTTGAAAAACCCTTTCCCTCTTAATTCTCTATGCATCCTTCAGCAAGATATCCCTAGCCAGTACGTGTGTCTGTAGCAGGGACTTTATTTTCCTGATCAATGGCATCAGAACTGCAGCACTTGAAGTTTTATGGCATTCTCTGATTTAGTGGGGTTTTTAAATAATGGATTGTGCTGGAGGCCTACCTCTGTGATTGAAATGTCACTTGAAGTCAATGTGGCCACTTCTTGGGAGAGCAGGAGCAAGAAAGGTCAAACTTTAAAAAAATAAAAATGGGAAGAAAGAAAAAAATGGTGATGTCCACCTGCTTGGGAAATGTTGTAGGTGTCTATGAGTAGTTTGAACATCCACAGCCTCCCATCACCATTACAATTTTTACCTTACAGTTCCAGACATTGTGGTGTATAGAGGGTACAATTATTTTTGTGAATGCTTATAATAGAAGATGGTTATTACTTGCAAAACCTTACTCTAAATACAAAAGCAAAAAAGCCAAAAGGTAGCAAAAAGGACCTATCTTTTCACTATTATATAGTGTGTGTGTAACAACACCACAGGTCCAAACAGGGAGGGAAAGCCAATGGAAGTGGTGGGAGCTCATCCACAGCCTTCTGGATCCTTTTGGCTTTTCAAGGTGCTTGGGCTCTTTCCTTGAAAGATGCAGTTTGATTGCAGCAATGCAGTTTCCCTTGGAATACAGCTGGGCAGCAGCCACTAAAGCTGCTGTGCCTGCAGCTGGCACAACCAACTGGCTGGAGAAACAGTTGATGTTATTAGCTGTGAACTGTCTGGTTTGTGCACATTTAATCAACACCCTTGTTCAGTACCTCACTGCTTTGGTTGCTGGCATTGCTTTTGCTGTGTCAGGTGCTAAAAGGACAGCAGAGGCAAATAGAGATTTAATTTTAGAACTGGAATTTGTCTTGAAGTAGCGGAAGAATCCATATAAATCTGGTTGTGTTTTCTGATCACCAGTAACTGCCAAGACTTTTTTTTCCCTGCAACCTCAATTAATGATGTCCTGTGAAAGGCCCTTGTGGAAGGCTTGTAGCACTTGGGAGTAGTTCAGCTGTCTTGTCTGTTCCATTTTCCATGAACTCCCTGTGTTCTTTCAGTTGTTTGCCAGCGTTTTGGACTGAAAGCAGCACGAAACACAAAAATGGCATAAAGGAGGTTTTTTATTCATTTGATGCATTTGATCAGGGAAAAATGATATTTTTATTCCCAAAAGCAGCACTTTGGGAACAAATGTTCAGTTTATTGATTTAATAATAAGCATGCTCTGGCCCTTGGGCTTCACCTCTGCCTTAAAGCACCTCTGACTGGAAGGGAGATGTGGTCTGTCCCTCCCTCTGTATCATTCAGTCTAAGGCTTGAAATAGTCACAAAGGATGTCAACTCATACAAACCTTCATAAGTCCCAGAGGGCAATTTCTGTCTCTTTCTAAACAAGTGCAGATTTTACAAGAGAGGATAATGAAAGACATGTACTCTTTTATATACAAATAAAATAATAAGAATAATTTAGGAAGAAATTTTTTACTGTGAGGGTAATGAGGCCCTGGCACAGGTTGTCCAGAGAAGCTGTGGCTGCCCCATCCCTGGAAGTGTTCAAAGCCAGATTGGACGGGGCCCTGAGCATCCTGGTCTTGTGGAAGGTGTCCTTGCCCATGGGAGGGGTGGAATGAGATGATTTAAGATTTCTTCCAACCCAAACCATTCTATTATTCTATTATAATAGAAGATGGAGAAAACAGAGGTCCTGGGTTTCTGTAGGACTAGTAAAATTTGCACTACAAGCAATGTCCTGAAGAGTGCTTTTGATGGGAGGGTTTAAACCAAGAGGGAAGGAAGAAGCGCCTCCTGCACCCTTGGGTAGGGTGAGAATAAGACAGCAAACCCTCTCTCCCTCCTCACAAAACATATGGGCAGGATGTCCCTGAAAATGTCATGTGGAAGGAAGGGACAATTCATTTCTCTGCTCTGAGGGAGTGGTCCATTGGCCATGAGAGCTCAGCTGAGCCTTACAGCACACAGAGGCTCCGGGACCTCCCAGAGTCTCAGACCACTTGAGCATTGCAGTTACGATGTTAAACCGAACAACCTAAAAATTGCTGCTCTGCTTCTATGCCCTTCCCTCAGCTGAGTGCTTGTTAGCCTCAGACCCTGGCTGCTTTGGAGAACTGTCCAGAGAACACTGTTTGCAGCAGGGGCAATCATGTTGGCAGTCAGTAATCAATCAGCTCCCTTGCACAAGCACGGAGAGCCAGCCATTGATTACTCCCAGCTCTGCTAACGATTGCAGCACCAACAGGCCCCAGGGCTGTAAAATGGACTAAAAATTCATAGTTGCTGTTTGGATCCAGTCACCTTTCATCCTGCTCAGAAAGTGAAAAATAAATGAGTTTTTTCGTACCAGGATGCTCATAAAATCAACCTGCTTTAGTGCAATCCATAAGCCCTCTCTGGTGAACAACTTGCTGAGTGCAAAGGGGAGCTCCTGACGCTGTTTTCATGATCCTCTGCAACTATTCTGCTGCTGCCTTCTGTGTCTGTCCCAAATCTGTCCAGTGCTACGAGGAGGGAAAAGAGCAGATTTGTGTTTGTGTAACTGGTGCTGGCTTTGACTGGGGAAGGAGCTGTTAATGACAATGTGAAACCACAGTCTGTGCTCTCTGATGGTTTGTGCCAGGTTTATGCATTGCGTGGTTACACTGGAAGCACTTTGCACAGTTCAGGGGAAATGTTCAGGGGGAAGGAACACCTCTGGAAGATTTTCCTGGAAGGTCTGAAAACACGAGCTTCCCAATTTCTTTCTTGCCTGACCATCCTGTGCAATTGTGGAACGATGATGTACTGAGCTGCAAGAGAAGGGAATGTGCTCAGTTTCTTTCAGTGAGAAGAAAACATGAGGTTTTCAAGGGAGACAAAATACATTAATTTTTTTCTATTTGTCAATTTGTTGGCAACTTTTCTAACAGTCCTAATGTATCTATGCTCTGTCTGGCCATAGCAATATGGAGATAAAGCAGCTTTACAGAACTGCATGTATCTTCCTGAACAATAAGATTACTTGCTTTTTAAATAGTTTCCAATACCTAAAATGACATAACTGGATTGAAGACAAACATGAAGTAAATCTCTCAAATTCCATTAAGTTCCATTTCGAGTGCCTGCTCAAAGCAGATGTATCTTCACTGCACAGTAGCCTGGATAGGGTATCTAATCTCTCCCTCCTCTAAATGTAGAATATTTCCCTCTGTAGCTCAGGTACTGTCCTGCAGATGGTTACTCACCCACAAGAAATCCCATCTCCAGAGGGGCTCATCCTGTGACTATCCCAGGGGGGCAAAAGCACCTCAGCTCTGAGACCAGCAAGATACCCCTGTGCATCCCTGGGGCTCTGAAAACACCTCTTTCCTATTGCTCTTTCTCTCCTCCCCACATATTCCTGGTCCCTTTCCCCACCATGGCTGTTTTGACTTATGGCCTCTTGTTAGCTAGCACAGCTTTTCAGAATGAGCCCTTAAATTCACTTTTGCGGTGTGAATTCGTTGCCTATCGGTCACACCTAAGCTGAAACACCTTTTGCTAAGTTAAAGACAAAATACTCCTCACTGTAGCTTCAATTAACAAGGTGTGTTAGCACTGACATCCTGAAGACTAAGCACAGCCAGAATTTGATTGAATTGAAATGTCTTAAGGCAAAGGAATTATCCAGCGTAAATCGAAACCCTCTGTCACTTTGACCAGTGCTTTATTGGTTTTGAATGCAAAATGGACTTATCAAAGAACTTGCTAGAGTCCAGGCATTTTAACACCTTTAGATCCTTTAATATTTTTGAAACATTTCATTAGTGAAACAAATGTACAAAGACTATCACAACTCCTGTATCAACCAGGACTTTAATTCTACGTGCTCAGGAGTGGTTCTGCCCTTCTTATCAAGGCTGGATAATGACTTACTCCTCTAAAATTACAATGCTACGCAGCCAGAGAAAAGGAGCAAAAACCAGATCCAGAAGAAAAGTGAAAATGATAGCCTTTTCTGCACCTTGAAGTAGGTCAGAGATTTAGGAAACTGTTGCTGTTACGTTGCAAATGGTTTATGTCTCTGGACTTGTCAGTGCAAAAGGTTTCACTATGGTAACGCTGAGGTTCAAATGTTAAATCAACCTCAGAGCAGACCATAAATATACACAGGGATGGCATAAGAGGATGCATGGGAGAAAAATACAGTTAAACATCAAATATGTGAAAAACGCAGTTGAGGTAATAAGCAAAATGCTGGAGCAAGGACATGGTGCTGGGGGCACTGGGACCACTGGTGTCCTCCTCTGGCACTGCCTAAGGAGGTGTTCAGCTTTGTGCTGTGTTAGATGAATGTTGGACCCCAGTTTCTTGGGCTCTGAAGCAGTGGGTTCTGTGTTGGGTTGAAACACTTCTCAAACTGTGCTGTTTCGGGTAAGACCTCATTGCTGAAGCAGATCTCAGGGGCTTCTGCACCTGAGAGTCAATCTGCATTTTCCCTGCTGCATCAGCTGTTGTGATAGGAGCTGCATCCTCTGCCTGTGCAACTTGTGCCTCTCTTTAAAAAAATCACATTTTTGCTGGGTGTTAACTTGCAAGAGTTTGCTGTCCTGTTGTGTAGCTGTGACAAGGCACTGTGGTTTTCTGATGAGATAAACCGGTGAATATCAGCAGTCTGTGTGTGTGATGAAGGAGACTTAGAATCTGATCATGCTAACTGTCTTTAAAAACTACTAACACCCGGTCTCAGCCAGTGAGGGAATAGTTACATCTCTGCTCTGGAAAAAAGAAAACCCTGTGCAGATAATATTGCAGTTACTTTGTCACATTTCATAGCCCACTGTTAGCAGCACCCCCAGGGTTCATACACACCTTCCAAAGGAGCTTTTCTCCTTGGCTGCTCCTCCCCTGGTCATGGGAGGAGTGCAACACCCTATCAAGAAATTAACTCTATGGTAAGAGTGAGGATGGGCTCTGTTGGAACCAGCACACGTCTGGTGCAGCCCTGGAGGAAGAAATGAGCAGCTATAATTTCATCAGGAATATCCCTGGATCTGGGGGAACAAGAAACTCCCAGTATTGCATGTGAGCTCTTACCACCTGAACCAGCTTGCCCAGTGACAGCACTAAAAAGCAAGGTGGGCACTGCTTTCAACAGTCAATTTGTCCCTTGATGATGGAGGGTATTGTTGGTGAAGGCCAAAAATCTGACAATTACAGTCATTCTTTAATTGTAGCTCGAGTTTTACGCTCAAAAGTTTAGGCTGGTGTTTTACGGCTGGCTCCTTTATCTTTTAATTAAATGCCCATCAAACCTCTTTGATCTGAGCAACAGAAGCTCATAAGATGCAGAGTCACTGCTCTGTCCAGGTAACTCTGAGTAATCCAGATTGTCTCGTCCGGCAGCGTGGAGGAGATTTGAACTGAGCTGCCGGTTGCTGTTGGGCTCCTATCTCTGCTGAACTTGTTGATTTGCATTCTGAGAGGATCTTCCAGGAGATAATGGGATTTGTGAGGAAAGTTGATTTTACCTTGTTATCCAGTGAGGGAATAACGTCATCCTCTGAAGGAGAGGCAGTGCAGGATCGTAATTACTCAGGCAGGTGGAAGATAGCAGGGAACGGGGGAAGCACAGCTGCTTAGCCTGACCAGCTCTTGATTGTTCCCTGCTGTAGAAATGCCATCACAGAGTTTCTTTAAGCAATTCCCTGAAGCCAGAAAATGAGAGAAAATAAACCTCCAGTCCTCAGCTGCAAAAATGATGAGCACAATTGCAGGAAATCATAAAAAGCTGTGACTTCATGAGATAAAATTCAGATAGCTTTGGTTTTCTTTGGAGGGCATTTTCTGAGGATTTTCTACTCCTAGATCCAAATTTAAAGCTTCTTCTCATACCCTAAGAAGCAGGAATTTTAATTTTTTCTTGAAGTTAAGTGTTTTTCTTGTGATCGTCTGAACTGAAAAGTGCAAGAACCCCAAATAACTTGTGGTTCATAATAAAATGTTTGCTAGAACCTGTCACCTCACAGCATCCCGTGTCTGTTCAGTGGCATCCTTCCTGCTTTGGGCACTGTGGCTCACTGCAGTGGTCCCTGGTTTGGAGGCCATGGGTCCCATGTTAATGCACCTCATGAAGTTTTTGCTTTGAGCTTCTCTCCTCTGACGTGTGTGTACCTGTTGTGTGCATCTCTGTAGGATGTCCCTGGGAAGCCCCTGTACTCTGGAGGAGCCCCTGGAGACCAAGCAAAGAAGCAGAAAGGAGGACTGGAGTAACAACAGGATGTGGAGTAGTAAGAGAGGACCAGTCACTGCTCAGCAGGGTGCTGGACATCAGGGCTGAGAAGCTCCCAGCAGACATGGTTTCTGCCCAGTCTATCCCATCCTTCTTCTTGACCAGATGTTTCCAACCCCAGCACTACACTGGTTACCCCCTCTTCACCTCCTGGATTTTATTCAGGCATACTCTCAACTGTGCTTGTAGCAGTTCCCAGGAAATGCCCTCCCTTCCCCCTCACCTTTCATATCTCCCCAACTTGGGAATTGCTTCATAAAAATGTATAAGAGACAGCAGAGCCCAAAACAAGCTCAGGCAGTGGCTATTTTTACACATAAATATGTGACTGTGTGTGCCAAGCTGTTCTACAGAAATCTATTTATGTTTTAAAAGGACCTGTCTTATTTACTCCTCCCTCAGGAAAACTTCTCTCCCCATCAGAGCTCTGCAGCCCCAGCCCACCAGGGCAAGCTCCCTCCTGGAGGAGTCCCTCCAAGGGGCCTTCAGTGGGAGCACTGGAGTACCCACCAAACTTCAGGGCACATCACTGAATGTACATCTTTAGTTTGGTTTTACTCCTCTGGCCTAGGAGTGTATGTAGGGCTGCAGAAAAACGCTGGTTTGATAAATGGCTGATCTGTTGCTGATAAGGTTGCCCCATCCATGCAGCACCACACAGATGTGCTGGTGACAACTGCCATGATTAACTTTTACAGCATAATACCTTTTATTTTGTGTGCTGTTTGTAACATTCCCTTACCAAGAAACCTGGTGTGTTGGCTGGAAGAATCAGGCTGAGTATCTTGACCACAAGTAAATTAACAATCAAGTTTGTTCATTCTGAAGCCACCGAGGTTCCCTGTGGGTCTTCTGCTTTCAATTGTGCCCAGTGGCCGCTGGATCTTCCTCGGCCTCTCAGAGGTAAAAGCACAATTTTTTTGTGCTCAAGAGCTCCCTGGGTTTTTCCTCTCGGTCAATAGGGCAGCACAAGAGTTGTCAGTTACATGAGGAACAGATTGATGCTATTCACATAAGCATTTGAGAAGCAGAGCATATATCACAGTAAGTATACCTTAAATGATAGTTAAACCACTTAACTACATTGGTTAAACTTACTGTTAAATCATTCATATGGGACTCTATCACCAGAGGCTGTCAAAGGTCAGCTCTTTCGTGCTGTCTTGAAAGGCAGAGTCTGAGTTCACTAATGTCTAACAAGGAGACAAGGTGCTAAAACATCATTTTTTGTGTAGTTCAGAGGCACTTCGAAATTTTATTCACTCCAAATGTAATTGTCCTTATTTCTCCATTAACAGAAACATTATGCCCTTTTGTGCACGAAAGCAAATCACAGCGTAACTCTCAGATGGAATTTTAACTGGCTTCTACCATACAAAGTGTTCTCATATATATCTGTAGGAACTAGCAAAGTTTTTGATTAGACATCAAAAAGCCTCACTGGTTTCTGTATGTGGACTTCGATTAGATACTAGTGGTAAAGATAAACATTTGGATTCAGCCCCACTTCAAGCAAAAACTTACTAATACTCCTCTCAATGGGAAGTGGGAATAAAAGCAAAAGTTCTCCCAAAGCCTTAAAACTTGTAGTTAGTCTGGAAAAACAACATAATTGATGTTCTCCCTGACCTTTCTCATCTTTTTATTTCAGAGCAGGGAAGCTGAGCCTTGAAAAGCTTTATGGCAGTGGGGTGCAAGTGTTCTTTAAGCTGTAGCTATTCATTGTGAACTCCAATATTAAAAACTGGTATTAAATGCTAGAGTGACATCTATAATCACTTAACTTTGACCCTTAACTATAAACTTTTAAGGTATTCTCTACCAAACTCCACGTACAGATTTCGACCTGTCAATTAGCTACCACAATGCAGCCACACGAAAAATGTCCAGCATAAACAAAATCAATTTTATTGATTTCTAAGGGAAAGTTCACTTGAGGGACGACTCACAAAGCCCTAAAAAGCGTGATTTCAGTGTTAAACACTTCTACAGTCAGGGCTCTTTTTTCAGCAATGCACTTATATGTTGTTACTCTCATTTCAGCTGAATCCCTTCTAGACTAATGGGTTTAATAAACAGCTTTCATATGGCAGCTGTAAGAGACTACAGTGAACACCTGCTCTCTCCCCCGTCCCTGCCATCCCCCCCCCCGACAAAAAAAAAAAATAAATTAAAAAGATAAAAGTAGTCTTATTTGGGCTTTAGAAAGCCCCAAGGTTGGATGGAGGCTCTTTTGCGAAGTATTGTGTGATTGGATTCGCAGAAGAGAGAGAGAGAGGCACTGAACCTGGAAGTCGTGTGTGTGAAAGGGATCTTAGAAAGGGTTTGGAGCCATGAGGAGGGAGTAATTTTCAGTGGTTTGACTCTAGTTTTTTTCTAAAAGAATTGAATTCCTGCAGTGGAAGTACCTGACTCATCAACTTCCCCTTAAATAAGACTTCCAAGGCTCTGAATTGTGGCTAATTACTCAGGTCAGCAGTACAAGCAGTATCAGTGGCTTCTGTTTCAGTATCTGCCCATCATGCTGCCTGCTCAATCACCAAGGCCTCTGGTATTGTGGAAAGATACTAAAACCCAAGGAAGACAGCCAGTGTCATCACAGATTTTCCCATGCAGGTGGGGAGCTAGCAGAGCTGGATGCCGACGCACACAAGGGGAGGCTCTGTGTCCAAATGCACCTGCAAGCACGTGTGCTGGAGCCAAGGAGAACTCAGCATGGGCTCGGGGAGAAAAGACCCATCCCCGGCAGAATCCTCTGTGAGTCACACCCCTCGTCTCTTGGTTAAACTAATTTGAGTGTTTGGAGCAGGTAACCACATTTTGCTTTACAAATTACCCTTTATAAAAGGGCTTGTTGCCATAACTGTTACAGCTTATAATGCACTGTAGAGCCTTTCTCAAATTACTCCTTTTGTAAATGCTCTAGGACGACTGAAAGAGGTTTCCAGGGTGGGAGAAAAAAAGCCCCTTTGAGGACACCTGCCTTTATCTGCAGGTGGCAGAAGGAGCCTTTTGATAACTTATTTAGGCCTTCCATGCCTGAGTTGCCCAAAGGAAGGTGAGGTCAGTGTCAACCAACTAATAAAATGTTGTACTGCAGCCAGTCTGCCCCCCACCCTCATCTCTGGCACAGCTACTGCTGCAAAGGAGTTCTTTACATGAGCGACCTGTCCCCTAGAATGGGCACATCAGTTCTTTAGTGCATGATCAACACAGCCCTATCTCAGGGAGAACCTGCCCAGGATGGAGGTTTCCTTGCAGACTTAACTAGTTAAGGGTGGCTGGTTGTTTTAAGAGACTGGCTTATTGCGCAACATGAACACTTTGTTTTATTACCAAAAAATCTCTCAGTTGTAAATACTACTGATTTATAAATGAACTGAACTCAGAAGAGGAGGGTCTTATATTTATTTTTGGAAGCATCTTGATAAATGTAATGTACTTCAAAAGGTCATAAATCCCCAAACTCAGACCCTGCCTGAAAGGCCAGGGAGTGGAAAGGGATGCTCCCATCCCCAGTTTCTCGGGAGCCTGCTGGATTCTCCATGAGCTTTGCTATGAAAAATAACATCACACCATTTGCATTTAAGAGATGCGTTTTGGAATGAAGCCCAGGAAATCCCCATGCTCCCCTAGTCAAATGCTTGCCCACCTCTTCACAGATCCTGTGCTCTGTGAAAATGCCTGCAACTTTGTTGTTGTTTATCTTAACACCTTCCTTTTCTAATTAGGGCTGCACTGTGCAGCCCTCAGTCTGTCACGCTGTGAGATCCAGCCGAGCTGGTGCGTTACCCTGCACAGGCGGTGGCTGCAGCGGGCGGAGGCAGGTGATGGAATGGCTTTAGAGGCTCTGCTTGGATTAGCAGTGAGGTTTTAATTGCAATTAGCTGACACAGTGCCTGCTGTATTTTGACCTGGTCTAAGCAGAGCAGCCAGCATGGTGTCAGCTAACTCAGCTCTTCACACATGACCACGTCCCTAATGAAGACCATGGACATGTGGACATCTGTCATGAAGCGCTTCATCCTTCTCTCCTGCTCTCTCTTACACTGCTGCAGTGGACAAAATCATTATAAATGAAGCATGACTATAGATATTCACTCACTGGTCTGGCTTTTTCAAGGCTCAGAGCTCTCGGGCTGTGCTTGGTAAAGAGCTGAACTCGTTAGTGTGAGGGGAAATGGGAAGGATGGGTTTAGCTTTGAACAGGACTCCACATCCAGTGAGGATGGGATTGTTTCTCCTGCCCAGTTATTCCCAGGGTGAGCATGTTCTGTCAGATGTGACACTGACTAAAAATGTGGGGATCCCTACTGGTCTGGGGTGCAATATTCCTCTGGTATTGCCCTAGCAGCCTGTGTAGTGAGCTTGAAGCCCTACAAATTGTCATGGCTGTTTGTTCACCTTGTCCTTCATCATCATAGAAAATGACTCTTCACTAGTTGACTTTAGATGAGGGTTTCATTGTTGAAACCTGCTACTCTAAGATGTTGATGATGTTTCTCTCTGATTTTTAGAAAATAACTACACTACTATTCTGGTTTCCTTCCTCTCCCCTCCCTTTTCTTTATTTCTGCATTGTATGTAGTCTTTCTGGCCCTAAACTCAAAAGTCTACAGGTTCAAGTTTGTAAATGTAATTAGACATTGAAAAAAATCAGTGAAATTAGCTGTCTTTTGAAAATATTGCTACACTTCTGTCTTTTCCTTTAAGCTTTTAATTACTGTTAGACATTTGGCCCTTTAATTGTGTTTCTGAAACTAGATTGAGTTCAGATACAGCCTTTCTATTATCTAAAGCCTGTGCCCCACATTTTGGCAAATCAATCATTGCTATTCCTGCTTCAGAGCTGTGGAACAGGCTGTCAACTGATATTAATCAATCTTTGTCATTGCCCGTTTCCAAAAGTCATTAGCATGCTCAGCCTCACATTATATTCTCCAGCAGAAAAATAACACATTGTCAACTGTACTTTGTTATGAGTTACTACACAAGTGACCTTATTGATTAAACACATGTAATAGAGGTCTGTATTTATTGAGAACCTTGAAGTTTTAGTGTTTGTCTTTATTGTATTTCCACTTTCTCTTTTATTTTTGTTTTAATATTACTCTGTTTTCCTTAGCAGGCAAAACAGCTGTTTCCAAGGAAATGAAGATAGCTGAGGAGCTGGTAGGAATGTTGTGAGTAAATGAAGATATCAAGTACATCTGACTGTTGGAACACTAGGAAATGATTAATGACCCTTTAACACATTAAAAAAGGTCTGCCAACAAATAGCTATTTCTGTTGTCACATAGTAACACTTTAAATTCCTATAAATGTGTCCACGATGGAGTTGGCATGTGTGAAAATCTTTCTTCTTGGCCATCAAGGCCTTACAGATGGATTTCTCCTGCTAGTTATTCCTCACAGCACTTGGTGAAGCCTGGATGTAGGAAGAGACCTCATTAATCTTTTGTTTGTTTGTTTGTTTTTAACTTTTTTTTTTTTTGTTTCAGAGAAGAGCTATCCAGTTTGGAAAATACTTTCTACCATATTACTTGCCTGCTTTGTTGTTATTTATGTGCCAAGGGAAGGAAGTGCTGTATCCTCTCTGGGTTGATCCACACTGTTGGATGCCGCGGTCCCCGCAGTGACGTGGTGGACACCATCCTGCAGTGCTGTGAGGGGCTGATCCTTCTCGGAGCTGCAGCCCCATCCCAGCACCCCCAGCTCCTGCAAAGCTGCAGGATCCCACACTCTCTGCCAACATGTTTGATCAGGAACACTTTCCCAGGCACCTGAACATAAAACCAATCTGGTTCTGACAGTAGGTCTGAGACCTCAGGAGAAGCTGCAAGATCCTCGCAAAGACTTGTCATTCATGTGTGTTTCTTCACCATCAAGTGAAGATGGAAACGTTGACAGTGCAGAAAGTTTAGACCATTGTATCAACAAGGGCCCTCAGGGCTCAGTGAGTCCCATCCCCTGCTGCCATAGGTAAGCACATCTTAAACCCTTTGTAAATGGGACAGTCTTTTAACATAAAGCAAAGCTGAATCAGATATGGGTCCAGCCCAGGGTGCTTATAAACATATTTCTCATTTCCAGTGTTAATTCACTGTGGGCAATAATAACAACTTTTTGTCTTTTGTACTGGCTTCTTAGTGTTTTCTCACACTCTCCACTGTTGGCCAAGATCCACATGCACTTGGAAGAAACATAAGCACTTGGTGTGGGCAGTGAGGCACAAGTTGGGGTTTTGGGCAGATTTTTTTTTTTAAATTTCATTGAGTAAAAAAAATCCTACCATATTTAATAATAGGTATCCTTACTCCCTTCCATTTCTGGAGTGCCTTAAGGTGTAGCCTCAGGAAAAATACATTACAGACTCCAATCCTGACCTGCTGAATGCTACTCTTATGAACAGATTCTTAAGTTATCACTAACTGGAGTCAGCAACAGATAATGGAAAGCACTGTAGGGCACTGCTGCTGAAAAACCCTTTCTAGCAGCTGAGGATCCACATACTCCCACAATACAGCTTGCGACATCAAGACACCCTTCACTGGAAAAGAAAATAAAATATGAGTCAGGGCTTCAACAGCCCTTCAATATGTCATCACTTTTATTGGGACTAAATCTCAGGCAGGCAGGTCACTCTGCTGTATTCTCATCCAACACTGTGTTTTGCTTTAACTGGTTTATCAAAGAATCAATCTTGCTGGTATAATAAGGGTTCTCGTAACTCTAGAAGGAATTTCTGCTGCTGGCTGGTAGAAAAAGAAGAATGCAGAAGTTTTAAATCAGTTCACACAAGGACACCTTAAACTCTGCCCAGTAAAAACTTCACAACATAATTTGTTGGTCTTTCTCAGGAAGTTTTATTATGAATACTTAGTAGGAGATGCCAACTCTGAAATGTCAGCTTTCCTGGTCAAAAAACTTGTGTTATCTTTTCTTCTCTAGGTTTTATTTAGAAAAACGCATGCAGGAGTTTCTGACATACCAGATCCTGCCTGAGTCTCTGACAATAGTAGATAATTGCCAGCAAACCACTTAGTGCATTTTAATAATGTCTGAAGAGCTTCCC
Organism: Lophotriccus pileatus; assembly: GCA_035583135.1. Taxonomy (NCBI): domain Eukaryota; kingdom Metazoa; phylum Chordata; class Aves; order Passeriformes; family Tyrannidae; genus Lophotriccus; species Lophotriccus pileatus. The sequence continues at coordinate 6,315,924 of JAWWES010000024.1, forward strand.
AAATCCTCATCCACGTCTCTGCCTAACATAAACACGCTGAATATTTAATTTGGGAGATCCAAGGAAGGCTGCTGTCCTCTCCCTGCCAGCCAAAAAAACTGTGAGCAGGTCTCGGAAGCGCGGGGGCAAAAAGCGGTGATGACCTGCCTGGGTGGCGGGGGAGGGCGGCTGTTGTGATCACCCACTGTCAGCTCAGCTCCCACAGCGAGAGGGGAGCAAAGAGCTGGATTTTAAATCCACTTTAGAAGGTGGGGGTTTTTTTCCCCCCTCTGGCTTTCTACTGCAGCAAATGAGCTTCATCCTGTTTCAGCCAGCGTAAGCTGGTGTAGCTTCAGTGATTACATATTTCATAGGCCATTGATTGAAGTGCTCTTACAGTCCTTTTCCCTTGTGAATGAATGTTTATCCCCCTTCTTCAAAGGACCCGGGGACAGAGGTTTCAGCTTAAGGAAACGTTTGTGCAGGTCCACATAGGCATCTTTGCTCTGCACAGCAGGTAAACACGTCCTTCAGCAGGGTAGAGCTTATGGCATGACAACAGAGAGTCATGCACACACCTGAGTGTGCAGCTGGAGAGGGACAGACTGTTCTAAAATCAATGAGAAAATGATGCAGGATATCCATGTCTGTATCTTGGCACCTATTTTATTTTCTTTCCATTTCTTTCTCTGCTGCTTATGCAAGTAATCCATTAAATAGCAATACCCAAGAAAGAATCAGTGCTGTGTCAGAAAAGCTCCTTTTTCCATGAACCATTATCAGGTTTTCTTTCTCCTCTGTGAGCATCATTCCTTCCTCCTCCAGTGAGCTTCTAATGTCTTTCTGCTCGAGTGCTATGGTTACTGCGTGGCATGCACAGATTTCCGAAAACAAGTTTCTTAAACACCCATTTCTGCCAGGTATTAAGTGCTGTCCAAGGCAGGTCTGATAAATAGTGAAATAAAATTATACCTGATTTATGTCCCTTCTGCAGAAGTCACAGGTGATATTTGCAGCCATTTGAGTGGTGTTGTAAAAGCACAGGGAGAAATCCTGCAGGGCAGACTAGGGGATGGTGCACAATCCTGTGCCTTCGCATTTCTCCAGCCACTCTCCATGGGCTGTTCCAGACCTATTCCAGGAGACCAGGAAGAAGGACAGTGGGTGGCATGGGGTGCCACCATCCTTCAGGTGGGTGAAGCAGTTGATGACTTCAGGGATGGGATGTCATCTCAAAGCTGTGGCAGTATTACTAAGATCTTTGTCCCCAGCATAAATACTGTGTTACCCATCAGGCCTCATAAACTAATAAATGTGTGTCTTGAAAACTTCCCTCCCTAAAGTCTATTGGAGACTGTGTGGAGGGAAAGCCTCTAGCTCCAGCCATGCTATTGCCCATGATTACTGAGCTGGTTGTAGTTATTTCTTGGTAAAACATTAATCATGAAAGCTTTTTTTGTGCTCGGGATATATGACTCTACAGAACTAAATTTTCACAGAGTATTAATTGAATGCTGATTCCTGCCATTAACCAGTGCTTTAAGAAGTTTTACACAGCCTGTGTGAGGCAAAGTGTGTTCATAATTGTGCAGTTTTCTCTTTTTTTCTCTTTTCCATTTTTCCTCTACCTTGACTTCTGGCTATATTGTTATTTTTTTTTTTTATTTTATTACCTTTACCCATCATTTTAACCTCCCTGCCTGCAGTGGATGGGTAGCCTAGACTGTGCAGGACACACATGCTTTGAGAATGATGAGAGATGGAGACAATTTGGCCTCTTGGGATAGAATGGCCATTACAAACCACTGGGGAAAACTGGTTTTGTAGATCGCCCCTCCCTCCAATTAAAAAATGAAAAGTCACCTAACAGCAAAGGCCCCTTATTTGTTGCAGCACAAGAGGGCAGTGTTAGTTTGGATTGAGTTGCACAAGGGTGTGATTAGCATGGGAACGTTTCATGGCTGATTAATTTTGCCTGCTCGTGAAGAGGTGTCTGCGGCGGGAGCTGTGGGGTGGGGGTAGCTCCCACTCGGGGTGGGGCCGTGGAAGAGGTGGCTGAGCTCAGGAACCACCTTCTTCACCTGGATCAGTGTCAGCTGCCAAGTGACATTGCTCGGCGTGGCCTTTCGGGGCGCTGGTCTTGCTCCAAGGTACCAAGAGCCACCCTGATCCTCATGGGGGTCTGCTGTGACTTACAGCATCTGCCTGTCTCTGCCCACTAGGATTTTTCCATTCTACCTTGGGCACAATGTCACATTGATGGCACTTGCCACAGCTCTCAGCAGAGCAGCTGCTTGTTATCTCCATCTGTGTTTAGCAGGGCAGGTCCTTTACCAAGCCCCTTCCCTGGCATGGCTGGGGTGAGATGTCCCAGCTCCCGTGTCCCTGGTGGAGCTGCTGGAGTTCTTGTGCCATGTAATATCACCCAGCATCAGCAGGAACAAACCAACTGGTCCAACACAGGGTCTGGCCAGCCCTGTACTGTGCCAGTGAAAGACAAGATCATTGTCAGTCATTGCCTTTTATGGGGCAATACATGAGAAGAAGTTAAAAAAAAATATTATGCATGGAAGCATCTGTGAGTGTATAAAACTAAAGGTGTCCTCCCAGGGAGAAGAGGGATGGGAAGAGGAACCTCACCACAAAACAAGCATCTCATCCCCAGCAGGATAACAGTGACCTGATCTTTCACAGCGTGGTCCTGTTTTACCCCGAGCGCTCTGGCCTGTGAGTCGACTTTGTCAGCCTCTGGTTTTTCACTAATGATCTGAGATCTAACTTTTTCCCTGTTTTCAAGGAAGCATGATGTTAAAAGCAAAGGTTTTACGTGGAGCTGTGGTGGCTCATCTTGAAACCTGTATGGCTGCACACACAAAGTACGGGCTGAGCGCAGGCATACATAATTTATTTGTGCCTGGAGGCTGCTTGCTTTTGTGGTTTTCTGGTGGTTGTGTCATGCTTGGGAATGAACTTAAGCCATGGACATGAGCATGGTGCTCCAAGCCCATAATGGAGGCCACTAAAGGACCCAGAAGTGCTTCATCCTCTCTGCCCAAGGCTACCAGACTCAGCTGGTGCAAAGTCCTTGGAGATCCCACTGCAGGCTCAAAGCCTCAGGCACCATTTTTTGATGTACACAAAAGGCCTTGTTTTAATAGGAATTAATTAGCAGTTTAAATACTTGCAGGGTAGGAAATCCCCCACGGGGTGTACTCGTTAAGGTTTCTTTACACATTACCTCCCAGGAGGATGTAGATTTTCCCTTAGTTTCCCGCATCCCTTGCTGCTTCAGCAATAACTCCAGTAATTGTACTACAGCCCCAAAGTACTGCAACTGTAACCATAAATTCTTTCCAGTGCTCATCTGTTCCCCTGTGTTAGACAGGATGGTGATGGGCAATAATTTATCAAAGAGCCTGAGGTTATAGTGTCACATATTCATGCCCGGGGTGCAACGACGAGGTGATAATGTCAGTGTAACCACACATCCTGTTTGCATTATTTATTGCTCTCATGAATGACAAATTTGTATTTTAAAATGGCTGAGACATTTATCTGCTGTCCCAAAAAGCCAAATTATGAATGTGGCATAATCTTATCTCTAGGGCAGACATTCCCTTTTATTATTGGCATTTAATAAGAGAATGTGTAATTAAAGGAAAGTAATTAACCTATTTCTGGGAAGTTTGTATCTTGAATAAACAGACAGCTAATGCAGCTGTAAGTGTGCTGCCAGGAGTCCTGTCTGCCCAAGATGTCTTCTGAGG
>JAWWES010000024.1:6319769-6348383 GCA_035583135.1 Lophotriccus pileatus
ATCTTGAATAAACAGACAGCTAATGCAGCTGTAAGTGTGCTGCCAGGAGTCCTGTCTGCCCAAGATGTCTTCTGAGGGAAGCAGTCTGAATTACAACGAGGGTGAGGATTGAGTATGGATTTCTACAGAAAGGCACTGCAGCATCACATTCTCTTTAGCAGTTTGAATTTTGCATAGAGGTAATTCCTCTTCCCATGGGATGACCATACAGTTGGGGGCAGAGTCTGGTGAGAGATGAATCTTGGCTGAACTGTGGCATGGCTCCTGGCAGTTTGGGAGACCCTCCTAAGACAGGAATGCCACTCAGTTTTCCTTGCCTAGTGGCAATTGCCAAAGGCTCAAGGAGGCCATGTAGTAGAAGCAATTAAATACTTGAGTAATGCCGAGTTATCCCATCAGCAGACATCAGTGCTTAACATTGTGGGCTGGCTCTCCATTGTGGTGTGCTCTGTATGGTGTGTGGCTCTCCTGTGCTGCACCTGCTGCAGCGTGGGATGCTTTGCTAGAAGGTGCTTTGGCACACGTAGCAGGAGGGGGAAACCACAAAAAAAATCCTGTGAGTTGTTTGTCACTGTTCTACATTTCCCCCTTTTTGAAAAATATGACTAGTTCCTATCATTTAAAAAAATCTCTCCTGGTAGAGCACTTCATTTTTCAATAGCAGAATATATTGAGGAGGTTCAGTGTATCCAGAAAGACAAAAAGCATGAGTAGCAGCAAAAGAAATTGCAAGTAGATCTATGGGAAAATGTCTTCACAGTGGATTTGGTCAAACACTAGGAAGAGAGACTGGAGATATTCAGATACTCTGCACGAGGCCTTGAGCAACCTGATCCCCCTTTGAAGCGAGTTCTACTTGGAGCAGGGACTGCATCAGTGACCTCCAGTGATGCCTCCCAATCTAAACTACTCTGAGTCTGGAAGCTGATCATCTTCCCAACCACTTGAATCACAGAAAGTGCTTGTCTGGCTGCCTGGGCAGCCTCTGGGGAAGATGAAAATGGAGAGCACTGGTTGGGGCTGAACCTGCCCCAGAAACATGCTGTGCTTTTGGTGCTGCCAGGCAGAGCAGCCTTTGGTGCAGTTTAACACAGGGATTCAAAGAAATGCTATTCAAGAGTTTGTGCAAATCATGTGGATGCTGGGAAGCTGTTCTGACACCTGATGAGCCACTGCTCCTCTGCTCTAAAAATGCTCTGTATCTGCTTATCCTTTGCAAAGTGACACCAGTATGAATGTGTCTGATTTTGTAAAGTGTGCTTTTTTCTGTAGGCATTCCAACTGCTTTGAGCTGCATGATTATGAGAGCTGAGCCTCAGCTCCCTCTTTGCTGTCATCATCAGCATTCAGAGCCACAGCTGTGAGGCGTTGGTGGTGAGAACCGAGCCCTGGTGCAGCTCCAGGTGATTGTCTTCTTCCACCTGGAACCTCAGCACATGCCACATGGATGTCACCACGCAGTGATTGCCATCACCCTGCTGGATGGCCAGGCAGGTAAGGAAGGCTGTGCCTATCATTTAAATGAGGTGCTGGCTCATCTGAGATTCACAGTCCTGCTATGAGGTTAATTACTTTTCTTTAAATAAATATGGTAGTGAAATCTTCCACTCTTTTCTTTGGAATACTGATAGAAAATTCAAGAAAAGGAAAAGTGATATGAATTTACACTTCAAAATTGTACTGTTGAGCCTGGAAAATCTTGGCCCTAGTGCAGATGCAGGTAAGCAGGAGTCTTGGGTGATCATATGGACAAGCAGAAGGGGAGCAGGTTGAACCTTTCTCATGTAATGAAAGCCAACCAGTTCTGCAAGCTGGAGAGGTGGCCATGGCAGGATGAAGGCACCATAAAGTTCAGACAGATGACCATAACCACCCAGAGTTTTTGGTGTTTTCTGTGACTAATCTAAGCTGGGAGTGCATGGAGCACGGTGACATGCCAGCACCTTCCTTGAACCTGCAGCCGCTCCAAGCTGAGTGTGCCTGCACGGGGTGTCAGCTGGCTGGGGATTTGCAGCCTCCCAATGGGATGAAGCATAAATATAAGTCTTGATATTATCTCTGGAGACAGCGTCAGAACTGTTTGACACTTTATCAATTCCTGACACATCCTCTTGCAGAAGGCTCTGCTTGCACCAGGAGCTGTGGAATCGCGCTTTGCGGGGGGCTCAGGGCAGCCGTCACCCGCCACGGACGTCGGATGCTGTTCCTGCTGTCCAGCCCAAAGTGAGGCTGTCCCCTGTAGGGCTGTGTTTGTGGCTATTTGTTCTGACGTTTCCTAAATGAGGGAATCACTGCAGCTTCCATGCCACAGCGGCTCCTCCCAGCACTGCCTCTTAAGACCCTCTCCCCCCGCCACCCCTGTCTGACGATCCCTGAGCAGGAAGCCAGCCCTGAGCCAGTGGCTGGTGCTCCAGCACAGCTGCAGGAAGAACCTCCTGCCTTGCCAAGGAAGGAAGGAGATTTGTTTTCTGCAGTGAGCTCATATTCTGAGAACGGGCCATGGCAGCTCATTACTAACACATGCAGTGCTAGACTACACACAGGCAGGGCTGGGGGGGCTGCTGGGGGCTGCCTGCAATCCCAAACAACAAAGCAGGAGAGGTTTGCAGGCAGATGACAATGGCAATTTCACCTCTTCATGCTGTCGAGAGGTCAGACACCAACTGGCCAGATATTAACACTGAGGGGTTTAACCAGTCATGGAGCTTTTCTGAGCTCTGAGTGTATTTTCTTAAGAGCTAAAATACACTTTGAGTGCTGTGTTGTCATTGCAGTGTCCAGTCCTGCTGAAGGATGGGCCAGCGTCCCAGAATAGAAGGCAGATATATATTTTTGTCGAGATTTAGTTGCTAAATGGGTGAAGCATCAAGCAATTGCCATAAAGCTTTTCTCTGAGTAATGCTCTTGTCCTTCTAGATTTGGGTGGCTATCTGACACAGTCTCTATTGGCTGAAGATCAAAGGGTAGAGGGAGACTGTGGGTCTGGCTGTGGTTTCCTTCCACCCTCTGGAAAAACAAAGCAAAGGCAAATATGACATCCCTCCCTGTGTGCTGGGTCAGGGAGCAGTTTGGGGGCTCAAGACAGGCAGGCTGGGGGATGCTGGGCTGGACTGCCCTTGCCTGTTGGGGCCATGCTGAGCCCATCCTGTCTGGCTGCAGTGCACGGGAGAAGGAGAGCATAGTGGGAACTGAGCTGTATCATGCCAGGTGACAGAGGAATCCTGGTGGAAAGGCTGATAAAGCGTCCTGAGAACTTGCTGGGAAGGACCATACAGTCTTTGGAAAGCTTTTAGGACATGTAGGATTAACATGCATGTATGTAGCTGATTCTTGGGACAAGGGTGTGCTAGAGTGCAAAAGTGCTCAGCTGAGGTCATTCCCAGCCTTCCTGCCCCTGTGACTCTCTAACCACAACCTTCTCCCTCTTTTGGGATGGGACTGGTCCTAAGCCCATGAAGAAGCCATGTTCTTCAAGACCTCAAGCTGTTTTGCAGGGATGTTACCAGGCTTGACCCCATCCACGTTTTCATCTCCCAGTGACAGCACTGCTATAATGAGTCTTTGCTTCGAGCTCCTCTGCCCCAGGGAAAGGCACTGTAGGCAGAGAAGTGCTATGGATGTTGGGATCTGTGGGCATATCCCAGAAGCCACATCCCTGTGCACTTTGAAAGGTAGGAAGATGGACAGGTAAAAAGCCAGACATGGTTTATGCCCAAAGACCAGACAGAATCAATATGTTCCCACAGAGTATATTGCATCTAATCTGTGTTTTCTGGTGGAAAATTTCTGATTCACTTGAAACCTAGGGCTGGATTTATTTGCAAATGCCTAGTGAGTGATAAGCAGGTGATTTAGTACAACATTTGTTTTGCACTGGAAAAAGAAATATATTAACCCTAGAGTGATGTTTTGTTTTTTTCTGTGACATTGGGAACGGTGAGTGCCCAGCAGGTCATGACAGAAGCAGTATCTGCCAGGAATAAACAATTGGCCCATCTCTTTCTTCTTGCAAAGTTTTTTGTTATAACTGGGAGGGATAGCCCAGAACTTCAGCCCAGGGCCCTTCCTGGCCAGGAGTCCTTCTGCCAAGGAGCTGTTCTGGGCTGATCTTGCTGTGGTGGCCTCGCTCATGAAACCTGAACCATTGGAGTGGTGACAGCATGGGCCAGGAGGGACAGGGACAGGACCTCCTTTCCCTGTTTTCTTTCCTTGCATTGATTGCCTGGCACCATTCCGCACTGCATCATACCTTTGCTTTTGCAGTGAATTACAGAAGCACTTGTTTTGTACCTCAAGGTAAGAACAGCACTTGGAATTAGCTCGAAGACTAAAACCAAAATGTACATCTGCCCCAGGAACAGTCTTTTTCCAGGATGTACAAACCCAACACCCCCTGTGAGCCTTGGTCCTGACAGCCTCAGCACGATACCTTCAGGAGACACCCCTCAGTCTGGCAGGAGAAGCTCTGCCCTCCACAGGCCTTGAAGTGTGCCAGTGCTCAATAAATCCTATTTGGCCCAAATTTACTGCAAGGCTCCATCTCTTCAGAAAAGCGTTGTTTACTTTCCTCCTGGCAGTGACCCAGCAACACGACGCTCCAACTGCACAGAACTGCAAGTGCAGAGTATTAAATTATCGCTGCTCCCTCGACTGACATGCAGAGTGGAAGTTACAACCGATCTGTTTTTCCATGGAAATCTATCATATTTAAGTATATCTAATTGAGTCAATCTTATTTGTACACGGGGACTGTTTGTCCTACTGCCTCTCTATTTGGGATTGCATTAAGGTCTCTCATCAGGCCCAGAGTCTGCAGCCTTACAGACCCATGCACATACCCCCACCTTCCAGCAACCTTTCTGTGATCTTTTCAGTCAATCTCCTCCTGGCTGTGTCTACCAAAAAAAATGAAACCCTCCAGCCTCCAACAGACTCTCAGCTCTCAAGTCTTTTTGTGGGCCCCAGAAAACCCAGCTTTTTACCTCTTATTCAAGGCAGGCACTAGTCGGCTGATTGCTTTCTGCATAGAGCACAGTCTCTTCTCCCAATTACTGTGACTGTTGGAGCTTTAAAGTTGATGATTTTATGTTGTTGGAATACAAATTGATCATTAGAAACATTAATAATGGCTGCTTGACTTTATAATTAGCCATGTATCTGTATTGCACTCAGGAGCTGTTAGTCTTCAATGAACACGTTCCAAATAATCAATTTATATTTAAATAAATTGACACGCAATAGCTATCTTAATCAATCTAAATCTAATTCCTATTTAGGAACCTCTGCTTTACCACTTATATTTTTTCTTAGGAAAGCAGCACTTGGGTTTGGTGGATCACAGACTTTGCTTGGGATTTGGAGCCCCAGAAGGGCAGAGTGGGAGAACAGGCAACAATCTTCTCCCTTGCAGCTTCCCAGTCCATCAGGTACAGGGAAATTCTGATCATGATAGTGGAACTGCGGGACAGAGGTTTAGGTCTTCTGTTGCTTGTGTGAATTATTGGATATTTCCAGCAGTTAATAAGTTGCCTTGAATCTGAGTTCATTAAAAATTAACTTTCATTTTTCCATCCACAAAATTTAAAATTATTTGCTAGTATTTATGATAGCTTGATTTAAAGTTGTTGGTCACTTCATAGATTTGATGAGGTAAAGGTTCTCCTGGCTTATTGGCACACCTGATCACATTTCAGGTAATAGGCATATGAGGAAGCTCACAGCAGTCACTGCTGATGTGCAGGTGAGATGGCTGCAGGGAACTGGGAATTTCAAGCTGAATTTGCACTGCAAAGTTTGGATCCTGTCTGTCCTGGGCAGGTAAGTTCTGTGATTCAATCTCCCACTCATGACAAGAAGATTATAATTTTCAGTACCTTGAACCTTCTAATTTACCTGTTTGGGATGAATAGTTGAATGCGGGTGAGTGAAGAACCACGTATCATGCCTGCTAAAACTCAGTTATCAGATTTTATCAGTAGAAGGAATTGCATTTTTATGCCTTTTTGGACTGTCAACCTTAATCATCCCTTGCTCATTTGTGTGGGTATTGAAGACCTTATTATTTCTGGAGATGAGAGGATCATTCCTCAGCTAGTGGACACTCTCTGTGACTTTGCTAAAGCCACATTAGCAAGCAGGGGGCAGGAATAACAGTGATGCAATTCTCTTTTGGGGAGTCGTGTGTTTTTTCACTGGCAAAAAGGAGGTGACATTTTTACTGAGCACAGTCAAAACCTGAAGAAATTATTTCTCCCTAAAGGACCAGAGTAGGTGTGAATGTCTCAGCAGTGAGCAAATACTCTTAAACCCCACCAGGGAGTTCTTGAAGGTGATGAAAATACTGTTTTCCACTGTTTTGCAATATGCTTTTATCCCTATGAAGCTCCTATGAAAACAGTCACACAAAACCCCCACATCTTGCTGCAGACTGATCTTATTTTTCTGTGTTGTCTTCTTAGTGAAAATAGATACACAAAATAATAGCACAAAAAAACCCCCAAACAGTTATGATGCCAATGGAGATTGCTAAACCCTGCACTGCTTGGGGTGGTTGGAGTGTTTTGAATGTTTTGCCAGGTGTGTGTTACAGTGTCCCCAGCCCTGATCACTCACTGAAAGACAAGTCAGATAAAGGAAAGGAGAGAGGAATGGAGGTACCCACATAGATATGGCTGGTAGGTCAGCCTCACCTGAGATCTGGGTTAGCTGGAATGGTAAGAGACCTGGGGGACATTTCTCTACTATTACAGGTGTTTGGTTGCAAAGGTTTGTCTGGCCGTGGTGTCCTGGCCCCTGCCTCTTGTTCAGGGACACCTCCCAAGATAGATGGAGCTCTGTCCTTCCCAAAATAAGGGAGGTGCCTTGCTGGGCACGAGCAGCACTGGAATTGCCAGAAAGGAACCGAAAAACTGCCAAATCTCAGCTGAGGAGAGAGAACCCTCGTGGGGCCCTGTTAATAGGGAGCTGTTAGGGACTGCTGAACAAAAGGACTTGTCCTGCAACAGTACAGTAGGCAGGGAGAGATTGGGTTTATTTGACTGTGTTTCATCCAGGTCTGATGGGGTTTTTTTCCACTTTGAAAGTTCCTTTATTCTCTTTTGTGTTTCCACAGAGCAGCTGCAGCATTTCAGGGCTCCTGGGGTGTTTTTGTGCACACAGTGGAGAGGGGTCCAGACCAGGGCTGCGATGGGTTCACACTACATGCCAGAAAACTTCCCCCAGCCTCATCCAGTGAACTTTAAACCTCCTCAGATCAACACCTAAAATCATTGCAAGATGTCACAGTAGGAGAGCAGGAAGGACAAAAGGCAGAAACAGTTTTGTACTACTTTACAGGTAGAGGGAATTTGTTAGGTGAGAATGGTCATGTGGACATATCCCAGTGGCTCTGCCAGATTTAACCCTGACATGGGAGCAGCCTAGGAATAATACATGTTTTATACAAGTTTTCATTGTTAGTTCTTTCCAGAAAGATTCTTTATCTGGTGGGGTTTTGTTCACTGAAGCTCTTTGTTGCTGCCTTTCGTTTTCACCAGTAATTCTTCCTTTCCAATGTCCAGTTGTTGTCCATCCTTATTACCTGAAGCCATTTGGGTGGCATCCATTTTTACTTCTTTAAAAAAATTCCACTAACTTTGCTAGAGGCTGGATCACATCCTATTTAAAATCAACAGAAAGGCTTCAATGAGCCCCAAACTGGACCTAAAATTGTTGCTTCCTTTCAGATTTCTCAATATGCTATTTGCCTCCTAGCAACCACCGTTTGCAGGCAGGGGTACAGCAGTATTAAGCTCTCAGTTGTGTGCCACAACTGGCATCCCAGTGCATCCTGCAGAGCTTTACAAAGCCCTCAGTAGTGTCAACTCACTCCACTTGCTGTAGGTGTCATTTAGACACAGCGTTATACAACACTCTGAAAAGCAAAGGGAAGTTCTGTCCTGCAGAGGCTGTAAGAGGAGGACGGGGAGTGCTACAGGTGTGATTAATACCCCAGGAGTGACAGAAGTACCCAGAGGATGTTTGGGCATCTCCTGTGGTTTTACTGCCTGGACTATCCCGAGTTCTCTGTTGGAGCTGCACGTTGTGCATCGTCTCATCCCAGGTGCAGTTTTGCAGTCCTGCTCTTTGACAGGTAATTTAGTGCCTTTTTCTTCCTTTAATTGCAGCAATTAATCACACTCCCTGCCAGCTCATCCTCACTAATATACCCTGATGGTGAATGTCACTCGTTTCAGGTAGGACAAGGTGAAGCTTGCCTGCTGGGAGCAGTGATTTTTCCGTAAGGACCTGGGAAATGCTCTCAGCTGAGTCAAGTCTTTGGGTTATTTTGGCTTCCTTCTGCTTCCTTTCCTCCTATTTTTGCATGTCCATTCCATAAATTCAGTTCTTGATTAGCCGAATTGCATCAATTGTGGGTCTGTTTGGGGAGAATCAAGATCTTCCATCTTCATCTGTTTGGGAGGAAAGCTGTGTGTTATTCCAGTGGGGCTGGAGAACCAGCCATGCTCATGCAGATCCATCGGTGGGACATTTCCAATGAGCATTTACGGCTCAGGCTGACTTCTCTAGCTCTTCCTTAAGGAGCTCACAGTAACAGACATCTCACAGGGTTTGGATAAATAACCTCCATTCTGGAACATCCTATTTGAAAGTTGCCAGTGACTCTTCTGTGTTTGTTACCTACTAATTTAAAATCTGAAGGACTTTTTGCTCATAGTATTGGTGAGGTGATTCAAGGTTATTTAGCTGTCGTGTTTCATGAGAATCCCAGTTTTCATTAAATAACAGGAAAGAAGTAAATATTTAGTGCACTAAACAATTCCAAAAAGATGATTACCTGAACATGTAAAGCTGCAGGGCCAAAATTCAGGAGGCAATTAAAGTCTCTGCCACCTTCAAAACTATCGTTCAGTTATTATTTTTATATGTCAAGATGCTTTTAACGAACTCCTGAATTTTTAGAGCCTGGAGCAATTCGGTTGGGAGGAATTATAGTTTCAAGCTGCAACACACCTTTGGAATCTTCTCTAGTTTAGCTGAGAGGGATAGGATGCACTGGAGATCAGCATATGTGTGTGGGTTTTTGTACACTGCATATATAGATATTATCCCATCCATTTTATTTTAATTGTACCTATCTTGCTAACTGGACAGTTTGGAAGGACCACATGGATAATTCAGGAAGATAAAAAGTTTAAGAGTAATGGCATAAATATACAGTGCATTTTACTGGTTCAACAGTCATAATATCTGGATCATATAAAAATAGCTATTTAACAACAACTGTTTCTCCCACAGCAATTAAGAACCTATGAAAGTTGAAAGATGATGAGCATCATATAATTGGTTTCTGCAGAGTCTAATGAGACTCTATTTTCTCAGTAAATAGAATATTCTCTTTCTTGAGAATAGAAAGAATAACTGATGATAAATATTTATAAGTGACTCTTATCTTTCTCCTGTCATGAAGTTTTCATCAACAAACTACCCTTAAAAAAAAAGAACAACAACCCACAACAGGTACTCACATTAGAAATGCAGCTCATTTCCTACTGTTTAGTATTTATACTGCAGTGGTGCCCAAAAGACCAAATCCAAGATCTCATGCTTCGTATGCCAAATTGCTGTATGTTCTGATCAGTTGATAGTGAAAGTCCAGGTAAATGTAAATCTAACGACACACTGGTGTCCAAATCTGTCACAGAAAGGTGCCTGGGCATCCCCCATGGTCCTGATGGCCATGGGGTTGGACTGACAAGCACTAAGTCATCTGATGAGGCCATTTCTTCAAGGATGACAGTCAACCAAGCCGTGAGAGCTGGACAATGCAACTCATGCCTGCTCTGGGAGAAAATCCTGGAATAATGCACCATGGAGCAACAGAAGCAATCTCAGGGTTACACATGGCTTTTCTTAGCTACTTGCTCAGCTGTTTACTGTGCTTTATCACTGAAGTGGTTTGGATGCTACACAGCACGAGTGGTTTGTATCAGGGCACGTACGTGTGTGCATGTGGAGGAATGAGTCAGCTACAAGATGTCAGTAAGTCAAGTTTTTCTTCAAAGCATCGTTCTTCAGTCTGATTGTACACAAGTTTTAACAAGAGACAGCATACATTTCCCTCAGTAGACAAAAGCCCTATCTGGGCTTTGTTCCCAACCATCTACATTGTGATGTGAAGCACAACATCCTTGAGCTGCTGTGCATGATGGGGCAGAGTGAGCTGGGAGTCTCAGGCTTCAGGCACCACCTCCCCAGTCTGCTGCCCATAGAGTACCCCTGATAACCAAAGCCCCATGGTTTTGGAGAGAATTCTGTAAACTGGAACACCCCTAAACAATGCATCCTCTAATCACCGCCTTATTTTATTTCTGTAATTCCACTTAAGGTTCCTTATATGGGTTTTGGGGGATGCATTTTCTGTAATAATTCCAGGCATTACTGGAGACACACTTGAGAGCCATTTTGGCCACGGCATGAGCTGTTCATGTGCAGTCTGAACCTTTTGTCAACATGGATTGTACAAGACACTCAGGTAAGATCTCTTGGCTTGATCAGTTGAAGATAAATATTGGTATTTCAATTACCTTTTAAACTGCACTTGCTGAGATCCCCATGCCTGGCTTGGGTATTAAAGCACGGATTGCATCTGGTTCTGCGAACACATAATTTTGTCTGTTCAATGCATATAATAGCTTATACTTCCATCCCTGGGTAACCACCTCTGCTTTAAAGAGTGACCCTAAATTGTATTTACACAATAAATTAATGTGCAGCTCCTATGGAGAAGAAATTGCTTCAAGGAACCTGAGTAGGTGCAATTTTCTCTGCTCTTCTTCCATGATGTCGATCATAAATAAGTAGCTATGAGTGCTCACAGGGCAGTGCAAGGGCCTCTCACAAGCAGTTGCTTTTACAGCTCTTTTACGGCTTGGTGTTGAGGAACTAACGGTTTGAAGTGAAACCAATGGTGGTTGTAAATACATCTCTTTACGTGACTGTATCTTCATTTTTTCCCCAGGAATGAGATGACGGCAAAACACAGATTCCCGAAGCACCTTCTTTTGAAGGCAAAGGTGACCTCTTTTCAACTGCCATGACTGCAAGGCAAGTTTCTTTATTTGAGAGGGAAGAATTCATACTTGTCACCAGGGAAAATTTTAAATGCACAAGAAGTGTCTCACGTAGTAAGAACTAAACTGCTCTTTCCTGAGGCATATGCTTAGATAGGATTTTCTCTAAAAAAAAGAGGGGTGAACATCACATGCCAGATGTCTTCTCAAACACACTTGCTAACCAAGGTCATGTTAATTCTTCTGGGTTCAAAACAATTTTACTTACAGGATCAGGGATTATTATTTCACTAACACAGAATAAAAGGTGCAGGTCTTAAAAGCAACAGATGAAATTTTTTTTGGTAATATTCTGAATGGAAATGGTATTTTCTTCTTAGAGGACAATGAATGAAATAAAACATCACTAGTGCTGCTGATCTGTACATTTACTGAGAGCAGGGACATGGGAGAACAGGGAATGAATGGTTTAACCTCCTCCTACTCCGTTGTTATAGTGAGACTGGAGGAGCAAATGCAATTCTGCCTCCCACATCTCAGAATGGGTGTTGCAAAACTGGAAAAGATTATTCAAAGAGCCATAGTAAAGATCTGGGGGCAGGAAAGTAAGATTTACAGAGTTTATCAGGAAGATTTCAGCCTTGATTTGATTACAGGGCTTACATATTTTCATGAGGAATAAATATTCTATACGTACTATTCCATCCAGTGCCTGTAGGCATAGCAAGAACCGATGTCTGATGGTTAAATTAAGAACGATTTTGTGTTTTAAATAGCACACACATTTTCACTAGCGGCTTGGTTAGCCACCAAGAAAAACAAAGGAAAGCCAAAAGAGATAGTAGGTAGTCTATTTTGATGCCTAAAATCATGGTAATGAGTACCTTGAAAGTATTAAAAACAGACATTGGCAGCCAGTCCTTCCCCAGTGGAGCGACCAGATGTGGATCTCCCACCACAGGGACGATGCCCCACGCAACCTCCAAGCGCTCAGCTGAGCTGTCTGTGTGTCCATACACCGTGTCCAGGTGTACATCCAGTCCAGCTCCACGCGGGCTGGGTTACAGCAGAGGGTGCTCTGAGCTCGCCGTGGTGGGACAGCCCACGCTCCGCGCTCCCAAGGAGTTTCCCCCGCGAACTGTCCCAGGAGGAGCAGGCTGGCTGACCCTGTGGTCAGGCTCCTGAGCGCGGGCTCTTGCGCCTGTGAATTTAATCACTGCGCGAAGGCCGGGGCCTTGGGAGCTGCCGCTGCCCGTTTTTCTTGGCTGGGAAGCTGGAGCAGAGCCGTGTGTGCGATTCCCACCGAGGGTGGTTATGTAAATACTGCTCTCACGATAGTTCACTAACGGAATTAACTAGCCTGGGAGGCAGGGGCGATATTCCTCTAATTCGTCCTCCACGGCCCTTTTCCCGCCACGCTGTCGGTAAAAGGACATTCTTTTATCAAAGCTCTGACAGGACTTTTAATCAAAATGATCCATTTTAGAATAATTTCTCATTTATGCTTCCTGTTTCTCTTTCTCTCCCTCTCTATTTTTTTTTTTTTTTTTTTAACTTTTCTCACCGAAGAAAAAGGAAAAAGGGCAGGGAGGAACATTGGGAAAAAAAACATACTCATTTTCCGCTTCTGTTTTAAAAAAAAAAAAAATTGGAAAACTTTCAAAATCTCTGAAGCACTGCTTGTGAAAATTTCCCAATTTCAAAATCAGGGCCTGGGGGAGAAGTCTTCCAGCCCAATCCAGCCAGTTCTCATATAATTTTAAAGGTCATTAATATTCAAGCTGAGGATGGAATACTGGAATAGCACCTCCTTCCTGAAAGATGCAGGGGAGCAAGCTTGGATGACATGGCAAAGGAGCACGTGGGAAGCAAATCACTGCTTATTTTCTCTTCCAGAGGACCCACCCTGCAACATGGGGTTGGGAACGGGGGAAAGAGAAGGGATGCTTCCCCCAGGTCCTGCAGAAAAAGGCAAGGGGTTGGGCAGGGAGAGAAGTCAGTCTGCCACAGCTGGACTCTGGGGGTCCTCTCTGACTGCACGAGGCTGCTGCGTGGAGATGCTGATGTCCTCGGGGGAGCAGTGCCATGAACGTGCTCCTTGGCATTTGGAGTGTGGCACACTGTCAGCTGCGGTTTGTTAGTCGTGCTGGGTTCCCTGCCCTTCCAAATCTTCAAAGAAAGAACTGGTATTTACTCTCTGACAATTTATTTGTCAGAGGACTGTTCTTAAAATACTGTGGTTTATGTGCAAAATATCGTTTATGTATAAAATAGCATTGAGGCTCTATTGGGTCCTGAGTTGACCTCTGCCCAGCCCTCAGATCCTTCAGCTTCTCATTTGATGTGCAAGACATGCTGCTGCCCCTCTCCCATATAGCCCACAAAGCTTACTTCCCAGTACACATACCTAATTTGTAGCTAATACTCTCATTGTGGCTACTTTAATAACAGTATAGATTTTTTCCCAAATGAGATGCACATGTGGCTCCCAAGCCAGCATTCTTCTGTTTCAGATTAAGCGTATTTTTTTTCCCCAAGATGCCACATCATACATAATTTTCTCTAATCTTTTCTATTGATTTCATTCTTAGCCCTCATCAAAACAGTGTTGGAGCAATCGAGGAGCAGATTGTGACCTACCTTGCAGAGAGGAAAAGGGAAAGAGGAATCTACTTAGACCGTTATATTGACCCTCTGCTTTGTAGGCAATAGCCCTGGATCAGAGGAATATTAGCCAAAGAACACCACTCCCAAGGGTGGGAGTCCTGGCTATTTTCCACCCTGCTAAGGCTCCTAGAAAGCGTATCTCTCCCTTGGGACACAGAGCTTCTAGGTGGTACCATCTCCTTTCAGGACAGGCTGGAAATTCAGAAGATGCCTGTGACATTCTTGCAAGACCACAAGCAATGAGTACAGTAAGGACAAGCCCCAAATCTTGAAAGGGAACAAAGTTATAACTCAACCAGCTGGAGCTGAAAAAGGCCACTGGCTCAGCTCCAGAAAGACTGGTATGTTTTGATGTTTGTGGAATATCCCCATGTTTCTTACCAGGACACACTGCTGGGACAAGATCATGCCAGAGCAAGTTTATGGTGCTCATCTCCTGGGTTTGACTGCAGCAGAAATCCCTTGTGGTTTCTCTACATCTGTGTGAAATTACTAAGTCCTGGAACACATGAAAATTAATAATAAAAATAAGAAGCTTTCCTTCCACCCCCCATCACCTCCTCCCACTGACACGATTTAAAGATTTAGAATCAGTTTGTACAGAGGCCAGAGATTGGAATTACGATTGTAATGTTTCCATTTAGGACAAGGAAATTGAAGTAGAGCAATTAATCAATAGCAATATGGGAAAGTAAAGACTGAGACACTTAGAGCTTGCATGCTTAGCTGCATAAGGGGAATTTTAGAAAACTTCTGTCTTTTACTGCTCTTTTAAGTTTTATATTACCAACTTTCAAGTACAGAGAGAACAGTGCTTTGTGCTGCACTACTTCACCCCCCATTAAAAACCCATTCATTTACAGGGAGCGGATACTTAATTATGAATAATCCCAAAGTGTTCCACTGACTGTTGTACAAACTGTGCACTCAGGCCCATTTCATACAGCCATGAAATGCCATCATCCCTCAGGTGAAACAAAGCAACTCTTCAGCAGCACAAAGCAAAGCTGCACAGCAATTTGGGGAAGGAAGTGAGGAATAATGGATTCATTTGAAACTGCAGGGGGATTTTAACTATGCAGAATGCAATTACCAGAACTGGAGTTTATCCAGGACACTGGGGTTAAGACCCTATCTATTACAAAAGATGCAACAGAACTGCCAGCATCCTTCCCCTCATTTCCTACGTGTTACCCACTGGGGTCCTGAGTACACACTGAAAGCGGCCAGTCCTGTTTGAATTGTGAAAAGTGATGGGACCTAAGGGCAAGGTGCAGAGGAAAAACTAATATTTCTCACTGACCAGAGCTTTCTCTTTGCACATGATGCAAAGGGCTTTGTACTGGAGAGAGAAATGAAGGGCTCTTGAGTGTGTGACTCCATCCAGAGCCACCAAACCATGGGCTCCTAAAAGAGCAGTGTGGCTTCACAGCCTAAATTTGGTCATCAGTACCTTAAGCCAGAAATAGAGTATTTCCTGACCAAATTAGGCTGAATTCATTTTAATATCTAAATACTTCTTAATTTGGATCAGAAATCCCATATTTCAATGGAGACAATAAACCAAGGACAGTATCTCTAGCATCCTGATGAGCGGCACAGAGCAGCACCACAGCACAGGAAAAAAGACTTAAATCTCCTCGGTGTGGTATATGTTAGGAGCTTTGCTGAACTGTTTGAGTTTTGGATAATCCCATCACCTCCTGAGTCCAGTTCCCATTGGACCCTCTGCTACCTTTCAATTGTAAACATACAGTCCCTTCCCATTGTTTAATAACTTCATTACAAATAACCAAAGCCCTTTCTCTTGGTGCATTTACTCCCCAGAGGAAAATTAGCTGCTGCAAGCTGGTTTTTAAAGGAGAGAGGAGCAGGGGGGAGCAGAGCAGTAAAGCCTGGCCCAGGCAGGGGTTGAGGGGCAGAGATGTTGCTGCTTTGCAGCATCGTGTCCCAGGGACTGTCCCTGCCTCCCCTCTCACTGCAGGCAAACAGGCAGCATCGGATCTGCAGAGGAGGAGGAGGAGGAGAGGCAATATTTTGTCGAATATGTGTGTATTTTTAACTCCCACAAAAATACCAGCCGTGAAACTCTGGGAGCAGCATTTTTTAACTCGGCACAAAAGGCAGAGTGTATCTGGAAAGCTTTCAGCTGATTTGTGAGATGCAAAAGTCAGTATTCAACACTTCTATTTCTGGACATTTAACTGATTACATTAAAAGTCAGTAAGTCCTGCATCTTTTTGCATAAAGATCCAGGTGTTAAGTGTGCTCAAAGCTAGAAACACCTGTCCTATATCCCCTCCATTTACTGTTGAGAGTGTTTAAGTCTTATTTAAACGCATGTAGTTTGATGTATATAAATATTGTCATTTTCACATGGCTGTTGAGAACAGACAAGTAAATAAACAAGTAACCATCACAAAAAATACATAACAGAATCCCCTTGCCAACTCGGAGGTGCTGGTGGAAATGTCCCCAGTCACTAGTGAAACCCCAATAAATAACATTTCAGTCTTGTAAGTGCAAATCTTTCTAATAGAATCTGGATATTTCATGCCCTGTGCCATGAATCAGTGCCCCTGATGAGTGGCATTTGAACGGCTGGACAAAAATATTAATCAAGATTAAATCAAAAGCAGAATGCTGCATGTGAAGGCAGTATTAGCCAGGATGCTTTCCTAGGAACGAAATCACTCAGAAGTGGCTTATAAATCTGGGACGTGGCTTAGCTTGATGTGAGGAAATGTGACTGGTATGGATTTTCAGGTTTTATTGTGCATAGATATTGCGTATGATTAAGTCTTTCTGCTCCTGCAGAAAGTATCAGATTTCAGGCCACATGTGCCTTGTGCCTTCATCTAGCAAATGCACTAAGTGATGATGCTGGGCTGAAAGACAAGTCTCCCACCCCTCCTGCAACAACATGTGGCAGAGCAGTGTCTGATTTATAGCAGCAGAAATGCAGGGAGGATCACAAAAACCAGAGAGAAACCTGGCGAGATCAGACACCACTGGTGAATTTACTCAGTGGATGAGGGACATGTAAAATCTAGGAAAATAAGCCTTACTGGGATCTAGTTTTACTCCATTTTAGCTGACATTTTCCCTTGTGGTGTCTGACTGAACTGAGCCCTGTGTGTATTCTCAAGCAGATTGGAACTGACAGTGGTCTGATAGCTACTGCACTGAGGATTGGCTCAATCATCGAGGATTTATCCAGTTTTTCTCCTGTATTTATTGACCATTAATGAATCAGGACTTATTCCTTGCAGACACTGATTGAGTCACTAAGCTGTGTCTGTGAAACAACCAGGAGCAATTCTCAGAAATACAGGAATATACTCTTGCCAACATCAACAGGTAAATTAAATATGTATAAGACATGGCCTATGTATCTAATGCAAAATAATGCTCTGTTTCAAATTCATCCTTAATATCCTTTCTTAAACTAGCCTCAAATATTTTTTACACGTAATATTCCTGTCTGGAATATTTTCCAGCTTATTTTCTCTGACTCTTCTCCAGGGGAGCAAAGATTTGCATAACATTAGGTCGAAAGCCCGTCGAGGATATACTACATGGAAATTTTGTAAAACAGACTCATCCTCTGGCTGTGAAGGAGAACTGGGCTTGGAGAGCAGCTTTACAAAGGCACCAAAAGCCAGACAATACTCGGAGGTTCTGCTTGAAACCAACAGTGCCCAACAGAAAATGTGAAAGCATTGAATAGTGAATAGTTAATACTATAATATAATAATTGTCCCAGCACAGCAGACATTTAGACTTTAATTTAGTGGCTGTACACCTACTACTCACTAACAGAGCACACCTTGCTATCCACAAGTCCCATCTCTCAGCATGGATAAAAATTTCTACTTGGGATAAATTTTAACTTTTAAATAGTGAATAATATATACTTTTTTTGCAATTCTGCCTTTCATAAAAAGACCAATAACTTCAGCTTTTTTAATAGCCTTCATCATTCAGCAATCATGCCAAGAGGATTAATAGTAATAGCCATATTTTATTATTTTTATAGCAGGTTGTAGGGGAAATGATTGTTAGCTTCTGTGTCAAATGAAGGTCACTCTGGCCACCACCTGTTCTAGGGAAACTTCAGTGCAACTTGAGGTAACATCATTAATGAGGAAGGGGAAAAAACAGCCTTAAAAATTCAGTGTACAAAAAAAATCTGCAATGCTCAGGTAAAATCAATAGCACAGCGTGAAAAATGGCATAGGAAGTAAAATAGCTGATCTGCTGGCTCTTTCAGAAATACTGCATCCCGACCTGAAGTTTCAACTAAAAGAAATAAAAGTTTTACTCCTAAACTTGTGTTCATGTTTTAATGAAACCAATCTGACCAAAAAAGGTCCAAGTCACTTACTTCTTCCTCCTGCTTGTGTTTCTTCTCTCTCCTCCCTGACTGGTTTTGTTCAGGTGCTCTGGGAGCACAAGCACCCCAGTGCACTGCAGTTGGAGAGTGAGACTTTTGTGGTGCTGGATCCTGATGGGATGGGGGAGCATCATGGGCCACAGCACAGTGCAGGGAATTTTGTTGGGGTTTGGGTTTTACTAATTTTTTTTTTCCAGGATTTGAGGTCTGTCTGCTCTGGAGTCCAGGATAAATATGTTCCCAGTGCTGTAGAGGAAAAGATGGAGCAGGTGGGAGCAGCATTGCTGGTGAACATCACAGACTAAATAAGATCTAGGGTATTTCTGCTGTGATGTTTGGGGTCATTCACCCCAACACAGCAACTCACTGTACCTCAGAGAGCATTTTGCTGCTATAAGATGGTTCAAGTTCTTCTAAACACAACTCCATTGTGAATGCTCACACTAACACCTGTGTCTGCTTTTGAGGCCAATGCTCACACTAAACACCTGTGAAGAATTCTGGGGTAATTTTCCTTCCCCCTGTACGTAGAATAATTTAGGTTGGAAGAGACCCCTAAGATCATTGAGTCCAACTGTTAACCCAGCACTGCCAAGCCACCACTAAAACATGTCTCTAAGTGCCACATCTACATGTTTTTTAAATTACTCCAGGGGTGGTGACTCCACCACTTCCCTGTGCATTCAGCCTGAGGGGCAGACTCCTGTGTTTTCTGTCTTAGTTTGTTTTGAAAACGTGTATTTGTAGTCTGAGTCAACTGGCCTCCTCAGCTGAAGACAAACTGCTTGAGTTGATTCCTCTGCCAAACCCATCAGTTGCACAAGGTGCTGATAAGAAAAGGGGCCACAGCAGATTCTCATGAGTGCCTGGTAACCACATGTGCTCTCCAGCCTGATCAGGAGATTTTAAATGGAAGAAGAAAGAAAGGAGTTGTATGTGGTTCCCTTAGTCTGAGGAAGCTGGTCTATGGAAGAGGTGAGGATGTGCTCAGCACTGCCAGCATCATCATCTCAGCAGGATGGTAAGTGAAGGCTGCTGGTTATACAGCCCTTGCTTTGTACCCAGTACTAGATCAGCTTGAATTGTGTGAAGCCTGGTGCGTGATTAAATCAGGGAAGTTTGTGGCTGCCACATTTGGGTTGTGTTCCACAAACCACGCCTTCTCTTCTCTTCTCTTATCAAGTATGGTTTTGCATGTCCTGCTACCAACTAGAATTTTTATTACAGACCCTGCTGAATTATAGGGCAATGCAGGGGTGAGGGGAGAAACAATGTAGTGGGCATGCCAGAAAAGAAATTAATCTTAAAATATGTTGGGGTGAAACAAGGATTAGAAGAGGATAGCAGTTGTCTCTTTATCTATAGGAGTTTTTCCCCCACCCAGAATCAATCTTGAGAATCTTCCTGCGTTTTCCAAAAATAAAGGGTTTTTTATATCCAAAACACTTTGGAGTTATTTCGTCTCCTGTTTAACTCCTGGCTAATAATTTCATCTTTCATTTCCTCCTATTGTTCACTCTGGCATGCATCCCATCTATTATAAACCCCAGATATCATGAAGTAATTTTTTTAGATTTAGGGAGAGGGAAATAAGAGTCAGCTGGTTTGAAGTAAGGTTTTTATAGCAGCACAAGTTCTGGAAGCATTGCACAGAGACTAGTATTAAAGAAATGGCTCCATGGAAGGAAACTGGAGTGAGGAGACAAAGCAGCCCT
This sequence comes from Lophotriccus pileatus, assembly GCA_035583135.1. Classification (NCBI taxonomy): domain Eukaryota; kingdom Metazoa; phylum Chordata; class Aves; order Passeriformes; family Tyrannidae; genus Lophotriccus; species Lophotriccus pileatus. Next base: position 6,339,620 of record JAWWES010000024.1, read on the forward strand.
GGCTTTCTCTAAGAGCTGTATTACTGCCAAAGCAAGGGTAATTGCTCCTATTTAGGACTCTAATACAAAATGGTGCTTTGCAGACACCAAGGAGAGATGTGAAGTAGCCATTGGACAAATACTCATGAGAGCTTGGCTTTTCTGAAAATCTCCAGCTAATTACTGTACTGAAGCAGTTGGCTGCAAAGCAGCATTTTTAGAAAATGAAAATGTCTGTAAATGTGGCTTTTGGCTCTGTGTCTGCACACATGATGACACAAAGTGCAGTCTATCAGCTGGACTGGGGTACGTGTTTCACATCAGGGACTGGGCCCAGCTCATTGCATCTCTAGGTGTTGTGCTATTTCCACACCTTCCTTCTTTCTGCTGAGAGAAACTGCTCTAAGATTTTATGTTCCTTTTGTCTTGTGAAAGTGGATCAGATTCCCAAAAATATCGGCAAAACCTGGGGTAGAAATCCTGTCTGAGAGTGCTGAGTGTAGCATTGCAGCTCTGCTAAAGACCCCATCTGGATCACTTTTCCCTCCTATACCCATACCATAATGCTTTATCTACCACAATGCAAAAAGGTGTGTGAGTGCTCTTTGGCCACTGAGCAAGGGCAGGATGATTGGGCTTTCTGGAGGACACATAAAACTGATCCTACTGGCAAAGCTACAGAGGAAGTAGGTGGAAGAATAGGATGTGCAAATACTGGGGGTTTATTTGCACTGGTGGTCCTCATTCAGTTCAGAAACAAAACGTATAGCATGTGGGAGATGGAATAAAATTGACCCAGGAATCCCAAATCATAAGAAGGACTCTACAGGAAACTGGAAATTTCCTGGAACAGGAGATCTGCTTGCTCTCCTGGACAGCAGAGCCATCTTGGTCTCACTGTGGACTTTCTTTCCTTGCCCGGAGATGTAAGGGGGTGCCTTATAACCTGTAATGCTCGTAGCTGGCTATGCATCAATGTCTAGAATTCAAGGTTAGTTAGAGAATATTTTTATAAATCGTGGATTCATCTGACCTACCTCAGGCTCCTGAGCCAGAAGGAAGGCTGGTGCTTTGCAGGCATCACCTGCTGTTGTGGGTTTGAACATTATAAGAGTTATTCTTCCAGTCCCAGGGAGCCTAAAGCTGTTCTTGAGAATATCACTCACAGGTCACCTCACCTCCTGCACCAAATGCAGTCCTGACAGGAACTGAAGGTCAAAAAATTTCTGTTTGCTTTTTCTGAAGAATTTTTCATGGAAAGGCTGTAGGAGGGCTGCTGCAGAGGAAAACTCAGGTTTAGAAAGGGAATAAGAACCATAATGATAAGCAGTGCCTCAACTAGGTCAGTCCAAGGTCCTACTTCATGTGACTGTGGGATATCAATACCAGAGGTAATGGTGAAGGTGTCAGAAAAAGATGGAAGATGCCTCAGAGAGGGTTAGGAAATAAACAACCTGTGATGTGTATTGTAGACTAGATAATCACTTCTTTCTCTCATCTGTCCAAAATATTGACAATGAATTGAAGTCTGATGCAACTTGGTTTAAATACATGTTTTCATATAGAAGTACCAAAGGGATAAATGTTCATTTCTCCCTGAAGAATTATTAGGGCTAATAACAAGGGAGGTGTGACAGCTCTGTTTTACACCAGCTGTCTGAACCTCTTTGAGGGATACAGGAATAACTTTTTGTGTGGCATATGCTGTGATGAGTTGCAGATTGATGGTTCACTGTGCCAATGTGCTGTGTGTTATTAACGACCTCTATTTCCAGCAGCTCCCTAGGACTTGCACTCACTGCACTGCTCAGGTGTAATCCAAAATATCTTGAATCTTCCAGCACTTTCAGTGACTCTGGTGTGCTTAAGATCAGTGTGCTAGGACATAGGCCTGGTCCCACAGATGTCAGTTTTTATACTGTACTGTTCTGGATTAATTGTTGTTCACCTATAGCTGTATTTTGGATTTAATGAACAGTTATGATGATAACCAGGTTCTCACCCTTTATGGAAAGGCAGCACTTCATAAATACCAAAATGTGCTCTTTCTGCATCTGTACTGGTTTCCTATGAATCTGGAAATGAAATTATATGGCTGCTTGTCTTAGGAGTGCAACTATTGAATAGCTATTGCTTAGAGGTGCATCCGAAATACATACTATGAGGAAAGGAATTCCATATGGTTGGGAAAAACACACGCCACACAGTGTTCCTTAAGAGAAGAAAGAGGGTATTTGCTCTTTTCTTATAGTATGAAGACAGAGCAGTGTCTGGTAAGAGAAGCAAGAATTGGCGGGTTGTCACCAACTGGGGCTCCCTGAGGATCCTTGAGGATGGGAGAAAATATAGATGTGCTGGTCTGAAGGTTCACTGAAGCTGTTATGTGGCTCTAAATCATAGTGGGAACAAGTCAGTGGTGAACAGACTCAGAAAGCTGACCAGAAGTCAATATTCTCCTTCAACTCTTCTGTTAGTAGCCAGTTATAAAGAAGAGGCTGGTCTGAGGCAGCAAAGAGTTAAAAACTACTACAAGAACTCTAGACAGATTAAACATTAAATTATTCTGACATTCATTATATTAAACAGTTAATTATTTACTAATGGCACCAGAGAGAGCACATGAATTCTCTAGATCAGAACAAATGCAGTGAAGCAGTCCAGGCTATTTTTAATAGTAAAGCTTTGGACACAGTGTGCTGAATCTGATGTGTCCCATCACTATGTGCATCATTTAAAGCTTTTATAAACAGCCATGTTTTTTCAGGAGTCAGACATTAGGCAAGCACTTGGGCAGCACCACGGAGGAATGACGTAGCAGGGTGATAAATGTTCGCAGAGATCCAAGCAGAGCCTTGAGATGGCCAAATGTTTGGGAAAACATAATCTGGGAAGGAGGGGTTGTTATGGGACTTGGAAGGCTGTATTGGCTGTGCCAGCAATGTGTAAAAAGAAAATTCTCTTGAGCTTCCAAGTTCCCAGAGTACTCCTGAGATCTGTGCCATTCAAAACAGGAGCAGGTTGCTGGAGAACCCTTTCAGGACAGGGGTAATGTATTTCATCTGCTACTTGCAGGAATGCAGCCATAGCAAACTCCTGCAAAAGTCAGGAGCTGTACAGAGGCAAGATGACACTTCTTCCTCTGTCCCATCGTGGCTGTGTGGAGATGAGGGGAATTTCCAACTGCATGTACTCATCCTTTCTGCTACAAGGCTGCTGCATTCAGTTTTTGTATGCTGGAGTGATGGTGTGAAAATCTCGTCAGAGTAATGGAGGGAGTGTTCTAGTATGTAAGTTGCCCTGTTCTGTAACTACCTGTACCTCCTGTTTAACATGAAAACAGCTCAGAACCCACTTCCTTTGAGATATTTCACTGCTGCTTGCAGTTTTCCTGGTGGAGGAGGGGGTGTATTTGGGTGAGAGGCTATGGTGGTTTAGGTTCCCTATTTTTCATCTTAAATCTGAGTTCTGGAGCTGACCTGCAATACAGTACAAAGATGACCTCTAAGGAACTAGTGCAGTTGATGTGGGACTCTGTATATGTGCTACATAGAGGACAGCAAGGGATGCTTTTTGGGAAGCTAATTGTTGTGGATCCTTGGAGGAGAGTCACTGGTTGCCCTGCAGGAAGGCAGTGCACCAAAAGCTAAAAAACCACCTCGTGTTCCCCATTACCTCCATGCAGGCTGCAAACCCTTTACAGCTGGGATGGACTTTTTATTGGTTTGAATGCAGTGTTCAGTGGAGTGGACCCTTAATCTCTAACTGAATCAGAGAGGCAAACTGAATATGAGTAACCTCAGAAAATGTGTTATCTAGCTGACCTCCAAATAATATTATTTAATAGTAGCAAAAATGCGCTGAAAAACCTTTGGAAAAAAACTACACGAAATATAAACAGTAACTATTGTTTAAACACAAAAGGGAAATGCAGAATTGATGTTCAGAGTCTGTTCCCAAGTGCTTTTGTCATAATTTGTTACAAGTGCTGTACACTCGCTCGACTGATGCAATTCCCATGGATGTCTTGGCAGTGCTTGAGTTACATCTTACCCCAAGGGAGCTGACCCTTGCTTCACTGACAGGGAGAAGAAAAGTCCCTCTCAGGGTTCAACAACCCTGTTCCAGTTTGATCATGTACTTTCTGATGACTTGCTGAGGTCATATGCCTTGACTTACCCAGTTCCTGCGTAATAAAAATTGGCAAACTTCTCTGGAGAGAGCCCATGACTCTGCACTTACTGAGCAGCATCAGACTGCCGAGCAGTGCCTCGTGTTTTGACAGCTCACACGATGCTATGGCTTGTTTCCATATGCTGGAGCAAAGAGAGATGTAAGGCAGAGAGGTCAAGATGGAACAGGCAGAAGGTGCTACCTCTCACCACGAAAAGCCATCCTAAACAATTCATCTGGGATTAGAAAGGTCACACTGTAGAGTAAATAAATTGAGTCAGCATCGACGGCAGTTCTTTCCTACCAACACAGAGGAAGAGAACATGTGTTCTTGAAGCGTGTGTCAGCACTAGTAAGGGTTTGGCTGGTGAAAGTGGAGTTTATAACTGTTGGCTTACAAAATGTGAAGATCAAAACTATATGGAGAGGGAATAAGTCAAATAATGAAGATACAGAAAGAGAAGTAACAATAAATCAAGTTGCAGAAAGGAACAAAATAGAGCTTAGGGAAGAAGACAAAAGAGAATAGTGAAGAGCATGATCAAACAGAAAAGAAATTAGAAACAATTCGAAGAGTGATGCTCCTTTTCCCACTAGATGCTCAGATCAAAATTAAAAACAAGGTGCTTGGAAATTAAGGTAATGAATGAAGTGGGGAATTGGGATTCTGTTGCCAAAAGAAGAAAAGCTTTCAAAGATCTCTAGGACAGAGAAACTGGAAAATGTCTTGCCTATACTGTTGTCAGCCTCTCTCTCTTCCCCACATCTCATTCCTGCACTGTTGTGTTGCTGCCTCAGTGTTTTGGGAAGATAATGGAGTAAGGAGAGGGAAAATAAAAGAGCTGAAATTTGACTCTGCATATTAACACAGAAATCAGAATGTTTAAAATTTTCTTCATTTTTTTTCTCAGCTGAAAGTTATGAAGAGCTCTAAATGAAAACTGAAATATGACATAACTAAAACTTCTTTCACGCAGTTCTCCCCAGATAGAACACTGCACAATGTCACAGGGCCATGCTTCCATCTCCTCCTTTCTGGTTACCTTTTTAAGCATATATACTGTGGAAAATCTCCACAAAAGTCTGAACAGGAGTGCTGTGCATCCTGTCATGGCTTTGTTTACACACAAGGAAATAGGGGCTTACACTAAGAGAACTCTGCTGCTGCCCTCAGTCCTTGAAGCAAGTTTCCCTTCAGCTGACATCTGTTGCTGCTGCTTAATGAATCCCATCAGCTCCATTGGCACAGAAGCCACGGGAAAAGTATTTCAAATATGGAGAAGGAAATGGATAATGTGGTAGGCACAGAGCACATGGGGAGGTTAGCTATCTCTCATCCAGTAGCCTGGCTTAGTTTTAGGAGCCATCCAAATATTTGCACCTCTTAAGAGTTTAACAAATAAATGTCTTTGCTGTGATGCAATGGAAAATGTGGCAGTGTTTCACAGGGATCCGCCTGAAAGAGAAGTTGTCAGGACTGGAATCTCTCAGGGCATGGCAGTGGGGTCTGGCAGTGCTGCCCCGACAAAGCTGCTGGTGCAGGGGGGCTGGTTCATCACAGGGTGGTGTCACCACAGTGTAGAAATGTCAGTGACAAAAGGGGCCTTGCAGCCTGAGCACGAGGACTGAAAAGTGATGGAGCAGTGAGGAAGAAAAGGAAAAACACAGAAGACTCACAGGAAAAGCAAGTGAGGTATTTTCTGTCTGGATATGTGCTGTGGTAATTGGCAACAGTCCTTTCGAGAATTAATAAATCCAAATACTGGGCGTGATAGTGGTTTTGAGATTTCTCTTGTATTAAGATAAAATCATTGGTTTTTTTTTTTTAAAATGAAACCCTGTATTATAAAACCAGACCTTTGCTTGCCCTGCCTCTGGGATAACTGCTGATATACTGAACCTGGGACACAGTAAAAGATTTGCATTTCATGAAAAAAATTCCAAATGGGAGATAAACTTAACAGAATCTGTGTCTACTTGAAACTCAGAGCACTCAAAAATTCACCATGTCCTCTGCTTTTCTATCCTCTCTGTTTTAATACTTATCCACAGCTCCATGTTCCCTGTTGGTTTCTTTTTGCCAAGTATGAAAACCTTGGCAAAACTACCAGTGATGCACTAGGACTCTAAAATAGATGGTTATTTTTTGGATGCTCTGAAAAGGCCATAAACTAAACTTGACTCTTTCTCCATATATTAAGCTCAGCTGCTGCTTCCCTTTCTGATCTAATCTGCAATCGAAGGTTGTCATATCCTGAATACTTCTCCACCTGGATCTTTCTGTGGCTTCCATAAAAAGTCAGGTGTTCTTACAGGGGAAATAAAATAGGCACATAAATCCAGCATGCCGTTCATTACAGAAGGCTGGATCCTGTATCATCCACCCCATGACAAAGTCTGAGTGGTTGCAGCAATACACCCTCACAGATTGCATCTCCAGAATATAAGCACCACAAACTTTGCTTTCTGGAATAAACGCCACAGTTGAAATGTGAAAATATTTCTGCAGACGCTGCAGTGTCACTGCAGTGAAGAACAAGCAGTGTTACTGATTCAGCTGAAATGCTTCTTGCAGAGCAAGCATCAAAGCAAGGCTGTTTTATCAGTTTACATACTTTGAGCAGAGAGTTTATTTCTTGTGTAATCCTCCCCAAGGCGCTCCGGTGGCTGAGCAGAACCCTTGCCAGAAGCGCCTGCTTCCTGCTCTGTAAATGTAATTTCTGTTCCCTTCCCTCTGTTTTTGGGCTGACTTCCGTGAGTTCTTTGTATGGGCTGTTGCTGAATCTGATATGTTTTATGAAGAAAACATGGATGTGGATTTTTAGAGGATTCCTGACTTCAGACAAAAATGGCTGATTTGCTTTGAGATGACTCTCATCTCATCATGAAAGTGTGCTGGAACAAGGGTTAATTTTTTTCCATGTGCAAGGATCACACCAGGACCAAAAGCTACTGTGTCTTGCTCAGCTGCAGGTCTGTAGCATTGCACTTGAGCCATCTGTTGTCAGGGCCTCTGGCTGTAAAAGCACCTTGGTAAAAGCAGTGAGCTGTGAGCAGTTTGAGATTGGTTGGTGTCTACCAGCCAGATCTGACTTTAGATAGTGCACTTTAATGGGGGGCTCCTGCAGCACCATATCCTTGGAGAACTCTCTTCTACTGTTTCGGCACTCTCCTCCTGATATTATGATGGGCAACTTATAAAGAGAACTTATACCCTGAACCCATAGTGAGGACTGTAAAAAGAAGTTTATTACCTGTATCTTTGCATTGATTCTTTGTGTGAACTTCCTGGGAGATGCATACCAAGACAAAGATGAAGCTGTTTTAAGGTATGGGTGAAGTGGGTTCATTGCTTTCAAGGGTGACATACCTGTCTCGTGTGGGAGCCAGTTGCAGTCCCAGCAGAGCAGGAGTTTAGTGCATAAAGGCCTTTCCCCTGTGTAATATTCACAGGTCACTGAATGGCTGGATGTTTCTGTCATCTTGCTTACAGTAAAACCTGAATAGTGTAGATTAAGTCATGCTAAGAGATGGGCTTGAGCACCAAGAGTGCCCCTGTCCTGTGGTCTCCTGCTCTGCTCCCAAAACCAGGGTGAGGTTGCCCTCAGATGTCTTGGTTTACACACAATTAATGCAGTGGCTCCCCAGAAATGATGCTGCCTAAGCTGAAAAGGGGTGTGAGTATGTGCTGTTACCTTGATTTCTTACTTGTGTTGAAGTAGGTGGTTGAACTTGATGACTTTAAAGGTCTTTTCCAACCTTAACAATTCTAAGGAGTCACCACGGTTTGGTTGCTGTGGGACTTGGATCCCTCTGGCGCTGCTGACAATTCACTCAGGAGGTGAGAAGGGTGCTCCCCATCCCCCTTTTCGGGCTGGGATCTGTTTTCACCTCTACTGTTGTTGTTCTCACCCCTGTTGCCACCTGAACTATTTCTCTCCAAAATGAAGCTGCTAACATCAATCTTCATCGTGCTGGCTAAGCCCATGTGGCAGTTTTGAGGAGGGAGAACAAGCACAGCAATTCTTTTTTTGGGACACTTTGTTCCTGTGCACAGGAAGTTGTAAAATTGCTGATAACGAGTTAGTTCATTCATAGCTGATGCCAGAAATGACTGCCTTCTGTCAAAGCCCTGCCTGAGTGAAAAGGAGCTGTGATTGAGTAAAGCAAGGAACTGACAGTTCTCTTTCAGTTACAGTGGATGCTTTTTTGCCTAGAAGTCTATCTTCAACCATTTCCCTCAGAGGAGTAGGCAGACTTTGTCCAGGTTAGATTTACGTTATTTTTAGTGATTAATAACACTTTCCCAATGCCATTTCTCTGTTGTGGTTCCTACTGACCAAATGCCAAAGGTTATTTTCCGAGCTGTTGTAAATTGACAACTTTTCAGCACCCGGACAGGCTGAGACATTCTGAGAAATGTTCTCTAAATTTACTTCCCAACATCACAGTAATTTTGTATTTATTTCTCAAGATGTAAGGAGGCGTGTTAGTCCATGGAAGAAAATATCCCAAGATTGAAACATGCTTCCTGGAACTAAATAGCCATGATACTTTAATGCACATAATTTAAATCAAATGAAGGTATGGATGAGTGACAGGATATCTCTTTTTT
>JAWWES010000024.1:6348483-6711821 GCA_035583135.1 Lophotriccus pileatus
CAATATTACAGGACACACTGGAGCACAGATTACTTGCAACAAGGGCACAATGACCCAAACTTGTTTTTCTGTTACCACTTTTATTTTTTTGTGGGCGTCTTTTAAGCATGATCTTGACTATAAAATGCTGCTAGTTCGTTCCCTCTCTAGTTTGTGCCTTCTCTCCTGAGACTTGCACTGAGGGTCATAATTAAATTGGCTGGAAGACTGACAAAGGGCAGATGTTGTAAGGAGGTGGCTCTGCAAGTCGGTCTCCTTTCCAGGATCCTGTGTCCTCCCTGCTTGAGGTATCAGATAAAGTTGTATGCAAAGAAGGAAGCATGCTGTGCAAACCCTGACTTTAAATGTTACTGCTCTCCTGTTCACCTGCACCTGTTGGAGAAGAGGGCTTGGGGGACTTCAGGGAAACTCATTCAGGACACTCATTCTGGTAGTCTCCTTGCTGCCTTAGAAGAGCCTGGGCTAAGCTGTGAGAGAAGGGCATCTTGTTGTGATTGTTCCACCCGACGTATCCCTTCTGTCTTTCTAAAGTTTGTTTTAGATTGTTAAAGGACTGTTCTTCAAGGCAGGGCAGATATGCTGAATAAAGCCTCTTCAGCTAGAGCAAAAAAAATTAGTCTTCCCAAGCAGGCTGAGGTTCTGGCTGCCCCAGATTGGCTGGTGCAATAGTTCTATCTACCCTTCTGCCTTTGGGTTGATAAATGGCAATGAAATTGAAATGGCTACTTTTAATTGTGCCATGGCAATTTCACGAACACAATGTATGTAACTCCACCCAGGGCTGTACTTAATAGGATATGATCTAGGAATTCAATGTTTATATATCATAATGTGTTTGTTCTTATCCTATTTTATTTAAGCAGGAGCTTTAGAAGACCTCACTTCTAAAATAAAAAAAACCAAACATCTGTGGCTCTTTGTGTCAATGGGACTGAAGGGTTAGAGGAGTTCTTCAGTTTAAAAGAAATTGTAGAATTCTTGGCTCCAGTGAGGGGTCTGAAACTAGGATCTGCTCTAGTGCTTCCCAGTATGTTGCAATAGAAGTAGACTCAGAGCAGCCAGCCACTGGGAAAGAGGGAAATCTGCTGTCAGTCCAGCAAGCTCTGAGAGTCTCTGGGTCCTCCTACAAACTCTTCCTGGGTCCCTGAAGTTGGTTTACACTTCTAGGCAGATATATCCAACCATGTTGCAAGGAGTGAATGGCACTTTACCCCTAACAGTCTGCACAGATAAGGACTGTGTGCTACCAGAGAACCTGTTTTTCAGAGTAATGAAGTAAAGCCAACAGGACTGGTGACAAGGGCATGCCTTTCCTAGGCAGGATTCATCCCAGGAGAGCGTGGTGCACACTAGTCAACAGCTGTAACATTGCTGCAGCAGAATAACCATTCATCTGGGGTACTTTCTGGCCTGTGAGTACTATGGAGATTTTCTTTGTAGCCTCTAGGAATGGCTTTTAGGTGGAGTCATTAGATGTGGTGCAAGTAATTTAATGGTAAAATTTTAGTGGTGTGTGTGCATGCAGTACTCTGGCTGAGAGAGAGATATGATCCTTATTATTGCACAGGGACTTAAGGTCCTCCTAAACGTGCCTTGCATATGTTTTTAAGAGAATTAAATTGCAGGACTGGATTATCCCATAGAGAATATCTCTGCTTAGAAAACAAATCGGGGTATAATGTTACATATACTGCAGAACTTGAGTACATTGGGCTTGTGCCTCTGGTGACAAGCCTGCTCAGTTATGGGTAGCTTTATGCATAAATCTCAGTACATGTGCCAGCAGAGCCGTACACTTCAGTGACTGCAGTTGCTGGGTTGTGCTGATATAAATTTAAGCAGGATTTGTCTGTGTAAAAAGAAAATGTGTGTGTATCTAATAAAATTTCACCTTGTTTTATACTCCTGTTCGGCTCTAGTGATTTCAGCAAAGATATGACAAACATCAGCTTTGGCTTTGCTGCGTAGTTTTGCAAGAGGTTTCAGCAGAGCAAGGCTTGCCATTACTCACTGCAGAATTTCTGTCGCTGGTAGAAGTTGTTATATTCATGCAGGGAAAGGCATTCAGTTAGAAACTGGGGTTTTTTGTTTGTTTGTTTGTTGTTGTTGTTTGTTTTCCGTGATGTTCAGAGCAGAGCAATTCACAGAATTAACTGTCCCCCGTTAATGGAATGTGAAGCTGCTGAAAGCAGCTGAAAGACCAGGATAGCTGGGAAATCTGCAGCCCATTGGCTGTACTAACAGTGTTAAGAAACATCTGCCCTGCCAGTCTCTCAGTTCTGCTGGTTACACTTCATTATTTAGAGCAGAGTGAATTTTAAGTCTGGTTTTTTTCTTCCTCTGAGAGTAGATGCAATAATATTTTTCTTGGTGATTTGTACAGATAAGGTAGTGATTCCAAGTGTGTTTCATGATGCAAGATACGCTTTTGGAGTCTTTCAGATAATTAAGTGAAGAACACAAAATTGTCTTGCTATTTCATCAATCAGTGTAAAATGATGCCTGTGATTAACATCTCCATTAAAAGTAATCTCTTGAACTGCTTGAAAAATGTTTCAAGTGTGACATATTGGTACATTAAAAATAAAGTACTGAGCAGTGCAGTGTAGTGCCACAGTCAGTTTGCAGGTTTGATGGTTACAGTGCAGATCAGGCTGGAGATAGTGCTAAACAGCAGAACTACTTTTCTTCTTTAAAGAAGTAGCAAGCATGTAGAGAAGGGTATATTTTTCTGGTTATAACAACTCCTGTATTTGTAGACTTTGTGCAATGGGTACTGAAACTGTTTGTCAGACTGAAACATGAGTAATGAAATGCGTACATCTGAAAGTAACATGACATTCTATAATAACTTATTAAATATTTCCAATAAACCATATGCAGATGCCTAACATCCATTAGAGGGCAGGAGCCTCAGGTTTTTTAATCCCAGGATGGGAGCTTATTTTCTTTTTGCTTGGAATAAATCTTCTGAATTTTCCATTGTGTTATTGACTCTAGGGGTCACTTTCTTCCCTGACACTAGTGTTGTAAAGACCACTTAGTGGTAGTCTGTAGAGTTAATTAAGGAACAAAGGTTCTGCAGAAGACAGGAGTCAGGTACAAGTATTTATATTTTGTATATTTGAAACACATGCACAGGATAGGACTCTTCAGACAATAAACTGTACTGAAGTGTCATCAATCACACAACTTCGCACGTCCCCCAGAATGACACTTGGAGGTCAGTCTGCATTGCTCCAGGAAAGCACTGACCTGACCAGGTTACAAATACAATCTGCTTAAAGTAAAACATGTGACAAGAAACATGGTCATGGTTAGAAATGACAGCATAAAAAAAGAGAAGTTTGTACTCAATTGCTCTGATTTCTTTTTTGAGAAGAGTCGGCTGTGGATTCTCTCATGATGTGCTCTCCTGCTCCTCTTCAAAGCAGCAGCTGCCCTGCGTTGATGTGCTCTAGCTGGGGATTGTGACCAGGAGCTATTGTCTGGAGCTTGGGATGAGGAAACCCTTAGGGCAGTTGCATCTTCCCATTAAATACAAGGTGCCCACAATCCTAATCGACTCTTCTGAAATCACCCCTGTCCCAGGCTGGTTCTCCAACACCTGAACAAGCTTTTTGTGCATTGGTTGCCTATGTTGGAGGACTTTCAATGAACAAAATTCTGGTAGTTTGGAAAATTTAGCACAGAATGACAATAAGTGGTGGGTCTAGTTTTGGGTATCATGAGGACAATTTGTCTCATCTCAAGGCCTAGTTCAGAGCTCGATGACACCAACAATGCAATGCCACAAATGCCTCTCCAACTTTGCTTTTGGTTCATAATAATGGGCTGGATCTTAGCTGAGTGAGGAGCTGCAGCATCCCTTGCATTTGTTGATCCAAGCAAGCATAAGGCTTGTTTTACAAATAAAAATCAGTTGAGTCTTTGTGACTGCATTGGATAATTGGATATTGGAGGGAACATCACTGGCTGGAGCGTCCCCCTGAGGTGTGAATAAGAGACAGCACAACAGATTTCATACAGAAAACTATGGTGACAAATAACCATGGAAACTGTATCATTTCAACCTGTCAGGCGATGAAAACAGGCCCTTCTCCCCCATTTTCCATTATCACAGCTCCTATGTGGTGGGCAGAAAGTGGGGGATCAGGCAGCAGGACAAATGTAGGGTGTGAAGAAGCTCAGTTCTGTGAAGCAAAGGAAGTGCCCCATGGCACTGCTGTTCCTTCTGCATCCAGGCTATGGTCTGGGCCATGCCCTGAGGATCATGGCCATTTTTCCAGCGGCAGGGAGAGGATGTGTGATTGCACAGCTCAGGGATGCTCACTACTATCCAGCCTGAGAGGATGCAAGCAATAGAGGGGAAAAGAAACCAATTTGAATGTGCTGGGCATTATTAAACGAGTAAGAGGGGAGTTTATTGCTCATTTGCCGGGTCCTCTTAATAAAGTGTGTTACCAGGAAACCTGAGGATCTCCTAACCCATTCACTGGCAAAAGAGCTCTCCTTCATCTCATTAGAGCAACAGAGTGAGAGCTGCAATCAATTATAGAAGTGCCAAGGGGGCTGAAAATTAGTTTTGCTGGAGATTCACCTTGAAATTTTCTTCTTTCCTCTGAAGGAGAATGGGCTGGAGAACAAGGTAGTAGTTTTATAGAAAAGAAACAATCAAAAATTAAATAATTAAGGTAAAACTCCTCTCAGATATTGGAGGATATCTCCAATTCCATGGGAGATGGGAAGAACATATGTAGGAATGAAGACATGCCAGTCATTAAGCCACTGGGAGGGCTGAAGAACAGGAGGATGCTTTGAATGGTGTAAAGCAAAGGTGCATGGAAATGTCTTGAGGAAGGTAAATAACTCAGAAAAAGAAAGCCAAGGTCAGATTCATTAGAGGACCATTCAGATTTTGAACAAGACACCAACAGCAGGCACTACTGAGGTAGCTCAAGATGCCACCACTCTGGTATGAAATATCCAGCCAAGAGGAAGAGCTGGGCTGTTCACCCGAGCTCCTCTCTAAGCAACAAACTTAGTGAAATTTAGTTACAGTCCCTTGTTTTCCAGGTCATAGTAGCTAATCATTTTTGCCTTTGAATATGGGAAAAACAGTGGTATTGGTTACAGGCTCTGTTTTCTCCCCTGCCAGTCTTCCATGCACACATTTTCTGCTGGATTCAGAGAGGGAAGGCTATGGAATGCTTTCTCCTAATGTCCATAGAGCATTTGGGTCACTCTGTATAATTTAAGAGCTTGTCTTATGCAAGGCACTTCAGGCTTTTCAACATTAATCCAATGACTCTAGCTCAAGTAGAAATGTCCCACTGTTATTGGTTCCAAATATCTGTAAGAGGCTAACTTCAAAGTGCTTAAAAGGGCAAATTTCTAAATAGTTGGACCTGGGAAAGGTCTGTAGGGACAGAAGGGAGAAAGGCATTTAAGAAGAGAGAAGAGTTGTTAAAGTAAGATCTCAATTTCTCTGTTTATTTCAAGAGGGAATTAATCTTGAATTGTTTTGGGTTACATTTTATTTCTGATTAATTTTTTCCATGATGCCCAGGAAAAAAAAAATTAAATATTTTGAGTGATATTACAAAATAAACATTTCAGTTTTATTCGAAGGAGTTAAACAATATGGTCACACTTGAAGACGCTATATTGAAGTGCTGACAGATGTCCAGGTCCACTTTCCTGCATAATTAAAGCCCTACTAGAACAAAACCTGAAAGGTTGTTGCCAGATCTCTTCTTTCAGCCTTCTTTCATTACATTTGAGGTTTGGGTTTTGTATAAAACTTGGCAGAAACTTGAGAATCACAGTAAAATCCACATTATATTTGACAAATGGAAATGAACATGGCTGGGCACTTGTGGCCAAGGGCATGTTGGAGTTTTATGACTATTTGCAATGGAGGCTTCAGTCATTAGTTATGGTGTTCTTTGAAAATTAGCTTGTCTCCCTTTTGTCCCCAGAATTAGTATTTTTGCAATATAGAATTTAAATATTTTGTTTCTGTTTCATTTAAATGTTTTGTTTCTTTTGGGATATTGTACCCAAAGCTTTCAACACAAATATTTTACTTCTTATTCATTTGTTTCTTGTTTAAAAGTGGGAACTTTTTGCCATATTTGCTTTAAAACAGTGCTTTTGAAGTAAAAGCTCCATTATTGTGTGGTGGATGCTCTTCTAACAACATGGCCAGGCTGATATGCTTTGTTCATGACCACATGTCACAATGTCCCACAGAAAAAAACCCCTGTCTGCTCTACTGTGATTAGAATCTATCACACTTCTTGTGCTGTGTGCCTTTGTAGCAAGGTCTTATCAGCCAAAACCACGTTGTTCTATGTCAATTATCTTCTATGAAATCCCTGACTGAGGTTTATTGACCCTTGACTCCTGTTCCAGCTCTGGCAGGAGTAGGGCTTCTGTTTATTTGGAGTGCTCCTACCAGCAGAAGAAGTGGGTCTGGGGAACTGTTCCTAAGCAGTTACTATGCTGTGTGTTAAATTACCTGCTACATACTAAGTTTGTGCACTGAGTGAAAGGTATTTGCAATTCTTCTTTCTGCAAGTGTGGATTAGGTACCTAATGCGCCCTCTGTTCCTTGGGGAATGCAGATGACATGACATCCCTGGAAGGCAAGGTAATAATCACCGAAGTCAGGTGGAAAACTTGTTTTATCTGCTGAACAGAAGGGTGTCTCAATGGCTTTGTTAGTGCTAAATACACCAAGGACAAGGAGCACAGGCAGAGTGCTGTGGCAGGGTAGGAAAAGCAGCTGAAAACAAGTCTAGCCTTTTCCACTGATCTGAAAAAAAACTTCAGGGCAGGTATTTGTGATCTGTCTGATGGTACAAAACTTGGAAATATTCACACTTGGGATGGACTGGGGATCCTTGCCACGATACTGCACCAAGTCACGGAGGGATATCTGCAGTACGTGCTTATCTCTGTGTCACCTTTTATTAAGACTGCAGAGTCTCTGCTCTTCTGAGATTAAATTTTCCCTTGTCTGTCTCAAAAGGCTTAAGCACAAAGTAGGCTGGGTTGAACCACTCTATCCTGAGGTGAACTGTGCTCTTAGGAAATACCCTGTAATTGTACCCAGCCTACACTCCTTATTGTTCTGTAGCAGTCATGTGTGCTTGTGTTTCAGTGTAACTGGGTGGGTGCTGTAAGGTCTGTAAAAGCTGGTAATCACACACTTACGGAGGAAAAAATGCAATTAATTAGAAGTTTTGAGAATATGATTTCTTTGCTGTTGGCTATTCATCTGCTACTACTGAAAGAGAACTATTTCTGCTGGAAATTGCTGTGTTATATAGTTATTTTAATGCCTGTGCATTCTTAGTGCTTTTAAAGAGAAGGGACATAGTCTTTTCTTTCTTTTCATTCATTAAAAACTTCTAATTGTGGAAGAGTGGTTGGATTATGAATAGACTGGGGCTACTCCAATGTAGTATCACCTTAACAGCTGAATACCTTGAATACAACACCACAGGTTAACTGCAAATCCACCCACAGAAATCCTAATAATTGAAGCTGTATGTAAAAACTCTGATTCCTGACTATAAAGGGGGAAAAGACCAACTGTCAGTCAATAGAAGTAGAAAAGAAATATTGATATAAACATAGCATTAAGCAGAAGCAGAAGTTGGAATTTGTCCTGTAGAGCAGTGTGGATGCCATGCCCGCTTAAGGGAAAGGAGTTTCCAGCCCACTGGGGCTGATGGCACGTGGGGGTACACATGTGTTGGAAAGGGAGCAGTGCAGACATCTGGAATCTACAAATGGGATCCAAACTGGGAGAAGAACTGAGTCTGAATGAGTCTTGATACCTCAGTGTTTGGGATTATGGACTGGTGCTGATAGGGAGTTCCTACAGGCAGCTACACAAGACGCTGTTGTGTTGAGCAATTAAATAAAAATGTAGTATTTATTCCTAACACATTTCAGTTAAACTTTATCACATACTATTATTCTGGAAATACTTTAATATTAATCCATGCTTGATGTTGCCTTAAACTTAAAAACACAACCTTCCAAAAATACTTGATGGCAGAGCGTTACCTAAATTTACTCTTGTGTTGAGCATTTTAAATTTGCTTTATTGCAGCTTCACTGCAGTTTTATTTTTAGTTAGTTCCTAGTGAGAGTGAATAAATAGAAGGCCATATCCAATCTTTCTACATAGGTTATCTTGGGTATAATTTTTTTCTTTGCTGCTAATAATAACTCCTAAGTAATGTGGTAGGTACTGCAGGAAATAAATAGTGCATGCTTAATTTTAGAGGAATTACATAAGTATGACAAAATAAATAGAAAGCAACAGGGGGAAAAAGAGTTGCTGGTTCAGATGAAGGCAGTGTAGGTGAAACACTCTGGGGCCAAGTAGGGAGGCAAAGCCCATCAGCTTACCTAGAACAGGGTTTGCAGGGCACAACTTTAAACCATATTTTGGACCTGGGTTGTCCAGGCAGAAGCTAGGCTGAGCCTAATTCCCTGATCCAGAGGAATGCTTAACTGCTATAGGGGCACACCACAGGCTGTTCTAGTAATCCTGTGCTCTTAGAGAAGCAAACACTTTAGAGACATGCCAAACTTAGCTATGTAAATCTCCTCTTAGGAAAGGGAACACCCACAGTAACCATGTATTCTAATTCCCAGTCTGAAGCCTTGGATACAGCTCAATTTTTTTTTTCTTTCATTTTAATTTAAGCAATCAACATGCTGGAAATGGAAGCTATTAAATCTTTGGGCAGCTGAAGTATCTAAGAGTGAAGTTTCCTTCATCCTGTCCCAGAAAGTGATCCCTTACTGGAATAGTATTTTCTAGGCTTCTGTGAGTGACTGAAATCACGCAAAGGGTTGAGTAACCCTGCCTGTGGATTTGCTAGAGGAAGTATTTGGAAAGTGGAGAGCATCACTTGCTTTAAAATGGTCATTTCTCACTTCACAGACCTCCTGACATGTTTGGAGTAGTGTCAGCTTGAGATACAGTGTCAGGATTCTCCAGACTTTCTCTTTTTGCGTGCACTGCTTTTGTGTCACTCATATGTCATATTTTTGTTTGGCACCATGTGGTTTTTATACTGCTGCTAATGCTTTGTGGATGACTGTTCTCATTGCTTCTTTTGATGACTTTTTTTTTTTTTAATTAAGTTACATCTGCATGGCAAAATTCCATTTTTGAGGTCAAACCAATTCTACTGGTCACTTTACGGGAGTTGATGAAAAAGAGTCTCTGTTGTAAGTCAGGCAAAGAATTTGTTCCCTGATGCTATGATTAGTTTCTCCTTATTCAAAAGCTTTTGCAACTTTCTTGATGACACTGCTCTGAATTTGCTTTACAGATGACTCAGGACTTTGCTGTAAAACTTGTAAATTATCTAATTAGATTTGTACAAACTGTTCTTCTGGAATAAACTGGAGTCACTTGGCCTTTGGGGATTTATGCTGGGAAAATGATTTGCATTTTTGTTTGTAGGGCTTCAGATTAACAAAGCAACTGTGTATGTGCTGAACTTTGGTAGATGTGGAAATAGTTTTTGTATGTTTTACTGTGTGTTACGGTACTGCAATTGGGAAGCTGCTCACATCTTCTGTAAGCAATGCAAGAAAGAGGTGTTTTCACAGTGGGATTCATTGTCTTTTATAAATCCAGTGTGCTGAACATTTCTCCATCTCTGCAGTGCCTGACTGTAGCAGGGGCACAGACTGATGTTTTACACTAAATGACTTGCATTTGGGTGGCTGGAGATGGGGAGATTCCTCTCTGTCTCTGCTGTTCCTGCGTGGAAGAAGGATTTCAATTGCAAAGGAAGAATGGTGCTCAACAGGATTAAGAAGGGTAGCATTAGGGCCTAAAGTATCTTCTGGACTGATTATTTAGAGCCACAGAGATAAACTTCTGGTGATTTTAATAAGGTAATGTTCCCCTTTTAAGACTGGTGAACTTAGCTGAGCTGAGGTGAGGTCACCTTCAAGCTAGAAGATTTGTCTGTCGAAGGGGAATAGTGCCCTGAAGTGGAGGGAAAAGATTGTTACCTTCAATAAATGTACAACAAGTAGGACTACGAGTGCCTTGCAACTGACTACAGACTTTCATGTGTGCAGCAGGCAGCAGAAGCCGAGCTCAGGTCTGCTCAGGGCAGGCACACATTTGAGCACTAAACCAGGATTTAACAATGATGAAGATTGAACACTAGTGCCCCTCACTTTCTTCTGTCACAGCATGATGTAGTCTACATGTAGTCTGCTGTTTCTGTGATTTAAAATCAGCTTCCTTCACCTCCCCTCCCTCCTCTCTGCTGTCAGAGGTGGCATTTTCCAGATCCCTTCCCAGGACTTAACTCACATTCTGATCCTGAGCAGTCCTGCTCTTGGGCTTGCATTAAAGCGTCTGCCTTGGATGGAGATGCTATACAGTAGTCTGCTTTATTTACAAGAATGTCTCTGTAATGAGAAATGTCCTTTAGAATTTCCCTGAAGGAACAGTCCAGCTGCTGTATTCACATGGGACACCCACGGACAGGGCATATGGGTTTCTCACTGCCCTGAGCAAGCACAAATTTTTTTTCCTAAGTTCTTAGGTATGTTTGGGATCTGTGGTCATTTTGTGTGGTTTGGATTGCTGCTCTGCTCTTTGCCTCTGGAAGAGGGGTTTGTGATTCATAGTTCTCTGTGAGAAATGGTAATGCATGATTTATACATGTATTGTGTTCGACACACAACAATGATTTTCCAAGTGCTCATTTGAGGAAAAAGAAAAACAACCCTTAGAAGTGCAGAGGGATGCTAAAACTGCCTGATAGGTTTGAAACTGTCTACCCCATGCCCAAAATAATAAACTGTTGGTACTGGTGGGAAGATGTGGAAGAGGGATGGGATTTTTTTCTTGCAAAATTTGACAGAGGCACCCCATAGGCAGTCCAAGTATCCTTGGGAAAAGCTGCAACCCTTTATGCACCCTCCTGAAAGCACAGAGCAGGCTGTTGGGCTTCTCCCAGCCTTGCCCTCCTTAACTGTGGGGAGTGCCTGTGACATTCAGACCTGGGTCACAACAACTGAGCTCTGAGCACTGGGTTTGATCCAGCATCTGCTGTGGGAGCTGCAGCTCTTGTCCAGGTCAGACAAAAACAGTGGAGGTGCTGGGCCATAACACTTGAGCACTCTGAATGCATTATGTACTGTGACTTCAGAATGTACCTTCTCCTGCATTTGGATAAAGCCATATATTTTCTCAGTTCCACTGGTGTCCTGGGGATAGCTTTGCTTCTGACTGCCAGATTAAATGGTTTGGGGCTTCTGGGCACTGCTAGAGGCTGGGAAGAACTGTTGCACAGTGATGTGCAGTCTTGGTGGTGTTGCTCAGTAGTTTCCTTCATCTTTTTTTTTGATAAGATCTTTCTCTTTTTGCTTAATCCCCTTCCCTTGGTGTGTGAGTTGGTGTCAGAATAAAAACCTATAGGTGCCCTTTATTCTGTCTCCTTCCTGTCTGCTCAGTTGGTGCTAATGCCTTGTCTGAGAGAAACAGATTCCTTGGGGTGAATAAATACCTCTTTAATAAAGGGAAAAAATATGTTACTCTCCCTGATGCCAAAGGGCTGTTCTTGCAACAGCAGCAGGCTGTCCCTGCCTGATCCTCTGCCAGCACCTCCTCAGTCCAGGGTTTCCTAGAGGGGAGCTTTTGGCTTCAGTGATGTATTACTTGCAAAGATAAGGAATTGTGGCCTTTACTGACTAGGCGTAGCAATTTCTCTTGTTAAGAATATTTCATTAAAACTTTATCCCTGCGTGCTGCAAACTGCTTGTCATAACAGTGTCCAGATGTGTCTTTAAAATTGTCTGTATCCATTGGTTTTGATAACCTCCTTTGGCAACTTACCCTCTGTGCTGAATGCTGGATTCATTATCATGAGAAGTTGTGCTCGGGTGCCTGAGTCTCTCCTGGTATGGTTTTTGTTTCTTTTTAAAGTGAGAGGCTCAATAAACTCAGAAACACCAACTTATTTCATGTTGGCCCAGGCCTTAGAGTTACAGTTCTCTGACTGGAGACCAAACAAGTTAAAATAAACCCCAGTCATTTTGCCTTATCACCCTGGTGAAACACTGTCGGCAGGAGCTGATTCATCCTCTTCTTTCTGCTGGTTTGGCTGTTCGTTATTCCCCCTGCCTTTTCCATTCAAAGCATCCCAGCCTTCCTGCACAGCAAAGCTCTTCTTTCCCATGCTTTGATTGAAACTTCCTCCCGTTTCAGCTGTGCTTTACCAAGAGCACTTTGTCCTGAGCAGTAAAGGAAAGGCGCAGCTCCTCGATGCTGGCTGGTGAAGCCCATGCTGAGAATCCTTGTCTTCGGACAATAACAGCCTTCCTAAGGAAGGCAGTCGGAATGGCACACACACGTCATCCGCGCTCTGGAAGGCAACGGCATCACTCGGGCTGGGATGATGTCCTTTGTGAATGCACCCTCTGGACCTATTTGCATTCATACATACAGTGGGAAATTGTAAGGACTTCATGAGAGCTATAACCAATCAAGCTTCTCAGGAGGAGATTCCGGGGGGGTTGGAGGGAGTTCTATGTTGTTTTCGATTTGGGAGGTTCGGGTTTTGTTTTTTTGCTTGCAAATACTTTACATCAGTCTTGCATTTTTGGGTTTTTTTTGTTCTGCTTAGAAGGCATATTTTGAATTCTCAGCAGGATTTTTCTTTATGGTACTCTAAGTTACAGCCACAGATAAAATAAATGTTTAATCTTCAGTTTTGAATTTATCAGCAATCTTTGGTACCTTATTTTCCCCCTTGTCCTAGTTATGTACAAATATCTACAGAAACGGCTTCTCCTGATTTTTCTCTTTTCATAATCTTTCAATAGTGGTTGCTACAGCTTTTGACCACTTGTTTCATCCTGTGTGTGAGACTGTTTTGTACCGGGGTATTGGTTTGAATGACCTGGGTGCTGGCATCCCTCTGGTACTGACAGAGCTGGAGCTGTAACAACAGTCTGTCTCAGTAATGACATGTATTAGTTCCTGGGGACTCCTTAAATTGGGCAACTTTCATATCTTCCTGTCACCTCACATCTGTGAACACTTGCAGCAGTGCCAAGGGGGAGCCGGGTTCAGCAAACCATGTCGACTTCATCCTTGCATATTTGGGGAGGTAGTTACTGGATATGCTTGTTGTGTTCTACTCTGCTTCTCTGATTAAGTCTTCCTCTTGAAAACCTATTTATGATGCAAGTGTTACCCTGTTGCATGTGTTCTTGAATATTTTTCCATCATTAAGTTTCAGTTTTACACAATACTATTGCTGAAAATTCAATGCCTAGAGATGTAAAATAAGTGAACATGAAGGCTTCAACAGTGACTTAAAGCATGAATCCTTGAATTCACATTTGTTTTGTCTTCCCTGACAAGAAAAGATGACATTAAAGGAGAAGAGTAGGTAGGACTAGAATTAAGGAGTTATGGTTCTGGATTGCTTGATGCATGGAAGATAAGAATTTCAGATCTTCCCAGATTTCATTATTCTCCAGTCTATCATTTGTCATTTGAAATGAATCAGCATCCTGTCAGTAAAGCAGTTTTGCTTCATTATTGCAAGAATAGCATGAATCAGTGGAGTTAAAGAATGATGCTGTGCATATAGCATCACTTCAGTCAGGCCAGCAGAGGAAAACAGCAAATGCTGCCCCTGTCAGTCCAAGGCTTGGCTGAAAAGCTGTTCAGTGCTGCCTGTTCCTGTCTCTTGCTGTCCTGAGAACCAGATGATCTCAGAGGTCTCTTCCAACCCAGTTAATTCTATGATTCTATGACCCTTTCTGTGGGTCCTGGAAGCACTGCTAATGCCAGTCCTGCTCTGTAATAAAAAGAAAATGCTCACTTCAGACAGCACTCCAATGCCAGCCACGCTGCTGCATGAAGCTTTGGGGGTGGCATTGCTGTCCCCCTGCTCGTCCCTGTGGTCACAGGACTCTGAGTTTGGAGGACATGGGCAGAGGCACAGCCTGAACCCTGGTGTTGAAAGGGAACAGTGTTTATACCCTGTAGTATTACAGGCTTTTAGAAGGACATTTGTTTGATACATCCAATGCTAAAAAAAATTATAAACAAACCAGCTAAACAAAAAAACCTAAGGAGGCCTCCAAAAAATGGCCAAAATACTGATTTCTATCAGATTTTTGTCGCCACCAGAATTGTGTTACCTCTTGGAAAGACCACAAGTCTGAGAATGGGCTATGCAAAATTCTGATCCTCCTTTTGTTACCTGAATTAATTTGGCTGTTTGTTGCAGTTTTATTTCCTATAATTATAGATGCATTGGCCTGTAGGTTAAAAAAAAAAATAAAAAAAAAAGAATAAAAAAAAAAAGACAATTGTTTTCTGATGATTACAGTATAATCATGGCATAATACTCTAAAATTTCCCCTGGAGTAAATGGTCTTTTTGCTGTGAAGCAAATGTGTCTCATACTCTGGAGCAGACTTCCGAGTATCCAGCATAGAAGAGCCCCAATAACCCCACACTCAGAGAGGAGGAAAACTGGGAAGAGAAATCCTTGGTTTGCCCACACTAATGACCTCTGTCTTCTGCATGCCCTGCAAATGGTAAACTCTGCATCCTTCATCCCAAATGATAAAAGAATCTGAACCTTTAATCCTCTTTCTCTAATTACTTTACATCTGTACCTTGCTTGATTTTGGTCTTAATGCAGCAAAGCTTTTTAAGCACGTTAAATGGTTTTCCTTAATCAGATCCTTGGGTTCTAATTCAAATGCTCCCAGAGGCCTTTCTTGCCTGTTTTGGACCATGTTTCCACATTTCCAGACAGAAGCAAAACATGGTAAAATTGTTGCCTCCTTGGCCTGACACACAAAACCCATTTATCAGTGCTTGAAAGCATTTTGGCTCTTTTTCTCTAAGTATGCTGGCAAAAAGCTGGCCTGGCATGTAGGCACAGTTAGAACAGACCTTTCCAAAGGGTTCAGGGGCTGCTGCTCACACTGCTGAGAATGCTGCAGGGTGATGACTGGAAATGCCACTGTGTCCCACTGCCCACCCTCACTGCTGGGGTGCTCCCCAGGGCTCTCCATCTCCTCCTGCCTGCTATGAGCTGGCAGCACCTTGCATGTGGTCATGCAACTACCTTTCATCTTCTTCCAAGGGAAAGGACTTGGATTCTTTCTGAGTGTTGGCTCTAGTTTTCATGCCACTTCAAAGATATTCACAAACTTGATTTGCTGTTTTGCCACCCAAAGTTTGGTTCCCACCATCCTCCCGTGACTGTACCAGCAAATAGCAACCCCTTTCCTGTTCTGCAACACCTCCCTTTTATTACTCTGGCACTAAGCAATGTTTCCCCCACCTCTATCTCTGTCTTCTCTGCTGAGTCTGTGAGGCAGAGATCCTCTCTCCCTTTTCAAAGATGGTCATGGTTTTGGGTGAGCCATACAGGCTTCTGTGTAATACAGAGTAATATTTACTCTAATTTAGGTAACTATTAGTATTCTCTTGGTGTGTTGCCTTCTGCTCTGAAGATTTGGTGTTGCTAAGCAGGTTGGTATTGCCAAACAACCCAGTGGTACTGAAGAGCAGTCCCTAACCTTTTAAGAGGGACAGTTCAAGCAATGTTGACCAGCGTGTCATGATGTGCAGCATAGTCCTTCTATGGTAAAGATGGATAATTTATACCCCTATAGAACCTCCTCTGAAAGAGTCTGCATGCTTTTAAATCTGCTCAGGTTTTATAGAGTTGTATGGGTGTTGCCCATGTTTAAAATTTTATTGGTCATCTTCATTGTGACAGAAAATTGAGTTTCCCTTTTATTAGTCTATAATGGTGGCTGGTGTATGTCACACCACTCACAGTTAAAAACAAAACAAAAAACCCCAAGTCTGCTTTAAAGTTGCAGACTCTGCTGTATTTCATATTTCCACTGCCCCAAGGAAATAGCTTAAAATTGCTTTACTGCTTTTGAAAGAAAAATGTTCTGGCTGGATTTTGATCTGAAGTGGACTGTTGTATCCCTATTTCACATTAAAGAAGCCAAACTGTAAGGAAGAGCTGCTTCTATGCTTATCACAAATCTGTGGCAGAGAGCCATAGGTTATAAAGTGCAGATGAATTCAGAGAAAGTCTCTCTAATAAAAAGTATGGAACCAATTTCACTACCTCTTTGTCCATAGAATGGCCAGTGGCCATACAAGACAACAAAGGACGTCCCAAGATAATTGACAGAGGTGAAAAGAACACCCGAAGTGAGAGATGCCCCACATCTGAGAGACACAGGACATCCCCAGATTAGCAGACCACAACTCCAGACAGCAATTTTTATTTCTCCCTCATGTTCAGACTCCCTCTTTCACCTTGGACCCTGTTCCAGCTTGTGCTGAAGTTGAGAGCAAAGTCCTGGCTGAAGGCCACAGGGCAGGCTTTGTCCTTTACTTCCCCAGCCATTGGCCCCTGGGGTTGGAAGGAAAGGGTGGGTGTTTCCCACTAGTCCCCTCTCCCTGGAATGCAGCAGGCACTCTGGCAGCCTGGCAGGCTTGGTTTTTCTGTACCTGTATGGTATGGATCTGTGTCTCAGCTGGAAATTTGAGGCGTTACTGTGATATTATCATAATCATCACAGGTAAATAGACACAGGATTCTGGACTCAGTAGATGTTTTCTCTTGGGTCTGGCCACTGGTGTCTGCCTGCACGTGTTCTGTTGCCATAATCTTGCCTGAGCACATTGTAAGTGCCCACAGTTTACTTTTGGGATTCATCAAACACATCCTTAAATTACTTCGGCAGGTTAATTGAAGAAGCTACATGAGTTCAGGTGTTGGGATGAGCTGAGTGATAATCCCCTCTGTGTGTTTTGAAAGCTCATCTCAAAATCAATAAGTACAAAGTTATTTTCCCCCTTTTAAATAAATATTGCCACGAAGAGCCCAGTCCTTGCTGGTACAGATAGTGCTTCTTGGGCAGTTGTGTGAAGGTATCTTTTGGAGGAGGACATAAAAGGGTAAACCATAAACCCCCCCAAAAAACCACTTTTATAGAGCAAGTCAGATTAAAATCAAGCAGGCTGTGGAGGAAATGATGCCTGTTGTAGTGTACTTTAATTAATCTATTTTAGGTTTGCATCACTAATTAATCTCTTTTATGGTTCACATTACTGCATGCAACTGCATATTTCCAATGTGATAGCTTGTCCTAACTGCTAGCATATCCTTGTAAAATAAATAAGCAGTCCTTTCTGCCTGCAGTTGTTCTCTGTGGATTTCCAACCTTTCAATGACTTCCTTGAAATGCAGAGTAGCTGCAGTGGGAGATGGGAACCTCTGCATGATCGGAAATAACTTTTAAGAGAAATAACTGGAGCTGCTGGCTATTTGAAGGATGTGATCCTTCCTGAGCAAAAGACTTGGGTTTGGGAATTTTAACTCTTTAAAATCACACCTTTTCTTATGTCCAGTATTTGTGAGAGAGTCAGTGAAAGCTTTGTACACATACTGGGGCAGAGGATGTGTGATGGCTCTTACCATGGATGGAGACATCATGATGCAAGTGGGAGTGAACATAAATGTCAGAACTGGCTGGATGTTGCTATAATAAAATCCAACTGCTTGCAGTCAACTGTTTGCACAGTCCTAGAAGAATCCAGGGTTGGACAAAGTGCTTTAAAGTCGATCCTTTTGTTGCAAAAACAAAACCCTTTGGAGGTCTTGCTTCAACTGCAAATCTATTGGGTGTCTCCTCTTCCACTCCCAGCTGTGATATCTGGTGTGGGGTACAGGTCAGGACTTGGTCTTTAAGCACTTGAATAATCTAACTTCCAAAAGTGAAGGAACTGATGGATCAGACATCACTTTAAGCCTACTCATTGGGAGCTGCCTCCATCCCAGCAGATGGGATGTGGCTGGCAGACTGTTGGATTAAAACACTCTGACACCCAATATTTTATCAGGAGGGAAGAAATGAGATTGATCAGTCTGGATAATCCAAATGCAGAGGCTGTGTTTAACTGAGCAGTAGGAAAAAGGAGGCTTCCATGTTTCTAACAGGGTCTTAAAGAGGCTTTGCATATCCTGAGGAGTCATTGATATCTAGCTGGAGAGAAGCTGTGAAAAATTAATTGCTGCTGTGTGAAGGGAGGCCCTTTCACTGCCAGCGGTGTGCAGCCTGCTGCCTCTGAGAAAGAGTGAGGGGGGAAACAAAGAATGTGGGTGAGATGCATGACAAATTAAACCTCTGTATAACCCCGTGTCAGTAAATCACTTGCCTCAAACACCAGTACCTCATTCTTCAACATGCCATGAAATCGTGTAAAAGCAGGACTTCACACCCTGCATGTTTGAAGCTGAAGCATTACTTAAGTGCAGAAAACAGCAGATTTGGGGAAAACTCTAGCAGGGCTATTGTGTACCACATGGTGTACCTGAATGTGGTGGTCCAGTCAAAAAATTCTGTTGTTAAGGTGAAAGAAGGAAAAAAAATCTATGCTTATGGTATTTGGGTAGACAGAAAGTTGGCCATGTTATCTTGAATCTCCACGGAAAACCACTCCAAGCTCATTTATCTGGAGACCAGCCTGAGTTCTGTACCTTTGTAGCAAGCTGGGACCTTTCTGTGCAATGTAAGGTCTCTTTCCAGACTCTTTCCAGCTTTTTAATTGTAAAAAGCTCTCATTAGTTACTAAATAACCAAGATAACTATTGCTATACAGTGGCTATGGGTAATGCAGCATTCCCAATTAAATTATATATATACTGGAAGTGAGCCAGAAAGAGCACTTTGGGCAACCTTTCCTCTGCCTCTCTGTTCCCACTACACCGCCCCCCAGAGAGCCCAGGCCAGATGCAGCCCATGTGTTTGGACAGATTTGCTCCTTTGCACTTCCTTTGGTAGGCAGAGCAGAAGTGGAGAAGGATCTCTGTGTACACACATGTGTATTTTCAGGCACATGAAGGAATTCGGTGCCTCTCTTAATGTCACTTTATTAGAGGACTTGAGATGATGAGCTCTGAAATGGGCTCAAAAACTCAAGCAAATTCTTCTGCCTCTTGCATCTTTTTCTGATAGTGGTTGCTCAGAAGTCCCATGTTTGAGGCAGTAAAACGTGGCTTCCAGCTGAAGCTGAGTTGTGGTGTATTTCTGCTGCAGACTCCTGGGTGGTGCTGCACAGGAACAGCTCTAGGTAATCGCACGCGTTTCCCAAATGGTGTTAAATTTCAAATCCAGATGCAAATTCTGGTAGTGCCCACTGTCCTTCAGGCTCTAACACCACCAGCAGCTCCAGCTAATTGTGGCCACACATAAAATGGTGAAAGTGGTGGGTTATTTGTCAAGTCTTGTATGAAATGTTGAAAGCTGGCTGTGCCTGTGATGCAGGGGGGCCCATATAGGTTGGTAGGAAGGAAAAGGGATGTAGCAGGTGGGCACAGTGTTGAGAAGCATGACTGACTGACCTGAAGTGTGACCCACTGTAGGCAAGGGGAGCTGGGCAGAGGGATGTTCCCACTGTGAGTTGAAGGAAGCTATGCTTTGGGGTTTATTCTGTTGCAAAATGAAAGTTTGATTGTAAACTGGATAAAGTGTTTTACCTGTAGGCATCCCTGAATCTGCAGGGACAAGACAAATGGAGAAGAAATGAGAATATACAGGGCTCTATCGCAACAGAGTTTGATCAGCAGTAAATAAGTGCAGCCTGTTTTGGAGGGTTGCTTCTTTTCACCAGAGGCAAGCTCCTCTCCCTGGGTGTAAGCTGAGAGCTCATAACTGCTTCTCCTGTGGGTACCAGAGCAGCCTTCCAGCTGGAGTGGCTGTGTTGGGGCTGTGCCTGGAGAGTTGTGAGGCTCATGACCTTCAGCTCAGCTCTGGGGTTTGATCTGCTCTCTACTATGGGAGAAGCTTTGTGTGGTTTGCTTTACTCAGTCAGCAAAGAAATGTGCACATCTCCTTTTCCAGCCTGAGACCGTTCTTGTCTTGAAGTCTTGCTGAACAAATGAGATATTGTTCACTAGTTCTGAGAGCTGTTTGTTAGTTCGAAAAACACTCCTTTCTCTCTTGTAGCAAAGAAAGTTAATTGAAGTAACAACTAGTTTAACACTATCTTGTTTAAAAAAAAATTCTAATAAATGTTTAACACTTTAACAAAGTTCAGTACACGCTCCAGCAGCACTGCATCTGTATTTCCTCTGCTCTTTTTTTAAGCTTGGCATACAAAGTACCATTTAAATACCATGGTGAAAAGGGCAAGCATTCAATTTAATGCCTTTGAAATTATTCTGGAATTAAATCCTGGGCAATATATCTCAGTCGAGCAGTGTTGCATGTAGCCACATGCAGCTAATGAGCCATCAAAGGCAATGCTTTAAATCCCCATGCATACAGTATACACAGATCCTTTATTTCTGCTGTCATAACACAAATCATAAACCTTGATTCTAAATCAAACACAGGTAAAAGAAAGAAAGGAGAAAAAAAAATAAAACAAAAGGAAAAAGGAGGGAGTAACTTTGTGGCTAATTGGAAAGAAATTTGAAACAACAGTGGGGGTTTCTTTCAACACCATTAATCACCTCTGCTGGAACATCCTTCACAACCCAAGCTTTTCTTGTCCCTGTTGCTATTTTCCCTCTTTACCATGGTACAAAATGTACATACTCTTTGTTGTTCTTGAAAGCCATTTCTCTCATGCTGTGGTGGAAGGGCTCAGAGCACGGCCTGTCACAGCTCCCTTCGGGCTTGGCGGGGCTGCAGGTTTTCTGCCTTCCTCTGGTGCCCTGAACTTACCAGCAAGGACATGGCTGATCCTGCCCTGCAGGCTGGTGGGGAGAGACGCTGATGTCTTCTACACTGCCCAGCTCAGCGTGGCTGAGACCTCAGGGTTGCAATGCAATGAATAAAAGGAGCCAGAAGGGGAGGGAGGAAGATGCTATTTGTGTACAGAGTCAGGACATGGGTTCTGCTACCATTTCTTTCCTCTACCTTGTTTTCCCCCAGGCAAGGTAAACATGTGCAACAGCTTTGAATCCATGCTGGTTGCCTCCAGGCTGTTTAATGGCCAGTGTAAAATGAGTGATGGCTGTTAGCCAGCTCCATAGCCATGAGCATTCACCTTGCTAAAATCCTTGAGATAGCTGGAAGGAGCAGCCCCTGCTGAGGGCTACCCAGAGCTCCTCCTGCCCACAAGCAGAGCATCGGCACTGGCAATGTATCTAAAGCCACATCGGTGATCTTGGGCACCTTGATTTTCACAGGGACTATGGGGACATCGAAGTAGCTTATTCTCAACCTGTTTTCCGTTTGATGGTTGAGCTATTTTCCAGTAAAACACCTGAATGGTCACTCAGTGTGTGCATTATTATTATTTTACATTTAAAGGTGAGAAGTCACAGCACTTAAGAAGGCTGGTAGCTGTGAAGTCAGAGGCTGTGCACTCCACACATGCCATTCCTTAGTGTCTTTTCTTGGCTGGTCTTGGGCAGCTTCATGGGGAGGGCTTTTAATGACCCGTGTCAGATATCCTTTAATTGCATGATGCTGATGGAAGCTGGAAAATGAGCAGCTGTGAGAAGCACCATTGTGTTTGGTGAAAGGTGTTTGTAGGCTCACGGGTAGTGCTTGCCTTAAAAACGCCCAAGAGAGTTAAAAAGTTGGGAGCAGGGAAAGGTTGTTGCTGGTACAGCTGCATCAGAGAGGAATTAACCTGTCCTGAGATGTTAGGGAGGGGATCTCTCAAACCCAGCCTGAGCCATAGAGGTGTGTTGGGGATGCTGTGGCTCTGTCTGAGCTCTACTCCCATGCACTGCAAAGCCACATGTGCATGTAGATCACGTACACGTGTGGAAATGTGCTCATTTGCAGTATTCTCAAGTGGTGAGTGAAGAAGCCCGAGTTGGAATTTGTAACTATGATAATCCTTTCAAAAATAATTAATAATCTAGTAAGCAATAATGAAAAATACTTAGGAGAGTCAAGGAGAGATCTGTACGTGTCCTTCAGCCAGCTGCATTAACCAGGGTATTATTCTCAAGCTCTTATTGTTTATCTTTGTAAGGTAATTTTTGAGCAAAATAATGTTTGTGCATTTTTATTTAAATGTTATCATCAGTTCTCACTAATGGAGTGCTTAAGATGTTACAATGTTTAGCAAGCTTTGAGTTTTGTCTGGCTTTGATCCTCAGGCAATAGGGCTCAGATTTTTGCGAGATGTTGAACTTTCTGGCAAAAGAGGCGTAGAAAATAAATCAAGCTTTACTATTGTAATTAAAACAACATTTTCTACTTTAAAGTGTTTTTGTCTATGTGTTTATATAGCATACACAAATCTGCAGGGTTTTTTGCTATAGTGGAAATTCTATTCATATCTTTTTAAAATTAAAAAAAAAAAACAAACGTAAAAAAGAGACTGGTCGTCTCTGTTTTCAGCATACCTTAATGTGATCAATAGAGATATTTTCCCCATTCCATTGCAAATATTTATAAACTACACATTGCTGCAATTTGCTTCAAAATGCATTTTCTCTTGCAGGGATTTCCTGTTTGTCAGGGTATTTATCCAACTGGAAAATGGGAATGTGTTAACAGAATAAGCTAGAAGGATACAAATAATCCTCTTTCTGCCCCTCTGTGGGAATAACGTGAAAATTTATAGATCTGGAAGGCTTTCAGGAGTCTGTAATAAGTAAGAGCCAAGCCATTCCCTTTGTGCTGATGCCATTTCTTGCTTTGACCTGAACATCCATCAGCTAGGAGCTGTAGCACCAAGGAGGCTGAATCAAATCAGCCATCTGTATTTAAGCCAAATTTGTGGGGGTTTTCTATCAAAATTGCAGTAGAGCAGGAACAAAGGTGCAGAGCCCCACGAAGGTAGCTCTGTTCACAGCACATGGCAAAAAAAGACACTTCAGTGCCATCATCCTGGGGAGTGGGAAGCAGGTGGCTGCTTGTTTTGAGACATTGTTGTGAAGTTGCTTGGGTCAAACACAAGACCTGTTAGTCAGGCTTGTCTGAGGCAGCCAGTGGTGTTCCTGGGTGGAATTGCAGTGTTTCCAGGCCTTGGCTGCGGTTGCCTTTTGCCAAACTGTTTCATGTGGAAGGTGGGTAGGATTTTATGAGAAGTGAAAGCACGCTGATAACACAAAAGAGGAGGTTCCAGTGAGCTCCTCTCGCTTATTGAAGCCAACTGATGGAGTGGGGAAAGGAGGAGGGTTAACACAATCCGGTGGGAAAGCAGAGAGAAGAAAAAGCACTTCAAAGCAAAGGCTGAGCAGGGGTCAGGAGCAGTGTCAGGTCCAAAGAGAAATGGAGAGGGGAAAACCTGAACTCCCAGCGACTTCCCTGACAAAGAGAGTAGTGTTGGGTACTAGAGGGAAGAGGGGAGACTGGCTAAAATGGACACATCCACAGGGAAAAGATGAGAGAAATCTGAGAGAAACAAAACTCTCTGTAATTTAAAAAATAGGAAAAGAAAAAAAGAAGACAAGCGGGGTATCTCATAAAAAAAATAAACAAGGCTGTCATGTTGTTCTTTCTTTTCTGAGTTTCCAGGAAGCAGGTAGCAGCAGAGCTCCTGAAAGTGAGTGGGGGCGTGTGTCTTGTAAGCGGAGATGCAAAGCTGGGTTTTAGCGTAGCTCATTCTTCATACAACTCTGTCATGTAAAGGTCACATTTGAGTCTGTTGTTGTTGTTGTTGGCTTAGGACTGAAGGCCCAATTCTGACAGGGGCAAAAGTTCCCCTTTCTGTGATATGCTAAGAGCCGAAGTTAAAGCTGCAGGACAGATCCTCAATTCCTTGCTCACATATAGCCCAAACTAATCAACAAAACGTATTTAAAGACCCACTTGGGATCATAGATCCTACAAAAGCCTTCTAGAATGTTTAGTTTTACTGGAAAGATTTGCCTGAGGACGTAGTGTGGGCATGAAGCAACTGCATTCTGCAGCAGTAAATTGTCACAGAGGGACTGGAAAGCTATCTGTTATAAAATGTCCTTAATAAAATTACGTATTGTCTAAGGATGGAGGCAAAGCGGCCTCAAGCAAAGAACATAGGGCAGGAAGAATGGATTGTGTTAAACCTGCTTTTGGAGGGGAAGAGGAAATAAGTGTCAAGTGTGAATAAGTGTGACACAAGGACATGTGTTGGCTGCGCTGGGGTCACATCCACACACTGCTGTGTCCAGACGCCAGGGCTGGTGGTAGGAAGTGGGGTGTAGGACCACCTCTGTGGCCACACATGCAGCTTCACAGCAGGAATGTTAAGCATTATTTTCAGGAGAAGTCTGACTAACTGATACCAAAGCAGAAAAGAGGCTCCTACTGACTTGTGCTGAAGCACTGGCCCTTTGCCTGGTTGCTGGCAAGCTTCTTGGCGAGCTCTCGGGGAGTCTGGGTTTATAGGGTCTGCTGGCTCAGTGCCTCCAGCCATTCAGGCTGCTCCTGGCTCTGGTATCCACAGGTTTAGCATAGATGTGTCCCAGCAACTGCCTGGGTTGAGGGTACCCAGTTCCATAGTTTCCTTTTGGAGAAGCCAACAGTTTTGTCAGCCTCTGCTGCGCCCTCCTGACAGCCTGGGAATGGGCTTGGGGACACCTGGCTCCCTCCTCTTTTGTTACTGTGAAGGAAAGATGAGCGCCTGGCACCTCAAGGGACCAAAAAATGGGAATCTCAGCTGTTGTCTAATTTGGAAAAACTTAATATTGTTTTGATGTTTTTTTTCTCATTTCCTGTCTGTAAAGAATGCCCTAATTTCTGGTCTTCTCTCCAAAACAGAGTGATGATAATTTTATTCTGAACTTCCCATGAACTAAATTTCAGCCATTCTGCCCTCTAGATTAATCAGCTTTTCTGTTCCATGTCCTTTTTCCAGACCACAGTCTCTGTTTTTCTGTGCTCGTCCAACTGCTCCCTCCACCCTAGAGAGATCCCAAAATACAGTAAAATCTTATGGTTAAGAGAAAATTCTGAGTTAGGGAGCAAACTGACACAGAAAACTTCAATACTGAATCTCAGTAGGGGAGATAGTGGCTTCCCCTCTCATTGTGATTATTTCTGACCCACAGTCTCAACGATGAGGTCATACTGTCTCCCAATGAAAAGGTGAAATACATAAACAGTCTAGAAAGTGACTGTGCACCAATGTTTGGCAGAGTTATTAGTCATTAAGAAATCTCCAGTTACAGAAGAGTCAGGAAGGACTTGCTTTATTTGTTTTAATGTTGTGAAGTGATAGATATCCACAGCAGGCAAATATGCTGTGTGCTCAGAGCAATTGCACTGCTGATTCTGGAGAATGCTAGGTTCTTCAGCCAGGGCAAATGCATGGAATGGTGGTTTCATCATTCCTGTGCAGACATTATCCCAGTCCAAAAGCTTCAGTCATCCCCTCGCTGGCATGGGTGTCCTGGCTCAGATCAGGCCTCTCTGCCCTTCCTGGCTAGCAGGGGAAGTGGCAGCATGCTCAAGAGACTTGCCAGTGCCCTGGGTGACATGCCTTGTGTGGGACACCAGTCTGGTGTCTGCAGTAACTCAGAGCACTGTGGGTTTTGGGAGCTGATGAGGTTTGCACCTTAGCCGTGCAGCATCTTGGGGATGAGAAGATATCCTGAAGAATCTCTATCATATAAAAAAAAAAGAAAGGATTTGATCCAAGAAGAATTCCCCTCCACATGTCCTTAGCAAGTTTATTTACTAAATGCCCTCTGTTTCGGGAGGTCTGTGATAGAGCATTTGGGAATTTAAATTAGTAGGTCAGGTTGGCGTGTTATGAGTGCCCCTTCTCACACAGCAGTATTATTTTTAATCAAACTGTTAAATAATAATGCTTTTAAAAGAAACAAAAGCCACTTCAGGAGAACACTGTGTCCTGAAGTACCCTGAACAATAATGCTGCTCCAAATTCCTGCTCTGTGTGTGGTGAGGAGACCAGGACAAGCATGGGACTTTCTATTATGAGACCTGAGCCACCGCCACCGGTGAGAAATGGAGTAAGAAGGGTGGAAGGGAGTCTATAACAACACAAAGGCAAGGCTGCTGTCTGAAACTGGTCCTTTATATAACCTGGGGTGTCAGCAATACTTTTACTGGGGTTTATTTTAATGGCTCTTAATAGTTACAACTGATTGGCAGCGGCGGGGCTCTCACCCTGCCTTGGAGAGGCAGCACGGAGCGGGCAGTGGCACAGGGAACATCCACACCCTGCCACCAGCCATCCTGGCCAGAGGGGGCCGTGGCAGTTGTTCACCCTTTCGTGCCCTTTGGCTCCTTGCTCTCCCTGCTGAGCCTGGCGAAAAGCCCTCCAATTACCTCCAATTGCAGTGACGGTTCTGCGCGGGGTCAGACCCGTCTGCTGCGGCGGGAGCGAGCCGGACGCCTCATTAGGCCACCGAGCTGCCTGTCAGTGGTGGCTGCTCTGCCACAGCAAACCTGGCTCACTGCTGCATAGCCATGGCTCTGCACCTCCACCATGGCTGCAAGCCGTGTGTGGGAAGGTTGCTGTCCAGAGAGATGGTCAGAGACCTTCAGGTGGCCCCGCTGGCACCCGTGTGCTTCTCCATCCCGAGGTGTATCTTTACAAGTGTTGTATAACATTTAGTGATCCAAGGACAGACCTAGACCCAGTCCTTGGACAGGTCCAAGCCAGATTAAGTGGTAATCTCTGATGTGACTACAGTGTGAAGAAGCAATCCCTTTTCCATTTTTATGTTGTACCTGCACAAAAGGCTTGCGGATGCTGTAGTGCAGCTTGCTTGTTCAGCTTAGAAGAAATCTGGAGTTCGGTGGATTCTTCGAGGGATTGATATATATGCAAGCAAACAGGGGTTGTGTAAAGGTGGGAAGCTGGAAGGAAAGTAGTAAAATCATGTGCTGTGTAGGAGAGCTGGGTTGATCTCCCATCCCCCAGAGAAAGAACAGTTCTTTAGTACCTACAATTACAGCAATCAAAATCATGGCTAAATAGACTCAGAGGAGCTGGGAGAAGGAGCCAGAAAAGTGTAAATTACCATTGTTTCAAAAGTCTCTGGTTCTAGAAAGATTAGCCTTTCCTAGAGAGAATGGGAACGCTGAGAACTGCTCCTTTCCTTTCGTGCAGCATAAGTGCACAGGGATGATTTTTGTGCTGTAGGATTATGTGTTACACACTGAAGTTTGAGATATCCAAAAGTCAATGCGATTTATGCACCTGATTTTAGAAGGGACAGCATTTTGCACTCCCTAGGAGAAGACTAATCACTTCTGAAATGGTTACTCTGGGAGAGCATAATTGCACACCCTGTACTTGCAGGAGAAGCTTTACTTTCATGTCTTTGCTAATTAGAAGTTGTAGAATGCAAATGCAGCTTTGGAGTACCTGGCTATGAACTCTGTGTGCCTTGGTAGGGAGATGTTAATTCCATTTCCAATGGCTTCCAAGCAGCTGCTTGCAGCAGCTTCCAAAGATGTAGTCACAGAGATGTTTCAGGAGTCTTCCTCCTTCTTCTAAGGCATCCAGTAACACAAAGGGCCCCTTAAAATGGTCTTGCACTAAATACAGTTGAACTCACTAGTTTGCAATTCAAAAGCAGGCAGTAATAAAACACGCCTAGAATGTAGAAGCTTTTTCTTAACCCTACCAATAAACCATTGAATTATTTGTATATTGCGTTTAATTAGATTTTCTTTTATTGTGATTTAAAAAAAAAAAATCAGCTGGTGTGCTCATTTAAGCAAGATGTTGGTGTCACTTTTCTTTTTTTTTTCTCCTCTGTGGTGCTGCATCCGTCCTTGTTCCCCAGGAACGTGCTTCTTGGTGCAGTTCAATTTGGGTTGATGGCTGGTTGGTTTTTATGACCTTCCTTCTATTCCAGCAGTTTGGTGCCTGGGGGTAGCAGAAGGTTTCCTGAGAAGACGGGTCCGTGTGACATTCTGTCTGTTCCCTTCTCCCTTCTGTCATTGCCTTCTGCTGCCTCTTCTGTTTCTTCTTCTTTTGTAATGGCTGTTCAAAGATGATGGGGCCATTGTTGGTTATGACACGCTGGACCCTCAGTCCGGATTGTTGCAGTTCATTTTCCAGGATTGCTGTGTACTGCTGAAAGAATGTGAGCAATATTTATGTTATTGTGTGTTACAATGGCAGCTGGAGGCCCAAAGCAAACACAAGGGCCTTTGTGCTTGCCATCGTGCAAACAGAAGCCCTCCACCATGAAACATCAAAATGCACAAGACAGGCATTGAGTTAGGGAATGTCCAGTCACTGGGAGTTTCCCACTTCTTAAGCAGTTATATTTTGGGGCTGGTATTCTCTCTATAGAGCTGAAATAATAATTTCCTCTGTCCGTGTTGTTTTTAAATCTTTGTCATATGCAAAAAGTTTGTCTATTTTGGTGTTGAGCAACCATAAACAGCCTTTCATTTTGCTTTTTCTTTTTATGTCCTCTTTTCTCTGAGACTGTGTGTTTCTGTACATTCACTTTCTCCTCACCTCTTTTTCTTTTGTTAAAGCACAGGCTTACAGAAAGTCCATTAGGCTCAAACCAGCCATCACACCTTTTTTTGACTCTTGAGGGATCATTTATGTGTGTAGCACCATCACCAAGCTCAATAAAAAATACTTGTTTAAAAATCTGTGATTGCTCACATTTACATCACCAGATGGAAAACTGACTGAAACTCCTTTCAAAACATCATTGGAAACCTGTGCTTTACCTCCCAATTTTGTTTAAAGGAACCAGACTTAGAGCAGTGTGTCCTCCTCCTTTGGAAAAATTTTGCTTTTTATGTTGATCTAGGCTGTGGAGTAGATTTCTTGATAGTGGGTTAATGCACTGCAAGACTTGGGGCAACCTGAAGCTCTGGGGGTCTGGAAAAGCCAACCATTAAGTTTAACCTCTACAAAAAGCTGCTTAATGCTCAGCAGAAACTCAAATAAGAAATATTTCATACTGCAGAACTTAGTCCACAGGAGCAGAGAGTGAAAGATTAAGGGTACCTTCAGTCTTTGAGAGACTGTCCTAAGCAGGATGGGACAGGAGACCGTAGAAATCAGAGGAAGGCTCTGAAAGGGTTCTGGTCAGCCTCCACTGCACGCTGAGAATCTTCAGCTGCCAAAAACTCAGGATGGTGAGAGTGTTCCCATCCTGAGGAACTGAAATATAATGTAAAAAAATCACTATCCTCAA
Source organism: Lophotriccus pileatus (assembly GCA_035583135.1). Classification (NCBI taxonomy): domain Eukaryota; kingdom Metazoa; phylum Chordata; class Aves; order Passeriformes; family Tyrannidae; genus Lophotriccus; species Lophotriccus pileatus. Next base: position 6,377,652 of record JAWWES010000024.1, read on the forward strand.
CAGAGAAATTTTGCAAGTATTCTATTAATAATTTGCTGTGTTATAAGGCCTTTTCATCTCACAGCTGTAATGAGGTGACCATAATGAAACAGTAGGGAAAGTGCAGGAGGGAAACTTTATAGTTCATTTGGTAATTTTGAGATGTGTTGTCAGCTTAGCAAAAACTGATAAAACATAAAAGGTAAAAGCTTTTCTTCCTTTCCTGAAGAGACTACTTTTGTGTTTAAAAAACAAACAAAAAAACCCCAACAACAACAAAAAAAATCCACAAAAAAAAAAGGTGAGTCTTTGGATTAAAGTAAGTGACTACAGGCACTGTAGCTCTTCCAGACACTGATCCCCAGTGCTTTCTTGTGTGATAGAGGGACCCTCTTACTCTGAAAGCAGGGTAAAACCTGCAAAGAGTGTATATTTGACCTGTATCCTTCTGGAGATCAGTGATGACAAGGAGTAGTCAGAGTTCCCATTCCAAGTACAGCCTCATTCAAGACTCCACGGGTGAACAGGAGCCATAATTGGTGATTTCACCTGTAAAACAGCTCAGCTGAAGAGCAGATTCTTGGCTTGGCCCTCTCCTAGCCTACAGGGTCCAGTTCACTCAAGGTAAAGAACATCAGTCATTCTCTGCCAGCTGAGTGCCTGGGAAATAAGGCACACCTGGTTACCAGGAGCCTTTGATGGATCTTTTCCATCAGTTAGAGACTACACAAAGAGCTGCATTTTCCAAATCTGGGGCAGAAAGTGTATGGAAAACATCTGAAAAAGGCTACCCGGCAGTAAATGCTGGTAAACTCTATCTTAAAGCCCTTGATAAGGGCCCCAGCATTGCATTAGTTACAGATGTCATGAGGACAAAACCAAACGACAAAATGTTCTTAGAGTAACACAGTAAAGCCTTAGGTACATTCTGTTACCACAAGATGGATTTTTGTCTTTGTGGCACTGTTGCACAAACTGGAAAGTCAGCTTTTGAGTAGGACATTAAAAAAAAAATATGAAAACCCCCCCAGCATCTACAGCAGATTCAACCATACCAATTAAATTTCTATGTTGTCACACAATTAAATGTGTGTAATTTTAAATATGGTATTTTGCTCTTTTTCTATTCTTTGAGTAATTTTTTCTTACCCCATGAACCATCTCACTTTTCTTCTGACGACCACTATTACGCAGACCTCATACTCACTAGGAGCTTTGTTGCAAGAGGTGTCAACTCTTGGGAATAGTTGCTTGCTCTCTGATGGAATCCAATGTCTCAGGTTTTCAGTGGTCAAGTTCAGCCTTTTGTGTGCACACCTCCTCTGCTGATGCCAGTAACTGTTGCACAAGAACATTTAAAAGTGCAGGTGGTCCTGGATAAGTAGAGTAACTTGATTTTTGCATGTATTGCTGATATGTAGGTGTAGGGAAAAATACTTTTCTCTTTCTGCGTTATTGTTGCTAAAACTGTGTCTTGATGTGTTCATGTCCAAAAAAATAAAGAGAATGTTCAGCACAAAACTAAGATAGTCTTGTACCCAAAACATAAATGATGGGCTCCAATAAGTTGTAGATGTATTTGGCTGGGAGAAAAGTTGCAGGGTATGCCCCATGTTAAGTAAGTAAGTTATTTAGGACAAAGGCAATATTTAGAAATTGAACTTTTCAAGGTCTTTCTGAGCCTCTAAATCTCTTTTTGTCTCTGACAGGTGTGATGATGCAGAATGTGGTTTTGGAGATCTTGCAAGATGTAGCAATATTTACTTTTTGTTAGGGTTTTGTAGAAAAACATGATATTGGTACCTGATAATTTGTGTGGGAATACTTATTCCTTGCACAGTAACATTATTAAAAATGGCACCTCAGGAGGTTTTGAAAACCACTTTCTACCATGTTTTGCCATGGCTGCCATTTCATTTCAGATTGGACATAGGAAGAACCCACAACCATGGTTGCCTAATGGTGCCAGAAGAGCACAATCCTCTTTCACCTTTTATAGCACTGTTAATGGTAAAGTATGAATCACAGTTATCGCTTGGTCCGCTTTCATAATGATGTATGGGGATTCGGATGTGCGTATCTGTAATTAATGAGAGGGAGTTGCATGGCTAATTCCCTGTGCACTGCTGACATCCTGTCTACAGCTTTGTCCCTGATCTTTTACTTACGTGTCTCAAACAGCCGGTTATTGCATTACATCCTTGTATTATATAAATAAAACCTTGACCTTTGTCCTCTGCAATATTGGTTCAGAGCAGTTTTAATTCAATTTAGAAAAGAAGCCTGAGCACTAAAACCATTTGAATCTCCTTACGCACCTTAAATGTTGATGGGACTATTTCTGCTTAAGAGAAAGCACTAAGGCTAAGAAATTGCCTTCTAGCTTTCTGTCATTGACAAATGAGTGCGTGTTTCTTCACACTGAAACTATGCAGGAAGCCCTCTCTGAGCAGGGAGTACACGTACTCCTCTGCATTGCAAAGCAGCATGGGTCTAGAGAAATTATCAGCAGTGGAGTATTTTGTTTATTATTTCATCAAACAATTCTGAAACAATAACCCCCCTCAGGCAAGTTCCTTCCTCTGCTGCAGGGGAATCTCCAGTAGTTTTCTCATTTTTCCCCATCACCATGTCTTATAGCTTACTTAGGGCTTGTGTGTGTGATCCTCCCACTCTGGCCCTAGAAACATGGCAGTGCACTCAGGCAGAGACCAGCTCATGGGTATTACTGATGTTAGAAGCTCAGGTCCTCTCCAGGAAAAGTCTGATTTCTTTTCCCTGTCACCATCCATGTGGTTGTGTTGGGGTTTTTTTCCCAGTGTGTGTATAAGAAGTGGAGGTAAGCAGGGTGCTCATGTCTCTGAGCATCTAAACCCTGTTACCACCGAGCTTCAGTTCCCCACTGATCTAAAATGGGGATAACGGCGCTTAATTATCTTCTGTGGATATTGTGGCATAAATTCATTACAGATTTGGAGTATTAGAGATAGGCACAATCTGCCTTCTATTAAAACCTTCATGACTATAATGCCGTTAGTACCTCTGTGCAAACCCTAGCAAAAGTAATTTTTTTATAATGATGGAGATATAGATCCTCTAATTATCCAGGACAACTCAAATTAGCACCACAAATAAAACTGCTTAAAGTTGAGACTGCATGATGTGAAACATAATTGATTTTTAATACGTTAGGGCACAACTGCTGTTAAGTAATGCACTACATCATTTTCTCCTGTTGGACATTTAGCAATGCTCTGAAGAAACTTGGATTCATACCCTTGCTAGAGATTTTGGGGAGCAGAACTCTAGGAGAAACAAGGAGAGAAAGACAACCTTAGAGTTTGCTTGAATTTTTCACCCATTGCCACTTCAACTTTGTCTTGTTTAATTAGAACTGACTTTAAATCAACTTTATATTATTTGTAGATTTTAAACTGGGAGCAGTTACAAAATCAGAATTAAGAATTTTTATTTTTTATTTTATTCTTCGTTTCAGATTTGTCCCATTAGTAGAAAAAAAAGGATTTCTAGCAAACCTCCATAGCTTCCCTTGGGGAGAAGTAAAATGAGCACTGATAAGCTGACTTACTCCATTTATATTCCCCCTTTCCCCTTACTTTTGGGACAATTATATATAAGCAGTGATTGCATGAACCTGCCTGGATTCCATGTATTTGATACGTCTTTGGCATATGGGAAATTTTGTAAACTGTTTAAAACAAGGCATTCTTCTATGCTGGCCAGAAGAAGGATACAGAGAGCTTTTGTACCTCAGTTGCATCAAATTGAATATTTGTTTAATCACCCTGGAGAAGAATGCACTTGATGGCATTCTGTGAGTTCTGCAGTTATTGTTTTTGGGTAAACCTGGTGGGTAATGAATGACCTGACTCCTCACCACCGATACTCAACCTCCCCCTTGAATTCACAAGCTCTTCTCCCTTGGGCAAACCTGCTCCACTCGAGTAGTAATTGTGCAATAGTCAAAAGAAAAGAATGTAAGGGAATAGCCATTAATAACAAAGTTGGCAATCCCCTGAGAAGAGAGTTATTTCCACATGAAAATCTTCTCCAAAGAAGTGATGAAGCCTTGCTTCATTTGAAGTCTTAACAGGTAATTGCACAGAAGGTGATTTCCAGGTAAAGATTTTTTCCCCTGAATGTAAGGTGAATATCCACTATTTAAAAACAGACAAAAAGCCCAAACTGTCAAAGAATTAGCACCCAGGGCAGAAGTTTAATGCTTGGGTTTTTTCCTAATAAGATGGTGCTAAAAAGACAGTAACTCTTATATGACAGATTATTAATCCTCCAGAAGAGAGAAATTGATGAAAGCTTGTGACTGTTACTGCATATTGGCTACATAGTAGCATATTTAATTTTGAAGAATATCAAACCTGATCCCTCCTGTCCCCTTTTTCATTTACAGAAAACAGTGAAAGTAAGGCCAGAACTAAAAAAGAAATATTGTGCTGTCACCAGTTTAGGCATTTTACTGGAAAATATTATGGAAAATATTAAGGGGAAAGAACTCGTTTCTCCATTTTACTATGCTCAGTTTTCACTCGTAAGCTCCAAGATTAAAGTAGTCGCTTTAATTAATCTAGTCTCAAACCTCAGCCAAAAAGCAATGGAAAGGAGCCCTGTTCTGCTGGGGCCTTAAATTGGCAGAGTCACAGTGAGTATCAGGAAGCTCAGAGGAATCACAGTCCTTGGCCTCGGTTTATGAGCTAATTACCAACTTGACAAATGTAAAGCTAATTTGACAAACGTAACTTTTTCAGTGGCGGACTCATTCTGACGAAACTGTGTTTTCTGGTAATGGTAAGAAAGGAGTTAAACTGCTGCTGGTGCCTTCCCTCTGAAGAAGGAACAATGGTGCATCTGCAGCCAGCCTTTCCCTGTTGCTTTCGCTGGTGTACAGTGCTGGGCAGAGAAGGGATAAGCCTCTCCCAGCAGGCAGGGGAGGTAATGCTATTAGTCAGGAGCAAGAAATGCTCATCCCACATTTGGACCAGCTACTAGAAAGTGATGCGTGACATTCTGCACTGACAAGATGAACACATCTCATTCTTACTGAGCCCTACAAGCATGTGGGGGCAGAGTTTTGTCCACCCTATTTTTATTGAATCCGTGTGTCCGAGGCTTTGTTTCCACCATGGTCAGCACAATCTCTGGCTATCCATGTCTGCACCAACAGGTGCAAACATTTGGCTTGTCGTCCCCATCTGGATGTGAGGCAGCCGTGCCTTCTGCGCCGAGGCAGCGTGACTGGGGCTCGGTGACGCAAACAAAAAGGGACTTGCCAGCTGCAAGCACTTCACATCTGATGAGACCCAAGCGGGTGCGTGGCTGTCTCTGCCCATATGTGTAGATGTATCAAATGCGAACACGAATTCAGTTAATTTTCACATGTTTGTTACAGCTTACCCTGTCTCTGCGGAGGCCTCTCACAGCCCTCCTCCTTCTTGATCTTCCTGGGAAAGCCTGGATTTATGACAAGTTAGATTCATACTGGGGTGCCAGAAGTGGGACAGTGGCTTCATAGCAGTATCAAGGAGAAAGGCGAGCCAGGCTCTAAGGATATTCAGCCTTATCAACCCATGTTGTCATCTTAATTTATCAGTTGCTGCCACAGGGAACAGGGAGCCAGACTAATGGAAGGGGAAGGCTCCTTTAAAGAAACACCCGGGAGGTCATAAAATGTCACTTAAATCGGGAGGAGGGGCTTACTTGTCAGTCAGTGCTTTCCTGCTCACAGTGTCCCTGGCATGGCTTTCTAGATGAACACATCCCTAAATACAGTATCTGAGATGGGAAATGATTTGATGCTTGCTCTTTTAACCAGAACCGAGGAAGATGAAAATATCAACGATTTCTCATACGTGTGCTAAATGCACACGCTGTGATTGTTTATATATATCTTTTTTTTTTTTTCCTGTGAGCATTTGGGGTCCATTTGAAGCAGCAGCACAGTGCTCTGCTAGTGCAGCATGCAGGTGGTCGAATGTCAGGGGAGGAAAGCCAAGGTGAGGAAAAGCCATATAAAAGCTTTGTATACACATCTGTAAGTGGCAGGCAGGTCTGTGGTCCTCGCTCGGTGCCAGGGTGCGGTGCTGTGCCGGGGCGGTGGCCCCGGGACCGGGCTCTCCTTCCTGTGCGCGGGCGGACCGGGACAATGGCCCTGACCTGGCCGGTGAATCAGAGCTCAGACTCGCCCTGCAATCAGCTTCACAGCGCTCGGAAACCAGCCACCTGCCCCGCTTCCTCTCATTTAACGGGTTTATTTTTAAGTGGGAAAGGCTATGAGCTTTGTTCCTTTTTCTCAGGGACTTTGTGTCCTTTAGAGATCCCTGAAGGCTGGGGTGTGGGTACGAGCACCTCGGGGACCCTCCTTTGGGGGCCACGTCCTGGTGTCTTCACTCAGCACCGGGCACCAAAGCTGAGGTTATTCATGGGATACACATGAACCAAACCGCTGGGCAACTTGGCAGAGTCTCCTGATGCTGTCTGAGCTTCCTTCCACTGTGTTCCCAAAGAGAGTAGTGGAAACTGTTACTAAATAAAAAAAAAAAATCCCCAAGTCCTGGCTCTGCTGAGCCTGTGTTGTCCACACCTGCATCTGGTGACTGGTACTGTGGTCCTGGTGATGAGCACTGAGGCTCTCGGGCTGGGAGGCAGCACCACTGCAGTTGGTTTGATCTGGACTTTTGCTGAGATCTACAGCTTTTCAGGCTGTAAGCCTGCCTTACTGTCCATTTCTGACCATGCACTCTGACACTTCATCTGCTGCACATTTTGTGTGAGAAAACTGTGAAACAGAGGTCTGTCTATGGACCAGCTGCACTTTTTCCATGGGGTTACTCCTCTCATGTGCAGGATTTGAGGTGCTTCCAGATTGTGAACCAGCACAAAATGGTCCATCTCAGATACTGCCAATCCAAGAGTATTGCTTCATAAATCATCTCTGGATCAAAGCAGTCTAATGTAGTGGATGCATCTTTTCCGTATTTTGAAGGAATGTGTTGTGTTTGTGCTCTTCTATTTGGCAATTTCTCAGTCTCCATCCTGCACTTTATTTGCCTGTGGGAAGATAGATGATCTAAGTCCTGCCTGGGTGCTGCAGGTCTGGATCTGGATCCCAAGTGAGATACCTCTGTGAAGTGATGCTGTTTCTGGCACCTGAACTGGTTTCTGTGGCATAGCAACACACTGTGTAGATGTGCTTGTTTCCTCGTATGTCTGTCTGGGGGATCTCCAGGACACCTCTGCATTACATGGTGTAGGCATGCCTGTGTTTGCAAAGCACCAGCAGTAATTAATGATTAAGTAGGAAACAAAGGAATGCATCTAAGATCCTTTCTTAGAGCAGTTCAAGGTCTATCCATGCTTACAGCCCCCTGCTTTTATTCTACCATTCTCTCTATATATACTAATTTGAAGCACCAATTTAGCTACTTAAGCATCAGTTAATCCATGTGTTTCAACCTGCTTGGCCATCCTCTTTTTTTCAGTTTAGAATAGCTTCTGGGAGGTGGTTCTTTAACTCTCACTGAACTTTTGCCAAACCAGTAGTACTCTCAGAGAGGAATGTCGAGTGCTTAACAACAATTAGTTTTAGTCAGAGACAGAAAAAATAGCACACCACCACATGTGTCAGAACAAAGCCTGTATGTGTGATGTTTGGGTGGGTTTTAACCATAGCTCCACTTGAAGGATGTGGACATTATACCTCTTTCTGTGGGGAAGGAGGGGGTAAGGAGAGTCTTCTAAAGCCAGAAAGGATGCACACCTCTTCATTTCACCTCTACAAAGGTGTGCATGTAGGTAACTGGAGAGAATGATCTTACCTATCACGAAATGTCCTTCATTTTTACATGGTTATCGTTTGCAAAGCAAAGCTCTGCAGATGCAGAAGTAAAGACAGAACTGAATCTAAAATACCAAGTCTTGTCACTTTTTTTATCACAGAATCACAGAATGGTTTGGGTTGAAAGGGACCTTAAGATCATCTTATTCCAACCCCACTGACACGGGCAGGGACACCTCCCACGACACCAGGTTGTTCAAAGCTCCATCCAACCTGGCCTTGAACACTTCCAGGGATGGGGCATCCACAGGTTCTTGGGTTTTCTTGGCAACTTGGTTCCAGTGCCTCACCACCCTCACAGTAAAGAATTACCTATCTGCTGTACTAAAATGTTGGTGATCTTTTAGACAATTAAATCTTGTTACAAGCCCTGAAGTTTTCTCCAATGAATGAGCCAGAGGTCTGTGACACCCATCTAAACTCAACAGATTTTACTCTGTACTCCTAATGTCTCCTCTCTCCACTTCTACACCCTATTTTTAAATACCCTTGTAAATCCTTACTTCAGCCACTGTTCAGGAAGCAACTAACAATATTAGTGTAAACCTTGTAAACAAGGGAGCATTACACAAGGGCAATGTCTGACAATACCCTTTGATGTTTCCAGCTATAATAGTTTATTTCTCCTTTTTTCAATACCTTTTTTTTGTACTTAAACTTTTCTTTCTTTTCTATTGTTTGTCTTCTCCCACCTGATAAACGTGGGGTTCCAATCTCTTTCTTACAAAACATGAACCAGCCTGGCTTTTCTCATTAACTTTCTTATTATCCTAAGCAGCACCACCACCTGTAACATTCATCATGTGAGCAGCAGGATGATGCTGGGAGCTGGGTATGTTAGATAACCCATATTTCCTCCTAGAACTAAATGCCAGGATGGAAAGATATTGCAAGTTCAGTTTTCAGGACAGGGTTTGGGCTTTTTTCTTTCATTATTTTGCAGGAGTACAATAAAAAAACAACCAAGAAAATACCTCTTAAGAGGCTGAATTATGGAGAAGACTGAACTCTCGTTCATCTTGCATAAGGCAAGCAGCTGTGTGACCATGCAGGACTGAAATCATCTTGTTGGTAAGACTGGGTAGAGTTCAGTTAAAAGAGGAGAGTCTTGTACTCAAAGTCATGCAATTTCTTACTCCACTGTGTGTTCTCTAGAAGAGCACAATACATTGCTGTAATGATAACCAGGAAAATACCTTGAGGTTTTAAAGCAGGATGCAGTTCATGCTGGTTATTGAGTGATAAATGATACAGACTGCACTGAAAAACTATACAAACACATTATTTCAGCTAGCACAGCAAAACATTTCAGATATAAATTAAAAGGAACTGCAGTCTTGTGGTCCTTGTCAGTTATTTACAAGCCTCTTGAAATGTTTCCTTATCTGCCTTTCTCATAAGAAATTGGGCAATTAAAGTATAAGACTGAAGCCAGAGCACATCAAATAGTGAATCATTATGGCATCATTACATGGGAAGTAGTAACAAGGGGAAGGCCAAAAGAAAACCCAAAGCTTTTTCAGCTTCAGGAAATCTATTTTTAAATGAAATAAAAGCCTTAAATAAGTTTAACGTAATTTTGAGTAAAAGGCGGTTGCACAATGAAGAGGTACTTGCAGTTCGAAATTCAGCTTTATCCTATTCAGGATATTTCTAAACAGGAAAGAAATAATTGCCATGTCATTGAACTAGTCACAAATCTTTGTATAGGGGCATCTTTCATTAGGGAGAAAGAGAAATGTAGTCTGGAAGTCCACTGATTCAGGAGTTTCTGAAAGACAGGGAAAAGAGGAAATGTTTCATTTAGATATGGGTAGGTAGCATCAATGTATATGCATTCCTTATTAACTTTAATTGCATAATATATGTATGCTTATTATTTTATTTATGTATCTATGAAATTATATTGCTGTGTAACAATTGCATCACAAGAAAGTCTTTCAGGACCAATACAGCTGGGATTTTCGCTGTTGAAGCTATTTTTATTTTGGTTTGGTTTGTTTTTTTCTGAATTCGTATATTGTCTTGATTTAAGTTTTTTCTCTTCTGATTCAGAAGCATCATTTCAAGATGCTTAATGTGCTTTTGTTTTTTTTTTTTTTTTTCTAGTGTGAAAATTCAAGCTTTGTTAAAAAAGCATTACATTCCTTGCAAACAAGATCAGATGTTCGAAATACATTCAGCTCCTCTGGACATCAAAAGGAGGAAGGATCATCAAATCTCAGGCTTGGTCCTAATTTAACAATATTAAGGTAACATTTTTTGACGTTGTCTACAGAAAACTGGTAAGGTCTGCAGAGTGTTGCTCCAAAGTCAGCATCCGGTAGATGCAGATAAAATGAGCCACTGGTCTTCAGAAAAGGATTTATTGATGTCCCATTCTGCTTGTGCTCTATAACAGGATGAAATTGGGAAACTGATGCCCACACTCGCCAAAAATTGCAGGCTGATCATGACAGGCAGGACTAATGGCTTTGATTGCTGAACTCTTCACACAGTCCTCTCCTCTGCCATTCATCAGAGCAATGGGCCATCAGACCTGGGAAGTTTTCTGTCATTAAAAAAAAAAAATTGTCTATTTTGCTTTTTAGTTCAATTATTTCTTCTTTTAAATAAATTGTGTCAAAGCAGGGCAAATTGGGTAGAGAAGACACTATTTGAACAGACTCAGATTTGCTCAAACCTATTGACTCTTTTAAGGACACCTCTGTATCCTGTACTTAGTACTGGTGAGTCCCAAGAACATGATTATATTTGAGCACCTACCTGAGTTTCAACCTGAAGAATGAGACTTGGAAACCTAATATCTTTTCCAGACCTCAAATGTGCTGTAAGGCAATAAATGGCTAAATTTTCATTTTGCAAAGGCTGAGAATGCTCTAACGCAGTTATCATAGTTCAAGAGATGTCATTCTTGATTTGTGAAATGGCAGGGTTGAGAACTGAAAATCTTGGGTAAATGGAGTGTGAGGTCACCAGGTCTACATGAAATACAGCTGAAAAATGTATAGGTAATAATAAGAGCTGGCAATGACGTGCCAGTGTTCACAAAGAACAAGCTATGGCAAATTGAGTCAAGGAAAGGCAATCCTTGGTGCTACTCTGAAAGAAAGTATTAAAATCAATTTTAGAATATTCAGGTTGAGTTCAGAATAAAATATATTTCTTCTATTAAGGATGTGAACATTTTAACATCGTATTTAGTATACTCTTTTATGGACTCATACCATTTACAAATGTGGTGAGAAACTTCCTACCATCCTATTGAGAGGCGAAGACAATAGAGATGCTGAGCAAGAGGACCAGTAGCTCATTTTCCAGTTTAGAAATACCAAACAGCTTCTCAGAGTAGTGGTATTTATCTCCTTTTTTACATTGTGCCTGTCTTAAAATCCTTTTCTCTCTACAGATGCATCAGTTTCACTGTGTTTGTTGTATGAAAAAGTCCAAGTCATGAATTTGAGTGGATAATGCTAACTTGCACGTTTTTAAGGGCCTGAGAGAGAATGAGGATCCATTATGCAAGGTGATGTCTAAACATGTAGCTAGTACTTACAGCCTGAGTAAATAAAACAGGAACAGAGAAGTTCAGTGACACGCAACAAACCATGAGAAGAAGCAACAAACTGGAACCAGTCCAGCTGCTCTGACATCTAGTCCATTGCCTTTTCCACTGGATATTGCTGCACTGACATCTTGGGTTGTGCAAAAAAGTATTGGATGATATATACCAAATGGGAGGCTTATCACAGTTATCTCTACAATGTCTGGCACCAGAAGGATTTAGAAAACAGACATCAAATTACAAAGGCATAGCCGTATCGTGAACGTGTCTGCTCAATGCAGTAATGTATAACTGCTTGGTTATTGTCAATGAAATCCTCGTGCTGCTACTCATCTCCACCTGCCTCAAAATACATTGAGATCAGTGCCTAGATTTATTTCTTGCTCTCAGTCTCAGGTGTAGCAATTAAAGAAATGTTCTGTATTGCTGAGAACACCAGATGTGTGCAGTGGAGCGTCCTATCCTGACAAACATTTTGCTTGTAATAGTTCCTTTGGGTACCACAGTGGCGTCTGGTTTTATTTTTCTGTTTATACTTTATTTTTCTGTTTTATGGCACTGTTTCCTTGATGGGGTTTTTCAGTTCCTTTCCTTGGAGAATGGTTTGGGGTAGCATGGATTATGGCACAGCAGCATCAAGAATTGTCTCCTGTTTCTGTTTTCAGGTTTTTAAGGTCATTCTAAGCCCTTCCTTTCCTGTATGGAATAAGCAATGAAAAATGTCCAAATGATTCCAAAATCTGAATGGTGGATCCACGCTGATGTCTTCCTGGACCTTCCTGATGTCTTCTTGATTCCTCCTGCTGTCTTAAAAAGTATATGACAAGGTTTCTTCAGGAGCAGGGTCAAGGAGCAAGGCGTTTTAGTCACAGAAGTTGCCAAGTTTCTGTCACCTGCACCCTGGAGACGGTGAGCACCTAGAAGATGGCAGGTGACTTTCACTCAAAATCTGTGTTTGCAGATTTTCTCCTCCAATCTAACTTTTAGCTGGTTCTTCACTGCCAAGTGGAACAAGATGCTGAGTTGCAATCTCAATGTTGGAGTGCAGCAGCAGGCATATTCTAATGATTTAGAGAAATCTCATCTATTTTTCTCTGGGATATTTTGTACCACACCAAGAGTGCCATAATGGATATGACTAGCTGAGAAGATCCACGGACTATGTTTATTCCCGTAAGTAGAGCAGAAAGTCTTTCCTGACCTCTGCAAGTGATTATCTTTACTTCCTGAAGGATGGAATTTGACTACTTTGGCTACAGTATGAGCAGTTTTAACATTATTCAGTGTGGTGAGTGCTGTATCTTCGAAATAATACAGGCAGGGAAAAAACAGATCTTCACACGCTTATTATTTATGAGGGATGTCAGGTGTATCATGATACCATGACCAATGGTACCAGGGTCTAATATGGGAACTCCTTATCTTGCCAAAACCTCATTTATTTTGTTTTTTTGAACAACAGTTCAGGTAAAACCATGATAAGGAAAAGATTAAAGCTCTGTCAGATAAAAAGCAATGCTGTACTATTTCAACTATCCTAGTTTTCAAAAGAGAATGAAATATGCAGTAATTCACGCAGACAACATAAATATTGAATAACCATTGCAATGGATTGCATAAATAGATACACAAGATGAATAAAAACACATTTGATTTAGTCCTCTGCTGATGGTGCCAGCAGATTACAAGAACTAAGCTGTCTAGTGCAATGTTACCCATCAAATAGCTATAAATCAAATATTTCTTTTTTTTTTTTTTTTCCCTTTCAGAAAAGCAACATAGTCGTGGTAAATAACAGCCTTTACATCGTTTTGTTTCTCTGGAGACTGATCCTGATCTTACCTATCTAATTTCATGCACATGAATATTCCTGTTGATTAAGGTAAGGAAGTTTTTCACATCCATAAATCATTGTGAGATTTGGAGCCATGATGTGTCAAATTAATTACTGACCTCACTCAGCTATCTGTGCATCCACTTGGACTGACACCACATGATACAACTTGAGCATAAATTTGGAGTGAGAACTCTTGAAGCACAAATAGGAGCTGGGATCCCACTGAGTTTCCACTGAGATCAGGTCCCATGCTATCCTCTCTCCTCCTGTCTTGTAGGGATGAGCATTTCAAGGGTGGAAGTTAACAGACATTCCTAACTATGCATGGCATCCTACTGCTTAATGCTGACACGAATTGACTGTTTCCTAGGAGATAGCTCAAAATAAATTATTTGAGAGATATTCATGTTAAAAAATTCCATGGAGTTCATCTTTACAGAAATCTCCTGTTGCCAATTACCTGGCTATGGATCAAGGCTCCAAGATGTGGCAGATATGATCTATTTCCCTCTTCACTGTGTGACAAAACCTGTGTGGTCAGACCCCCAAAATCCTTTTTCTTCTGTCGCACTGCCAGTTATCTGAGTGCTGCAGAGAGCCCCTGCACTCCTGCCCTCACTTTTGGAGGACCTTGTGCCCACCCCTTGCAGTAACATCTCCAGCAGGCTGGGGATAAGCATGAGTGATGTTAGCAGGAGGTTTTCTTGTTGTTATCATGGATCCAGGTTGGTGCAGTGGGCTTCAGGGCCCAAAACCTTGAGGCTACAGTTTGTTATCCCCACCGTGGATTTCAGAAGTGATAAATCAGGCCTTCTGCTTTGATTAGCTTTCCTCCACCTCCAGTGGTTCTTCAGATTGCATCTAGTGAAAGAATTGCCCATGAGCTGGCACTAGAGGTGTCCCTTTAGGAAATACATTATCTGAATTAAAATGTGCTAATTCAAAAATACCTCCCCACCTTTTTTGTTGCACTTGTTAGGGAAAAATGTTCCACTTTAACCTCCAGCTAACTGATTACCTGCCAGTTCTGAAGCTGTGCTCTGAATTAATCTGCTCCAAAAGCCAACAGAGATGACTTATGTTTGGGCGCCCCACGGGAAAGCAGGGAGATGAAAAGCCTTAGCAAAACTTTGACAAACAACTTGGAATGTTTGACCGACTATGCACAGCTGCTGCTGAATGGAGAATGCAAGTAACATGCCAAACACAGACAAGAGGGGATCAGCGGGGAAGGCAGCTTTGGTATCTGCACAGGGCATTTTCCTTTCAGGGAAGGGGAGGAAATATGCTGAATTACCTGTAGGAGGTGTGCATGCTTTTGCTAATAGATGTGCATGGTTAATTAATTCCTAACCAGTCAGATCCTGTACCAATGTACGCTGGAATTCCCTCTGAGGTCAGGGGAGATACACCCATGCACAGCACCTTAATTTGATTGATTACATCCCACCCATTTAAACATGCCTTAAAGACTTGTTTGCAGAGCTGAACCAAAATACCTCTGCCCCTTCCAATTCCTGATTTGAGGCGATAATGTCTCCTCATAAATCCTGGATACGATAGCACCAGCATGACCCATCACTTCATTACACCAGAGCTGTGTAGTGCACTGAGGAGGAGTTTATCTGGTCAGAATGGATCTGGTCCAGGAACAAATAAAGAAGTTAGGAATCTGATTATTTCTGGGCCAATTCTGTATGAATTACAGCTTCTCAATTTTCCTGATGTCAGCTAGTTTTACTTGTTCTATTTTCCCTACCCACACAGGAGGTGAAGTATCTGGCTAGCATAGACATCTTGATGAGCTGCTGTTGTCAGGAGAGCCAACCTGAAATTCAGATCAGGCTGGGATGAAACCTACCATATTCAGTGACATTTGAGCTGCATGTCTGCACTGCTTTAGACATGAGTGATAGGGGAAAAGAATTATTTCTTCTATTTAATATTTCAAATGTTTATTTTTTATTACTTCCTAATGATTTCAAAGATAGCTGTTATTTCTTGGCTTTGCACTACCTTGTTTAGTCTGATGTTATATATAATTTGTTTATTTCTTCCAGGGCATCACTTTTTCCATGTATTTACTGAATGGTTTATATTTGCCTAATGCACTTCTTTCAGAAAGAAAGTCAGACTTAATTCAATGATTGCTGGAATTTCCTATGTTTTCCAAAACATTAAAAATTACATCAGTGTGTCTTGAGCCTCCCCTTGCAAAATTCTTCTGTGATTCTCCTGTGTGAGTTCTGCAGACTTGATGGGCTTAGCAGACACAACTCTTGCAGGTACTCACTGAGATCTTAAAGTATTTAATTGGTCTTGTATGTACAGTGCAACTTTCCAAATACAGGACTGAGGTATTTACTGATCCCTTTTGTCTGTTCTGCACATTTAAGTGGCCATTTCCAGGTAGGCTGACGCTTGCATGGAGGAATTGTGAACTAAGGTGGTTTTCAGCAGAAAAGGAGACGTTGCTAAGGGGAACTCGTGGGTGTATGTCCTTCGCTGCAGCACAATGACAGCTCTTCAGTTACTGCTTTTGGCACCTCTCTTCAGTCTACGCCCGCTCTGAAGTTTAGAGTAAGCAAAAATTTCATTCCACAGGAACACTTTTAACCTTTTGTAAAATTTCTGTTTACTTATCAAATTTTCATTTGAGTTTTTTTTCTCATACAAGTGTTCATTTGTTTGGGAAGTACTTCTGCAGGGCCTTATGGAAATGTTGCCTGGGTGTTTTGTCGTGCTCCCTCCCCGGTGAGTGTCTACCTGGTCCCAGCATTCCCTCACCTCTTGGATATGCATATTCCTATGCTGCAAACTCAGAACTGGTGAAAAGCTAACTTGTTTGCTTATTTAATTTAGTTTCAAACTCTTACCATACTGGGGAATTAATCCTTTTCTAGGAGCTAAGGATCAACATACAATTTTTACTGGTATTGGTTAACACTGGTAACTAAGTACCACGTGGCATCTGCAGCACTTTGCAGATAAATTAAAACAAATGTCTCCTCTTTCAGAAAACTGATTGAAAATGAGTATAAGGGTTCATATTCTGGGGGCTGACTAGGACATGAAGGACATGGTGTTAACCCTCATTGCAGACTGCAGTCTGGACCTCCCTTACTCTGTTACACCACAGAGTTTTTGGCTCACAGAACAGGAATTTCCTAGAGAATGTTGAGAATACTGGAATTCCCTCCAAATATTGAGAATAGCCTGGGGAAGAATTATTACCCAGCTCCAAAGTGCATTTTGAGATGTTATGGTGCTGTTGTCCAGAGGTGGAGGTGTGCAGACCCTAGTCCTGCCCTCCTGCCAGCCTTCCTGAGCAGTCAGTGTAGATGCCCTGCTGATAGGGATGGGAATCATTGAATCATAGAATCAGTAAGGTTGGAAAAGACCTCCAAGATCATAGAATCCAACCTTTAAATTGAGTCCACCAGGACAAGTCACTGCCCAAAGAAACTGTGCTGTTAGACTTGCGTCAAGTAATTGAGTGGAAAAGCTCTCTTACTTATCCAGCAGCCATATTAACTTAGTTAACTAATTTCTAATCAGGTAGAGGTTTCGATGGAATTCAGAATAAGTATTTGGATTAAGAAAGGACACTTTGGCTTAGACCTGTGTCTTTTCTGACATGCTGTCTGAGAATGATGGTGTGTGGAGAAGAGAGTTCATTGCCAGGCGTTTTCCTTGTGGGGAAGTGAAAGGTCTTTATCCAGGTGCAAGGGATAGAAATCATACTTTATAACAGAAAAGAAACACGAGCTTCACCAGTTCTCCTTTTTGTTGGCAAGCCATTGGTGCTCTGTGCATAGCTTCCCCTGCAAAATTCAGATAGTGGTAGAAGGTATCACATATACCAGCAGAGCCTTTATGTGATGGAGGTGATGTCTCAGACCAGGACAGGCTCAGTTCTCAGCTGAGGGTGGGAGGAAAATCCTCTGGACAAAAAAAAATCTAGAGTGTTTTTGTTGTGTTTCCTTCCAAAATAGATGACAATCAATCCATTCACAAACTTGACCTTTTGTCTGGGGTTCCTTTGTACCAAGAACTCCGTGTGTGTTTTTACAAGACACATCCATGCATCTTTGAATTTTTGAACTGATATTTTTCTCCTCTTAAAATTAAACTTGTAAGTCATGTATTCTGGAATGATGACAGCCTAAATTTGTTATGAATGCCTAAAATAAGATTTTATATTCTTATTAATAAACTCTTACCAAAAAATAACAGTTGAGTATATATTCACTGCCAAAATTCTGAAGAATGTCAGCTTACTAAAGGGGGGAAATTACTAACTAGACACCTGGAATTGGAGTTTCTTGAGTCATAAACTAGCTTTTGACAGCTGCAGCCTTTTTTGCAGGTGCAAAAAGAACATTTTCTTCTTTTTATTTTATCTGCTTTACATCACTTAATGACTAGAGTATTCCAAGTTGGGAAAGTAACTGGGAGTTGAAAGAACAGGAAAATTTGCTTATCCTTTTCCATCTTGTGAGTAAAACGGGAGGGGTGGGGGGAGGGGGGTGGGAAGAGAGTCTGAGATCAGCCAATTCTGATCTTGAAGAACATGGAAGCAAGGAAAAAATAGCTCAGCTGGGTTATTGCCGATGATATTTACATTGTTCAGTACATCAGCTGCCTTGAAATGCAAGGAATATTTTGATAATATTTCCTAAAATATGCAGGACACAATGTAGTTCCATTTAAACAATTATGTTCTTGATATTTTTGTTCAGAAGCAGCATGACACAAAGCACACATTAAAAAGCTAATCAGGTGACTAAAAACACCATGTCCTGTTTTCTCACAAATCAAATGTAAAAATCAAAAAGCAAAATAAATGCTTTGGTATATAGTGACGTTAAGTGTGGCTTTAGTGTGTTCTCTTAGTTAACAAAAACAAATATTAAATACAACCTCAAAGCTACTTTTCTTTGCAATTAAACATTTATATTAGTTGTCAGTCTCTGAGAATAACTCTTTGCCCAGAATATCTGTTAGAAAGCACAACTGCAAATCAAATTAAATTATTTAAGTTGTTATTTAAATCACAATTAACAAAACTGGTTCAAATCAAAGTGGTATAAATTGGTCCATCCTGCTTTAAAACTAATTAAGGATGTGCCTTGAAAGAATGCTTCTAAGAGTGCTCTGACTCAGTGGGTTCTCTGTATCACTCAAGTTTTAATAAATCACAGCAAGGGATGGAATTTTTATTTAGTTCAACAGTCTCGATCTCTGAATTTAAGGCCACTGAAGAATAGATTAACATTTATAATTGCTAGGTTGATCAGTAATGCAAATTAAAACCGGGGATTTCAAAACAAATTAACCTTTGCAGTACATCATGCGGAGACAGACAGACAGTGATATCACTGAGAAGGTTCCCCTCGTCCTTGAAGTGATTTGTCACAAATCACTGTATCCTTTGTGGTGCCTTACTGCTCTGCAGCCCCCGGGGTTTCAGTGTCCAAAAAGTAAACTGTGATAACTGAAAGAACAACATGGACAGTTTGAGGCTGGCAAGTCCCTGCATGGGCTATCACTGCTTTGCGTCGCTCCAGGCAGACTTGTATATTTTGGGACTAAGATTAGGATGTTTAGGCTAGGGCCAAATGGATTTATAATTAGATATGTGCAGTCTATGACCTATTAATTGAGTCTCATGGTTCCCTACATCTACCCCCACATTTAATGAGACTGTGATTTAAAGCAGTTGAGGGAAGAGGGACCTTCTATACCCACACACTTTTCTGCTTCAATCTGCCCATCCTGTGCTTTGCTGAGAGCCTTTCACTGCTCCATCAAGAGGCAGCTCAGGTTTTCCCCAAAAGCTGTCCCTCTTTGAAATACCACATCAAGAGAACAGGACAGTGTGTCAATATGGTCTGTGTGGTATTTATTTATGAAATTAAGAGCTTAGATCCCATCTGGAGAAAACATCAAACAGCATTGGTCTCTTCTCCTGCAGGTACATCAGCTCCTGGAAAGTTCATGTCAAACAATGTAGCTGATGCAAGAACTCCAAGCTTACTGCGTTGTAGTGTCCTAAGGAACAGGAGGCAAGGTAACCACACTTCAGTGTAAGCATGTATTATGTGTTTCTGACATGGGCCACAGGCTCCCAGAAAATTGCTGTTTTCCCACCTGTAGTGCTTTGCTCAAAATTTAAGTTTCCATGGGCAACCTTTCATACCTGGTCCATCACTGATGACTAAAGCTGAATGCTGAAGAAATATTCCCTTCTTCTCATCATTTAATTGTGTGCCTCGAGAGTACTAGAACTGGTAAGTTAGAAACCAATGTGGAGCACATGACCCATTAGTCTGACCCTGTGGAAAATATTAGATTATGCAGATGTTTATGCACATCCTTTGTGTAATGGTAGAGCTATTGTGTAACTTGTCTTTTTTTTCTGTGAGCAAACTGACACAGGGGAAGCTGGTAGTATTATCTTCTGATCACAGAACTCCAGGAGGATATAAATAGGGAATGGACAGTGGTATTAAAAGCTTCCTCTGAACATAATTTTTTTCTCCTTAAGTTTATAAATAGAAATAAAACTTAAACAAGCTAAACTAAACAGACCGGAATAAACACAGAACTGTGGCAGGTATTGTCATCACTGCTCACACGAGTGAATGGTCTTCTGGTTAATGAGAAAGCAAAGCTAGAGAGGAACCTTAAAGATGACCAAACTTGAGCAATGGAAATGCAAAATGTTTTTCTACACAGTAGAGCACAGATGAAAAGCTTAGTCCCTGATCCAGTGGAACAGGGTGGCATCAGGCATGGGAGGTGGGGGACACAACTCTCCTTCCTGCCAGGGCCTGCCTCTTCCAGCTGAGATGCTCCTGGCTTTTGTCATCCAAAGAATGGCAAAACGTGGGTGGTAGGTGAAAAAATGTCAAGGAGGGTGATATTGATGAGGCCACTGAATAGTCAGCCAAATGCTTGGAATATTTTTCAAAACTTTTGGCAGGCAACACAGGATTGCAGTCTAGAAGAAAAAGATACCTGCCTGTCTTGTTCAGTAGATGTTTCCAGCTGCTGGTATTGGTAATAGGAGTTAATTAATAACTGGAAAGTTATTGCTTTTTAATGTATGCAAAAATTGTGCAACCCCCATAGACATTCAGTTGAACATGCCCTGCTTCGTGTCTCATTTTTTCTCATCTAAACAAACTGCGGGTTGTTCAAGAATCTCTCCCTTTCCCCATGATATATTATTTGCTGAACAATTTTTTTCTTTTCTTTTTTTTTTTTTTCTCCTAAGAGGAATGAAGTATTGCACATGGCCTTTTTCCAAAATCAAAGCTCTTTAGTATGGTTAGCCTTTCTGGTCCACCTTATTACTGATATTTATACAGATGTACTGGCAAAACCAAATTTACTGCAGTATTTATTGGGCTGAATTTGAGGTTATTTATAACGTGGTTAGATGGCTATTTATTAGGCTTGTCACAGTAGCTAT
Source organism: Lophotriccus pileatus (assembly GCA_035583135.1). Classification (NCBI taxonomy): domain Eukaryota; kingdom Metazoa; phylum Chordata; class Aves; order Passeriformes; family Tyrannidae; genus Lophotriccus; species Lophotriccus pileatus. Next base: position 6,398,383 of record JAWWES010000024.1, read on the forward strand.
TTAACACTTCTATAGCTGTCTAGCTGGGAATATGACATAAACCAGAATTTATTGCATATTATCCAGAAAATGTTACAGGAAGAGTAAATTCTAAGAGAGAAAGACACGATCATCAGAGTAATGAAGGGACCAGGAGCAAAAAAGTGGTTTTAATCAGCAATTCTCAGCCAGGCTGAGGGAGGGGAATACTTAGGATGTGAGGAAGTCCAGGTGCAGATTTTAAGTTCTCTAAAGTGCACCAGCACTCTGCCTAACAGCTGACCTTTCCCTCATGAAATGGACATTTTTCATTTAGAAAAGGAAATGAGAATCATCTTCTTTGATTTGTTTTGTGCTGATTAAGTAGAGTTAAAAAGTTCTATGGGACCATTTTCTCAAGGAACAATTTCATAAAAATCAAGCATTTCACAGGCAGGTGTTACTTTGGTGTTTGTAATGTTTTGTGTTAAGGTGGTATTGATTAGTTTATTTGATAATGATGGATTCAGATGACAACATGTTTTCCATATTAGTGGTTTTTAATTCTGTGTTTCACTGTCATGAAAGTTTCTTGTACCATCAGGACAGAAAGCTTTGTTTCTATTAACATCTATGGTGTTTGGATCTTTTTCTTATTTTAAATCAGAAAATGAATGCACATATTGAATATCCCATGAAGAAATCTGGATGAGACCTGCCTGCAAGGAAGAGGACACTAAGGGCAAAAAAACCAAAAAATCTCCAAATAATTATGAATTTCCTTTTAAAAATAGTTTCCTGAAGCCTTCAGAAAATGCAGATTCTTTGAGAAAATAAATCCTCCACTTTCATATACAGGCACAGACCATCTTAAAATATTTCACCAGAAGAAGTCAGTCTTTCTGTTTAACAAATAGCCCAGTTTCTGTGGGAGGATGCAGAGGAGAGAGGAAATGAGGTTTGCAGGTGTGAGGGTGAAGCTGGGCAGCCATCGGTTTCCACTGCTCCTGAAGGGGCAGTGGAGGAGGGATGGAGACTGAGGTGATGGGTGTTGTCCTCCTTTTTCCCCTGGCCCCTTTTGGCACTGTCTTGTGGCAAAACAGTGTGTTTGCAGACGGTGTCACTGCTGTGCTGAAGCAGCAGATCCCATCCCAGCCTTTGCCTTTCCAGCCTAACTCAAGTTGCTCACGCCAAGTCCCACGGGAATACCTTCACATGCATAGTTAGCTCAGGATGGCTGCTGTTGTAGACCAAGAAATACATATTTATCCCTTGATTCCCACAGGTGGAAAAGCTAAAATACTCTAGTCTTCAGATACTAGAGTCTTGAATGGCATAGGATAAGATGTTGAGTAACACCAGAGGCAGGAGCTCTGGGGGAAAACTCTTTGTCCAGGTCACACGTGGTCTGGGATAAGTTTTAATGATGATTTTTAAGAGTGTAGCTGCCAACGAAGCTCAAGCTAATGCTGGTGAGAAATTACAGTGGGTAATTCAAGGAGACTATACATTTTCCTAAATTCATTAGCTGCCCGTGGAGGGTTGAAGAGAGCATAACTAAAAATAATTACTTATGAATTATGGAGTTCAAATAGAATGTGTTACTCTGCTCACACAAAACTTCAAGGGAGACAAATCAGAGAGGTTTATTAGCATATTCCACCTTTTCAACAAATCTTACAAGGAAGGAAAAACATAATAACATAAAGGAGCTGGAGATTCATGTTTCCATAATAGCTGTATCTGCACTATCCTACCTGTGAAATTTATTTGCTGGGGATGGTGATTCTGTTGAATATTTTTTATTTCTCAGCCATTTTTTTTCCCCTGTAAGCAGCTCTTTTGAGTATGGTTATTAACCTGCAATCCTCTCTCAGCTAGAACTTTCTTTGGCCATGTTACACCCGGGCAAGGGCTCTTGCAGGGGGCAAAGGGCAGCTTGCAAAAGTGATCAGAAACACACTCACAAAAGTTCATTTTTATTTGAGCTCATTCATTCTAATTGTTCTCTTGAGGCTTGATCCAGAGCACAGAGAAATCCAAAGGGGACTCACTGGGCTGTGGGTCAGGTTTTCAGGTCACCTGTACATGGCAAGTGGTGAATAATGAGCGGCACACTGCACCGTGCCAGTTCCTCGGGCCTTACCCTGCTGGTGAAGGTAAGAATTCGGCCACTGATCTCACCAAGTGCAGTCTCAGGGCTGGGGGAGAGCACAGCCACTCACCTCCTCTGCAGCAAAAGGCAGCCACAGACCTTAATGATCAGCAGGCTGGTGTGTCCCAGTAGTGCAGTTGACCGTGCCCTGATTAACTGGTGCAAATTGTGCCCCCGAATGTTTTCTCTGCGGAGTTGGCTCTTTTGTTGATGGCAAGGGTCCAAGAAGTTGTTAGACTTACTGCTGGGACTTGATATGGTTACAAATGTGTTTCCACTTGTAATTATGAGTATTGTGATGACTGACTAGTCCCTTCCACTGGTATAAACAAGTTAGGATTAATATCTGTATTTTGCAAACCAAACTACATATACTGAAAACTGGTTAGCGTGGATTTTTTTTTTTTTAAATTTTCCTTTTTGTTTGTTTTTATTTGTTCATTTGTTTTTGGGGTCTGGGTTTTTTTCCTTCACAAAATCCTTTAAGCTATTTTAAAATGTCTGCTCGTGAAGACAGAAATGTCCTTCCCTTTAGTCTAAATTAGGCACTTGGATGGGAAATGGGATTTGGAGGTCCTGGCCCACCTTTTGTGTAACCATGTGTGAACCATTTTGTGCTGTGGCCCCTTGTTGTCCTACCAAACTTTGCCTCACTTTGCCTGATTTAAAGCATGTGGGAGGTGGTTGTCTTTCATCTTTTTTATGGACACCACCATGGTATGATCCAAGACCAGGGGTTCTGGATATCACCACACTAATCATGATAAATGTTTGAGAGCCTCTTGGTCAATTCCAAAATTCCCTCCTCTTTCCACAGTGGTAGAAATAGAACCTTGGTGAACTGCCAGCTTTTAGCACTTAGTATCTCCTTCTCAATGTCTCCTTACACTTCCTAGTGTTCCTTTGCTTTCCATACATTGTGTTCTTCAAGTGTAAGACTGCATGTCAGAAAAAGAAATGTTCAAGCCTGAAAAAAAAAAAGAGTTAAAATAAAACTAATTTCTCTTACCTTTCCAAAGATGCCAACCTTTCTGTATAAACTACTCTATCATTAATTTAATAAAGCTCTACTTTGTTCATAATTTACTACGCCCTTCAATAAGCATTGTAATATTTGTGCAGGGCAAGTACATAAATCATTGTAGCCCTTTTCTACTTTTTTTTTTTTTTTTACTTATCTGGTTCTTTCAAGGTCACTAACCTACCTTACTACTTTCATCTGGTTTAAATATTCAGCTATTTCCTTTTACACCTCAGTTTCTTTTTCATGTCCATTTGGATATTTGCAGCTGCCTCTTCTCAAGTAGCTATTGATCCACGTCTCCATGCTACAGGTTAGTAACTTCATCAGCAGTAATGATACAAATTACATCTGTTAGGATTCACTCACACCTCTCTTTCAGAAAGAGGGACTCTTTTTTTCTGATTTTGTTGCTGTTATTGACCATCTTTTATGTCAATATGTAAAACTCAGAGGTAAAAAATATATTCAGTAAAATACCCTCATCCTGACACATGTAGGCTTTCAGTGCTCAGGTCATGCAGAGAGGCTCATCAATCCCTACTGACCTCCAGGAGCCTGAAACATCTCTGGGCAAGGCCCCAGTCCAGCAAAGCACTTAGGGATATCCTGATGTAAACATATGGTCAGTCCCATTTCCAGTGTGACTTGGTGAGAAGTGCCTTTCAGAGTAGAGCATCTCCAGGGATGCTGCTTCTTTGCAAGAGCAGTGCAAGATGAGGCTGTAACAGTCGCAAAAGTGAGCACAGTCCAAGGTTTCTGGTATTGTTGCACAGGGCAAAGTAATTCTCTTTGTATTGCCTGTGGGGAGGCTGCTGAGATTCCACTGCTTTGAAGTCAGAGTGTGGGTGTGTGAGTGTGAGCCCTTGTCCTCTGCGGTCAGTGAACTTGTAGGATGCTTGAGTTTCTTTTGCTGTTTATGATGGAATTAAATTATTTAGGAGTGGGCACAGTAATAGTCTGGGTCCTGCAGAACCTGATAACTGTGCTGGCTGTGTGATAGGAGATCATCCTGTCTTCTGGCTTCCTCTATCCCTTGGTCCAAGTGTGTTGTTGCCACAGGATTGTCATCTTATACCAAAAAAACAGGTAAGGGGAGTTCTGTCATGGTTGTCTGCCAAGGAATGAGGCTGGGATAGTTATCTCCATGGTGCAGAAGGGACCCGAGCAGGTCACCTCAACCACCCCCACACAAAACAGTCCTGACACATTTTTCTAAAGTGTTTCTTTAACCCCATCAGCCGTGGAGATCCTCTGGACCCCTGGGCAATCTCCTCCAGTGCCCAGTGACCCTTGCAGCAGGAAAGTTATTCTAGTGCTGAACTTAGGTCTCCCTTGCCACAGTTAAACCCATTACCTTTTTTTGTGCATTCCCCATGGATGTGGATAACAATTTATTGCCTTCCTCTTTGCATAAGCCTTTTACATAATTGAAGACTGTTATAATGTCTCCTCTCTGTCTTCCCTGCTCTAGACTAAATAGCCCAGATAGGATGAAAGCTGGAATGGGGTGTCAGGGAGAAGGAGTTAGAGGAGGAAATCAGAGAGGGATTAAATCCTGCCTTATGTCCCTACAGAAATGGACTTTTCCTTCTGAAGGACTGGGATGTGGGAGAGGAAGATGTGCTTCTCAGTGCTGCTGAAATGTGTATCTGATTGATGGGCTGCTGCCCCTCAGTGTGAGGAAAAGGGGTTTGGACTGACCCTCTACTGAGCTGTTATCCTCCTATCCCGCCTGTGTGCTTGGGAAATAAAGGCTTTAATTTCTTACATTGGTGAGGAGAGTATCCAGCTCACATGTCAGCTCCCATGATGTGTATCTGGGCGAGCTTCTGTGCACCATGAAAGCTGTTTCTGGGCGCTGTGTGTGTGATGCAGTCAGACAAAATGATGATACAACACCACCACCATCCAGCACCACACCATGAGCCCTGCCAGGGGAGCAGGAGTCCTCTCTTCAGATGGCAGAGCAGTTGTTGCTTCCCACCCAAGCGCAGCCACTCGCCACACACGCTGCCTACATGTGTTTCACAACTTGATTGCCATTCATAAAACCAGCACGTGGAACCGGTGAACGCCGTCTGATCCAAAACGCCCTGGGGCGTATTATGTCAATGTCACACACAGTAAGAAAGTACAGCAGGAGCTCAGAGTGACTTCTCGTGTTCGAAGCCCTTTTGCATTATTCACATCTGCCGTTAGAGCCGCAGCACGTACGCAGCCATTGCTCTTCTAACCTGGAGGAAGCAGAAGTACCTCCCCGCCTGGAGACTTCCAAAAGCACGAGGTGGGGGACAGCATGGGGAAAAAAATGTTTCTTAACTACTTAATGGTCCCAAACAGCTTTCAGTGACACTTTTGCCTTGCTCTCAGCATTCCAAGAACAGCACGTAAGGTGGAGCTGTTTTCCCTAGACTCTTGGTGGTATGGGATCACAGGATTATTTACATCAGAAAAGGGCTGGCCTTGAAGAAAGCAAAATATTAGATGCTGTTTGGGACAGCAAGGAAATCTGTTGCACTTCAAGTGCACTGCAGACTAGCTCCAGCACTCCCAGTCCCTCTTCCTCCCCCACTTGCTCATCACTCAGCTGTTAAGACTTTCCAGTTCAATTTCACAGTTAAAAACATCTTGACAAACTGCAATCCAATTTTTTCTCTTTTTTTTGGCTCTCCTTTTCTCCACCCTTCCTTCACAGAGTGACTTTGAAGATGACATTTGTATTTCTGAATTAAAACCACATTTGCCCAATTCTGCAAAGGGGGGAGGCTGGGGCAGAAGAGAGAGAAACCCTTTTGTTCTCCTCCTCATGGTTACCCCTCACCTGCCAAGGCCAAGCTCCAAAATAATTTCTAACAGCTGAGGTTAGCCGGGGACACCTAATCCCGGAAAGCTGGCTCAGAATTCCAGCGCCAGCGCATGGTGTTTGAGTTTCATCAACAACCACTTTCATCTAATTCCCCCAAACCTCTGAAGTGTGAGTAGATGTACAGGTACAAGTTTATTTAATAAAAAAATATTTTTTTTTTTGTAAATCTGAGCACAAATGGCACCAACAACAGTGACAATATCCACATGTTTTTTTAAGGCTAAGGAAGCTCAGGAACTGTTTTGCAGACACAAAGAGGGATCTTCTGAGTGTACCCCAAACAGCCACGTGTACAGGATGACCAAGAATCGTGATTCTCAACCAAAGGGAGGGCTGACTCCTCTTTCCCTGATTTCCTGTAATGGAAAAAGAGTTCTCTGTGCAAATGGAACTTAAAGTATCTCGCTGAGTTTGCTGAGACCTGTCCTGTGTGTTTACAGAAGGGGCGTAAGGAGCATCCTGGCAGCACAACAGAGAGAAAACTTGTGTTCAGCTCATGGGAGGATGTGGCAGCAACGGGCTCACTCTGAGGGAAATTCACCTTCCCAGGCATGAAAGGGACCAAATGAGATGTGCTGGGTAAAAGTGCAGGTTTTATTTTCTTTGGAGTCGGTCAGCAGGGATAATGCGCTATTTTTCTTAGAGGAGTTCTAATTTTTTCTAAGAGATTTCCTCAGTTGGCCCTAAGTATCTGTGACCCAAGCACAAAACTTCTGTTCCATGCCTTCCCAGCAAGGAAATTTCCAGCATCTTTACTCTTAGTGGTGTTTGCTTTAAGACCATTCACTTTTTATTAAGAAAAAAATACTTGGTTTTGCTAAACAGCCAGCTGAAATGAGTAATGAAAATGTTATTTGCATGGAACAAAGGAAACATTTTCTTTTAAATTATCCAGTCTTACTAATTGATTACAATGAGACTGCTTGGATGTGTGCAGTGTGCAGCATCCAATCCCTCTGTCAGAGCAGGGCTTCAGTCAAGCTGGTATAAACCATTCCCTGGGAGAAAACAAGAGTAAAAGGTGTCAGGTATTTAGGGCTGACCATCCCTTGGAGCCAGCTTAGCCTCCATGAGGAAACCATTTGGGTGCCTGAAAAGAAGATATCCTAAAAATATTTGAAGTTTTTGTGGAAGATAAAACACTAGAGAATATTGATAATTAAAAACATTGTAGAAATACAAAATCATCTAGAGAAAACTCCTCTAAGGAATAGGTATTTTCTGTTGTTCAGTGCAGACACCACTTGAGAGCCTGCTAGTACGGAAAGTACATGGTATTGATGAAAAGTAATAATATAAATCCACAGTATGTCTGAATTTAAATCAGAAAGGGAAAAAATTAATATAACGGATTTCAGTATTACAGTACAATTCCCTTGAGAAGCAAAAAATCTCATATTTGGAAGTGATTTGAATTTAATAATCTTCAAATATTCATGACTGAAAATGTTTCCTAAATGCTGTTTCCAAAATAGATGTTGCAAGACAGCAACTGTGTCCTGAGCTGATTTCAAAACCATGGCAAATAATGTTGTTTCACATAAACACAGAAGAAAATGTGATATCAACAGAAATGAAAGGGGGGAGAATCGTCCAGGTCTGTGTGTCAAGGATGGTCAAAAAGAGAGAGAAAAGGCTTCAACAGGAAAGCTGGAAAAGCCAGCTTGGAGAGGCAATGTCATTCCCAGCTCGCCAACCCATCCGCGAGGTTTGTGTGGTTATGAACTATTCCCCCTCGGCTCCAGCAGCCGCTCTCTCTGCTGCCTGCTGCCAAGAAGTAGGTCAGAAACCTATTTTTGTCTCTATTCCTCTGTGGCCACATCGTGGTCCCTACACTGGTGAGGAGAAGGCAAAGTCTGAACAGACCCGTCCTGCACGGTGTGGGCTGAGCAGGGTGTCCTGAGCCCCAGCTCCCTCTGGGCTTGGTGGCAAGGGAGAATAATGATACCTCCAACAGCAGGGACTGCCCCTGAGGGTGCCCATCTCTCTCTGCTTGCCAAAGACAGATTTTTAAAGGAATTAGAGATTTAGTCTGTGGTTAAATAACCTAAACTTAGCAGGATGAATCTGAGCCAAAGCACATGTAAGGTGCCAACCCCATCCAGTGAGCTGGATTGGGGCTGATTGCGCTGGTGTGGCTGAGGTGGGGATGAACAGGGACACAGGCAGAAGAAGGAAGCTGGGGATGAAGCAGAAGGAATTGGACAGAACCTTTAGTGCTCCAGGGCTGAGAGCTGCCTGGTTCTCCCGCTGTCCCCCAGGGCTAGTGATTTTATCACCTCCACTTGTAACATTCTTCTTTCCACTCCAGGTACAAGTTACCCTTTCCTCTCCTCCCCCATCCTCTCAAATTGTCCAATTGATTAACATAATTCGGTTAAATTCAGTAATTGTTTTCAACTTTGGAGTTAGCCAGAAGATGTATCAGAAAGCTGCTCTGATTTTCTTGCGATATTATCTAGAAAGTATAAAAAACCATCATAAACTGACCTGAAGATACTTTCTCACCTTATTCACATCTCTGTGTCATGAGGGACAAAATCCTCTTCTTGCTGCCTCACCCCTCTCTTGTCAATGCCAGGCAAAGGCCGGTGGGGATGATGGCTTTGCCACCCTGGAGACTTGTGACCTTTGGAGGACAAGTGATCCATCTCCCTGTGGGAGTCTTGGCATTTTGCCACTGGTAAACAAAATGCTGTCCCCGAGTAAATACTTTTACAAGCAGCAAACAGCAGCCAATGCTTCTGCCTCAGGGCATGACACCACCCTAAAACTCTGTAGTTTGAGGTGAGTTGCAAGAGATGCCGAGCAAGAACATTAATGGTGATATGTCCCTCTCGTTACATTACCCTAAAATAATCTGCAGGGTTCACTCCAACGCTGCGCTACTTCATCGGAGGGAATTGCGTTCCCCGTGACATGAAACAAACTGCAAAGCAGTTGCCTCATCATTCCGCCTCTAGCAGGTCTTGAGTCCAGCTTTTCAAACCGATTTTTCCCTTTTCACAGTGCATCTGTCAAGATCCCGCTCTGGAAAAGAAGATCAGAGCAAATGGGGGCTGAGGAGAACAAAAGCTGACCCAAACCTTTGACCTAAACTTAACATAAAGCCAAATGAAACCTTAGAGGTTTGTAAATGTTCATGGAACATTTCCACCTCCTGCTCCCCTCCTTTATCTTTGGTTTCTTTATACTTCTACACTCAGTGTTTCTAATTGAAAGTCTAATGTAAAGCCCTACTAAATTAATGGAAAGACTTTCACCGATTTTTAGCGCCTTTTGAGTCAGCCTCCCAAAGAAAGGAAATAATTTCTTTCATCAAAGTGTCTTTAAACTTAAGAGAAAACAAAACCTGAAAAGAGATAAGGAAAAGCAGAGGTCAAATGCAATTTTCCAGCTACCAGCGCATGTTCTTGATCTGAACCACGCCCATAAAATTGCTATGGATATTGTTAATCCAAGGGGGAAAAGATCACTGTACAGAAACAGAGAATTGCTGAGTTAACAGTGAATTGTTTTAAGGAGCTATAATGTCTGTTTGCAAAAACTAGGAATTTTGCCATCCTTTACTATCAGTTTGTGCTGTAGAAGCAAATCCCAGTGATCAGCTGACATTTATCACCTGAAGTTTCCATTTGTATGAGTGAGTTTGAGTCTTTCCCCTGGTACTGAATTTGCAGCCAAAATGTCCACCACATGAAAACTTTATTAGTAAAGTAACTGTGTTGCTGATACTGCTTTAAACATTCGAGGTGACTCTTTTCAGAAGGGGGTAGAAATGTGCCATAGGGTTAAATAACACCTGAGCTCCCCTGAACAATGCATTAATTGATCAGAATAAGAATATGCTTGTCCAAGTTATATTCTGAATTTGTGGATGAGGGACTTGAGGAAGGTTGGTGAAACCAGCTCAAACAAAAATTAAGATGTGGCTTTTGGGAAGGTTGTTACACCAGTGACAGTCCCGAAGGATTGGTGTTGCCGGTTCACAGCTCAGTCTCTAAAGTACTGACCTGCCTCGAGCTCCTGTTTTGCACGCACAAATTGAGTGTTTCCTGTGTGCAGACTGGTATGGCTGCATATTTTACTTGTGAATACATGCACAGCTTATCTAGGGAATTATTTCCCAATATTTGTCAGGCAGTTTTGGTGTTCACAGTCACAGGCAGATGCACACACGGAACAATCTGTGCTCCAGAGGTTGTTAGTCAGTCTTAATGGGAAATGGTCCTAGGAAGATGCTGCTAATAGGCAGCTACTGCTTGTTCATAATGTTTCTATAAATAAGCATTATTTTATTATCATTTATATGCAAATTTTACACAGCATAGTTTGGGTTTTTTGTCATTCTCTCTTTTTCATCATTTTGGTTTTGTCTCCTCTTTGTTTTTTCCCCCTCTCTCCTAAATTTTCTGTTTCTAAACTCCTCCAAAGTTTTTTCAAGTGTCAGGTCTGAACTCTCTGGTCTGTGCAGCAATGAACTTGTTGTCTCTCTCAGAGTGCCTGACAGCAGTCATGGCACCTTGCTGGAAGACCCCTGACCAAAATGCTTGCTGCCTTCAGAGCTTCTACTGGGTGACTTTGCCTTTGGAGATTGTCCATGCACTAACTCCTGAAAGGAAATAAAGACCTTGACCCAAAAGGTGCAGGCTGAGGTCCATGGACCATCCAGTGTTGGGTGGAGCAAATCCTCTGGACAGAGAGATCAGGCACAAAACCAATGATCCTATTTGCTATTTTTCAGTCCAAGTTAGAAGGGGAAAATTCTATGTGTTGGCCCAATGACAAATCCATTTTGACTGTCAAAACTTAAAAACTTTCTCCTAACACATCTTGGATCCACTTTTTTATTGGCTGCAATGGCTCCACCAGTGTGGTTTTCATAAATACTTCATCTATCTGTTTCTAGAAACATAGAGGGCATGAATTACTGGAAATGAAGCAAAATGTACCAGACATAAACTCAGCGCATCCTCTGTAGCTCATATTCTCTGAAGACTCATTTGTCCTTTTCCTCCTTTTAGATATTTCCTCTCTTCTTTCTGGCCTGTTCTTGTTATTTTTTTCATCAGCCATTTGTTATACAACTCCTGGCGAAATACCAGGGAAGTCTTCCTGACCGTGAACTGGGAAGAGCTTTTTTAAGGGAACAGCAACAGTTTCTTTACTTGGGAGAGCCGAAAACAAGACAGGCCCAAATTTTGTCATTCCTGAGACAAAGTTTGTGAGGACAGCGATGTGCTTTATTGGACTCAGCTGTGCAGCTGCTGAAGCTTGTCCTGTTGGGATTTCTCTTTGTTTTTTAAAAGATTTAAGGTGCAATTTCTCCCTGTGAAATTTGCCTCACTGCTGTGACAGTGATGGAGGGATGGACTGACACTGTCTGGTGGGAACTGAGCTCCCTCTGTGTGGCTCCGTGGAGGTTGTGGGTCTTCTCATCTAGAGGTGGAGATGCCGTTTTGGCTACAGGCAGACAGCCCAGACAGTTATTAAAACAAGCAAACTGCATGCTTTCATCTCTCCTGAGTCCACAGCTTCCTCAGCCCAGACGAGATGGCCTTAGACCCAGTCTGAGCCTCAATAAACTTTTCACTTCTGCAGTTTCACCGAAAGTCTGACTTTGCACTGGGATTATTCTGACATTCATTTGCTTCAGGGCTGTTGGGTTCCTCTCTGTCTCCTCTCCAGCTGAAAGTTTATAGCTAAGCTGCGCAAGCATGTCCTAAATTCAGAGCAAACTGAAGGAAAGGCAGCTCCAGCTGCAGCTTACAGCCTGCCAGAGAGACTCCCCTGACAGGTCTCCTACAAGCCTGTTACTACAAGTTCGCCCCAACCAGCAGTCCTGGACAAAGCAAAAATTTGCATGAAGTTCATATTAGTTCAACATTAGCTCACGTTGCCAGCAATTCAGTAGCTCCTTCTCACTGCTTGAATCTTGGTTGAAAGATTTATGTGCGCTTGCCATGCAGCCTCTCTGAGAAAGTCATGAAAGTGGGCAAGCATTTAGTTTTCACAAACACCATGGTACAGGTGAGTTGCATAATGTCTTCTGGAAGAACTGAAGATTTTAATTCCTAATGTATAGTTGTAATCTCTTCAAGATGTAACAGCATTCTGATTAACTTCAAAAACAGGATAAGATATATAAAATGTAGTTTTCTATAGTAATTTTCATTTCCACTCCCTGAATGAGTGAGGTCTTATACCAATTGAATAAACCAATATTTATAAAACTTTTCTTTTAAAATAGTTTCTAATGCTTTGACTGTATGCATTAAAACACATTTCAAGTGTTTTAAAAGAATTGAAATCCATTCAAAAGCACTTTCTCTCCCTAAAGCACTCTGTGCATTATAGACACTGTAATACCTTCAGCTGCTACAGAGACCTCACACAGCTGAGGATGTTCATGCTAAATATATTTGTTATTTTGTTCCTTAAGTTTGCCTAAACATTTTTGCTAAAAAAAAAAAAAAAAAAAAAAAACAAAAACCCTGTGTCATTCAAATTTTGGAGAAGGGTTGGTTGAAAAATCTCTACATTCTTCTTTAATGTTGAAATTGAGTCAAATTTCAGTGGGCTTTTAATGAATGGCATTATGCAAATTTGAGCAACATAGCTGACATTTTCTCTCCTCTCTTATTGTAGAATATCAAGGATGAATTATTATCTCTCCCCTTGCTCTGGTGAATTCTGTGTAGTCTGGCTAAGACCAACGAACCAGCCCCAGTCCTTGACTGGATCTGGAATGAGGCAGTGGCTGCTACAGCTCCCCACCAATTTCTGCAGCGCTGTGTCAGTGACCTGGCCTGGTATCTGTTCACACACTGCCTGGGGATGTACCCCCAGCTCCTGGAGCACAGCCCATTTCCATCCTGCTGGAAGGGGCTTTGCAAAGAGGAAGCAAAACTCCTGCCCACTGCTGCACAGAACAGACAGCGGCTTTGCATGGATGTCCGTGGGAAGGGGCACCCGTGGGAAGCAGTGGCTGCTGCCCAGCCTAGGAATGGGAAGCATGTCCTCAGTGGGAGGCAGCGCTCACGGGGCTCCCAGCTCTCACCATTCAGCATTGTTCAGAACAAACGTAGACACTGTATATGAATGTAAAGCTTAATTTGTGGTTTTTACACCCACCACATTTCTTGGAGTTGACATTTTTCTAGAACCTTAGGACCTTTTTATCTCCAGGCTGTTCTTTTCTTTTAGTTTTTTTTTTAACCTTCATTTTACAGGAAGCTAACAGCTCATGGTTTTTCTTTGACATAATAAAACAGCATGCAAACAAATCAACCCACACTTTAGCCAAAGCAGCTGTGCAATGCTGTCCTGCCCTCTAAGGTGTGCAAACCTGGAGGGCAGTGGGGACACATGTTCAGTTGGTACAACATAGTGCAGCTGCCCCATGACATTGCTCAGGTGGATGCTGAAAAATCTGGAGGAATTCCCTGGGGAAATGTGAAGAGTCAAGGCAGACATTGTTTGGTATTAGTGCAATCTCATCCATCCTAAAATTTCTAGTATAAAAGAAAAAAAACTTTTGTGCCTTCTCAGGCATACTGAAAAGCTCCTTGCTCCTCCTACTCTGAGGCAGAAGATGCTACATTAAGATTTGTACAAGGTTTTGACATGAGATATGTAATGCTCATCTCTGAAAATCAAGCTAATACTTACTCTCAGGATGGAAAAAGATGGGACACTAAATCTTTCTCTGGGAATTGCCAGCCAAATGCAATGGTCATTTATTTCAATTAATTGGCAAGTGGGCTGCAGCACAGATTGTTAGGTCCCCTTGCTCTGCATGGGATGACAGGTGTGTGAGGATGGCAGGATTTTTGTCACCTCTTGCTCCACCATCAGGTGTGTGGCTTTGGCAGACATCGTGAACCAAAAATCTGAAGGGTCTTTTCAAACCCTGCTTCCTCCTTTACCCACCAGAATAGTAGATTTGGGTACATGAAGCAACAAAATCAGACAGAACCAGCTGGAAAAAAAACAGTAGTAGCCCCAGACAGGTGTTGATGGACGTTCCCCATTGGCTGGAAGTTTCTTATCCAGTTTCAAGGACACTTGAATTTTCAAACCTCTTTTCCACTGGACGCATACATGTGAAGTCAGGTAGCAGATATAGAGGCTGCCACAAGAATATCCACCCAGGTGCCTGATCTCTATTGTATACCATAATTATAGTAGTGCACACTTTGGACTGACAGCATTTCTCAGCAGCAGAGTACGTTGAAAATATTAATCTCACATCAGCTATTTCTGTTGAATATTGGCTTATTCAGCAGGTGATGTGAGCCAATATTATCATATTTTTATGGACAACAAAACAAAGAGAGAAAGAAAGATTAAGTGACCCACCTAAGGCCAAGCAGTATGTCCAAGAGAAAACCTAGTTAAGCTTGGGGATTACTGCCTCCCACTGACTGGTTCCACTGAGAATATGCATCTACAATAAATTAGAAGTTATGCTGTCTGAGGTTACTCATTCACCGGTCTGAGAGATATTTTCACTGCATGGTGTTGCAAAAGCCAGCAGGACGTGGTGCTTTAGACAGCAACAGCCAGATCCTGCAAAAGAGTGTCACGTTCTTACACGTGCAAGTCCTCTGGACTTCAGTTTCTTAAAGGAGAGCTGAATCTTCAGCAGATGATTAATATAAACTGTTATGAGCTTGTGATTTGGCAAAAATGGCCAAAGTTTTGACTCTTTTAACCTTGTCTCTTCACCACTGGGCACTTGCTATTCCATGAGCTGAAAGGGATTTATACTGATGGGACTGTTTCTCAGCTATGGGGATAAGCTGATAACAGTTGTATGTTCATGCAACTTGTACAGCAACAAGTCTTGAGGTAACAGCATCTCTGAAAGTGAACACTGATGTTGCAGAAATTTTAGGAAACTAATTATTCCTTAAAGAGTTGAAGAAATTTCAGGAGAAAAGAGGTTTACATTGAAAAATTTGCTAATAATAGGGCTAATGTTCTTGTATTTGGGGGAAAGAAGCCAGGCCTTTTATTCCTGTATTTTCTTCTCTTGCATCACATTATGAATGTCATTCAAGGAAGCAACCTCTGAAGAATAGTTCTAATTGTTAACTAATTATGTTTCAAAAAAAGTGAGCAGGGTCTGAGATTTTACTTGGCATGGATGTTTAAAGCCAAATTATAAGTTACGTAATAAAGCAATAGAATCATTCAACATTGATTTACTTGTTTATTTTGCTATAAGAAACGAAATTTTTACTGGAATGGAATTAGGCAAAGGTTTGTTTTCTCATATTCCCCATAGCCTTTTATACACTCCTAATATAGCAATATTCATAAATCATATCAGAGTTTTCAAATTTCCTCAGCAGTGACCTAGGCAAGAAACCCTTAACAACTTGCTGAGAGACTCTGAAATTAAATTCAGCTGTAATATCATCATGACTAATTTATGGCAAGTTTGGTTGCTACAAAGATACATTTAAAGGAACTGAAGTACATGGTGAGGATAAGATAAAACATGGGTTTAGTATCATGTAGTTATGCCACTATAAGGATTTATTCTATGTTTCATTACTTCATTGAACATGGCAAACCAGTGTGTTCCCTGGGAGAGAGGAAACCTTAGATAATGAAACATCTAAATACTAGGCCTTCAACCAAGCAAAACAGGCAAAACACTAGATAAGAAATTAAAACTTTGTACAGCCATTACAGGACTCTTCCTTTTGACATCAGATACATTTATTTGTATGAACATTCATTTAAACATGGGTACTCTCTCTACACAAATGTGTATGTATAAATATACACATGCTTATACATGCATACAACCTCCACTTTAGAACAGACATAATAAATATCATAAGGCTGACACAGACATTATCTGGTGCAATTGGAGCCACATTTCTGAGATGCCCAACATCCCTCAATCCCATTTTCGTCCCACTGCAACTTTTGAACTTCCTGTAAGGCTCATTATGGCAAATTGAGATTGATGACAAAGTGCAACATTTTGAAATTATTAAAGGTATTTGTTTTTCCTTTAATTTCTTTTACCACAGAATGAAAAGTATGAAAAATTATTCTTTTTTTCATGGTAATTACATGTCTGACTTCTCAAATTTTATGCAGGCAGAAAACTTCCTCTGAACTCTGTGTGTGTTGGGACCCAGCTCTTAAGTGTGATGCTTTATCCCACTTCAGCACTGCCATCCCCTCTTGTTTGAGGTGTGGATTTTCATTTTGCCCTTGCTGCATAAGACCAGTGGATCATTTCAAGCAAAAGTTAAGGTAAAATATTTCTTGGTATATCTTTTCATGTTCCTACTGATGTTGAAACTTTTAGGATACCTAGCTTCTGAACGTGACCTTCTTCAGGACTTCTTGCCCTTTCCAGCCACTTTTTTAATCTACACTCAAGGTGTACACTCATGCACCAAGGGACCAAGCTTCCCAACATGATCCTCTTCCCAGCCACTGTGTGCGGTGACATCTTGGATATCAGGAAAAAGTTTTTCACCCAGAAGGTAGTTGAGCACTGGAACAGGCTCCCCAGGGAATTGTCTGAGTTCAAGAATTATTTAGACAACGATCTTAGGCATATGGTGGGATTATTGGGGTGTCCTGTGCTTAGCCAGGAGAACTCAATGATCCTGATGGGTTCCTTCCAACACAGCATATTCTGTGATTCTAAGCAAAACGAGTCTCAGCTAAACTCATTGCACACATCCATTACGTGGGAGAATTTATTCATCCCAGCCTCCAGCAGCAATGAATTACCCCGATGACTGGTGTAATTTGGAAGCATACACAGCCATAACGAGAAAGTACCGCGGTTTCCCTTAAAGTAATATAGTGGTTATTGCTGATAGTTACTGCCTTTGTGAAGTATTAACGCGTGGTTGTAGAGCAGTCATGTAGTGAAATTAGAGGGGCCTGTGGAACGTTACTTAGCAACACTTGCTAATGGTGAGGTGGTAACGAAGGAATGGAGGAGAAGAAATACAGAGGGTATTTGAATCATAAGATAAACTGTGGTGTGATGTGAGCAAGCTGTTCTGAAGATAATGATGTTGTCTCTTTCTCTTCTTGCCATGTGGATAGGGTAGAAGAACTTAAGAGCTAATTTGGAGCAACATACATGAAATATCTAGGTAATAGAAACAACGCTATATTATGGGGTTTTTATCATTGCTGCCGCCTGGGAGAAGCTTCAGAACTGTTGGTCTTTTGAGGATGCTCTGTCTTTTCAAACCCATGCTGAGGCGCTGGCTGGCCAATTAAAACAAACTCTCCTTTGGAAAGGGAGTTTGTCAGATTTAAGAATGAAGGCTTCTCTCTACTCCATCTATTGTCCCATTCATTCATTTACATAACTACTCCAGTGTTAATCAAATGCCTGTAGGCATATTTCTAGAAAAGGGTAAGGCCATAAAAATAAAGGCAGACATATCTAGTTATAGATGAACCTTCCACAAGTTGCAGATCTGTCTCAGTTATCTTGGTTTATCTCCACCTGTTTAAATTGGAAAGCTCACAAAAATCCATCTCCTGTGAGATTTCCAAGGTTTCTTGATTTCATTTGGGTCAGAACTGCCACAAAAAGATGCATTTCTCAGAGCACTTCTGAGCTGCTGCCAGGAACAGGGAGTGCTGGACTGTGCCATTTAAAAAAAAAAAAAGAAAGAGAGTTTTCTTTGAAAAGTCACCAAATTTTATAAGCTTTAAAATTGGCCTAGTTCAGTCTTGGGTATGATTAAATGAGCTGCCCTGATTTATTGGTGTCAAACAAAGTATGTTTGGGTAGAACATTATTTTGTAATGGAAAAAGTGTCAGTGGAAGCGCTGCCTATCAGCACTGCTTGGGCTGGGTGAGGACTGAGCCTTAAACTGAAGGAGTCTCTAAAGCTGGAGAAAAGGAAGACTGCTAAAAAATGTTGTAACTAGAAGGCCACCTCTTATTCTCCCAGAAAAAGGTGTCTGTAAAGTCAACTTCAACAACATCTGGGGTTCTGGTAATTAAATTATAGCTGCTAATTGCCTGCTTTATGCCTCACCCTGGCCCTGCAAAGTAAATGGAAGCAACTTTCTCATTCCTATCCCACCAGGAATGCTGAGCCATGAATATGAAGTGATGGTCTGGGGAATGTTTCACAGAAGAAACTTTTCGTATACATGAATTTAATAAGAAAATAATATTCTCCAGTTGGTAACATAGTTGCTTCCCACAGCCCCCTAATTTTGAACTTTTTCTTTTCCCTTGTAAATTACAAAATAATTTTATTTTGACTGTGTTCTTGTTCTTGCACATTGCCTTACCCAGAGCAACGCTCTACTAGAGCATCATCACCTGAAGGTGTCTACCAGAGACTGCCCAGAGACAAATGGAAAGTCAAATTAAAGTGATGAACAGAGCCAACCCTGCTGTTAATAACCCAGTTTGTTTCAGATGTGCCTGTCCCACCAAAGCAAAGAAAATCATCATCCTTCTGAGGTATTTTTAAAAGGAGAACCCCTGTGCAAAGGGAGACCCTACTAAAACAGCTACCCATGCCCTTTCCAAAACCATCATGTTCATTTTTCTCCAAAACATGCAACTGAGGTGACTTTTGGCTTTAAATCTGATTTATTATTTGAGATGCCATTGAGGTTACAGCTGAGGTCCTTAACAGGACAAAATTAGTAGCAAATATAAATTTAATTATAGTGAACTTAGGATAAAAATTATATGGAAAAATCAACACTGACAGAAAAACTCTAACATGAAAACTTAGACTGTTCTTAGGCAGAGTCCTCTGCACCTACACACATTTCTTCTAGCAGATGTTCTGCCTGTCACACTCTGGAACAATTCCTCTTGATCAAAATGCTCCAGACATTGTAAAAGGTGGTCTTCATTTTGTAGTGCTTATTTTGGGCAAACTAAATTGTCTTCCGCCTTGAGATGTTTAATGAGTATTTAAAAGAAACTTGATGAATAGAAGATCATGTACTCCCACTTGGGACAAACGTATTTTTGGAGTGATTCATAATAATTAATCTTTGTCTAAGTGGAATGCATTAATTTCTCCTACTGGTGGTGACTGTACTTCTGTTTCTTATCCCAAGTTAGATGGTTCTGCTCCAGAGGCACATTTACTGATTAAATTGGACCACGACCGGGTACTTAGGTTATGTCACTGTTATCCAGACGATCTTTTAAAGAACACAGAGTACTTGTTTTTGCCGCTCTCGGGCGCTCCACATTTAATCACAGATCTTTGCAGCTTGTTATTTCTAGAATTCAGATTACTGTGACTTAAAAGTCTCTCTGTCCTCGCCAGTGCACAGTGACATAAAATAGACCCGCATATCAGGAAAAGGAACAGGGAACTTGTCAAGTTGCACTGAGGGATGTAAAGAAAAAGCAAATATGCTTCACGTCTATCTGGAAACTCCGTCTGCAGCACAGCTATAAAGGGAAACGCTGTAATATGTTGATATTATCCATGTAGCCAGAACTGTATTATGGAGAGTGCTGTTACCCACGGCAGTACCCACGGGGAAGGGTGTCCCTGTCAAGGCTGAGGTCCCAGGGCGCGGGTGGAACACAGACACACAGCAGGAGTCGGGTCATGCCCCAGAGAACACGAGTCTCAGTGGGCAGCGGGAGGGGGAACAAAGCAGGGGGGGGGGGGGGGAGATTCCCCGCAGTCGCCGCCACCAAACCCCAGCTCAGCTTCGCATTTGCTTCCCCCGACCCTGCTGGGGCTGCCCGAGAGCCCCGGGGGTCTCTTGCGGCCGGCCCTGAGCCCTCGGGGGCTGCCGAGCCCTAAGGCATAGCAGGGCGCCTGTTGCCATTTTCCTCCCGCTGCCTCCTGCTGCTCCTCCTCCTCGCTCACGGGGGACCGCGGCGGGATGCAGACAGAGCTGGCACGGCCTCGACGGGCTGAAGTGCTCCAAGTTCCTTTTTTAGTCAAATCGCTTTGTCTCGAAAGCGCCGTGGAGCAAAGCCTGCTCGCCCCGCTGCCCCCCTCCTCGCTCTCGGGCCGCTGGAGGTGCCAGACTGACGTGCCAGGAATGCTCCTCATCCCCAGAGATGGAGCATCCCGGGCCCCCGAACCCCCTGCCCCATAGCCCAGTCCAGCGTCAGGTTGCCCCAGGACAAGCAGCCTGTCCTGCTGCCCCCGCAGGTCCCTCTCTGGCGAGGGCTGGTGGCAGCATTGCTCCTTTGTTCGCTCTAAATGTGGCATCTAAGGAATGGACAGAAACCAACAGCTCATTTGGGTTTTGGCCTGGGATAACAAATAGCTTGCATGCGGCTGTAAAACTGCACTTGGGCAGGGTTTCACTGGCTGCGGGATGAAGAGCTCTGCACAGTGTCACTGGTTTCTTCCATACCCGGTTTTGCCTTTTCCTTGCTGCTCCTGCACAGCCCACGCTGGTGCTGCTGGGGCATGGCCAGGGGGCCAGGGAGGAAAATTGCACGAAGGGGCGATGGGGACAAGCACCAAAACCTGTCACTGAGTTTGGCTGTGCTCCATTCCCAGTTCTCGTGCCTTCCGATTTCAGACAGGGCTTTGGCCCTGACTCTTTGTCAGTGTTTCACCACATGACCAATTTCCCTGTCCAGACACCTCCTCCAGGCCAGATCATAGTCAAGCTGCCCTCAGTGGAAATGCCCAAGGAAGGCAGTGTGATGAGGGAAAGTGAGGAGTGCGTGGGTGCACAGCGACCAGAAGAAGGTAAAAGGGGTTGTGGTTGGAGCAAGGGAGTCAGGGAGGTGCTGGGAGCTAATGAGCTGCTAACAAGACTGATAAGGAATGCGTGGAGATAAATACAGTGAGAAGTAAGTAGGAGAGATGGCTGGAGATCCAGAAGAACCAGGGGATATGAAATGGAATTATGGTGAAAAAGACAAAGTTGTCTTAGGGGAGGCAGGACATCAGGGGTTGCAGGTAAGAAGAGGTAGACTTACATTAAAAAGTTTAATGAACTGACATTACTTATCAGGATGTTGTTTATTTCTGGAGGTCAGTGCTCCTGGTTCATCTCTGAGCTATGGCAAAGGGTGCCTGTCTCTCTCTTTCCAGCTGCCACCTGTATCTCTGCTAGAATATGGAGCATGTGCCTGTACACATGTCTGTGTGGCTGCAGGTATGATAAGAAATGTGAGAGAGTGACTCTATTTGAAGAAATCATGTGCAGTACAGTAATAAAATCCTTGGTGACATGATAAGGTACTGCTGGGTGTTGAGGCAGGATTTGTACTCATATTTTTTCTTTATTTATTTCTATAGATCTCCTGCCATGCTGGGTGGCTCTGCCCTAGTGCCAGATCCTGGAAGAAGAATATCATCTCTCTGATTCCTCTTCCTCGGTGATGGGAAGTGAGTGTGGGACTTCAGAGCAAGGCAAGATGGTCCCATGATTAAGATCTCCTGTATTTGAATGTCCTCCTGGTGAACTGGGTTCAGTTTCCTCAGTTACCCGAACTAAACTTTTTGAGGATGATTACTTCTGTGGTTTTGGCCAAGGATTGGTTTCTCTGCAGACATTGCATATTCCCAGTTGAAACAGATATTAATGAGAGCTGGATCTTACATGAACAGTGTAAAGGCTCCTGAGAAACAAGTTTTCTGGACAGTTTGGATATCCCAGAATTTGTAAAACTTTTTTTTAATTATTTTTGTTATTTCCCACCTCTCCCTATTCTCACAGCATGTGATTCAGCTGCAGGAATACTTATGTGGCTTTTGGATGATCCGCTGATGAGAAGTACAGAAAACCCATGAGGATGTGAACAATTTTCTCTTATGTGCTCAAGTAACAGGCAGCAAGTAAGGCATGATGCAGTGCAGCAAGTAGAAAACCAAACATAAAATCATTAAATTGTATGTTCCACTCTGTGCAAATGAGGGACAGAAAATTCCTGGGAAAATCTTTGGGAATTTAGCTGCTCTTGCAGAGTTCCAGTTAGTGTGAAGGTGATGTTCATGTGAGTTCTTGTACCTTTGTATAGGTTGTCCCATTTCAACTTCTCCTCTGACATTGGATCATATTTATTCTGACACAAGGTGTTATGTTGCACTGTGACTAAAACAGTTACTGACAGAGTAACTTCTACGTACCCTGAGGGATGGTGATGTTACTGGGCCCTGTATTAGGGGCTGAAGATGGCTGATCTGTTCCTACATCTCTGAACCCTGCTGGGAACCTGAACTGTTAACCTGAGCTCTCATATTTTATGTGTTTTCTACTAAAACAATTTTAAAGCATCTCTGTTACTGTGAATTCTTGCTTATTTGTCATAAAGGAGGAGGAAAAAAAAGCCAAATGGGAATTAACAAGAGGATTTTCTTTGTGACTTTAGTCCCTCATTAGAAGGTTTACAATCGAGCTTTGGGAAAGCTTTCCTTGAATTATTTTAAGGTTCTAATGATAAAAACCTTGGGGAGGTCATGCACATGGGGGATTTAATACCCATTCAAAACCATCTGGCATTAGATTACATGCAGGGAAAGAACAAAATCTGGCAGTAGTATTCATCTCCATTAACCCAGAATACAGGCTGATATGATTGTAGCAGAGAAAATACTCTCACTCTTTCACTGCGAAGAGCTCTAAATAGACCTGGGCTAAATTGGCTTATAAAACCAAAGACTTCTTGAAGCGTGGATGTGCTCTCTCATTGAGTTCATTTGCTTTGGCTTTTAGTATGTATTTCATTTCTCTTTAATCTTGACAACTAGCATGTTAAGGTATAAAATATTGCTAGGTTGAAGGACTGTGTTTGCAGCTCCTAACTCGCTCTGTGAGTGCAGTCTCAGTAACCTAACCATAATGCTGAAGTAGAGCCTCTTCCCATGTTGTTCCTGCCTCTCCTTGAGAACAATACTGAGTGCACAGTCCCAGTGACATCCTCAGCAAAACTCCCACTGATGTCAATGGTGATGAGAGAACGTCCCCTTGAACCTTCCTCCAAAGACTCTGAAGCAGCTCCCTTTGCTTGGACTGAAGCAACTGACCAGTGAGTTGGGGCAAAGGCAGTAAAGAGAGTGAACAATGCCAGGGAGATGATCCCTTCTCATCCAGATTAACTGCCTTTCACCTTAACTGATGGGCAGGCTCTCTTCAGCCTCCCATGCAGCTATTACTTATGTATCATTTTCATCTTGTCATCCTCCATCAGGCTTCTTCAGAGAGAGTTTCTCTCTGCCCTCCAAATTTTTCTCTCCTCTTCCCTCCTCTCCCAGCTTGGCACAGTCAGCTCCTCTCCTTCAGCCAATGTTATGATTCAGTTAGTACATGGAAAGCAAAACCATATGGAAGACAAGATAAAGGCCATTTATCTTGGAGTCTGTTGAGATGTGAATATCTCACATTAAGGCTTCAGTTCAGCCAGGCTTTCTTGCACATGTTGCTGTCATCTCTTTCCATCAGAACAGAGATGGACTCCTGCGCCAGCCAAAGCAGTCCTTTTAGCTTGTCATATGCTTTGGACTTAACATGGTCCTGCATACAAAACATTCACAGAAAAAAACCAATCTTGCTATGTCTTTTCCTTTGTTCTGGGAAGCCACCTGTGGCAGCTTTCCCTTTGGAGACTCCTATCTGCTGCAGGAAATTGCTATTATCCTGAGATAGGGTTGAGTTTGGTAAATGCAATGTGCATCAAGCTTGGCAAAGGAAAGACTCTTCTATATTCATTAATTAAATGCTTCTCCCTGAGTGCCTGAGAGAAGATCATAGAATAGTTTGGGTTGGAAGGAACCTAAAAGTCATCTTGTTCCAACCCCCATGCCATAGGCAGAGACACCTTCCACTAAACCAGGTTGCTCAAAACCTCATCCAACCTGGCCTTGTGTTATTATAAAGGATGATATTGTTCAATTAATAACTGCTTTAAGGAAGGGAGACCAGAGAATGAAGTCCCAGTAGTGAAATCAGGGGAGGGGCAGCAAGCACAGTATGTGACCCAGGACTCTGCTCCCAGGCACCCCGATGCTTCCTCAGCTGGGGAGGACCTCAAGCATGTAACCCGGTATTTAATGCTCCTTATCTGATATTGTCTCCCTGCTTCCTATTTTGCACTCCCCACCAACAAAACGAAATGACAGCTCATTTAGTTTGGGGGGAAAGCCTCCATCTTTAACACTCCTGGAGAATTAAGTGATAGGGATCCTCTGAGATGCGGCTCTGGTGGATGTCCTGCAGTGTTTGCTGGTACCTTTCTGCTTTTGTCCCCGAGCTTGTAACACACTTGCTGATGGATTTATGCTGCAGTTGGAAACCAGAACCCAGGACAGCCTGTTCTCTGGCTTCACATTATAAACATAAATAGACTCACACAGATATTTGTATCTGGTTCTTTCTATCAGCACAAGGGTTTTATTACCTCTCTGAAGTGATCCTGAAGGGGAGCAAAAGACTGGCAACAAAAGGAAGTGCTCAAGCAGGAAAGGAACACAAAGGAGCAAAGGGCAGGAGGCTGCCATGAGACCAGGCAAGCGAGAGCAGGCAATTAATGGCAGGTATCAAAAGGGCTGTTGGAAAGTGGCTGTTTCCCTCATCTTTTGAGTCGGAGCTGCCATCAGATCACATCAGAGTCACTCTGGTCTGAAGCACATTTTTAACATGGAGAAAACTTTTTCCCATCTCCAGTTTTGAACTTTGCAGAATGAGTTGCTAAGTTAATGACAGGCCTCTAAATTAGCTCGTTGTGGAGCAGTGAAGCGAGTAATGTGGAAAAAAGATGCAGGCAATTATGTTTTAAATAAACACCCACCGTGTTATTAGAAACTACCTGAAAAGAGAATTCAGCAGTGTAAAATCCACCTTTCAAACAAGTTATCCCAGCTCTTCTATGTGAGAAACAGTGAACCAGAGGGTTTGTGAAGTGTGGGAATCACTGAGTAATTCCAGGCAGGCAGTACCAAGCTCTCAGCTGCTTTCCCAGAGTCCTCATGAAACCTTCGTTATTCAAGTCCTGGTTTTGTTGTTATTTTGCCCCTTATATGCTGAGAGTCTCTTGCCTATGCAAGACCCCACACGGTGAACAAGACAAGGAAAATGAGGAGGGGGGGCAAGGGGGGAGCAAAAAATGACTGAGAGGTGCTTGTCTGATAATGTGATGTTGGCAATGGTTCAGAAAAGCCCAGGCTATCACCCTGCTATCTACTGATTCTGGACTGAGCTGAGATTAAATATCTTTCATATCCTGTCAGCCACAGCCATCCTGAAGCAGTCAGGGTGCTTTGCTTGCGTAGGCAATCCTATTGCCATCTTTCAATTACTGCTCTTGGAGAACTGCTCAAAGCCTCATATTTTGAATGATTCCAGCTGTTCTCCACTCCCTCAGAGATATCATCAGAAAGTAGTCGCTTACACTGAGATTACTTCAGTGATATCAAAGGGTGTGGAAGAAGGCTGCTAATTAGTAAACCCTCAAGGTATGAAGATATAAATAGCCCTGGAGCAGTGAGAACAGATCCAAATCTGCCATCTAACATTATCTTGGATGAAAGCATTACATATAGGCTGATTCCACTAGAGAAGAGTGACTGAACATTCCTGTTGAGCTGAACAGCAGGGCTTGTTTTGATTGATAAAGCTCCTTATTGGATTGTGAAGAATATTATCAATTTATTGAGCCCCCTGCCTAGACTGAGCCAGGAGCAACAGTAGCAAGAACTTAGTCTGGAATGAGCAATAGCTTTGGAGGGAAATTTCTGGCTTGTACTTTTAGTTATTTAAATAAATAAATAAATAAATAGAAGAGTACCTATCCCAATTCCCTTTGCCAGGAGCCAACAATGTTCTGGTGGTCCAGCCAAAAGGCAGAAAAAAATTGTGATAAGCACCTGAAATTCATCAACTGAGCATTTGCTAGAAAAGAGAGCCTATCCTACCCAGTGTGGTCATGGAAGAGGAGAAATGTCAGGGCTGGGAGAAACTGAAATTGCAGCATTGCCCATTCTTGATCTCTTTGCATACTCAGGGGCCACATCTCTCATCTCAGCTCTGGTGACAGTTCATTCTCTGTTCATTCCAGCACAACTGCAGCTGGCAAACTAGCTGCTCATAAATGGCCATCCTGTATTTTAACATCATTTACTGTACTCCTCCACACTTTCTGTAAGGATTACTTAAGGTTTTTCATTTTTTAGTCCTGCGCTGAGTCTCTTGAACGCAACACAAACCAGCCGCTTGCAGTGGCTTGACAGCACTATCACCCTGTGATAAATGTGGAGTTCTTGCTTTTAAAGTGAAGCCTGTCTTAAGGGAAGAGGAGGAAAAACGCAAAAACTAAACCAAGCTTCCTTTCAAAATACCAGCCCAGCCATAAATGTGGACTTGCACAGCTGTTCCCAAGGGCAGGATCAGAACACTCTATGTCAGGAGCTCTTCTGCAGGACCACACAAGTTTACTGCTCTTCTTAAATCCCAGCCTCACAACTGGGAAATTCCTGCCAAGTTGTTTGAGATGGTGGTACCTGTGAAGTGTTATATGAGTCTGTATTGCATCATGAGAACACTATTTGCACTTAATTATGCATCTCCCTTCCCCGATATAACAAACGAGACAGATGCTGCATCTACAAAGTGAGAAAGAAGCTCAGTTGTCAAGAGGAATCTGACAGCCAGAAGTCTAAGAGCAGGCTTCAGACACTCCCAACAGTGGAGATCCTCACAGTGTTGCACAGTTCAGATGAGAGAATATTGTTTTTTTCTGTAGCAACAATTCCCAGGTATCCCAAAGCAGCTAACGTTATCCTAATGCGAACAAGTTGTCTTGTGCTCCTGCCTCCTTGTGCTGGAATGCTGGTGGAGAGGTCCTGAACACCCTTCTCTTCCTTGGTCCTTTTCTTTGAGTCCATCTCTCAGCCAAAATCTGGGTGTTATCTCCTGCCAGGTGTTCTGGATGGTGCTGATCCTAGCAGCCTTACCCAAAGCGTGTTAGGATTCCTTGCCAGGATTAACCTGCCTCTGCCTTTGAGGGAGCAGATTAATAGGCACCAACTGGGCTAATTGATCTTCTAACGCAGACCTCTCTTCCAGGGATGGACGATGGGCAGGCAGGAAAGCCTCCCACCAGCCTTGCTGGCCCACAGCACGGAACTGCAGCATCACCCTGCCGTGTTTAACCAGAGCAGATCCCCTGTAAACAGACACAGCTGGTAGGTGGACGCAGATCCATCACCAGCTAACACCCGCCTGAACTAAAGCCCAGTCTGTTTATTCCTTGGAATGGCTGGAAGACAAGATATTTCTGTTTCACAGGGCAATCCCAGAGTGTACTTATGACAAATGTGCAAACCAGTTTTTACAAAGCAATTCACTGGAAGCGTGAGGCTCCAGGAGCATTTCAAACTGGGGCTCATTACTCACAGACTTGCTGTTGTGTGTACTTAGGGGCTTTACTCTTTTATCCTCCCCTCATTTACACGTCAAATCCCCCATCCCCTGCCATGTAATCCAAGACAGGAAATTTCTTTTCTGTTTACATCAGGCCATGGTAATGCAGTCACTAATCTGGCACAAGCCTGGGCTGCTGTAAGGGGGTGATCCTTTTCCCACCATCTCCCTCACACTGGCTCTACAGTTCAATCGTTTGAGGCTTTAATTCTGTAGTTACTTTAAAGAAGTCCCAGAGGGTATGATGGAAAAGTATGTTTATCAGACATGATATAGCTGAGTCAATAACGTGAATGGCCCTCCTCTCCTAGAAAATGCAAATTTATCAAGGGAAGTTTCAGTTTACCTGGTTCCACAGTTTTGCAGATAGAGATTGTTGCCTTGGATGAGAATAGAGTTCCTCTGTATTTTGTGCTGACTGTTCATTTCAACGGAGCCCACTTGACACAAAGTTTGAGTTCTGGCAGACCTCAAGCTGCCTCAGCCCAGCTCCTCTGTCTGATGGCTTTCAGTGCAAAAGGGGGGCTCTTCTGCAGTTTCACTTTAAAACTTGTCTAACTAAATCTGTCACTTATTTAGACACATTCTGGATTTATAAACAGGAGGAGGAAAATATATGTGAGCAAAGTGACACTTTGTCACCCTTCAAAACTTCGAGCGTCTTTTCGGATGGATGTATGAGTTCATTCTGTAGATAAATCATTAACACTTTTTCATATATTTTCATTTTAATGTGTGTTGGGGCTCCAGTACAACACTGGGATGCTTAAAAAAAACCCCAACAACTGCCCCTGAACAAACAAAAACACCCCTCAACCAATAGTTTAGCTTTCCTGTTTACTTTGGCCTGTGGGTTAAACGCATTCTTCTAAACACACCAAGGCTAGTTGGTGTCTTGCCTATTTGGCACATTCAGAAAACATACATGTCTAGCTTTGCAGCTCAAATGTGAGTCATTATTGCAATTAGATGCTTAATGCTGAGAAACACAGTGCCTTTATATAACACAAAGCACTGTTGACAATGCATATTGAATACTATACATTCAGTGCATATTGAATAATATTAAGTGTCTTTTGTTACAATTGTAATTAGTTTCTGTGTAGTTCTAGGAAGTTATTCCACACTCTCAGTTTTAAATGTGTTTCCAATTTTAGTGAAGTGTCTGGTTTAATGATGTGTCTGTTTTAATGACATGTGAATCCCAGTCAGAAAAAGTCTTCTTTACATGGAGATGAGAAGAGGGGGTTTTTCTTCCCAAATCTTCAGGAGCTATGCCCTCTGACCAAGTTCCTTTGTGAGGCAATAGCTCAAGTTTCCTTCTCTTCTGGAAAAAACACCATGAAGATGATCTCATGCATATCACAGCTTTTCAGCTCTCTCCAGAATATGGTAAACTGGACAGTAGGTGGAAGTTTCCATGATTAAATTCCTTTCAGAATTGGGAAACTGATATTCATTCACATTCAAGGCTTTTTAATCTGATTGTGTGTCATCTGGCCATTTAATTATTCAATAAGCTGTGCTGGCCAAGGAATGTAAAGTGGAATTGCTGCAAAATAGCTGTGGTATGAGATGATCCCTATAATTGATGTTGCTTTTGTGCAAATTTTCTCACAACTTTTTGGCATTGGATTAATTCTGTTTTTTGCATTAATAGCCAAGTAATATTCAGCAGTTCAAGATCCCTTACCTTGTATTATAGATACTTTTTGTTTTGAGGGGGAGGACCTGCTAAACTTCAAAGTGAGTTTAATTCAGCTGCTACATGGGCAGAGACTTGCCAGAGTGAATGCTATATTGGTGGCTTGAACAAAAGAAAAATAATTGAGATTTCGTGGAAAACTGTTTGGATCCCGCTGGAACTGGGAGGCTGGAAGTGTCTGTCTCCACAGGGCTCTGTTGGACGTCACTTCTGGTTACACATGTGCCTAAGTATTCTGTGGAGCCGGGCCCTCAAAGCATGCAGTAACACCCACACACTTCCACAGACTATCCAGGGACACAAACACTTTCCAGTTTTCCCCCAGAGAAACTCGTCCTCGCCTTGCCAAGAAGCTCAACCTCAGAAGCAAAGACAGCTCTGCCCACATGATGGGGTAGGCATGGTAAAGCTCAGCCAGCACTACTGGCGTGGGAGGAACAAGCCCCTCTGTACCCATCAGGGAGCATCTGAGGTGCTGGGTTTTCCTCTGGCTGCAGGATACGCTTCCTGATGCAACTGAGAGAGTCCTGGATTCATGTTTTATTAGTGTTATTCCAGCCAGAATCTGCAGGCATCTCATCCCCAATTATCTGCATACAGCCAGAGTGATGCAAGGAGCTTTTTTAGAGGTTATACTCTTTTCTTAAAGCAAGAATAAATGTTAGTCTTCTCTGGGCTAGGAGAAATATTTATTAGATGTGCATGAGCATAGGTGTTGCTGTAGGATCAGGCAAGAAAATGAACTGTGACTCTTAACTGATGTTGCAGGCATGAGGGAGGATGGAGAGCAGCTGGCTCCTGCCTGGATACTCTGATTGAACGAAGGGGGTTCGGACAGGATTTTCCTCACTCTCACTCTTTTTGGGTCATTTGGTCAGAGCTGGCCTGCAGCCCTGCTCTCTCCACTGCAACATCAAGGATGGAGGTGGAGCTTTTGGTGCAACGTGAGGCTCAACAAGCTGGGGATAGTCTGTATGGCCACCAGGACAGGAAACATCCCGTGGCTTAGGGCTACGCTGATTTGAACAGGTGTTTGGTCTAAAGTTCATGTCCATTTTTTTGAGAATATTCATGTGAAATTTCCTTTTTCCATTTGAAAGAATAATGTGTGCATTCGAAGATGCAAAAGACAGTCCAGAAATGCACAGATCATAATTTCAGGCAGGCTGAACAGTGCAACGGAGTGAAATCATTTATAGCATCGATTTTGATATTTAAGTGGTTTTAAATCTTAGAGTTTCACTAAATGATTTTGAATAAAGAAATCTTTCTTAGGTAACTTCCAATTTATTCCATTGTTTTCTCAGTCAGTATTGCTATGCTCTGCCAAACATCAGTGCAGTTGTGTGACTACAGTGAGACACTTTTAGCTACATAAACCAATGTTTTCCTCTAATGCTGCAAAAAATTACATATAAATAAATAAATTCAGAGACAATTTGTCCAACAAGAATTTATAGTGTGGAGGGGATTCTGGAATCATCTTCAAAGTACATGTTGATGTTTTTAAAATGACCTATGAATGTTTCTCTAGTTTGTAGGGAGTCCAGAGGGATTTTCAATATAATAGATTTGGGTTATTAAATTACTGTTGGAAATGTAGAGCTGACCTCCAGTGGCAAATATTTCTGTGAAAACAGTGGCAAACATTTAACCTGGTGAACTTTCCTCTATCGTTTCTTTTCTAAAATCAAAATAAACAACAAAAACATATTGGGTCAGGCAAGAAAACACAATAAGCCTATTTTGTTGCATTTTCTGATAAGCAATACAGTCTAACTGCTAATAAATATTGGACACATCTACTTTTAGCCCAAAGTTCAAGATGCCTTTGAGCTTGCACATAAAATGGAATGAAATTACCATCCCTTTTCTGCTGATTTAGATTAGAACTGGTGAGAAACATCGGCACTTCATTGCGCAACACTGACCCGCAGGAACGTGCCGGATTCAGCAGCGCTGTGACGGGAAGAGGGGACAGATTTTTGGCTCAGAAAGGCAGTGAGTGGCAGGGGGGGTGATGCAGGACATGAACACCCGGAGCTCTGACACCTTCCCCAAAGTGAGCCTGGTTTGGAGACCTGCATGGGAGACCTGGGGGGTTCCATCTCTGGGCTGCCACCCCAACAACCAGATTACCCTGTCAGGGTATCTAGTCTGGTGAATGCTCCCCTTCTTATACAAATTAAGCAATTCCAGCAGGAGGAAACCAAAAAAAAAAAAATCAAAAAGCCTGTAATGAACAGAAAAAGGACTTGACCCTGAGCCTCTTGCACTGAGTACTCTCATGTGTGCTTTTCAAACTAAAAAGGCGGTTTTGATTTTGGTCACTAATAAACCCAGCCCAAAGAGTTCAGGTGATGGATTTCTTGGTGCTTTCAGGCTCTTTACAGAGAATTTTCATACAGCACTTTAGTAATGGCCTGGAAATTTAGGGCATTTTCCTTATGACCTCTTAAATTTCCAGACTCACGGTGCTAGAATAAAATCTTAGCAAGATCTGTTGCCCTAGTGTATGTGACACTTGTTTGACATGAATACCATGACAGCAGTTTCCCATCTGACAAGCTGCCTGCCTCCAGCAGTGCTCAGCTTTTCCAGCAGCTCATGCTGGAGAAACCCAGTCTGGTTATTGATGCTCTAACCACCTCTGGGTACCCTTTAAGGCAAAATCCTGTATCTGGCATTTTTCCTGGGCAGAATGGTCCCAAAGTCCAATTCCTTAAACCCAAAACTTCAAGCTAGAGTAGTTATGTGCCTCCAGGCATTTTGTGAGAGCTCATTAACCAGCCCCCACCCCCCAAAAAAAAAAGTGATAAAAACCCCAAGGGATACAGGAATAGCAGAGATATGTTTTAAGCACAGGAAATGTTATTTTTAAACAGCTTGAGAGGGTTAAATCAACAAAATCCTAGACTCTTCCCAGCAGAGCCCGTTCCCATCTTCTTGGAAGCACAAGGTTTGGACAGCATCCCCACGCCAGATCACACATCCTGCTTCCTGATCCGTGGCTCCTCAGATGTGCCTGTGGAGTGGCTTTTAGCAGACTGGCCCCTTTCACACTCAGTTTCTGGTGTTATGGCTCAGTCCAAGTCATCCAGCAGTAGTCACAGGAGAGAGTCTCAGAATCATTAAGGTTGGAAAAGATCTCTAAGATCATTGAGTCCAACCATAACTCTTCATGCTTTGTACCTACTCTTTCCACTAGGTACAAACTCTGTAAAAAAAAAAAAAAACCAGCCCTCTCTGATATTTGATGTTAGCACAGTGCAAGAAAGCTGGGAAGCCAGAAATACAAATTATAGTGCAAAACAACAATTCCAGTGTAAAACAAAGGTCAGCCGGGCAAGGGGTGGGGGCAACATAAAGGTCTACAAAGCAAAGCTAAGATCACTGTTATTTGTACTGTCTTTCCTAGTAGTGGGAAATGTTGAGATAAATCTAAAAACAAAATAATAAAACATGACCCAGGTCAGATCCCTGAATTCTGATGTTCCTGATGTGTGGGAAACAGAACAGCATCTGTCATGCACCCAGAGTCCTATTCCTTGCAGCAAGGTACTCAGCAGTTTTGTGGTCACGAGCTGAAGCACCACCATTCCGCAGATGTCAGCACAATGTATCCACACGTCTGGGGCTCTGGGGCTTCCAGTCACTTCCCTGCTTTCTGCTCACCATAGGAAAGCACGCAATCTGCTCATTGTTTTGCCATGTGCTCCATAGCATTAAGAGGAGTGATCATTGATTAAATGATAATAACTAAGGGGGGGAGTGCAGCTCCGCTTTTTTGCTTCGGCTTGCCAAGATTTGGGGAGCTGACTAAGCACTGTCCGGGCTGGGAGTGGACAGAGAGCAGATCTGGTTATCTTATATACTGAGTGGAAATACCCCGAGGGGAACTGTAACCTGAAACTAGCTCAAGTGGTTTTGGCACACAATGTGATAAAACCTTCACATCAATAGCATCACCCATGAGATGCAAAACAAAGGGCATGCTATTGTATGGAGTCTTTCTTCCCTCCAGGCAGAAATGGATCTTGCTCACTCACTGCTTGCCAGCTACCCAAGTTGTTTAGTAATTATTTAACTTCATGCTGATGAACGAATGGCAAAACTGAACCAGAGCTTCAGAACACAGTTCAAACAGCAAGATAAAAAGGATGGATAATGCATGGATGGCCATGTGCAGAAGTGAAATATGAAAATGCTGATAAATGAGAACTAAGTTTCTAAATGGCAAGAAAGCAACATATGGAATGGATAAAAATTGAAGTGAAGCATAAGGGATCAGCACTGCGTGGCCTTGCTTGTCACATGTTGCTGATTTTCTGGACATTTGGGGGAAAGTTTTCAGGTTTGCCATTCTGCATCACTGGCAGAAGCACTACACTTTCTTCTCCAGAGCCAGCCTAGAGCTCTGACTCTTTGGGCACACTGCCAGCCTCACTGGAGATCGGTCACCCTTTGGAGAATGAATAGAGCCACCCAGTTGGTGGGAATTTTAGGATATTTTTTTTCCTAGTCTCTCCTGTTATTTTAATAGTGAAATTTAAATTTTGCTTGAATTTACTGGCAGTTCTTACCAGTTTTTATCTTCTTAATAGGGAGGGCTAAAGGGACTTAGCACCTCTGTAGGAGGGAGGGCTGTCTGCAGGGGGACACAGATGTCTGGTGGGTTCAGGACATGCTCTGTAAAGGATACAGAAAGGGGTGCATTTCAAACACTGAAAAGTATATTAATGTTCTGTTCTGTGTATTTCTGAGCCTGCTGGCATTGGAAGGTGAGGACCCATGTTCCTAGCTGCGATGATCAATGTGATGCATTAGCTCTTATTGTTCTGCAGAGAAGCAAATTGAGTCATTTTATGATAATTTTTGCCCAGACAGAGCTGTGGTTGTCCATGAGGCACAGCAGCTTCTTCTTCAGGCCACAGATGTCAGTGGGAGTGCCTCTTGGGTGTGGGATGATTCAAAACAACCCATACAAGAAGTAACCCAGAGACCAGGGGGCATTTCCATGTTATATTGTGTTTCATTGAGCCACACATTTAGAATTTAAAGACTAGAGGGAAACATTAGATTATCCCTACCAGCCCTCTCATACCTCAGGCTATTTAACCTCACCCATCCGTCCCTGCATGAAGCAAGAAACCCGTGTTTGGCTTGCATGTGTCTTCCATGAAGGCATCCAGTCGGGATTTAAACACACCAGGAGACAAATGATCCATCATTTCATTGGGTAGTTTATTTCTAAACTTAAGCCTCCTCGCTCTGAAAATGCAATGCCTCATTTCTCATCTGAATCTGTCTGGCTTAAAAGTCCTTACACAGTCCTTTTTGCTGTCTTTCGTCATTATTAAATAATTTTTACATGCCTGGTATTTTCTCCCCAAAATTTCTTCTTCTCTAAAGCCCAAGCATTTCTAAATCTTCTAATTTAGAAAATCTAAATCTTCTAAAGAGCAAGCTATGTGAATATGTGCCAAGGAAGCAATTCCCTGGAGCTCAGGTCACTGCACATCCTCTCCAGTAAAACACCTCCAGGCTTTCTGCAGACACCAGCATTCTCCAGGGTGTTGCACCACTGGCCGTCCTGCTCCTGCATACCCAGGACGGGCTCTGCCCTCCTGGCAGTTCATCCTGGGACCATGCCAGCCCTTTTTTGCTGTAGCATCCTGCTGGAGGTGCATGGCATCCAGTCCCTTTCGCTCTCTGAGTTGGGTGTGGCCATAGCAAAACTCATTTTACCTTACCAAAACAAACAATCCAGGTGCCAGATGTTCCGTGCCTGCCATGGTGTAAATTCTTTCTTTGTACCCAGATGTTATCAGTGATACTTTTTACCTCTAACCAGAAGTTTCTAAACAGCTTCCTTACAATTTTGTATTTTTTTTAACCAGGGGCTGCAGCAAAAAAAAAAAAAAAAATGCTCTTGTGAGTGTGCGTTCCAAAAATATTTTTTTAGTAACAGGAAAGAACTTGAAAACCTTGAGCCAAGGGAGTTCTTTATATTTTTTTCTCTTGGATTTGTCCTTATTTTGACAGTTACATCTCTATCTGCTCCATAGGCTGCTGCACAGGGAGCAGCCCCACCCCAGTGCGGAGCTGGTTCCGAGGTTATGAAAATTTACTCACCGATTCACTCTATGCACTGTGGTTTTTGTGAAATGGATTCATTTAAAAGTTTAATTACTGGAGATTAAATATATGACAGTAGAGGTAGACTGGAACATAATACTGGTGCTCAGCCAGCCTTGAACCTGCATATTTGACTTGCTCAGCAAAAGCCCGTCAGATTTGTCGAACCATCAGATTTGCCTCTGTTCATTTTCAGGTTGGTGTTTGCAGGAGCTGCCGTTTTCTTCTGTGATTTATGTGATGCTGGAGGATTATGTTAAAAGTACTGAAGTCTGCATCTCCTTTTTTCAGCTTTGAAAAAGTGCCCAGCTGTGGATTAAATAAAGTTAATACTATATACATAGTGGCCCTTTATAAAATTTTTTGAAAGATGCTTTTCCAGTTTTATTTTGCTAACAAAGGCATGACATACATGGGTCAAAGCCCACTTTCATCTTTACTGTGTCATAAAAAAATATGATAGTTGATGAAGAAGAACAGAAATATGTAATGAAAATAATAAAAAAAAAAAAAGCTGAGCCAATAAAGTCCCAGAAGGCAGAAATGAGAGCTGTAAAATGAAAAAAAAAAAAAAGGGTTTAAAACTGTTTTAATTAAATTTTGCAATAAGCCCAAAAAATGACCCATTTTGACTATGAGGAAGCAATCTGTGACAACCTAAACACTTCTTTTTTTCCCTAGACTGCTACTGACTGTGGACGGATCTCATTTACCCACTTGCTTGACTGCTGCTGGCTCTGGGAGCAGCTCATGTTCCAGCCTCTGGCCAGTTCCCACATGGGAATATTTTGCACATGTCCATCCTTCCCCCCCTGGGGTGTGCATTGAGTGTAATTAGTGGATTTGCAAACCAATATCCACCTGCATCTGCTGCAGACCTTGGCTAAAAGGTGTGTGTGTGGCTAACCCTGCTCCCCCAGGGCAGTTCCTTGACCCTGTGCATCTCTTGCACCTGATAGAGCTGAAAAGGCTCCAAAGGCACATTTGGAAACACTTCCTCCTCAGGATCATCAGTGACACTGAGATGGTACCTTGTTCATTCACTAGAAAAGGCCAGCTGGGTCTAGACTGCTCCCTACAGATTTCCATCCAAGCTGAACCCAATTACTGAGGTGCTTCACCTGCCCAAATGATGTAAATTATAGCAGGGGAGCAACCCACAGCTCACCTACCTGGGGTGGAGGATCAGGAGTATCAGCTGACCACACGAAGCTCCTTAAAAGCACCGATGCTTCAGCCTTTGCTCTTTGTTAGCCAAGGAGACTCTTTAGAGGTATTATGGGCTGCAGAAATCCCATCCTCTTGTCTTCTCTTTGTAGGTGTTTCTCAGGGAGTCCAGCAGGTAGGTGGGGACACTCTGGGCACGAGCATGGTCACTCATGAGGAGGTAGAGGAAGGACATAAACTTTGAGTGAGCTGTCCTGATTGTTTCCCCACTGTCAGTGTGGGCCTGTGCTGGTGCAGGTGGTTTGTCACTGCAAAGAGCAAACAGGTAGGAGGTTTGCAGAGTGTCTTTAGCTGCTCTTCTATTTCTTAATACAATTTTAGCTGTCTCTGTGCCATTCTTTTCTTGCTTCATCTGAAGATATAGGGCTGGTTGTTGGTGCAGATACATGTTGTTATACCCCCATCAGTTCATTACCCTGCATTAATTTAAATCAATACAGGAGAGGCTTTAGGGGAAAAAAAAAGAAGCCAGAATAGATTTAGCAAGCTGTGGAAAGTAAGATGCTGTAAAACACATCAGTCCTGGCATTGGGTTGGATCAGGGATAGAAAGGACTGTCAGGCCCTTCTTAAAGCTGGTTCATGTGCCACCACCATGGGGATACAGAGGTCCCCTGTGCTCTGCCTGTGCCTTATGCACCCCCTAAGTACTATTACGTGGTTTTCTGTGTCTGCAGTTAGAAATTCCTGACTTTTTTTGACATTTTCCATCAGTCAAGCTATCAGCTAATTTTGAGAAATGAGGACTCAACTGTTGCACCTCTGAATCCCAGAATACGTGTCTCCAAGAGATGCATTCTGGAGACAGCAACATACCACAGCCATAACTACACAAAGAATGACAGCAGCAACCTACTCTTGCATCAAGCAGAGCTCTTTCATGTGGTGAGGTTGGCACCAACCCCACTGCTTGACCAGAGATGACACCTCAGTTATGAAGCACCAAATGCGTGGAAATAAATGGGTGTTTTGCTCTACCCAGCAGGTCAGGGCAGGGCAGCCAGGACAGCCTCCAGCCCCCTGGCTGGGGCCCTCCCAGCAAGCTGAACCCCAACTGCAGACCTGACATTTAGGGTTATTTTTACTGCATTTCATCTTCTTGCTGTAGGTTTTGGCACACATATCTCTTCAGGACTCTTCCATGCTGCTCAGTCCAGCACAGATTGCTGGACTGTGACCTCTTTTGTGGGGTGGCCCCTGCTCACACACAGAGCCTGTGCAAAGGATGCAGGATCACACCTGCACTCTTCATGGATAAAAAGAGCATGAACTTGAGGCATACTAAGGACAGCTGAAAATAATTAATTTCTAACTGATCTGGTGGAGGCTAGCTCTTAAAAACTGTTGGATTTGTGTGAATAAGTTTCCTAAGAATTACACTCAAATGTTGATGTGATGAACAATAACACTTTCCATAGCTCTGTGGTCTTTATATTGGCATGTTTTGAGCCAATTCTTAAAATTCACGTTGATATGCCAAGGAAAACTTCCTCAACAAACATAGTTCCTGCATCTGTGCAGTAGTTGGTTTTCAAAGTTAAACATCCCTGCTGTTTCACATTTTTTTTTTTTAGATGCCAGCAGTGATTAGACATTACCATGGGCTAATTGCTTGTACAATTTTAGTTTTTACCTTGCAGCCGCCTTGAAATTTCCAGCTGCAACAACAGGAACAAACCCCATGCTCTCAGCAAATACAAATTAGTGAAAAGCAAAACAAAAGTGGTTTTTCTTGTGTTTTGGTTGCAGCTGTTTATCCCAAAATGGGAGAGCTGCTTACCTCCCCTCCATCTGAACCTTGTAAACAGACATTACCCTGGTCTGAGGCAACACATATTCAATGTCAGCTGAGAGCTCAGCAAAGGCACCTTCTCTGCTCAGAGAGAAATACCTACACTTATGAATAGTACACTGTATCTCAAGGATTTTCTTTTAATGCAAGGGATGCTGAACTCTCTGGGTAAAGGATTTGCGTGATTTGTCTTTTTTCATGTCTTGGATAGTGTTGTTAAAACCAGATTCTTGGATATTGTTGTTAAAAGCAAATTTATGCGAACAGGATGCTGCTCCTGTTGTTATTACTGCATGTATACCTGGGCATCAACAGACAGGATTGCAAACACCTCAGGGGGAACAGCTGAATTTTAAAGACCATCATGCTGCAAGCTCTGCTGCTCAACCCCTGGCTGGGGCATGTAAACCATGGTTTGGAAACTGTATGTACTTCATTATGTATTTCATGTACAATGCTTAAAAAAATCCCAAAGCCCAAAAGGCATGCAGACACATGCCCAGAATGATGCCTCTTTGGGGCAGCATTGCTCAGGGTGAACACCTTTCTCCCCAGAATGGTGTTCTGTATTAGAGCAGATGCCTGTCCTTAGGACAGGGGTGCCTGGACACTGGGATGTGTGACCTCCCTTTGGCAGAGCAGCTGTAGCTGGCATGACAAGTGTCTCCAGCCTGCCCTGGCTTCAAACAGCTCTTCTGACCCAGGCATTGCCACCCGAAAGAGCAAGGAATCACCTCCCCGTCTCCCCCAAATTTTGGCATGCCGTTATTAGATTCAGATGCTGAAACACGTGCTGATGCTGGAGAGCCTACATCATGCCTGCGGATGTTTGCTAATCCCAAATTTCAGAGCCTCCCTGGTCTTGCCAGAACATCAAAGCCTGGCGGGACGTTTCAGCGCAGATGAGGAAATTACAGCCGGGCAGTACGAGGCAGGTAATGGATTAGGGTCTTTTAGAGGAGCGAAAGTTTGGCCCAGGAAAATGATAGGTAATTACGAACAGTATGGGACTTGAGATGGTTCCAGGATTAATTTATATCTAGCTGCTTATTCTCTTGTCAGCATTTCCTCTGCCCTTCCGCTGTATTCCCTGCGGGCAGTAGCACGGGAGGGCTGCCCCAGGGGCGAACCTGTCGCCCGTCTCCTCTTCCTCCCGTTATGGATCTGCCTCCAGGAGCTGCTGGGCTCAGACTCCGGAGGTTGTCTGCTCTGTTTTTAGCAGTTCTTCACCTTGCCTGTTACAAAAACATATGGCAAATCAGCCCTTCTGCCCTGCTTTATGGGGAGCTCAGGCATACGCGTACTCCCACAAATGCTGGTGAATGCTAAAACAAAAGTAGGAATAAGTAACGAAATCTGAATCCACCCTAGTAAATTCTGGTTTAAAAGCATTTATTTGAGTAATTGTAAAAAGATGTTTAAATAGTCTGGGCTAGTTTCAGTTCCAAATTCTAGGAATGGCCTTGAAACAAAATACTAAGTTGCCTTTTACTGGGCAGGGACAAAGAGAGGGCAGCTTGGTGAGGAAGGGACTGTGGATGGTTAGACTAGATGGGCTAAGAGGACTAGAAGCTGCTCTTTTTATCTCCAGTCATATCCAGAGGCAACAATATGCCACTTAAAAAGCTGTTTGAAGTGCTCAAGTGCTGGTGAAAGCAGGGTTGGTCTGTGGTGAGGGCTCTCCTTGCCCCCTGGCTCAGCAGGTATGAGTTGGGCCAACCAGGGGCAAAAATGACCACTGCAAAAAGGTCATACTTGCAGTGTGCAAATCTGCAATGGCTGATTGCAGAGCAGTCTCTGTGCTGTTGGAGTCAAGGCACAATGTGATGTGTCTTGCTGCATTTTCCACCTAGCATGACTTCTAACAAAAGCAAAGTAGCCCTACTATTTTCTGCTCTCTTATCTCCACTTGCCTTAAGCTACTTCTGCTCCCACATTTTCAAAACCCCTTGCCCTTTTTGGACTCTTAAAAATTAACAGGGCCTTCAAAGCCATTTACCTACAAAAACCTTCAGCAGAGCTTCTCATCCCTGGTCCTGGGATGTGACACAAGTACTGTAAATGCTAAGTGGAAGGCTCCATCCTACTTGCCTATGGGAATTCCTTGGCTGTATAAAGATTTAGCACTTGCTGTCTAGTCCAGATGCCTTTTGATTTTGGTTGTGGCTGCATTATTCACACAGGAGAGGAGGTAACATATTTCATTGGAGCTGCTGGGAATAGACTGTGACCAGGAAATGAGAAAACGTGCCTGTCCCTCACCTGCATTTTCACTGCTTTCCTCCCTCCACGCTCCAGTCTCTCCTAACACATCAGGAGGGATTGGGCAGCCTCAGGAAACCATTTGTGTATGTGCTGTGCTCTCTCTGGAGACTGGGTCATACCTCACTACCACTATTAGCAAGTAAATTTATTTCCTTAGTAAAAAATGGGAAGTTTTGTGCTGCAGTACTGGTGGCTCTAAAGCTTTGACCAGTAGGTCATTCCTTTATCTGCACCCCACAGAACCAGCTATGCTCTTTGTTACTTTTCTTCCTCTCTCTCCTTTCATGAGCAAGAAATAAGAAACTGTTCTTTCCCCTACTTCCCTCATTAGGACTTTAATAACAGAAAGCACATTTTTGGCAATTAAAGTTAGCAGTCATCAGCATTTCTTTTTTTTTTTTTTTTTTTTTTTAAACAAGTCTGAACCTTTACAGCAACCTCAACAAAAAGGAGAGGTTTCTTTCCCCTTTCTTTTTTGGGAACCTTAAAAAAAAAAAGAAACTCTGTGCCTGTGTGTAATGTTTGTGAGTAGAATAACTAACTTTCTATACAGTTATGAAAATTAAGGAGTTTACAGTTTTTCCAGCTGTTTTCTGTGATGCAACATAAACAGTAAGAGTGATAGCCTGCCTTGGAAGTGCTCTGTGCAAGCCATACAATTGGATTCCAGCGTGATAAGGTTAGGTTATGCTGTCTGCTGCTGCTTGTTGTTCTTCTTCTCAAATTTCTGAGTCAGCAAAAGCAGCAAGGAGAAAACACGCAGATATCTTACCATCACCCATTTTCATTCCTTCCCCATGCCAGGAGGAATGCAATAAAACTGATGCAGGGACACAGGGAGTTACCAAGGAAGTTTTTGTGGTTTCTGGAGGAGAAGAATTGAGCTTTGCATTGTGGGGGGAAAAAAAAACAAACTGCTGTGGTGTTTCCAGAAACAAAAACTTGCAGAATAAGGAGCTTTCATGACTGTGTGTAAGGTGAGCTGTGCAAAGCAGGGTCATATCCATCAGCACAGTGGCCACAAGCTGCTTGGATTTGCCTTTGCTGTGAAATGTTCCATGGATGGATGTAGCCATGGGTGATCTGCCCATGCTCTGGTCAGACCTTTGGCAGCCCTGGTCTCAACTGTGGCTGGTTTTTATCCATCTGCATAAATCATTCCTGGCAGAAGACACA
This sequence comes from Lophotriccus pileatus, assembly GCA_035583135.1. Classification (NCBI taxonomy): domain Eukaryota; kingdom Metazoa; phylum Chordata; class Aves; order Passeriformes; family Tyrannidae; genus Lophotriccus; species Lophotriccus pileatus. The sequence goes on from JAWWES010000024.1 coordinate 6,440,075, forward strand.
AAACATGTGATTCCCTCCCCATCATGTGGAAGTGAGATGGACAGTGAGCTGGGAGCAGGCACAGGGTGAGAAGAGCAGAAGGAGACTGTGTACCACCAGGGCTAGTCTGATGCTGCTGACCCTCTGGCCTGAGATCCGGGCTGGAGTAAATCTCAGTATATCTAAAAGTTTGGGGTAGGAGTTGAGCTGGACCAGGTATGGCAGCATGAAGCCAAAATATCACCCAGAAATAGTGCTCAAATGGTAACAAAACACCAGATTTGGGTGGTGAGGACAAGATTTGAGTGTCTGAGCTAAATCCTGCTCTGATACAGATACATGGTCCCCATGTGGGAGTCAGCTAGTGGAAAGCTCAATCAATCATGTCCGCAAGTGCTGCGATTGCACGTGCTGATGAAGGAGTGTAGCCAAGGACTGGAGCTGAAACACCCTCTGAAAATGGATAAACCCTTCTAGAGATCAGAATCCACTTGAGAGCATCCTTCCCAGGGAAAAACAATCAACAAAGTGAATCTATCCTTTGTCCTAGTGTTGTACATTCTAAAACAGCCATGGCCTTTTATTAAAGCCAAGGCAAAGCCATGGGTGATCCATACCTTAAGCTCCCATTGCAGCACGCAATCCCAAGACGTCTCTACAGTTCTAGACATCACATACCTGCAATACTCCAGGTATATACTGGAAAAGTATGTTTCTTGTGAACACTACTATTGCTTTGTTGAGCTTCGAGTGGAAAAATCAAGTCAAAGATGGCAATGCTGCAAGCATCTGATTCCATTTCTGGGTTACACTTTATCCTTCCATGATCTCTTCAACTGGTGAGAAGTGACAAGGTCTGATGCTGGTTTTGTGCCAAGGGAAATCATCTTAATCTGAACATAGCCTTCCAAAGAGACTTTTAATGGCTTGCAGTTTCTTTTCCCCTCCCCTGACGTGCAACAAGCCCTCTCCTGCCTCCCCCACGCCTGTCTCTCTCTATGGCTGCAAGGTCTGGTCATGCCCTGCTCCACAGAGAAGCAGCCAGGCATGTCAGAAATGTTTATAGCTGTTGTTGCCAAGATACAGGAGGAGGCTCATAAGTCCCTGTGCCAAGCTATGAGCTACTGAGAGCACGCAGAGTGAGGGGCTGCAAATGTGCAGGCTGGTGGGTCCCTTGCTAATGAGAGGGCTGGTGGGAACAAACAGCATTTTCTGAGCAACTGTGAATCACTCTTTAGACAGACTAAAGTAGAAGACAAAATAACCTGATGTTGATGGTGGGTAACCATGCAGCTGAGAACAGCTCTGGTGCTTTGATCTAGTTGGAATTTTGGCATTTATTGGTGTTCTCAAATGAACTGTGAAAGAGAGGATTCAGCAATGGTGTTCTTTGCAGTCCTCCCCTCCAAAATCTCCAATTCTAGTTGGCTCAATGGCTTCAGGAAAAAGAAACCAATATGGAGAGCTGGGAGAGAAACAGGCTTCCTGTTCCCAAAGATTTTTCTGTATTTAAGAGATTTTTCTGTTCTGTATCAACAGAAACTCAAGGCCTCCCAAAAGTTCCTGTAGAAAAAGGATTGAAAGAGCCTATTCAGGAATAATAGTGAGCCTGAGGGAAAGGCCAGTTGCGTGGGCTTTGGGAGGTGCTGCTTGCTCTGAGTCACTGCAGTCTCTTGAATTTGATTCTCCCACATTCCTGAGGAGCTGCCCAAGGAGTAGACAATTCCTTATTCCACTGTGAGTGTCTCTCAGCTTTTGCTGAGGATACTGTCCAGGAACTGAGAAACCTTTCCTCAAGAAAGTCTCATCAGTATCCACACATTCTCACAAGGTCTTTGGTGAGTTGACATCTTTCAGTGTAGATATTTCACTGGCAGAGTCCCAGCCTCTCCTAAGTACTACACTCCAAGAGGCTTAGCAGCAATATAAACACCAACTTTAAATGATGTTCAAGCAAATACTCTACTATTGTCTCTCAGACTTCAATGGTACTTTCATGGCATCATGTGTGAGACATGCACAGTTTATCAGATACATTTATTTAGCCTGATAACAGCTGTTCAGCTAAACTTGCTTGCAGATAAGTTTCTCTGAGAAGCTCCTGCAGCTTCTTCAGAAATGCATAGCTATATGTGCTCTGTCACTGAACCTTTTAAAATAAGTTTGGAATAAACTCTATTATAAACTAATGATTCCTGAAGTGTTATAGGAACAGTGTTGTTAACATGCCACCTTATTGCTGTTCTGCCCATAACTTCAAGCTTCTTAAAGCGTGCATGCTTGCCTAAAAACCTCTGCATCTCTTTTTCAAGAGACAGTTTTTAATCTTCATGGTTGGGTTCCTCCTGGGTTTAAACATGACCTTCAAAGCTCTATATTCAAAAAGCTAAATAGAAAAAATCCCTGATACACTATGTTCATTCTCTTGATTTTTTTTTTCTTGAAGAAAAACAGTCGATCCTAAATGCCTGTCTGTTGTGAAAGACTAATAGTGACCAAGGTTGCATTGTTTGTATCACCTTTTTATCAAAAAGAAACAAACATGTACTACATTAAAAGCCATAGTGTCTAAAATGAAACTTTGTTATTACCATGGAAAATAGAATGGGAAGCATTATTGCAAATACAATTCAGCAGGAGAAATCCCTGACATTTGAAGTCTTTCATCGAATTGTTGCACAGATTGATAATAGGATGATAAATACAGAGATATAAGAAAGTGCAGAGCATTAGGTGGGAAGCAGAATAAAAAATCTTCAGACAAAAAGCAGTTAATAATTTTGAGCATATTTTGACAGCCTAAGGATGGAAAACCTCATTCAGCGATGCTTTGAATAGGCAGTGGCAGAGGAAACAGGAATTGCCAATGCTGGAATACTCTTAGGAACCATTAAGGGGACACACATTGTTGTGTCACCCTGGGACCTTGAGCAAGGGACCTGTCCCACTGGAGACAATGGCAGATCTCTCAGTGCGAACATGCCCTGGCAGAGCAAGTTTTGCCTTTCTCCTTTCTAAATTATTGTTCATTAGTATCTCCTTCCTGCAGAGGCCCCTGGACATTGGCTCAACTGGCAAAGGGTGGGTTTGTAAGCCAATTCCTTTACTGAGCAGAACCTGAGGGCCTCTTTGCTGCTGCTGTCATAAAGTCCTGTACAAACTGGTACCAACACTCCTGCTAACCAAAGTCTGATCTCTCCTTCCAGCGAGGAGTAGCTGAGCTTTGAGTCCATTTGTTAGCTTTGGCAAGTTTAAATTTCTTTAATCTTCCAATAAGTCTTTTTTCCCCCTCCAAATGACTCTGGGTTTTTTACTAGAAGGATGTTGTAAATCACTCCAGAAGCTGGGGGGGGAAAGGAAGTGAAGACACTCATCCAACTGCTCAGCATGTATCTGAAAATACCTCTTTCGCTCCAACCGATATCAAGGATGTTTTCACAAATTGCATTCCATGTTTTTAGGAAATGGACGTGAATTTAATAGCTTCCTTAATACTACTTTTTTTTACTCCCTCTCGCTGGTGCATGTGTTCCTCGACTCTATATATGGTGTGTCAGCTCAGCGTTGACTGTAACCGCGTGGACACCTGTAGAAACTTGGCCTTGAATGTACTCGTGGCCTCTTGGCAGCCCTTCTCCAGTTTAGCTGGGATTGAAACAGCAGTAATTGACTTTCAGGAAAGGACTAGTAATTTCCCTTTCCAAGCTCAGTGCCAGATTCTGACAGGACACAAATGCCTATTGCTGGAAGAAGAGCAAGGCTCAAATTTGTCTGTCATCTAGAGCGGTGAGATGGCCCTGTGAGAGGGCCATGCAGGGCAGGACATTTCTGTTTCCCTGGTGCAGTTATATTTAAAATTTGGCCTTTTCTCTATTTAGAGCATGATGGTTCAGCCTCCATTTGCTCCAAAAGAGGAACATAAGGGGCTGTAGCTCTGCCAGCAGCACTTATACCCCAGGACCAAAGGCAGGATCAGCCCTTAGTGCTGGCCAATGATTGACTCCACAGGAGAGATGGGCCTGGCACCACTTCATGCCAGCAGGAGTGGATCAGACTGCTTGGCTGCAAAATGCTCTCCAGTGTCTGCTCTATCTGCAGGTGGTGGTGACAAGCAGCTCCCTGGCTGTGCAGTAAACCCAGCACCCCTCTTTGTGCTATTAAGTGTATCCTTCTGGGCTGAGTAAATTACCAGTGGACATCTGTAAAACACATTTATGTGGCTAGAAGGTTTCTGTAGACAAAGATGGGTTAGTTCTAGCTACCCTCCCAGTTCAGCCCCAGGGTAGGTTTCTGCTGTGGATGTCTCCAGTGAGGAACAGCATTCCAGAGCTAACAAAAGGCAAGAGAAGCATTTTTGGTCTGTGTTATCCATTAGTGGCTGGAAGCTTGTGCCAAACCAATTCTTATTGTTACGGTTGATTTGTGCGTAGATATCAATGGCTATACCTCTGAGAGGAAGGGAATTCTGTATGTAGGAGCCCATCTCCAATGGCTCACGTTTTTATGGTTTTTCATGCACTGCACTGGGTATTGCACATTACTAATGCATATGCTATCTGATTGCTGAAACCCAGGGGAATGCATTTGCTTTTCCTCATTCCTCGGACTTGCAGAAGTACATTCATATGTTCCAATTTTTGCTTTGTTACTGTTGTTATTGACTTCATTAGGCTATTCACAATATTGCATTAACATATAGGGTTTTTTTGGAAGGACCAGAATCTTATTCTGACCTTTCTTTTAAAAAAGAAAGTAAGCTGTTAACCTTGGGACAGATAAAATTCTGTTGTTCTATGTCCCTACAAGTGCCTAGTTGCAGATTCCTCAGCCACGAATCCTGTACCTGTGTACTGCAAATATTTAAGGAACAACTACAAAATAGATGTATGCCAAGGCAGTGGAGCACCCAGGGACACACTCTATCCTTGTGCACAAAGATACAGATTAAAAACTCCTTTAGTGAGGTGACATGACTCAGTGCACCAGAGTCTTGCATCACAGTTACACTGAAACGGATACACTGGAAAAAATTTGATAAACATTAATAAATTTCACAAGTTCTTCATGGTGCAAGTAATTGCTTTTTTAATTTTTCAGTGTAATTCAAAGAAAACAAAGCACCAAAACCTTTTCTGATGGCAAGGGCCTCTCAACTCTAGGAATCAAAATTACCTTCCAGCAGCAGCTAATACTTGGCAAACAAATGTCTGCTGAGCCCATTTGCTGGAACTCTTTATGCCTTGCTCTCAGTCCATATGTGAAGTATATTGCTAACATAGCACTCATCTAATTTAAAGCTGGGAGTGAAGCCATTGTGTATAAGCAGAAGGTATGAGTGGGGGAAATCCAACGATATTATTTTCCAGGCCATATTTGTTTTTAAATCTGAGACATGCTGCAATCTGGTTATTCCAAAGGGGGACAGGAAAAGGGAAATTTCTCAAGAAGTATTTTTATGAACCATGAAGATAAATCACCTTTTTCAGAGCTGAGTTAGCAGTAGTCAAAGAAGCCATAATTCCTGAGCAGGGAAGGAACTCTGTGTAACCCCTGTTCTCCGTGCCAGCCATGAGCTGCACCCACAGAGCGCTGGTTTAAAAGCTCAGTTCCTCCAATACCCAGGGGAATCCTGCTGAAAGGGAGCTCTAATGACATCTGAAGTTACTGCTATTAAAAGCAAGCCTGCAGTTTAAAGCTGGCAGGGCATGAATCTTTTCTGATTAGAGGAAGAGCAACAGATAACAAGATAAAGATAGCTACTGGGTCACAATATTTGCAGAGCACAGAGAAGAAGTGGGGAACTACGCTGCTGTGAAAAACCCTCATTTCATCTGCCCTCCAACATTTCAGCTGAGTGATGCCCCTGCTTCACACGTGCAGTTTAACCACTAAAGGGCCAAGCAGAAGCTGTGCTCTCTTCTGCCCATCCTGCTGGGTTTGAATTTGATGCCTGTAGGAGCCAAATGCAAACAGCCCTCTGAGAGCAACTTCCAGAGACATCTTAGACTGCAAATGTCGTTTGTTCCTAATGCTACTGTCCTCCAAAGCTCCAGGAAGAAGCTGACCCTTTGGGAGGGGAGAGCATCACTGCAGGAGGGTCCATGCCTCTCCCAGCCCTCACACCCACCCCAGTCTGTGTTCCTGCTGTGGGACAGCCTTTGAATGGACACATTATCTTTTACAACTGGGCAAAGGGGCCCCTCTCCTGGAAGGGATCTCCTGGGGAGGTATTTCATCTGCCATCCAATCCCTTCCTGCTGGCTAAGCTCGGTCAGAAGGCACTGTGGGATTAACCCTTGGAGGTCTGATTCCGTGACTTTGGTCAGGAAAGGCTTTGCAGATTTTAGGCATAAGCAAGCACAAGATCATGTCTTCGGTTTCAGTCTCTGGTGTCCACAGCTGAAAATGGGATCTAAAGTGCCAAAAAAAATCAGGGCAAGAATAGAGAACAGAAATGTGTAACTCATCTAAGGTACTAGACAGTGACAGACTATATAAAATGTTATTGTTCAACAAACACTGTCTCTAATAAACTCCATTTACTAGTGTTAGCAGCTTGGCAGCTTGGAAACCCCAAACTCCAGTTAAGTAAGGAAACAAAAAGCAGAGCCATATGATGATACCCATAAACTACACAGCTGGTTTCTGTTTTAGAAGATATTCTACTTTCCATATTAAATAAAGCTGCTTAGATTGGGGGGAAAAAAAAAAAAAAAGCCCATATATCTTTCTGGAAAATTAGAGCCAATTTCCAAACTAAAAAATCCCTGGCCATGTACAGCCATTAAAAATAAAAGTGTGCTTTTTCTCTAGCTAGCTACTGTAACACCAGAGATGAACCCATTTTGGTGGAGTGAGGAGTGGGAAAGCCTACTGCTTCTCTTCCCAGGAGACCCTTGGACCATGTGAGATGCTGCAGTGGGAGCTGTGGTGCTCAATATCCCTATGATATGTATGTAAGGCCAGGTTCTGCATCCCTACCTGCCACAGGTTTCAGTAGCAATGGAAAGACCTCAGGGTTTTGCATGAAAAATCTATAGTCTTATATAAGAATCTGCCCTTCTCTACCATCCTTATTGGTGCAGTTTGACCTCATATACTCATTTCTGGTTACACCCTAAGATTTCTGACCAAAGATGATTTATGGAGCCATAAAAATATTGCCATACTTTATAAATCTTGTATACATCTGTGAAATAAAGATATATGAAGTACTGCTGCATTTGTTTGAAAATATTTGAAACATCCCCTAATTAAATCTTCAGTTCAGCTACTGATGGCTGCAAAAGAGACGGCTGCTAATTCTGCCTTTGGTTTGGCCAGTCTCCTCGAGTATTTCACTTCCAGTCCTTGTCTGCTTTTTGAGAATTCTGTTACATGCAAAGTCCTGGAAAGCACCCAGCTCTCTGTCTTGCAATGAGAAGACTAGACAGCCTCTGACAAAATAGAACTGTGGCATTGGCCTATCCCCACTGCCAGGAGTTGTTTCTGCCTGTGCATACTGGTCATATGTACCTATGGCCAGGTAAAGGTCACTTACGTCCTCTTAGCATGGTTTTTAATATATTTATAAGTGTATTTATAACTCTGCCATGGGCTGGTAAAGTTCTTCTTCTGCTTTGCTGGATTTTGTACAGACACATATTGTGGACCCGGGGACACCTTTACAGGGGTGGTATTCTGGTGTCATGGACTTCTGAGATAGGCTGGAGAGGTCAGATGAAAACATTTGTCTAAACCAGTAGATGTCTCGTTCATCTCTGGAGGCTGCAAAATCTTCATCCGGTTTAGTTCAGGTTTTGAATGTTTTTAATCTTTCTGTGCTGTTTTCATCTGAAATTTCAGGTTTGAAGTCACCTTTCCCAACAGTACCAGGGTTCACAAAGGACATGTGATGTGGTAGTCCCCAGTCATTGCTTTTCTGGTGGGGAATTTGTCTATAAACAGCTGTTCTTGTGGAATTTGTCAGCAGTTTTAAAAACATCCAAGTGATGTTTTACTTAGGCTTCTATAAAAGAATTTTGAACATAGGACATAATTTTCTTCTATCATACACTGTCATAAATAGCCTTTGAAGAATAACAAAACAATTTAAGCTGCAGCACTTAAATTTGCAAAGGAGTTTTGGCAGACTGAATAGCTTTAGGAAGCAAATCTTCACAGAGGCAAGAATATAAATAATAACACATTTATGCACATGTGGATCAATATGGCAGAGATAAAAAAAAGAAAGGCAGAGAAAGCTGTTGACATTGCTCATCAAAGCTGGAGACTCTGAGTGAACTGATGCTCCTTCCATGCAGTTTTGCCCAGTGCTTCAAACAGCTCAGCTCTCCAAAGTCTTTGCACAACTACAGTGTCATTCACCTTGTGCTTACCAAATATGAGGGGTCAAGAAATCCGTAGAGAAGGTGATGAGGAGACTGTGGCTGCAGGATTCACTCTGGCTGGGGGCTGAAAGGTGATTGGAGCAAGTCTGTGGGTGTTTGCTTGGTGAAGGGCTGGTTTAAGTTAACAGACCTGACACCCTCCACACACAGCACATGGTGGAAAACACAGAACAGCATCTTCAGGGCTGGAAAGGGAAAAAGGCAGGATGGGAAGGAAAGAGGAGCAGACTCCCACGACAACTGGATAAAAAGCCTTACACAAACTTTGTAGTAAGAGGCAAATCTGTGTTCAGAACTGGCAATGGGGTCGGGGGAAGATGAGGATGAAACATTTCTTTCTATCTCACAGTGAGGAGATGAGGACAAGGTGAGCAAACTGCTGTTTTCAGGAGGAGAGCCCCATTTTCTGGATCTCCCCATCTGCCCAGGGGTCACATGAGCACATCAATCTGAAAGAGGGGGTGAGTGGTGTTTTCAGCTTCAGTGAAGAAGAAACCAGCAGGGATTCGCTGCAGTGTGCAGGACTAGAACTGCAAGTCTGGAGACAGAAAATCTTGCTAATTACAGATCAGGTTATTTATGAAGTGTTGGGCTCCATCTTGCAGGAGCCAGTGGTGAGACAAGCAGCTCTAATCCTAGAGAAATGCCTCCTGAGAGCCAGCAGCCTGGGAGATAAGCAGAGAGAGGTCCCAAGAAAGGAACAACATGAGTTAAACAGAGGAAGCAAAAGGCAAACAGAAGCTGTCTGGGGGCATAAGCATGTTGGGTTGCAGTATGTCCTGTGGAGAGGCCACAGAAAAATGGTCCATCTCTGAGCTACTGGGCAAAGGGTGGGGAGAAAAGCTTTACCTCATTCCAAATCTTCAATGACTGCAAGAACTAAAAAAAAAAATAAAGAAGAAAAGAAAGAAAAGAAGTGAAGAGGCTCGCAGTGTGAATTTGTTCAGATCCAGACTCAATAAATCCGTGGGACAGGAGAGGATTGCCAACCATTTGTCTGCATTTGCATGTACGTTATTGAATGAACAACCTCTTCCCTGCCAGCTGGACTGTCATCTGAGCAGAAAAAAATTAGGATGCAAAAATACAAAAAAAAAAAACCATTCTGAGGGCGATGGGGAAATTCGGTCTGGTGACAAGAAACCTCCAGAGCAGGAGATTTGGGCTGTATGTTACCATTTGGACTGTATGAGAGCTGCTGGCACAGGGCAGTGTCAGCTCCAGCAGTGCAGGAGGAGACATGGATGTGGCTGCAACACAACACCATGGTACAAGCAGCTGGAGCACAGGACAGTGTCCCTCTGCACCTTATCTGGGGCACAAGGCTTTGCCAGGCCTTATTCTGCAGAATGGATGGATTGAGGGAGAATTTTGTTTAGTCTTGATGGAGCCATTAAATAATGAACTGGCAAACTTTCAAAGCAGAGTCATTAGTGCACCCATAAAAGCCAACACAGACTGGATCAGCAGCCACATAAAGGAAAGAAAAACCTCTAGGAAAAGTAAAGATCGGCTTATCTAAGTGGAGGAACCACTTAACCAAAGCTTTTCACCACTATCAGTGCTTCAGGGCAGGCCAGATCATCTGCCTGGAGAAAAGCATTCTGTGGCTGGGAGACCAAGAGCAGCTGCTGGAACTCTCAGCCAGGCAGCAGCAACACCACCAGCCAGGTCGAGGGAATTGGCTTTCTAAAAGATGAGCAGGGAAGAGCTGTGCCCAAAAGCCTGAACAAAAATTTTCCACAGATTCAGAGCCCTCTGTCAGCTTCCTGTTTTCATTGTTGGGATGGATGTATAAACCAGCCTCAGATTAAGAGAGGTTGGAAGATACATAAAATATTTTAGAGTATTAGGACAATAAGAAATCAAAATGGATCAAAGCAGGGAACTTGTGGGTGTAACATGGACTACTGCACTGACAATCCAAAGATTAGTTCTGCTCTGATTCAGCCATGCACTTGCCCTCTCCCTGGACACTCCTGTGTCTCTTGGCCTCCCTCTGGCATCTGGGTCTCTCCCACAAGTCCATTGAAAGTGCTGACACATCCCACATACTCTCCTTGAGGAACTTGCTTCAATAGCCACTCAAGGAGACCCTGCACTTCTGTGGAATATAAAAAGTGTCTCTTCAGGCCTCTCTGTTCTCCTGCCTGCTTAATATTGACCCATGATATTTACACTCTGTACAAGTCCTTTTTTCTCTCATGATGCCTCAAAATGCAACTAGAATAAAAAAACCTTCTGCATCTGCCCCCCAGCAGGTAAGGAACAGTTTTTATCCCCAGTGTGATGGTACAGTCCACCTCAGATATTAGCCAGCCCAAAACCTGCTGTCTTTATGGTGGAGACCTACAAAACCATGGCATGGGCTGCTGCTGCTTATTTTCAAAGAAAGAAATGTTATAGATATGACTTAAGTTTTTCAAGAAAACTGTGTGTTCCCTGAGAGAGGGAGAACCTGATCAGAAGAGAAATGGGAACGGACTTGTAGGGTTCACAGGACTGAACCCAAGCCCTCTGCATGTGAAAGTGCCTGTGCAAATGCACCAGAGACTTCACCTCTCTCCTGAACTCCATTTGAATAGGAACATGGGCACTGGTTTGGAAACTGCCAAGCTGGTGAGTTTCCCTCAGCCCAGGGAAAGGAGTGACATATTTGAGACATGGCTCTTTCAGAGAAGTCCTAGAAATTGTGAGGCTTGGGAAGAACACTTGGTCAAACCCCAGCAGAAAAAGGATCAGACCTGTGGAGACTGCCAAGTGTGGCATTACCCCATGGAACAGCACTGACAGGCACCAGGGAGTCTGACAGGGAACAAAGAGTTTGGTGAGGGGAAAAGTAGGCAAGTAATGAATATACAGGTCTGGTAGGAAGGAAAGGAGCAGACTAAACTGAGAGGCTTCAGTGTATAGCAGGTAACAGGAGAGCTTTGAGGAGAGCTGAACATATATTGGAAGTGTTTTCATATGCCTGATCCAGACTGAGTGACCCCATGAGGCAGCTGGCATCTCTGGTAGTTCGTAATGTTGTTTGAAGAGAAAGAAGCAGTGGCCAGGTTTCAGAAGCGTGGGCTCACAGAGCACTTGCACCTGCAGCCTGCTGTATTACACACACCGCCCCTGTAAGCGCATCAGCAGATTAAATGCAGACCTTAAGGTGTACTCTTGGCTCGTGCACTTCCAGGCAAATGGTCAGCACTTCTTTAAAGACATTGCAATGTGTTGTAAGTATTCAGCCTTGCTTTCATCATGCCTGCAACCACATCTTTTTCATAAAGGGCTTATTTCGCTACTTGACTGACATCTAAGCCAGTCCTTATGACAGAAGGCGTACAGGTTGTAAATGACTGTAGCAACCATAATGACCCTGCTCCATTACCCCTCATTTGCACAACCCTTCCTGCCACAGCTGTGATATTACCAGGCTGGGACTTCACAATCTCAGTTTTCACTGTGAGCGTGCCAAGATGGTTTTTCAATCCTGTGCTTTAATCATGTTGCCTCCTTCAGCATGAGTGGAAACACGTCTCTAAAACCCTGGCCTATTATACATCATGATTAAAAGACCACCTTACCACTATTCTGCTAAAATAGGTACGTTCTGAACTGGGACCAGTGTTGGAGGTCTCACTTCTGGGAAGCAGATCTGAGCATCTGAGTTGTACCAGATATTATTCATCCTTTGTATCCATCCTTACTTATTCTGTTTGCTCTTTTTAGTGTGCATTCCCCGTTGCATTAAGGCTATGACGCTAGTTAAAATTGCTTCATCATTTGTCTATTGAATTAAAAGATCATCAGGGCATTAAAGTGTTATTTAGTAGCTGCTGTTTACACAGATTGGTCATTAAAGATTCCAAGCTCCATTTAGCTCAGAGATTACAAAGCAACTCATTAAGCTAAGACAGCAAGGCCCCCATTCAGCAAAGCAACTAGAACGTGCCCACATACCATTAAATTCAGTGAGTTTTAGGCTCATCATTTTGACTTTTGCCATTCTGTTCATTGGACATCACAATTGTTTCTAGGGGTTATTTGAAAGGGAAGCTTTTCTCATGCCAGAAAAAATCCTTAAAATATCGTCAAAGTTTTAAAAACAGAAGTACACCCAGCTGTACCATGAAAATTTATTTACAGTATTTGTATGTACAAGCTTTATACTTGTGAGTGAAGCTCCCAGTGTAGCCTGTGCATTGCCATTTGAGAGGAGGCAGCCAAGAGGCAATGACTGGGATACACCTAGACCAAGGCTGACTGAAGCGCTACCTTTCTGCAAGGCTGAAAAAATTAAACCCAGTCACAGAACACCTGCATCACTCATTTATTATGTTATTCAATGGAGCTTTTTGTGTTGGCTTCTTTGTTTCTCTGTCTCCATTGATGCTATCGTAGATTAATTGGCACCACTGCAAATGTTCACAGCTGTCTACAAGATGCTGGTGAGTGCATTGTGTCAGTCAAGCATGCTATCACCAGGGAGATGAATTTATTTCATTCTTCGGGGAGACAGTTCTGTAATGTGACCTAATAAAATAAAATCTTTCAGCAAGTGTTGGGAGCATATCTGTCAGTCTTCAGGTTAAACCAAAAAAGCTAAGCTTGTGCTGATACTTCATCATTTTAACAGTTATGCACTGAAGTTTTAATAAAGTGGTCATGAGACAAATCTTGTTACATACTATAAGCAGGATTCCTATTTAGCTTGGGGTGTGCAGAGCTTCTTACCTATGTGTCTTCATTCTGGCCACAGAGGGGAGAGTTTACATGTTTTGCCTTTGTATGCATATGTACACGGGTGTGGTTTGTCAGAATCGTAGGGTAGCTTTATGTCTGAGGGGTAAGGGGATTATTATTCACTTACACATTTCAGCCAAAGTGACTCCAAGCTGTGTTTGAGTTCACTGCTGTGCTTTTGTTCCTTGCACTGGCTGAAGCAGTTGTTTACAGTCACTCCAGATTCAGACCTTTTTCATGTATTTTTTCATATGTGTATAGGCTGACCCAAAAAACCTACAAGTCAAACTGGCACTAGCCCTGCTCATACAAAAGAATTGTTGTCTCTTTAGGTCGTGCTTGCAGGGCAGATGGGGAGGGGGCAGCCTGGTCAGCAGGCAATGCTGCCCACCTGGAGCCCCTCAGTGCCTTTTGCAAACCACCTCTAACGAGTAAGTGGGACCTTTTCAGACTGAAAGGAAGATAAAGATGCTTTCACTTTGTGATTAACAGGAGTCCAGCTGTTTCCTCTGAGAGGAGAGATTAAGGAAACCATCTGATGGCTGTGGTGGCTCCTTTTGGTTGGAGGGTGACCTGTGGCATGTGAGGCTGGGGTCAAAGAGATATTTTTATGTTCCCAGGAGAAAATTCAGCACCTAGGCTACCTTGTGACCTTTCTTGCACAAAGACAGAAGGTCTGCATATGCGTGTTCATCTCAGGTAATGAATCTCTGTGTGTCTTTTAACCTAAAGTGTTGATGGAATTAGAATACTCAGCCCTGTTTTGCTCTTATAGGAAGACTTTGCAGAAAGTTTTGGGTTGTCCTTGCTGAAAAAGTGTGTTTCTGGTTTTTTGCTATTGGCTTTTCATAACAAAGGCAGTATAATATGTCCTGTTTAATGTTATATTGACTTACCATAACAGACTGCCTGTTAAATGCAGCTAGAATGGAGTCATTACACCCTCTATCAAGTTTCATAAAGTAGTAACCTTCAATTATGTCTACAGAGACTTGTTTTTCAGATGACAGAATAATTTGTCTAAGAACACTAACCAGATTCATTTTGATTTAGTTCTGTGATCAGAAAGAACTGAGCTAAGCAGAGCAAAAGCATCTGACCAGTGATGAGATTTTTACTTTTTTAAGTCCAACCTAAAATGCCTTTATTGCATTTGTTCTATGAGACCCCTCCTTGAAACACATTATAGGGTTATTGTAGTATTTCTCTTGAATGATGAATATTATTTGAAATGACAAGTGTATCAATGTCAAATGCTGGTATGCTCTTAGCATTTCTAATTTTTTCTTGGAAATAAAGTAGTAGAAAACCTAGGCAGCATGTGTATGTTGGGGAAGTGTGAAAGGGGAAAAGGAAATTGGCTCATCAAAACCATTTTACTTTATTTTTTAATGCAAGTCTGAAGAAGGATTCCTTCAAAACAGTGGTTTCCTGAAGGCCATAAATCTTTCTGCTTTGGCAGCCTGTCTTAATTTTTCCTAGCTTTGAGTTATTAATTCAAAATATGTTCTCTTAATAATATTCAGTTGTGATTTTTTTTTTTAGCCCTCACAAGAGAGAGGTGTGCAGTTTTGTCAGTAGCCTGTGCTCAGCAGAGATGTCTACATGTATAACTTTTATAGTAGCTGTGATTCACAAACCCAGGGCTTTTTCACAGCCCTCCTGAGCAAGCTGTGCTGATGTGGTGTGTTACTGGAAGTTGAGTGTGCATTGGAGGTGGAGAAGGAGCTTTGTGGGACAGTTGGAAGAGGTGGACTTCAAAATAAATTAGATGATCTGGAAAGATGCCCTTCTCATTAAAACTGTGGCTGTTGCAAAAGCAATTGAATCCCCATACCTTGTGTGGATGTTTTTGTGCTTTGCACAGGAAAAGTACTGCAGGGGGATGTTTTGAAGGTCCCACTAAAGAAGCA
Organism: Lophotriccus pileatus; assembly: GCA_035583135.1. Lineage (NCBI taxonomy): Eukaryota > Metazoa > Chordata > Aves > Passeriformes > Tyrannidae > Lophotriccus > Lophotriccus pileatus. The sequence continues at coordinate 6,455,091 of JAWWES010000024.1, forward strand.
GCAGAACTTGTGCTGCAAAAGACAGGACACAAAAGGCTCTTGGGAACAGGGAAGCAAGGTTGTGTTTGTGCTGCAGTGGGTAGCACAGTTGCCCCACAAAAGGGTGAAGGTACTTCAGGCATTGCATAGTTCCTTGGTCCCAAGGAAGAAATTATTCTCCAGTCTCCTTGGGCTCTTCTCTCCTGCAGTTGCTGGGGGGAAGGGAGGGGGTGTTAGCCCTTTCCTTCTCTCTAGAAGTGGTTACTTCTTCCTATGGATAGGCAAGCAGCCGAACCCGTGGCTCCCTGAGGCTGTGCCATCAGCAAGGTGGACAGGTGTGTCCTATCCTTTGAGTGGATGCTCTTCTCTGGTCTGTTCTGCTCCTGCCTGCTCTGCCCAGGCCCTGGAGGTGCCACCTAGATCATGTCAGATGCCCCTTGCTCATGCACTTCCATCCTTTTAAGCTCTCCTGAGACTGCAAACAAGGAACAATCTATTGTCTTATTCTTCAGTGTGTGAGAAGTGCTGAAATTAAATGTAGGTTCTGCAATGCACAACCCCCGTCAGGAGCTTGCTGTGGTGTAACAGTTAAGGCAACAGGCTCTGCAGGAGTCAAAGAAAAGTTAAAAATCAGAAAACCAAATGAAGATTTTTGAATATTCCAACTTTATGCTATAAACAAATGATCAAGTATATGAGGTGAGAGAAGAATGTTCCCCAGCACAGCTGGTGAATAATTATTGATTAGGAGTGTAATAATTTACACAGTAATGCCAGGGGCAGTATTTGACTAGAATGGACATTAATCTCCTGATAGAAGAATGGTCTTGTTCCTCGTCTCCTGCAGTAGAAAGAAAATTGATCAAATGGCTTAATACATGCTAAACAATCATATTTCAAGTTCAGACATTTGTATTACTGTCACATGTAATTATTGATTTCTTTGAAGATCTTTCAGTCAGAGTTAACAGTCCTCATGTATTGACCTACTTAAATCTTTGGTTTAGATTCTCAGCTGCCATGCAGCAGCTGGCGTGCCACCTGAAAATCTACCTGCTTTCTTCATAGACCCTATGGATTAATGGCAGAAAGATCCCTAATTCTCAATTACTTTGGCACTCCTTCTCGTGGTTTAAAGAGAAAGGGGTGAGGAAGACAGGGAACTTGGTGTTCTTAGCCTGTCTTCTTTTATCGCTGAAAGCGGGCAAGTTTGAGTCCCCACCCCCCTGGGACTTCATTAATACTTCTCCCAGGTGAACTTAGCCCCACACAAAAGGGTTCTTTGTATTTTGTCTTTAACCAGCTCTTTGTTCGGGCAGATATCCAGGCCAGCAGGAAAAAAGTCAATATTCTCTGTTGAATCAGTGGCTTTTTCCTGCTATAAGTTTCAACAGAGAGTTTCAGAGGCAAGATGCTTATAATTGGCCATAGAAATAAAAGAATGCAGTATATGTGTGTGTGTGTATATATATGCATGAGGAAGAAATACACAATTTACATTGAAAAATGTAAATTTTCCTCAAAGTGGAAAATTAGACATTAGGGGGATTGTTTCATTAAAAAAAAAAAATAAAATAAAACCACACAAACACACCAAAAAAGCCACAAGGGCTTTGCCCAAATGGATGTGGGCCTTGCACAGCTGAGCAATTGCAATTTCTTATTTACAGTACCTGGTAAGATGAAAATAGCCAGAAGTTGCCCTCGTGCCCCCTGACCTGACACCAACATTTTTGCTGCGTGTATGTGGTTATGGATGAAGGGAGAAATGCAGAACTCTCTTAATCCAAGCACATTTTCCAGAGGGTAGAAGTTAATGGTGTATTTGGAAGCATCTGTACCTGTTAGTTGCTGCTGGCAGAATTCACGCTGCCTGTTCTGTGGGATGCCTGGGACCACCAGCAGCAGCTCTGTGTGCAGCAGGAGTTTTCCTGCTCCTCTGAACCACTGTGTGTAGGTCATGTGTTTAAAGCCATAAGTGGCTCAATTCTGTTCATCTTTTCTTCTTGCCTGTCTATTGAGAATTAACATTCCAAAGAGCCTGGTACTGGTAATAACTTCTGGAGAGAGACTGAAAACAGGCAGCTTTAATACTGAGCTTCTTTTAAGGCTTGCAAGAACAGAGGACAGGTACTGTGCCATGCAGAGCTGTCTGGTGCCATCATGTCTCCTGTCACTGTGATATCTGAGCAGCTGTGCTTCCAATATAGTTATTCTCCTAATGCAGAAGGTAGAGAAAAGCTCCTGTCCTCATTTTAACAGCGTGGCATTAAAGCAGTGGGAGTTGCATCCAGATTCATCAACATATTTCATTGCCTAATTAAGGACAGAGCAATGACAGAATGTTTTGGGTTGGAAGGGTCTTTAAAGACCATCTAGATCCAGCTCCTTTGCAGTGGACAGGGACACATTCCACTAGACCTGGACAGCCTGGCTTTGGGTGTTTCCAGGAATGGGGCATCCACAGCTTTCTGGGCAACCTGTATGACGATGAATACAGTAGTTTAATTAGGACACTTGTGTCTTACATGTCAGATCAAATTTCTTTCTCTAAAACAGTTCATAAGTGATTGTTTTACCTTGTACGTGTTGCAGTGAGGTTCTTCTTCCTCTGTGCAGACATTTTTTGAGGCAAATATTTTTTTTTCCCCACAAGTAAACTCGTGTCATCTGAAAGTGTTATGAAAGTGGAAGGAAGAAAAAGAAAAGTGTTACTGCTAGGCTAATTTTAACGTCTGAGTTTGAATAGACTAAACTCCTTCTGGGAAGACCCTCTACGCTCGAGGATGGGAAAGTTGTGGGGTTTTTTTAATATTCCTTCCTTCCTCCCATTGAGAGAACGTGCAACAACCTTCGTAGACAACCATCACGCTTTATTATGCTAATCCAGCGCTGAACTGAGGCCTATCAGTGGCACGTCTTGTTCTGAAGACCAGAAAAGGAGAGGAGGAAAAATAAATTTAAAAAAGACCCAAACAACTTGCTTTTACATCATCTCACCAGAATGTAAACTAAAGTGAATCTTTGATGTTACATGCACAGATGTTGTAGCCGACAAGGTCTCATGGCAGGCACCAAGCGAGAAGTGACGGAATGGCAGGAAGTTGAGTAGACCACAAACATCCAACGCTACAGGGATGGCCTGGAGCAGCAACTTACACAAACACCACCACCTAAATCCATTGTTAATTAAAGCAGTGCTTTCCAAGGTTCGATGGAAAATTGGTGCTGTACTCAGGACTCTGATTTTCAGTTGTGATTATTGATGCTAAAATAAGGTTCTGGGTCAACGTGGAGGCACCTGCCCAAAGAGGCATGCATTTATTGCAGTCTGCCTGCATGTATCACCCACCTGGGATATCTGGGTGCTCTTTCAAGACTTACAGATTTTTGGAAAATCAAAGAGTTAACGTATGTCAGTTGTTTGCCCATGGATTAAACCAATATTTTATTAGCTAGATTGATGGTCCTATTTCACAATTTATTTTGCTTCTGTTCTTGGGGTATCAGAGAGCAGGGAGAATGTCTTCCTCTTGTCACACAAATAAACTTTCACAAAAAAATTATTTTAAAGGATATTTGGACTTAATCACAGAATTCTGACTACACATATGCTCAGTCTTGACAGGGAGTTTAAATCAACCAGTTCTCATCAGTTACATTCATATTTCAGGTCCGAGATCTGAATGTGCAGTGTTATGGAATCGGCTGCATTATAAAGGGGTGAAAGTAGGAAACTGGATTTAAAGGGCAGTGTTGCATGAGAAATAAGAGAAACTGTGAATGCAGTATTCAGTAAAACACACCAAAAAGAGCCAGCAAACCAACAATACCCAACACCATTCCTTTGTGGGCCAGCAGAGCTTGGCTGCAAAATGACTGCATGTGTTTGCACAGCCATCACATGAAAATATGCGTTCCACCTTCATGGTGTTCATTTAATTTCCCTTTTGAATCCTGAGCAGCTTTGGGAGCAGTACCTTGTACCGTGTTAGCAGCAGTGATCCGCCCTCTGAATGACTTCTGGGGGCAATGCTTGAGCTTACAACCTTAAAATTCTTACTGCACTCACTGAAGCAGCAAACACCAGTGGAAAAGTCTGGCTGGAACAAGCTCATTTCAGATGCAATAATAATGCTCGCAGGTGATTTTTATTTTTCTCGTGCTCTTCTCTCCACTGCCTGTGTGCTTCCCTGTGTACTGCTGGAATGAGGTGCCAGCATGCTGGGTAAGGAAAGTCTAATGTTACAGCCAAAGATAGGTTGTTCTATATGATGGATGTAGTAGGATTCTGTTGAGTGCATCCATAATGCTGCTGCCAATGTCCTCAATACACTCCCTTGGCTTTTGATGGGTTTGATGTTGACAGTGGATTGTTCTAATTTCTCCAGGCTTCAAACAAAAAGTTCAAGATGGTAGGAGAGTGCCCGATGTACTTGGACCTAAATATTACAAAAACGCGTGTAAAAGGATGTGTGCAATCTGTCAAGAAATGCAGCACAAGAGCTGATAAATGTTACCAATTTATCATCAATATTAGTATCTCTGTGTGGGGGAACACGTTTCATATCTGTACTGCTGGGAGTGTTCCCAGTGGGGAGTCAGAGGGGACATGCCTGGGACAATGCACTGGTTTTAATCAGCTATGCAAGCGTTGGTGAATGGCAGCAGATTTATCATCTGAAATTATTCCCTTCAAGTAGTTTCTTTATTGTAATACCAGGAAAATAGTCTCCTTTTTAAATGCTTTATTGAAATCATCTGGCTATACTCTACCTAATAAAACGGTAGTCTATGGCTGCTGGACTTCCTGTGAGAAGGAAGAATTAATCAGATATGCACAGACACTATAAAGGGGAATGGAAGTTGTGTCAGTTGCTGTAACATAATGGAAAATATGTTGGATCCAGGCATCAGTGGGTGTAAGATGGTTTAAGCACAGGGCAGGTCACTGGAGCCACATCCACTTTCTCCAGCTGAAGATGGCGTGTTTGCGTAGCGGTTACTCGTGAACTCGAGAAAAACCAAGCAGGAGCACTGGTGTGAACGTTTTAGGAGTTATTTCCCTTTCAGTCAGCAAAAGCAATGTTTGAAAGCTGCTCTGGGTAGAAGTCCTCTCAAGTGAGAGGCTTGAAAGCCCATTGTCTTGTTTACCAAGGGCCTCTTGCAAAGAAAAACTGGTTGCATCAGTGGGTGCTTCAGAGATGTGCATGTTGAGCCATCTCAGATGGTGGTGAGAGCTCTCCTTCTAGAACCACTGGAATAATTTAGGTTTGTGTTAAGAAAAACCTTGCTTCTTGTTTGCTCTGCATATGCTATTGCAGTTGTTGCTGTAATACCTAACAGCTCACTAATCATGCACTAAGGGACATGGCTAATACAGACCTTGTGTGCTTCTCATCTGGGGCAAATGTTCCTTTACTGTTTCGATTTTAGGGAGTTTTTTGTTTGTCTGTCTGTTTGTTTGTTTGTTTCCTGAAATTTGTTTGTTGCTCTGTCTCTTGCAGCAAAGAGACCTGCTTAAAATGCGTTAGATCTCTCTGAGAGAACTTCTTTTCGATGGATAAGGAGGAAAGTCAGTAAAATAAATTTGCCATTGTTTTAAGCAGATTATTTCTTTCTCTAGCCCCTGAAGGTACTGGGGAAAAAAATATTTTGGTTTACGAAGAGCCAGCAAGGGAATTTTAGAAAACATGGATTTGGTCTGAACATTCTTCTCTCCCTGTTACCTAGTGGATCAAGTGAAAATGCTTGTAAGAAAGAAAGAAATTCATAAAAGACCAAAATGATGAAGACTGTGAAACCATCAGGAGACCAGTCTGCAAGGCAGACTGATATGGGAAAATGTAGTGTCTGGCAGCAAGATAACAGGACTTGTGGTGTCTGTGGCCAGATTGGTTTTGATGAATGATCAGCTTAGTGGTGTTGTCTCTATGACTCACTTCTTAGCTATCTAAAGAGGTCCCAGCTAAACTGTGCTTGCTGGTTTACACTCAACAGTTTTCTCTCTCCCACTGTGAATTCATGGTTGGAAAGCACTTGAATTAGCTCTGTCCAGGGTAAAATTTTGGTTTGGAAGGCTTGTTTTTTATCAAAACCATATTTTTATTGTTTGAAAGAAGATAATTTCCAAAAGTCTTTTGTAACATCGATCTTAAATAAGTGATAGATAATATGGTGCATTGTCTCCAGCTAGTACTTGTCTTCAAAGGCAGGAGCACTTAAACTGTAGCAACGAATGGGCCATTCCCTCATTTGCACCTTTCCAGAGACGCATACATTAGCAGTCAGTCTGGAAACGTCATGTGCTCGTGGATTCTTTCTTTGACTTGATTTTTTCTTATTTATCCCTTGCTCAAGGCGGGTTGGCAGCTGCCTTGGGACCTGCTTACTTAATTCAGTGGTTCCCAGACAGGGAGAGCAGCCTTCCTGGCAAGCGGGTCGCTGACGAGGGACGAGTTCAGGGGCTTTCTGTGACTTCCCTGCAACGGAGAGAATAGTGGATAAAAGGCTCGCCTCTTTTGATGCTGGAAACGAGATACCCCTCTTTTTTGCCTGTGACCACTTTGAAGGAGTTGGACCCGACCATCCTTGTGGGTCCCTTGCAACTCAGAATATTTTGTGAAGTGGAGAAAAGGAAAAAAACAAAACCAAAAAAAACTAAACAACCAACAAAAAAAAGCGCCTTTCCTGTGCCACAAAGCCCTGTGAGAGTGATGGGTACTGTGAAATAACTTGTTTCTAGTGGATCTGTCTAGAAGTTTAATGGTTTGCCTGCATGAGGACATCTAGGTGACATAATCCAGGGTAGTTCAAGTGTGAATTTAAAAGGGCTGCACTGCCTTGTAGTTACAGCAAGACAGCTTCCATTCTGGATAAAGGTGTCTGACCAGAGGGATGGTGCAGTCATAACTCATCAACTCTGAACTTGGAGTGGTTTTTGCCAAGTTTCCCTGTGCAGCTGAGGGGAGGCAAGATGGACAAGCAGACAAAGGAAAGTGCTTAAGATTCCTTTCTCATCAGTTGCATTAATTTTAGAAGTTTCCTCAAGCCAATCCCCACCCACCCTTCAGCCTCAGTCCTGGTGGCCTCTTCCTTTTCCCTGCCCCAGAAGGTCCCCTTCACCCTGCTCACCCTGTATACATTGCAGTTGTGGAATTGCATGGATGTTTTTCATGTTTAAGCTGCAGTCCCTTATGCCTGTGCGAATATTGCACATAATTTTTCATATTCTTGAATTATGTCCACAAGCCTCTGGGTGCCAGTATAAATCTTTTCTTTTATTATTTTTTTTTTCCTTCCCCTGACTGTGCAGAGAGTTTGTTTCTGATTTGCAAGGGTTAGGAGAAATGCACTGCAGTCCAGCTGTGAGCTGTAAGCCCTGTGCATTTTTATATGACTTTATTCAATAGCACCCCTGAGTAATACTTACAGTGCCTTGCAGTGGGCTTCCAAACTTTGACTTTGCACACAGGCAAGACAAAATATCTGTGGAGGACTATTATATCTTACTTCAGGCTAGTTCCCCAGGCTACATGGGAATGAAAGGCAGGCAGGAGCTCAGAGCTAAAGCAGTCACCCTGCTACTGTTGGTCATTTTTGTCCTGTTGAAGACAAAAGTATTTTTTGGCACATGGGCGTGGTATCTGAGGTTCAAGGACCAGAGATGGCACAGCTGACACAGCGTCTGCTGCTCAGAGAACAGTAAGTGACCAGAGAGGAGGTCTCTGATTCGGAGCCTTGAAAGAATCTACCTCCTGCACCCTACAATGCTCCATCAAAGAAAGCTGTTGGGCTTGAGGGTTCTTTTTGGGACTATTCCCAAACAGCCTCCTAAGAATCTGCACATGAGCAGGATGAGGAGATTTGGTGGTGTCTGTGGAAAACTACTTAACTTCAGGCAAGTTATGAATAGAAGTTTCTATTAATGTCCACCCCAGCCCTTCACTAGCTGAAGTCACTGGCAGTGGGAACAGACTCTGAATCAGCCTGAATGACATGAGTGAAGTAGTTTTTTGGTTTTTTTGGGTTTTTTTGGTTTTTTTGTTTTTTTTAAATCTTACTGTGTGGGAAATCTTATTGTTCTTGGGAAAACATTAACAAATAGAATTGGATTAGTAACGAGCTTTGCTGCTTTGAGCCTTTCCCGACATCATCCTGGGTTTTGCCTGAACTTTTGTTTTTGTTAAAAATTTTGTTAAAATCAGGGGATGCTCTATTCCTCCCTGATTCGTGGTTCGCAAAAGTGAGAGTAAGGAGTCTCTTCACATCACTTGTGCAAGAGGTGTTGGAACACAGGTTCCAGTGAAGCTCACTGAAAATGCAGCCTCTGCTCAGGGCATGGCTCAGCCTGCCAAGAGAAACCACAGTGCAGCAGCTGGAACAGCTGGAACGGGGAAAGATCTGCTGCGGAGATTGGGGGGGAAGGTTCTGGACTTGGAAAAAAGGTTCTGGAAAGAAATAGTCAATTTTATGGCTTTTGGTGTAAGCTCAGGACTGACAGTCCCAGTCTGGTGTTTGTGAGGGGAGTTCCTCTTTTCAGTGTGTTTTGGAAATACATCTCCTTCATTCATGTCCTTATGGCAGACCCTTTTTCATAGATTGAGAATACATGAATTCTGCAGACTTTCCTGTAGATTCCAGAATGCAGGTGATTCTTGTAGCATGTAGGACTCTGTGGGATTTTGGCTATTAAGTGGCTGATCTGGGAGGTGGTGGGGGCAGAAGAGGGAAGCTGGTCCCTCAGGCAGGGGAGATATCCTTTCTTATCTTTATTTAATGAAGGTGGGTCTGACTTTAAATACGCAGAAGTCTAGTGAGCCCTCAGGATGAGGATATGAAGTGACTTGTAGCTGAGCCTTTTCTTTCCCCACTTTTTGTTCAACTAGTTCCAGCTCACACATTGTTTCTTTGCCTGAAAGAAAAGCTCTTGTTACACTACTGGAACATGCAGTGTGGGTGGCTTTGGGAAGCCTCTTTGGTCCCAAATCAGACAGGGATGTGGGAATTAGTGATAGTAAATGTCTGTTTTAAGGCAGAGATCCTAGGTATGATTTCCTTCCTTGCTGTTCTCTTAAGTGTGAGTGAAAAACACAAATCCAATGAAAATGTCCAACATGACCAAGGAATATCCTGCAACGTGCTCCCAGCCGTTGAGTCCGAGGTTTGAAAACTGTTGGTACTTCACTGTTTCTATTGGGGATTATACAACAAAGCACTTTCCACTGGAATATCTTGAATAAGTTGGTGAGTAAAATGACCCTGACAAGGCAGTTGCTGTCCCTAGGGCAAGCTGCCCTCTGGCTCTGTGGAGAGGTGGAGCTGCTACCTGGAGCACAACGGCTGGAAGATGCTGGGCTGGCCTCCATGCAGCTGGCTCTGCTCCAGTCCCCTCCTCCCCTTCAAGGGAAAAGGGAATTTCAGAGGGATGCCACGTATGTGGCAGGATCAGCTCACACCATACAGATCCTCTGCACCTGCTGCCCTGGGAAGCTGTGTAACACGAAGGTGGTGTACAGTCATCTTTGCTTCCTCTCCCTGAGTTTTGCACCAGGTGGCTCATCCTGACCTCACCTCACCATGTAACTCACTCTAACCTTCACCTCTGCCCCCTCCTTCTTTATGAGCTTGTTTTGTTCTCTTTGACATTTTCCCAAGCACATTTTAATTGGTTTTGCTCCCTCCTCTTCTTCAGTCTCCTGGCTACTGTTCATCTATTTTTCACATACAAACAGAAATAAACAGTTGGAAAGTGGTACAACTCCAGGTCAGAGCTCAGCTAATGCCTTCATCTTCAAAGACTTCGTCTATCCGGACAAAGAGCTGCTGGTCATGCTTGCCTTGAGATGTCTTTGGCACCAAGGCAGACACTTTTGTCTACTGGCCAGGATCCTAGTACTTCCCCCTTGGGTTCAGAGGCAGGGCAGTTACCTCCAGACCTACTCACCACTTGGAAATTAATTAGTGAATCATTTTCCCTCTGTGCAAGACCTTTGTTGCTAGAATGAAGTAATCAATTACATTTTGTTTTTTTTCAAGAAGAGGGTAGTTGTCTGGGCATTGTATGTGAGTTTGGTGGGAGGCCATTCTCTGTGTTGTTTCAAAGAGGTAATTACCATTGTAGCTTATAAATCATTGGGGAGGTATAGGACTGTCCCTTCTTAATGCAGCTTTTTGCAAATGAGTGATGATTATTTGCTTCCTGATGGTGCAATTGTATCTGGTCTGAACTTACCATTTGGATTGCATACTGATGTGATTATGGATTTGCCTCTCTGAGGCTGCCAGACCCGTCCAAGGAAGCATGTGTGAGCTGACCTCTAGGAGAGGGCCTGCAATTGCTGTTTCTTGCCCCTTAAGCCAATTTCCAAGCTGTGGTGTTGCTAAGGCAAAGTTTACCATCTGAACTACCTCATCAGGGCAGAGGACAGTCATGCTGGGCTAGAATTTATCCTGGGGCATGTCTAAGTGACAGTGACATTGTGAGAGGATTCACAAGGTTATAGCCAAAATACAGTGGCTTAAGTGGTGTATTAATAGACTCATAACTACTAATGACATTTCAAGGATTAGACACAATATCACTCAAGTTTGAACTTGAGGTCTGGGAGCAAGCTGGCAGAGATCAGTTCTAGTTGTGAAATATCTGCAATTGTTAGACTATCATAAAAGGAGTTGCCTCTGTGATGATAAATGGTGGTGGCAAAAGAATAATGTCAAGGAAAAAGCTGAACTGTTTTGTTCACAATATTTCCTCCCCTTACAAACAGAGGAAGCAGTGGCTTTGGAATTAACAACACTTAATGCAACAACAATGCTACCTCTATTTTCAGCTGGTCAAAATACTGCAGGAAAAATAATTTATTGCTCTTTGCGATATTGGCAACCGTGAGCCAGGTTCCTGTTAAGCCCACCAGCTCCAGGACTGGGGAGGTCCTCCTTTTGGCTCTGCATTCCCACAGAGCAGTTCCTTCCTCTGTCCTCACCAGGGTCATGTTCTCATCCCTTGTTCCCAAACCACTTGGCTATGAATAAAGCATGGCAGAGGCCTCTTTGGCTAAAATTGTTCTGAATTTCACTGAATAATTTAAAAAAGGATGAAAGGAAGCCTGAAATGTGTTGGTTAGGATGCTCATCTGAAAGAGGAGACACTGGGGTCCAGATCCTAGAAATAACATGGTATTGTTCAAATCCAGAGTAAATAACTAGGTTAGGCTGTCGGATCCTGCTGTGATGGCAAGGTAGTCATATACTTTGGTACTTTTAGCTATCTAAAGAGGTGTTTATCTTTCTAAATTTGGTATGGTCCTAGTGAGATTCTTCTAAAGTATCAGGGACACCTGAAACACCAGCTGTATGTTGACATTTTTAGATAATAACAATGTCTTTTACTGTTTATGTTCCTAAGGCATTTATGGAAGCAGACTTTAGACTTTTAGACCCTACTGTAAGTCACTTTCATGTCACTCACCCTGGAACAGGGTAGGAATTCCAACCAGAAGTTCATAAATTTCAAACTAATATTCCAACTGGGATATTACCTCTGCAAAAATGTTTTTCATTCCCAATGGAAAAGTGGACAGGGAAGAAAGAAAAACATGTGGCAAAGGGAGAGGGAAGAGGAAGAAAGGAAACCCTTTATCCAATTTGGTAATACTTTTGTGGTTTGCTTTTCTATTTGGGTCTTCCAGATATAGACAATCCATAGAAGCCACTAGTAAAATTCACATACAGATAATAATTTCACCCATCTAAAAAAATGTTAGATCACATCATCTCTAAATTGAGAAACTCTGTGGTATTGTTACAAAATCCATTAAATATTCAAAAGATGTTGTTTCTTCATATCTGAAATGAACTCTTGTTGACTTTGATCTTAACTTTATTCAGTTATAAACTTTGAAAATAGGTTGTCTGTAGGCTTATGTAACTTCAGTGTCTGTCTGCCATGAACTTTCTGAAGTTTCTCTGACGGCCACAGTGTTTAGAGAAGGGATGATATTGAAATCCACTAGCTGAATTTTGCAGAGGTCTGACATCTGATTCAGCCCCGTTACACTCACAGCTGATGTATTTCTCAAAGAGCCACCATCAGATATGCCCAACTTCAGGGACTTTCATCTCTGGATAGGGATCATACAACATTTTCCCTCTACACTTGGTGATCCTTATTATTTCCCTCTGTGCTCCATCCAGTCTGACCTCTTGTTGTTGCTGTCTGTTGGGTACCCAAGTACCAAAACTCAAGATTGTGCGCTCAGGTGCGTTATTTGAAGTGCAAAGTTGCCTCAGTCCATCTCTGAAGTGGTCCCTGTGTCTGTAACTTCATGCAGGCGGAAAGCTGATGGAGACATGGTTGAGTGAGGAGGATGTGAGTCTCTGCTGTGTCTGATTTTGCTGGCATTGTGAAATCAAGCCTTGCAAATTGAGTGCTGTAATTGTGCCTCATTGTGACATGAAGCATAATATGCCCACATTCATGCTTTGTGTTTTGATGGAAAAGGCACTCACCAATATATTTGGAATTGGGTGATGCACACAAAGCCAGGAAGAATCTCTTCTTAACCTTCACACCTCTGTATTTTCCTTACATCCAGTCAATGCAGTTGCATGTAATTCAGGAAGGAAAATTTCCATGGGGAGAGGCAATACGTTCAGTCTTACCTATAATTATAAAAAAATAACCCCAAAACCCTCTATAGAGGAGAAAAATTTTGTATGTTTCTAGATGTTAGGAAGAGAGCAGGGGAGTATACACCCTAAAAACACCTGCACTTGTTAGGTGCACACTACGACAATTCGGATTGTTTTATTGTGAATTCAATTATCCTGGCTTGTGGGAAATTGTTGCAAATTAAAGTGAGCTAGTAATAATACTCCAAGTATCCATCAGTGCTCCATGCAGCACAGAAATAGGCTTTCATGCCTCATATGCACCATGTGCCTCTTGGCATGACAGCACGAGCTGGGCTTTGCTGTTGTTACCGTCTGTCTTGGTGTGCCAGTAAATATCGGAAACTGGTGACAGATAAATCCTTCCTCAAAATACATAGCCAGCATGAGAGAAATGGAGCCAGACAAGCAATTTGTAAGCAGTTACTGCAAATCAGAGGACGGAAAAAAGGAAAGGTGTTTTGGGGGACATGGCGATCATGATTATGTTGTTGTCCATCAGTTAGTTCTGATCTCTGAAGTAAAGTTGTTCTTCACAAAATCTCACTCGCTTTACTCTTTTTGCGTCTCCAATGTTGTCACTTTACCAAGGGGAGATCCTGGCCTTTGTGCCCTAACCCCTCCTGGCAATGGCCCAGGTCTGCTACCACTGCCTTCTGGTTTGGGGTGAAGACTTCTCTTCGGTTGGGCTCCCACAGAGTCAGACATATGTACCTCCTTTCCCATTCCCCAGGCTTGGGGTGATATTCTTGTGGCTAGATTTTAAAATTCACTAGTGTGCCTAATGATGCCTAAAAGAGAGCTTTTGGGACACATTGAATCTTTCAAAATTGGTTTATTTGCATGTGTGACTGGAAGGGAACTGAGTTCCTCCTGAAAAAGCAGAGCAAATGAAACTCCCATTTAACCTCCTAGGAAAGATTTAGTTCCTTGAGTTTAAATGAAAAAAAAAAAAAGTTTAACATAAATACATCCTGAACTTCATCAAAACTTGTTTACCATTAAAACTTATCCCTGAGCTTGCAATTGCAGAATTTGATGTTGTAAGCAAAGCAGAGCCATATAGCACATACTTTAAAGCAATTTACAGTACTGAGAATCTAATAAAGGTAGCTGACAAGATAATTGCCAAATTATATGAATGCATTACCACCACTCGCACACAAGTGCTCTTTAATTATTTTTTGGCATCTGAGGAAAGGAAGAGGAATGCTGAGTTAATAGACAACATGTAATCCATCTGTGTTTGTTTTGGTGCATCCTGGATTTGTGGAAGATACCGACATGAGATGTTGCCTGGGGTACAATGACCTTTGTGAGCAGGAAAAAAAATTGCCACTCGCTAAACTAATAGTGTAAAACAAGAGAGTTGCTTGTCTTTGGATTATGACCCGGTCACCTAAAGCATGTGGGAAAAATGCGTTCAGATAAAGGCTACAAAATTGTTAACACTTTTAATTATGTTTAGATTACAGAGCATTATACAACTAGCAGTGTCCATGTTATTGAAAACCTTATCAGCTGCCATTCAGTGAATGCCCCCACTAATAAAGTGCTTCGTGGAATTTCTGCATGTATTTGTGCCTGGTGTTTGTCCAGCCACATCTCGGGGATTTCCTTCTGAGGCATCCATCTGATCCTAATCCCAGCCAACAATAGCCATTTTATTCTATTATACTCTATCACACAGTAATTAAAGAAATTATTTCCATGCTATCATTATTATTGTCTGTGGATACATCACAGATGAAAATAGGAAAAATATTTCTTGTTAAGACAGTCATCTGCAGTATTATTCAGCCACTTGTCTGTTATGCTGTCTTGATCCATTTAGAAAATTACTTCAAGTTACAATGATATGGAACTCTCTAATAGCATCATTGTCTGATTTCATTCTCTCAATTTATTTTTTTTTAAATTAAGTCTGGAGTCTATTCTGTGAGGGGTGAAGGTAAAATGATCTTCATTTATAATACCCCGCTCAAAGCTTGCTGCTTCAGATGGTGGAAACAAAGGGCTTAATGAAAACTGACTTAAATTAGAATAGGAAATATTGGATATGCATTTCTTGTGGATAGGGCAGATAGATGGATAATTCTTCTTGGGAAAGATGGCTCGCTGGCAGTGCAGAATACCAGGATTATGTGACTGCATAGCTCCCCCTGATTAACGTGTTCAGCACCTCCAAGTACTCTGTGGAACCAAACCTGAAAACCTTGAGTTGGAGGTTTGGTTCTGCAGGAGCCAGGCTGGGGGTCAGTGTTAGTGCTCAGGACTGTCTTTTGGTGTGCAGGGAAGGGAACGCAGCAGTAGAAGGGGAGAGCTTGAAGGCATAGAGAGGAGCTTGGAGGAGAGGCAATTAATCTTGAGACTGTGCCACAACCTCGAGCATAGCAGGCTCCTTATCTGTGAGGAAAAGGTGAGATGGTGAACGCGGTGGGCTGGAGATATCTGGCACGACCTTGTTGTGTGTGTTCTGACACCTGATGCAACCAGGTCTTGGGAAGAATAAAAGGGGTAACCCTCTCCACTAGGTGCACAGAGCAGGGAAGTGATGACAGGTAGTAGATATCTGCTCACTGAAAGTTTGTTGGAAATCCTTTCCTCTCAGAATCCAAAAGCTTGGAGTGTTTTATGGCCCAAATCTATTAGTCTAGGTTTCCAAATTAAAGCTTCCAAGAAAAACAAAGGCTTGTCCTGAGGCGTTATTTGAAAGCCCTGATTTCAACTTGCTGGGATGGGAATATATTTGGAAAAAGCTTTGGGTGGTAATTATTGTTCAGGAGGCTGCACTTATTTTTTTTTCTCCCACCTTCTTTTTTTTATTATTCTCTTTTGAGCTTCTTAGTTGCTTTTTCCATCAGTGCAAGGCGAGCGCTTCTTCAGTCACTGGTGTCATGCTCTTGGTGACATGCAGAATTTGAGACTGAGAGGGCAAAAAGAATTGTAGGATTTCACGTAGTTGTAATATCTGGAAGGAAATGAAAACCCATTCAGAGGATTTGTGTTCACCACCCCAGCAGCTGGTAACCCTGGGAGCCAGCACAGCCTTCAATGTGCCCACTATCCTTCTGTTCTCCCTGGGACAAGTTCCCAGCAGCTGGCTTCACTGAGCATGGAGATTCACTGCTTCTGCCTGTGCTAGCTGAATGCAGATGTTTCTGTCACACAGCAGTTGTCTGACGTGGTGTGGGTACAGCAGCACTGCCAAAACTGCTGGATCAGCTTAAAGTGCTGATGGGACAAGGTACCACTGGGCCTTGTCCCAGATGAGGTCACCGCAACCATCAGACTCCATACAAGGAAGCTCCTGATAGCAGTGTAATTGTTTTGGCTAAGAACAGTTGTTTGGTTTTGAAGGTATGGGACTCCCAAGCAGGTCTTCTCTTTGTTCTCTGAGTCAGGCCTGTGGTTACAGCTGTGGACATCACATCTGTTCTCATTAGTTACTCAAGCTCCATCACCTCTCTGCTCTGACCTCCAGATTTACCCCTGGTTCAAGCACATGGTGCAATTGAAGGTTAATTGGCTTCCAAGGTGATTTTCCTAGATAGGAATTTTGAGACCAGCTTCCTACTCAGTTTTACTATTTCCTTCTCAAATCCAATTTCCACTGCCTTCATTGACATCAGTGGGGAAATCTTCGTCCAGGGGTTTGTCAAAACTAGAGCCAAGCCTGCAGCTCTAAAAGCAGCATCCACCTTTTTGGGGGATGGCAAAGGCTGTTTTCAAGAACATTGTATCAGCATCATCTCCAGCACAGAACAGTTCATCCTTACATTGATTTTTTTGTTTTTTTGTTTTTTTTTTTAATGCTCAGAAATGCATGGCTGAGGAACATTAGCTGGTTTTCCAATAGTACTGATCCTCTAGAGTACTTAAGCATGTGAACTATATGGGCATCAACATATAATGAATAAGATAATTGCAGAAGCTTTACCAGAACATAGGTACTGAAGTAATGCTTTAAAGAGTTCTTATTTCTTTCCATATGCAATTTATAATTCCAGAAATCCTCCAAGTGTATGTTTTCACTCCTGCTTTGAATAATCCATACATGTCACCAAATTTTGGTTTAACTTTGCTTAATCTGTTTTAGTAAAAAATAGGGTAAGATCAGCAGGCCATGTTTTCACTCAGCAGTTTTGTCTATCTCTAGTTTTAAACAACTTTCCAATTATGAGCCAATAATTTCTCATCATGTTTTTCTAGTCTCATGGGGTCTCTGAGTTAGATTTTACACTCGTGCAGCTAAGAATTTAAAAACACTTTACTAAGACCTAAATAGGTGCTTAAAACTAAGAGTGTAAGCAAGTTCTTCTCTCAGATGTAAACGACTGTAAATTCGTGCTGCTGTTATTTTCTGAAGTGTCGTGTGTGAGTCACTTTATTTGAGCACCACAGTGGTCCTGAGGTCTGTGCTATCTCTAGTGCATGTGAAGTTAACCTTGGATATGTGGTTGTGGCATCTGGACTTCGGTTTCAAGAATGTATTTTGTAAATGTAAACATTGTCTCTCATTAGTATGCTCCAAGATTGGCTTAGAAGCGTCGTTTGCGTGAATTTCCTAGCGGAAAGATTTGCAAACAAATTATACTTGGAGAGCAGCAAAACTGAAGCAAACTCATTTGCAGGGCAGATAAAAAGGCAGACAAGGTACTACAGCAGCCATTCAGTTTTCACTGACAGCATTTGTGTTTCAACACATTGGTGATTAAAAAAAGTATTACAGAGCACAGTATGAGCTGGGCTAGAGTCTCTCCTTGTCTCCACAACTACGAAGACTTGCTCTCATAATTTATTTTTCTGTTTACTACTCATGATACCTTCAGTAGCAACACTGCTAGCAGGTAGAGTAACAACTGATTAAAGCTATTTCTGAACTACTTCTATTTAGTTGTAGCTAATAGGCATAAATATTTATTCTGTAGTTATCAGTAAAATATATTTTTCTGTAAGTACCAATAACAAACCAATCCCCTAATTACGATATAAAACAGCTGGTGGCATTCACAGAAACATTTCCCTTTGACAGATAACTCAGAGAGCAGAGAACAGAGCTATTTTCATTTGGACCCTTTCAAAGAAATAGGAAAATAGGAAGGGAGTTTTAAAATTGTATTCTTCTTGCACAGTAACTCCCACATTGTTTTCTGTCCAAGATTATAAACAATGTTTATTTAAGAGGCTTTGGATTTATTCATATTTCAAATACTGTGGGGAATGATTAAAGATATTGAGCATTAATCTTGTGGTGGTACCTCAGAGGCACTTCCAGCTTGTGCCCCACAAGCCAAACCCTGTGCGAGCACTGAAGTTGGTAACCTTTCTGCTGCTCCCAGATCGTTCTGTAAAATTTTCATCAAATGCCCAGCTCTTTTTGATGTCTGCCTATGTGGTGCCTGTCAAGAGCTGGAAAGACAGATTGGCGTTGGATAACTACTGTTTGGATCCAAAAGGCTTTTAATAGCTGTGTTACGATCCCTAGAAACTGCTCAGGGATTCTTTAACGGTAGTTAACGAATGTGCCTTGGTGACGAGAACCAAATAAAGCCAGAGAGGGCTGAACTCTTCCAAATGGTTCGTAAATCCTAAACACGAAATTGATTCTACTCTTAACTTCATCCAGCAGTTTATAAATTGATATGCGAATGAGGGTGATAGGAAGATATGGCTTATGGTCAGCTGTTGTCTCATGCTTTTGAGAACAAGCAGACTCAAATTTAAAGCATCTGCTGCAAAACTAAATGAATTCTAGTTGAAATTTATTTCTAGAAAAGTTGCCCACTGGGACATTCCTGCAGTAAGCTGAATATTTATTTCTGCTGTGAGACATAATTGCATCTGCTGTGTGTTTTTGATTTCTGAATGTTTGCGGGCCAAATCTCAGTTGCTCTCAATGGGTATAGCTGTTCTCCCTTCTTTTGTTAAGGAAATTTTTGCTTGAGATCTCAAACTGTGGGAAAGATTTTTGTTGGGTTTTTTTTTTGGGAGGAGACAACTTTGGATGGGTTCATCTTTTTTTTGATTTTCTTCCTCGTGGAGACAGGTCAAACTGCAAGTAGAATACATGCAGAAGTGATGTTCTCCCATGTCTGGTAAAAAGCCTAATTTAATTATTTTCCTTAATAGAAAAAGAAATTGGACTGTTCCAGTAAAAGTTATTCTTTTGTTTTGCTCAAGCTTCTGTCTCCTATGGGCACAATAATATTTCATTAACAACCTAAACTTTTTCATTCAAAATGGTGCCACTGTTTCTTGCTGGGAGTGCGAGAGCTCCATCCTCTGAACCTTCCCTGTGGGCCACGTTCCCTGGCTGAACTGACATCCATTATGGGGAGGAACATGAACTCTTCCTCTAGGTGGTTTCAAATGACAGAGGTTTGGGGCTTGGGAGGTCTTTTGAGGGGGGTGTTGGAGTTTTGGGGGGGGGGGGGGTGGTTTTTATTTCTTTTTTTTTTCTTAGGAAGAAAATATTTGGTGTTTACATTGCTAGCTTTGACGTACTTTGATAGAAAGCTCACAGCAGGCTCTTTTGCTCAGTAATCATTTTGCCCTTGAGAGAAGGCTTGTATATGGGGCTACTTCCATGATCTCCCAAAACATCTCCACCAAGCTTCTCCAGTGTCATTTATTGCATGTTGGAGAACGTTTTTGTGGAAACAGGGGCATGCAGGAAGAGTAGGTACATATCCCTTTACATACCTCATTGCTGGTGCCCCATGCTCTGCGGATCTCAGTGTGAGTGGTGTGCTACCTTTATAAAGTTATCATTTCAATACAGAGGGTTTTGTTGTTTTCAGGATTTTCAGCTGTTGTTTCTTAGCTCTTCGTCTAGCTACTTCACGCATGAAATAATTCATGTGGTTTGGACATCTATTCAGGAGAAGGCTTTAAGTTCAACTTTTAAACTGTTTAGTTTGTGTATGAGAAATTTTTTCCCACTAGCTCTACTTTGGGCTATTAGCCATAGCTGTATCTGGGCCAAGCTTTTTCATGAAGGATCAAGAATTTACTGAGTACATATGTTCATTTTCTTTCCCTTGAGACTACCTTTCTCCTGCAATCCAGCCTGGAAAAGAAACTTCCCACTGAAATGGCCTTGACACTATGCACAACACTTCCTATCCTCCCTGTACTCATCCTCTTGGGTTTTTCAGGAAACCAGCACCAGTGGGGCAGCGTACAAAACTGCAAGTAGGATGCAGCTTTACAGTTATGGAACTCATGGATAAAAATCACAACTTAAATTGATAAATATGAATGTTGGACATGTGCCAGAAGACAGAATAGAACTGGTTAACAACTTAGTTGATATGCAGAAATCTTTCTTGCTTCATTAGCATTGATACTGTGTGCTAGTCCAAGCTTTAGAAACTTGGAAACAAATTTCTATTCGCAGAGGGTCAAAACTGGGAAACTCAACCAAGACCTTTGCCAGCTGCCTGCTTATTCCAGGCCCTTAATAGCCAGTAGATTTAACCAGGCTGCAGAACTGGATGTCTCTTATTTGCCAGGATTTATCTATCACCAGATTTTATTATGGGTTATAGTTGTCATTTTTTCAGAATAGTTGGGAACCAGTTTAACAAATGTTGGAAAGGGTGGGAGAGGCTGAGAGGTGATTCAACTCACAGGGTGGTTACAGGGATGCATCTGGGGGAGCTACAGACAGGATTTTCTTTGATAAATCCACAGTCAGGGGTGCTTTCAGTGCAGGGATGAGCCCTAAAGCCTGCTGTGCATTGGAGAAGTTGGTTTCTACTGGATGAGGTTGTATAGCAAATGTCTTGTGGAACTGCTTACCTTGTTTCCCAAGCCCAATTTCTTCTAATATTTCCCTTTCAGTTTTTCATGAATACTTGTCCTGACACAGGGTGCTGGATTGACTGCTTAGCACTAGAGACACAACAGCATTTGCTGATGGGTCTGACTTGATGTAGTGATTTATCAGCATAAGATGTTTGTCCTACTTCTTGAGAAGGTGCAAGTGCCAGCCAAGCAACAATAAGATGAAACGATGCATTTTTAATGAGGTGTTTCTTGGACACTGATGACTGTATGCAGGGTGCTCAAATCTCTCGCTCTGAGCTGTGGACCCACTTCATGCTGGTTTTTTGGTGGTTTTTTTTTTGGTTGGTTGGTTTTAAACCAGACAAACGGAGCATGCTTTGATTTTTCAAGAGAAGACAGGGTTCCCAGGAATAACACAATAGTCCTCAGCCCACTGATTTTTCTAACTTCATCCTCCAAAATCCTGGCCTTTGCCCCTAGAATTTCCCTGGAAATGTAGCCTTGCAACAGACCCAGGTAGAGTCCGTGAATTTACAATTAATATTTTAATATTAATATTTACAATTAAATATTTACAATATTTAAGATTGCCCAGCTTGAAGCAGATTTTCCAGAACAGATGGAGGGCTCCAGCTGCTTAAGACTTTTAAGAAGTCTTAAACTTGACAACCAAAAATCATGTAAGCAACTTACTCATCACACCTGAAACTCTGGGCCGTTGTTTAGTCACTGGAATTTGCACCACTTTACTGTATCTGTTCATGGCTACAGCAGAGGGACACAAACTCTGTACTCCTGCACAGCCCTTGTTGGTGTATCTTCTGGATCCCCACACAGCTCTCGAATGCAGCTGGTTCTCATCTGCCTTCTCTCTTTCCTAAGCAAAAATGGCACAGGTTTCTGTGCTGGTTTTAATAGGGTACTATGTTAGTGTTAGCAAAAAAGAAGTTGATGAAAAATATGCATGTGAAGCCAAAGTTTTCATGGGTTAGGGTTTTACCATAGTTGGCTAGACATCTTGGACTGAAAGCTTGGTAGAAATGAATTTTCCCTTTAAAAGAAACAGTATCACTTCTCCTATAGCTGTTGACTGTGTACTCTGTGCCCTGGATCTCCAGGGGCTCTTGTGTTTTGATTCCCAGTCACAGAGTGTGATTGGCCAAGGACTGAGATCTACAGGTCAGAATCACCATAGTAATTTTACCTTCTCCTCTGACTGATTGCCAGGCAGGATGCAGATGTTTTCAGGTTTCCCTACTTGTTGATATCAGGACATCAGTTTGTAGTTTATTGCCTGTGGCAAATTCTCCAAGCGTGTTCCAAGTTACTGGTCTAATTTTTTAGGAATCTCAGTGTAGAATCACTGGAGTTTGAAATCAGTAACCTTCCTTTTTTTGTCCTGGGGGGCAGAGGGGTAAAATCCTATCTATAGATCAGGAAACAAACAAAATCACCCAAAACTGCTTCAATTGCAAATGCTACATAAATATTCTGTATAAGAATGTGACAGACAAAGCAGAATAAGTCACTGTAATTTGGAGAGTTCGTACTTGGTATTCAGCTTACAGCAAGAATAAGAAATTCGATGGTTTTGTCCACTATTTTATTGAGGACTGTCACTAAAAATGATAAAAATGACAAGATGACAAGACCACATGTGCACTTAAGGGAGGAAAAACAAAAGTGCAGGATAATTCAATCCATAGATTTAATTTTCATGCTCTCACGGTCTCCAAGGACTTGCATGACTGACAACTCTAATAGCAAAAATCTGGATCTGAGGGTCTTCCTTCACTGACCCAGTAAACCTTTGCCAAGTCATGATGGCTGCCTGATGCACAGCCTGAGTGTCAGCTGAAGAAAGAGAAACACCTGGGATCCAAGAGCTGAAAAAGACATTTAAAAAGGAAATACAAGATGAAGTGGAAGAAGGTCACAGGCAAACAGAAATGACTGGGGTAGCTAAAGCTAGTAGTATAGAGAAACACACTGTTAGAAGTGACTGTTCCTGCCTCATGGATCATACAGGTTTCCAGCCTGGGTTTTCACAGAATCACAGACTATTCTGAGTTGGAAAGGACTCAAAAGAGTCCAACACTTAAGTGAATGGGCCCATACAGGGATCAAACCCACAACCTTGATGTTATTAGCACCATTCTCTAACCGAGTTAATCTCAGGGGTTTGTCACTGTTGATAGAGTGCTGTTGTGATATTACTAGTTCTAGACTGGATCTTCTCTAAATGTCAATCATGTAGTGATGCTCTGGGCAGTGGGCAGTTCTCTAACTCTGAAAGGAGCTTCACCTGGGTGGAAGTGCCAGGTTGAAGGATATGCACCACGGAGCAGTGGGCTGCAAGGAGAAAGGCTCTGTTGCCAACTGGGAATGCCACAGAGCTCATCTGCAGTTTTGAGCTCCTATTTAATGTGATTTCCAGCAAATCTTTAATGGAGTTCATGATTATGGCTGACTAGCATTCTTACGTCACTTTTATCTGGATCTCTCTCGTCTCACTCCATAAAAAGTGTTTTTTATGAAGATGTGGAGTAGCCTACTGCACAAGTGACACATCACCTCCTGAAATCTAATAGAGCTGTCATCCTCGTGTTGCCGTTGTATCTGTTAAAGCGATCAGCTGAACATCTGTCCCTCCGTATTTTATACGTTACAAACCACTCTGCCAACTCCCTCCACCCAGCCAGGTTCCCGGAAACGCTGCATTTTAAATGCTTTTAGAGTGGGAGGAAAGAGGGAGTGTTTTTTTCATTTTTCAGTCAGCTGCATCTGATAAAACAACAATTTGTAGTGCTGGGTAACCCCAAACATGTAAAAAGCTGGTTTGCAAGCCATGCTGCAGTATTATAAAAAGGACTGGAGCTCTTCAAACTCATTCGATTGGAATCACATTGGGCCCAAATTTGGCAAGAAAACTGCCTAATTTCAGTGCTGAAATCTGTAACAAACTGGAAGTAATTCTCCATTAGCATGGAGTTCATATAAATCAAGGCTTCTGCTTCCAAAACTGAATTACCCACAACAGCACAAGCTATTGTTGCTTTTAGGAGCAGACATCCAAACGCAAGCATCTCCAGTTCCAGGTGTTCAATGCTGTAATGGAGACCAGGTTTTTTTGAGACATTCAGATAAGTTAAACAGCATGTTAAGCTTTCCTGAGAAATTTAGTCCTCTCTTGAAAAGGATTTTAACTCTTAAAAAAAAAATAAAAAAAATCTGACCTGTTTTTTCTGATCCTGAATATTTTTGGGAAGTCCATTTTCTGACCTTGTATCCTTGTATTTGGCTTGATGATGCCCACAGGAAAGAGTTGCAAAGAGCTCAGAAGGCTGGAGAAATCAGTGATGTAACAGGGAGCAGGAAGGGGAGCAGACTGTAGGGCACAGCCAGAAGAGCTTCCTTGGCAAGTCCTTCTTTCCCTCTTCACACTTGGGTAACAACTTCATCACATTCACCTCAAACAGAATTTAATCTTTTTCTTTTAAATGAAGAGCTGAGTAGATTGCTATTAATATCAATCAGATTTCATAGAATTGGAAGCTGGCAAACACAAAATAAGTGACTGCTTTTTTTACCCTTGTTTTAGTGCTTTTTATTTGCCTAAATGGGAGCAGGTGTTCTGAGCTGCCCTGTCAGCATTTTCATATGGGTCAGAAACTCAATCAGCTACCAAATACTGAAATGAAGTAATTAATTACTGCTGGAGTACTTTTCTCTCTCTTTGCTGTTATTGCATTTATTTTCATTTTTGGGCTATACCTGCCTGTGAGGCAGTTTCCAGGTTAGTGTCCCTGACTTTCTGCTTACAAGCTGGTGTGAGTGAAAAGTGAACATTCTTTTCCTATCCCTAATTCTAAATGTTACTAGTGTGTT
This sequence comes from Lophotriccus pileatus, assembly GCA_035583135.1. NCBI lineage: Eukaryota > Metazoa > Chordata > Aves > Passeriformes > Tyrannidae > Lophotriccus > Lophotriccus pileatus. The sequence goes on from JAWWES010000024.1 coordinate 6,479,424, forward strand.
GTGGATTTTTTTTTTTACCTGAAACCTCTTTGCTTAGACATTGCTGGAGAGTCAAACCACGTGCAAAGATGCTGTATGTTTAGTCCACTATGTTTGGGATTGACATGGGATGTGGTATATTTGAAAGTTCATTTTGAGGGAAAAGTCACAGTGCAGCTAGTTTGTTAGGTGTGATGGCTCTTGATATCTTGAGAAGCTCACCCTGTTACACCTGCCAGGAAAAGATTGTCTCCTGGAAAAGCTAAGGCAGTTTATCTCAATAAATACTTGGATACAGCATAAAGTACACTTGCTGGCTGTGTACCTGTAATCAAAATGGGATAAGACTAAACTGTGTGTGTCTGCAACCTGATTATGTGCTACTGATAAACCCATAATCAAAGAAGTAAAACTCTTTTGAAGATCAAAGGAACTGCTGTTCATGTGTACAATCCATCTGATTATGAGCAATGGCCTTATAGTGTCTTGCAGCAGCAAACACAATCAGTGAAGAAACACGAGTGGTTGGGATGGATGGATGGATGAATGGATGGATGGAAAGATGGGGCTGTAGCACTCCCTTCTCTGGCCTTGGGCACTCTGACCCACTGTTAGGAGTAAAATACATCTTGTTGCAGCCAGCATACCTCCAGTTCCCCTTCCAAACTGAGTTCTCAGACAACTGGAGAGACTTAGGAGTGAAACTGTCAGACATGTTTTGTTATGTGAAGCTATCCTGACTTCTAGAGAGAAAAGAAAGCTGTACTTTCTCCCCTTGCTTCTCATTTTCCATTCTAGACATGGCCAAGAACCAGGAAAAAAATATATAATACTCAGCTATGACATGTCTCATCCTTACATTTTCCAGTGTTATTGCATGGTTTAGGCTTTATTCTAGTGCTAACACACTTGCTAGTGCAGTAATACTAGCCATGAATAGCTCTCACTGCTCACTCCTCCTCAGAGGACATACTGTCAGCATCCCCCCTCCAGGACATAACCCTGCCTGTCTCCTGAGGTTTGGGAGAAAGGGAATTTTTTGTAAACTCAGGGCACACAGTTCAGGGAGTCCCCGAGACAAAAGTAGCTGTGTGCCAAGATCAGCGCTGATGGGGTGTGGAGGAGTTTGATTAATGTGCTGAAACGTAAGCTGTGTCTGCCAGAGGCTGGTACTAAAATACCAAAAAAAGAAGTTTAACAAGATAGATGTTTGAGAAATCCTACAGATGGCCTCATGTTGTCTGGGGCACAGGGAGGAGAATGCTTCTGCACAGGCAAGATATTATGTTGCTGATAGATTTTGAAAAGCATGAGAAAAAGGATAATTTGAATATCTGGCAACAGGGATTTCCACCAGAGCCACCTGAGTGGCAACCAGAGAGCAGGTTTTTCAATCTGAAGCAGGTCAGATTGAACATGGGCCATAACTATTCCTTCCCTCCCACATGCTCCATTCTAGGCGAAATCATCTGTGCCTGTCAACACCTGCAGGATTCATGGTGTAAAGGGTCTGCACAGTGATTCCAGTCTCATCCAGGATATAAAGTGATTATGCTCTCTTCCTCTCACCTCCTTCTTCTTCCATATATTCCAGCAATAGATTTCCCAGAGCACTTCTGTAGTAATAAGACAGGCTGTCACTCGTTTGCCTGCCAGAAAAAAAAGTGCGTAACACCTGAAAATCTGGAGGGGAAGAAAATAATTATTTCATTATAAGTCATTTCTAAACTAACCATTTTTAGAACAAGTGAGTCAAAAGTATATGTTGAGGAGGAGGGAGGTTCAGTAGGGCACTGTATGTTGCAAGTTTTGGCTGCTCTAAGATTTTTTTGTTGTTTATGAGAAATGCTTCATAGAATCACAGCACAGCTCAGGTTGGAAAGAAAGACCATCTGGTCCAACCTTGTCATGAAGAAAAAATGCAATTATAAGAATGTCCTGGTCCTGCTATTTCCTGGGCATGTTGGACTGTGCCTTGCTTTTGCTGAGGTCAGATGGCGTCGTTCTGATAAAGCAGAATGGGAAATAGGGCTAATAGGCCACTTCTGTCCTGTTAGTTTTCACATGCTTGATGTAAGCAAAAACTGAGGCATAATCTGTTGGCACGAGATTAACTGAACTGAGGGTATACAGAGAACTTTTTCAAATACTTGACATTTCAGTCTCAACCACGGTTTACATCTGAAGTAATTTGAAGGTTTATTTTGATTAGAATCTGAATAGTCATTTTTGATTAGCAGTCTGCACAGATCAGAAATGATATTGCAAATCTGGAGCCATGCAGATTGCCAAAGGTAACACACTATCTTTGCTTACTCAGGTTTTCAGTGCTGAACTTATTTGAAGTTGAGCTGAACCACGGAATATTTGTTTGCTTTGCAACTGTTGTCTACCCATCTGCTTTAGGTTTTGCTTGATTTCAAGAAGGGTTGGATTGTTTTGGCTTTTTGTTTTTTATTAAAGACGTTGGGCGCATTAATCCTCTGAAAAATCAAAACGCCCTCAAGATTAATTACAGATATGGGTCAGCTATTTGTTGCATTCTACCCATATGAAACAGGTGTTTGGGTTGGCAAGTCACCCAGAGACAAAGGAAGGACTTTGTAGATGAGAAGCAGCCCTGTGACTTTTTTCTTTTTTCTTTTTTTTTTTTTTAAAGTTTATGGTGAAACTGAGCTTTACACATTCTCCAGGAGTCAATTACTTCAAATGTCGTGTTCTGCAAACAATTCTTACTGGAATGGTTTCATAGAATCATGGAACAATTGAGGCTGGAAAGAAAATTTTCAGGTTATTTAGACCAATCCCTGCACAAAGCCGGACCATCTGCCTTTGTTTTCATCACAACCACCCATGAGGTAGTTGGAGAAAGCAATTAGGTGTACCCACCCTCCTTTTTAGGCTGAAAAAAATGCCATTCTCAGTCTGTCCTGTCCTCCAGCCCTTGTCTGCCTTGGTCAGACCATATTCGTGTCCTTGACTGAGAGGGACTTCAGAGGCACATTCCTATGGGAATACAGAGTAATCTCTTCCCCTGAACTGCTGGCCAAGTTCTCGCCAGTTCAGAGCAGTAGGAGTTTGACCTTTGGTGTACTATTGGCTCACACTCAACTCCTGTCCACCTCATCCCCAACTTCTCTGCAAAGCTGCTTTCTGTTTAGAGAATCTGCAGCACAAGTGGGGATTACTCATTCAGGTGCAGGAGTTTGCACTGGACTTTGTGGAAGTGCATGAGGTTTCCGTCAGTTGACTTCACCTTCCAGTCAAGATGTAGCTGAACAGAGCCCTGTCCTCTGGCATATCAATCATTCCTACTAATTTAGTCCCTTGTGTGAGGCTGCTGAAGGTGCAGTCCATCCCACTGGACAGGTTAATGTGGCCAAACACGCACAGCCCAGGTACCAAATTGAGAGGAGCCCCACTGAAGATCAGCCACCAGTTGAGTGTCAAGTCACTGCCTGCTACTCTCTAAGCCTGGCAGCCCACCTGTTTGTTCCATACATCTCCACATGTCCCCTGAAAGGTTGGCTTGGGTTCCAGGACAGTGCAGGCAAGTTCTGGGGGGATAAAATGGGAAGGTAGTAAATTCACAACTAGGGCTGGCACCTTTCGCTAATGGCTTTCAATGGGAGGTGCTGAGCTCGGTGCTTTCCCTGGGGGAATTCTCCAGTAGCACATTTCAGTGTTTCTGAGACTTGGAACCCAGGTTTGTTTTCCTAAGATCTGTTTGGCAAATGAATAATGCTTCCAGCAGCCAACAGTGCTGCAAATTTGATACAGCAGGGAGCCCTCTCATTAGGTGGAAGGGATTCAGACTGCAGTGGTTAAACCCAAGCACTGGAGTCCCAGTCCAGAGCCACAGAAGGCCACTCTTAAGAAGCGCTTGTTTGCCATATGCTGACAGATGACTGTCTTTTCCTCAACAACTAAACTCTTGTTTAGCTTTATTTCAAATGTTTACTTCTCTGCTGGGATTTCAATAAAAGCCCCTTGTCTTGCAGCAGCAGCAAGTCATCCAGGACAAGAACAGGGTCTGTAAAACTGTCCTTATTCTGTGCTTGTAAAGCTCTTTGAGAGAGAGTGCGCTACCCATCCTGTGTTTTGCTTTTGGAAGGAAGTTAAACATACATTATTTCAGTTATTTGTGTTATTGTTAGATCAGGGGGACAAAGAGGCTGACTGGTAGCAAGCATAAAATAGTTGAAATATATGCCCCTATGATTCTTTTTCTGAAAAACTAAACAAAACAAACTCCCAAAACAGGAAAGGAGGTGGGGGAAAAAGTGAGGATCGGATGGCGTGTTTTGAGTTGCTTTGGTTTATGGCTTATCTTTTTCCTTTTGAACTCCTGTTAGACTGCTGCATCTCAGGCTACCTCTTGTCCCCAGAAATAAGGCCACTTATTCCTTGTCTAACAGAACTGTTGTCTTTGACTGTCTCTCTATCACTGAGCAAGTGCTACAGCAGCTCTGGACAGGAGCAGAAATCTATACTTTAAATTTTTATTTACCTTTTCTGTTGCAAGATTTAAATGGTGCTGAGTAGGAAAAAAAGCAAGGCTCAAGACTAGAGCAGGAGCAGCTCTTGAACCTGTGAGTGCTCCAGATGCAGCCCCTGGTACCTTTGGGTGCACTCCGTGTTCTGCAACTTCCACAACTTCCACAGCATCCAGCCCAAGTGCAATGCTGAATTCATCCCTTCTCTCTGACTTCTGAAGAGCAGGGAGCCACCGAGGCAAAACCTGCAGGTCCTTCTCCCCCACTGGTGTTGACTAAATCATGTGAGAGGGATTAAGGAGACCAGTGAAGCATTTTAACCCTGCTCTCACCGCAAGAGCAGTGGGGACCTGGCATGTTTGCTTAACAACCGGGCATGTGTATCAAAGAGTCTGCTACATGAGAGGGGGGAGCGAGGCGGAGTTTAACAAACAGCTCTTAATCCAGTTAGCTCTTGATGCTGATGATGGGGCCACAACATGGAACTGAGGAGTGTTTGCTCCAGGATTTCCTTTACGTGACGTGTTCCCTCTGGACAGCGAGCACTAAGGATCTTTTGCTGGTTTAGGAAGGCAGCGGTGCTGCAGCAGATTTGTGTGGTGCTCCCACAGCCGTTCCCACTCCTCCCTGGAGCTTTCTGAAACCCCTCTGCCTTTTGATAGCGGCCCAGCTCCCCAGTTCAGTGCCTCCTCTTTGTGCGGGCACCATGGAGTCCGGGCTGGAGGGAGATAATACTTCCTGAAGTGCTCATTTATCCCAGCGGGAGAGAGGCAGCTCGCAGCATCCACACGGGTTATTAAGCTGCACTGGAAAGAAAGAGCAAACTGCAGAGTTGTATTAGTTTATGTATTATCAGCATTTGTAAGGTACCTGTTGCCTTAGTAACGAGGAACAATGTATATAGCTTTGACCACGCAAAATCACCCTCTGGTCAGGGAAATATAAAATTCATGGCCTTTCCTCCGGAGCCACTCCTCCAGTGCCTGGGGAGGGGGGCTTAGGAGACAGAAGAAACTGAGCTGGTTGTTATGATCATACAATCCCGGTTTCTGTTCATTCACTGTTCCTGGGAACCCTGCAGAGCTGCTAACAAGCTGTGTGTATATTGAGAGCACGTAGGGATATGCTGGAGGCAGGGGGGACAGAGGGGTGAGCAAGCTCATGTAATCCAAAACCTGCACAGAGCCTTTCAGTGTAGTGGGCTTGGGGTTATCCTGAGCTGTCCTTTAGGTGTCCCTCCTGCCCTCATCTCCAGAGGACTGGCTGGGGAGCACACCAGTGGTGCCTCACCTGACCCCATTCACCTTGGGAATTAGGCTGTTTGGGCAGAGGAGTGACAGGCTCTGCTGTCTGCGTGGCAAAGGCATGTGCTGCCCTGTTCTCACTTCTCAGGGCTTAGTGTTTTATCATTACACGGGAATCACAGCACTGCCCTACCTGAGAAGCTACCATGGCTCTCACAGTAGCAATTGCTTTTTTAATGTGGGGCTGAATGAGTGAATGAATAGGATGCTGCTGCAGTTGGTGTCAAGGGAAGGTCCAAGGCCCATTGTGCTGTGGGAGCACTGGGAGCTCAGCACTGCCACGGTGTTCCCACTGGTTACCCCATTTCTGGAGCAGGGAGCCCGGCAAAGTGTATGGTCCTCTGGACTTTCAGATGCTTGACTTGATACCTTCCTTATGGAAAAATAGTCTGCTCTGTATAAATAGTGTAACAAGATCAACACTGCGCTCAGCATGACAACCAAAAGTACTGCAAGGTCACCTTACAGGCTGAGATGGGTTCAGAAGACAATGCTGACTTTGTGTCAAAGTCAGGGGAGAGTCATTGCTCAGGTCCCGGCAATTGTAGGAGATAAAGCAGCACTTTCTATCACACTTGGGTCAGCTAGTATGGGCTTGTTCCTTGTATTTTTTCTATATGCTGGCTAATGACAATATAGTTATTGTTCTTACACCTGTTTGCAAAGGGAAATGAACTGATGACAGAATTTTAGAGCCTCTCCGTGAGGCAAATGGGTCGGGTTTCTTTATTTTTGCCATTTAGTGCAGTACATCTGGTCTCACAAATCTGAGCTGCAACCCAAGATATATATAGGCAATTCAGACTCTTGTTTTATCATCTTCTAAATGACAATAAATTAGATCATTAAAATCTCCACCAGAGTGAAGTATGAGGTGAGATTCTGTTGTAAACCAGGCTGCCAGCTAAGGAGAATCCAATTATTTGTGGCACTGCAGGGCTTTGCTGCAGGATCACATCACAAATCGTAGCCAGCAGCAGAAAACTTACTTCACTTCGGCTTGACACTTGTCACAATTGCTATATAAACAGTAAAAACTCATCATCTACTGCTGTTCAGTGCTCCTGTCACTCTCTTTTCGTTGCATCAGAAGAGATTTATCTTCACTCTCTATCAGCCACCACGACTGCTGGCACTGTTACTTCGACTGTAATTTTAATTGTCTGTAGGTGCTGCACTGATCTTTCTGACACTGAAAGATTTAACAGTGGAGTTAAGCTCCAGAATCGATGTTAACAAGCCTTTGTTTGGGACTATTTTATTAAATAAACTCTCATAGCTCTTAGGAGTGATTTACGAAATTGACCTTTGCTGACTGTGGAAAAAGAAAAAATCAGGGAATACATTTCTACAGAAAGTAATGGGATCCCTCCTTACTGGGAACCACCATGGCACCTAAGTCATGGCCACAGCTTTACCTGCCCCAAAGCATCATTTGCTCTAACTTTTGAGTAGATGATTTATCACCCTGTGAAGGACAGAATAAAACCCAACTTCTTGTTTTAAAACACATTAATTTGTGGCAGCAGAGATGAAAGTAGCTGATTACTTACACTGCAGAGCCTCTTCCCACGTCTTAGCTAAACTGATAGTGCGGTTTTAAATGTTCCAAGTAATAGGAGTCTAAACCAAATGTTGTAAAAGATATGGTATGGAACAGCCAGGCTTTGATGAAGACATGGCTGGCTAACCTAACCAGGATTCCTTGGCTTAACAACCCTGCAACAGTGTGCAATGAGTTGTGTGGCTTTGAGTTCAATGTGAAGGTTTCTGCTTTAAAAAGTAAAGGCAAAAAAAGAAGTAATTGCGTTGGCATTCTGTTCCGGCAGTCAATGTGCCACTGGGACTGTGCTCCCCAGTGAAAATGCCATAGAGACAATCTGTCTGCTCCTACCCATCACATCGCTTTCCGTGCCAGTGGCTGACAGGGCACTCCATCCATACGCAAAATCCAGGCTGCTGGCTGCAGTGGTATTTGCAAAGGTGAAATCATGCAGCTGTTACAAAAGCTTGCTCGCTCCTGATCAGAAAAGTCGATGAGCATTTTACAGATGATGGGTTTGGGCAGCAGTTCTGAAGTGACTCTGCTCTGCTTCCTTTTGCCCTCTGATTTGACTGCTGGAAAGGCAGTGCATACTTCATAGTAAATGGTGTAATAAAGGGTTATTAAGTGATACAAGTGTGTTAAGAAGTGCTATCCACAAATCAGTATAAAATATTCCAGGCTACTATAAGACCCTATTACAAGAAAATGGAAGGATTTTGCATCAGTTGATTAACCAGTTATGAAACTGTGCCACTTATTAAACTTTCATATGACATCGGAAACGTACAGTTGTAAATGAAAGGTGACTAGGCCATTTATTGCAAAACAAATGGATTGATATGGTAAAAAGGGGGCTGTGCTTTTGTGTGAGGATACTGCCAAGACGAATAGGAAGAGCAGTCCCAAAAATGAGAATGCCATGATGTGCTTTTACTTCAAAACACGGTCCTGAATCTCCCCTGTTAGAAAAATCTATCGCTGGGACTTGAGTGAAGTATTATCTAACCATCTGAGACACAGCCCTATAATTCATGGGTCATTGACACAGTAGAGAAGATCAGTTCTGGCTATTGTAGCAGCAGAGGGACTCTTAATCCATGGATTATTAACGTGGAAAATTGAAGGGGCTGTTACAGGCTTGTGGTTTATTAGACTATTGTGGATTTAGGGAGCTTTAATTTGAAGATTATGGACACAATGGAGTGCAACAGATCCCTTGACAATGTCAGTGGCAAGGCTTTTGTACAGGAGAAAGCTTCTGCCTGAATTCTGGCCTTCCCCATCCCACAGGATACTGCTTAGGGAAACACTTATGGGCCTGTAATCACCTTTGAAACTCATTTGATCAAAGCAACTCAGAAACCCACTTCTCTGAAGATAACAGTCCCTGAGCTTCCAGTCTGGAAATTATTTCATTCTTGCCAGCACTTGTTTTGCATCCCCTGTTGCTGTTTTGTCTTGCAAAAATTTGATACTGCATCATGTGTGACATCATGAGGTCTGTGGGATATTTTGCAGTACAAGTGAGCTGAATGTATGTTATGTGTTAGAGAAGGACCAGGGAGTGAAACCTTGGACCTCCGCTAGCAACAGCTTTAAGAAATACCCTCCTCCTGCTGATCACCACCTCAGAGGCACTGAGTGAGCTTATCTCTGCTTCCCATCCAACTTGAAGGGCTAATTGAGATGTGAGGACTTTGTGGGTATGGAGAGCCACAGTGAGGCTTGAATGCAACCATAGTTCCAAGGACAACCACCCTGCTCCGAAAGCCCACAGAGAGAGTTTCTCCCCTGCCCAAACATCTTGCATGTTGCATTGTCTCCTTTTATCCTCTTCTGTCCCAGAAGCAGGGAAGGGAAGTGGAAATCGTTACAGGAAACGTTGCAGAAAGGGTTGGAGGTAAAGAGTGGTGAGGGAGACTCTGACCTGGCATTGGAGTAAGCTCTGTAACTGCAGTGATGTTTGAGAATGGAAATGATTTGTCTCTGTAGGGCACAAGCCTCCATTACTGGCAGGGTCTGAGGGCAGCTAAAACACCTGCTGAGAGGGTCTCAGCAGTAACAAGCTCTACTGCAGAGCACAGGCATGAACGGGACAACCTTCCCGTTTGATTCTCTGATTTATGTTTGCAATAAAAGAGGAGGAGCTAGGAACAGATGAGCAGAGAGTGGCTGGTTGGATCAAGGGCCTTGGCATGTCTTCTGTGCACATGCTCAGCTTGGTGTGTCCGTGCTTGCACAGGTCAGAGTTGTGTCCCTGCCATCAGTGTGTCCCTGCAGCTGTGGGTGCACTGACACGAGCAGGGAAGAAAGCCAAAATGCCATCTGTCCCGGGCATTGTTTGGTTTGCTGTGCTCTTGTCCAGAAAAAGCACGATTTGGTCATGGAGCTTCTTGCTGCTGGAAGCTGAGGAAGCCAAAGCATGAATGGGATCAAAAGCAACTGTGCAAACCCGTGGCCAGCAGCTCATGAAAGGCTTTTGAATGATGTCTCAGACACAACACTGAGACCAAGATTTTCAGAAACAGCAAGGGTGAGACAACAGTAAGAACAGCCATGCTCATCCTCTTGTCTAGGCTATTTCCCAAAGGTGGGTACTGCCTACTCCTTCTGTTCAGTTTTATTTTAGGGCCAGGCAAATTTCCCAACAGGGAAAGGAAGAAGACAACTATACAAAATAAACTACAGTGCAGGTGAATTGGGGAATAGGAAGAGAAAAGGAGGTGGGGATCTCTCCCAGGCCGAGGCAGGTGAACTGAACACTGTGATTTCCTTGTCCAGTGGCAGTGGAATGGAATCACAGGCAGTATGTGATGGAGTTCACAGCTTAAGTGAGGACAGGCTTAAGTAAGCAAAGCTCTGTTTCTCCTATTTTTTTTACAAAAGGGGGGTGCTGGAGGAGAAGGCCTGTGCAGGATTACAGAAAGCAAAAATTTCTCGGATCAGCCTTGGACACTGAGACTGTCTCTATCCTCTGATGTTCCAGTGTGTACCAAAGCCTTGGTATATACAAAAAATCCCAGCAGTCACACAGGGCCTTGATTAAATTGTAAAATTGCTTGAGATATTTCACTAGCTTGAGTGATTATTTTAATAGAAAATATATATTTACTTGAAATAAACTCCTGTTTCTCAACTATGCTTATGTTACACAGATAGTTTGGTTTATATTTAAATAGAAAATGTTTAATCTTCAGCCTGGGAATACTTATTTAGCACAAATAACTATTTCTTCGATATTAATTTCCACTTCAAGTATTTACATTTTCTTAGTTTCTCACCCTTGCCCCCTTCCATTCCTTTCCCCATCAAAATTTACTTATATCTCCCAGGGAATATATGTGGTTTAGAGTAATGCAAAACAAATGATGGATTGAGTGTATTTGCAATGCCCTTTGAAAACTGTCCCAGTGTCCAAATACTGCTCAGTTTTATTCCTCTAAGTGTTCTGTGCTTACTGCTGCAACATGTCAACTACACAGCCAGGAAGTTGTACAAGATATATAAGATTCAAGCCAGCAGGATAAAATCCAACTGATCTTTTAGCCAGCTTTTGAAATGAATAGAATTTTGTGACCCAGAACTCCAGAAATTAATATTATCTGAGTGGCCAAACACAGATGGTCCACATGAAGTTTTCCGTATAACTTCTAATTTGACACATGAAACATTTCTATAATTTTAAAATATACAGTGATTCTGAGCCCTACGCTATTTAAGAAAGCACATATGGTTGTAAAGGAACAAAGACCTGCAAAGTGCTTGGTTAAGGAGCATAGCTGGGTTTAAGCAGCTTTCAGAATCTGTGTAGCCAGAAATGTCCGGTTTTTGGCAAGCACTGTACGTGCAACTCCATGAAATAGGACTGCACCCTTTAATGGGGATGTGCTGGACACCTGCAAGGGGTTCTGAAAACTTTGGTTGCTCCGACACCCTGAACTTTAAAGTAATGGGAACCTTTCTTTTGATTTCAGCAGATATCTCCCACAAGAATGCAAGAAAATGTTTGTCTTAATATTAGCAAGAGTTTTTAGGTTATGAAATAGCCGAAGGTCAGAGCTTCATTTTCTCTTGGGCATGGTGCTGAATGAACAATAGCTGAATAACTTTATTTGGATTTGTAGTCACTGATTAAGCTGCCTTCGAGATATTCTCACTATCACTTATTCTTCCGGTTCTGCCCAATAAAGTGGCTGGAGTTTGGTAAACAACTGGAGTCAAAGGGATGTGGGAGGTAAAAACACTGTAAAACTGAGGTAGGTGAGGGGTTCTTCTGGTGAGAATATGAAGGAAGGAGAGACACTGTGTTCCTGGAGCTCCAGGCATCACCCTCCCTATGAGATGATTAGGAAACAATGCATATTTTGGTCATTTGGTTGCTAACATTCAGAGCAGTTACATCCTAATTTTAAAAGTTTTGCCAGCAGATGAAGCTTTCCTACCGAACTCTACAAAACAGAGTGGTCCTGATTGACGCTCACTTCAGAGGGAATACCTGGGGCCAGTGTGAAAGACTCCCCACTGTGTGTGGTGAATGGGGGCTCCCATTACCATTGTCACGTAAAACACTGCAACTTGTCTCCATGGGCGCAGGGGAATAACACTGCCTGGACAGGGTCACCAAAGCATTCCTACTCAGGATACTGCTCTCCTCTGTCTTGTGGCTTTCCTGTACAGCAAGGTCAGATGGAGAGCCATCAGGAGACTGCTGACACTGACTCAGAGCAAGCCTGGCCATTTCTTCTCTTCAGCTTTGCCAAGATGACCATCTCTGCTGTGAAAAGCCAAGGTGGGGATTTCTTTCTTCACTTGATCAAAGCAGTCCAATTACATCCTTTTGGAACTTTATGTATTAGCATCACATAACATCTCTTTTCATTTAACTACTCCAGCTATTCATTAGCTATCCAAATGGAACCTGGCAGTGCTCTCTGTATTCAAGTTTTTTTGGATCAGTAGTTATATCTGTTGTCGGTCCAGGAAACATCAGCTTTCATCTGAACTCTCCCTCGCACAGAGCTTTTCCTTTCAAACCAAAATTTTTGTTTAAATATTTAAACATTTATTTATTTAAGTAGCAAACCCTTGCATCCTCTACTCTTGTCAAATTTCACTAGACTGCGTTTTTCTGGCTTTGCTTGTTGTCTTATGGCCCAGCAGATAACATACTAATGGCCTGTACAAAAACCCAGCAGGATATATCCTAGCAAGAAAATGGACTATATCTGGATTTCTCTGTGGTCCTTCATTTGGAAATGTTACTCACAAAGATGTTATGACTCCATTGCAACAAATACAGCTGCTTCTTTGCAGGTAATACACAAGGAAAGATCTTCCATGTTCCCTTGTCTTGTATGAAAAGTTGCTGGCGTTTCCTATAGGTACACTAAGCTGTGTTTATTAGTCCAATAAATGGCTGTCATTTAATGCTCCAACCAATCCTTCTAGTAATTACAATCAGCAGGGTTCCCATGCTGTGCATCAGTGATGGTTTGTGAACTTGCTTCAGTAACTTCCCATGAATCATCAGTCAAGTGGACGCAGCTGAAGTAGACAAGTCAAACTACAATTACTTATTTTTGCTGGGGGATTTTTAAGCCCACTTTCCTAAAGAGATTTCCACCATCATGCTGTAAGTCAAACTCTACACCTGAATCCATTGTTAAGTTTCATCCAAATTTGATAGACAGCTAGATCTGTCAGCAGTAGCAAGATAAGCAACTGAGATTAAATTCATGCCCCCCAAATCAGGAACAAAAGTTGTTCTGCAATCTCAAGTAAATCTCCAAATCCCACAAGCTACTCATAGGAAAAGCATTCCCGCTATAGATGTTCTGATTTGTGTTACTACCCAGAGACTGGCCCAGCCCTGAGCCAGGGAGCCAAAGGAAACAAGGCTTTGCAGCTTCTGTTGCTCACAGATTGGCTTCTCACTAAACTCTTTCCTAACTTCACTGTTAGAGATGCGTGTCGGCTTTTGGGCTTTTGTTTTAAGTACACAAAGGTGTTTTCTCCATTAAATGTTGTGTAACTGTGCTGGGAGCTGCATTTCCAGTACTTACTTTAGTAATGATTCCTGAGCATGATCGGGAAACGGAACGTGAGGGCAGGGGGCACAGAAAGCTTTATTGCATTAGAGAGGGTGGCAGGCTGAGAACACCCCTGTGTGGGACCAAGATCAAAACCCAAATGTGCCAGATTCATGTGACATGGTGCAATGACTCCATGATCCCAGAACTCTGCCTGGAACATTTACATTTGGACCATAATGGTGAGTTTCTGACAGATCTCGGGCCTGTTTGTGGTGGGGAATAGAGTGGGGCTGGCTTTCATCTCTGAGGTTTCACCTCCCTCATGACCAATGGCACAGCCCATCACTGCTGAGAAAAGGTGCTGGAGCTACTGGAGCAGGAGCTGAACCTTCCTTTCAGGTGTGAAGCTCTCCTCTCCCCCAAGTCTGCACAAGCATTTCCAGCTCAGTGCAAAAGAAGGAAAGCAGCAAAGCCATCCATGCCCTGGGTAGCATTACCCACATGAGGTCAGTGGTTCTGATGATAAATATTTCATAGGTCATTCATGTCTGGCAAAGGTGAGCAGCAATACATTAAACTTTTCAGATTCCTTCATCTATCTCCTTTTTTTTCAGCTGACTTGTTTGCTGGAGCGCTTCACTCTCCTCATACTTCCCGATGAGGGAGGAAATCACTGGGTTTGACATTTTCTAAAAGAGAAGAGCCAAGACAGAGGAAACTACATCTGTTGAAGCAAATTAGGAGAGAAAGAGGCACGCAGAGCAATCCTCAAAAGTCTCCTGAGATGTCCAGCTCCCTTGGCATCAAGCATTAAAGAAATTCCTGTAAGTTTTCTATTCACATCTTTGCAAACCTAAATCCCTCTGAATGTCTGTTACTAAATCATCTGCCCATGGTTACAGAAGGAATTGGAAGTATCACAGGAAACTCATCCTTTCCAGCAACAAAACTGGTGTTCAGCTGCTGCCCTTTCCATCCTGTGTGCTCCATTCTAGCGAGTTTGCCAGCTGGACACCTTTCAGCTGCCAAATTATCTGTGCAGGGAAACTCAAACTGCTTTGCATCAGGAACAAGTACATATATATGTGTATCAGTATATATGCATGTGTGTATATATACATAGTGTGTGTATGCATATGTTTCTGTAAAAAATATAGTTACACTATTAAGAAAACAAGAAATAAGAGAGAGCTTCCAAGATTGTAAATTCTCATGCAGAGGAGAATTATGCTCGTTGCCAGTGGTTCATGAAAACCTTTGAAGTGCAAGTGCTAGGTTGCACCACACTTCTCCCAAAACTTAAGGATGGCAAATGAACACTAGTAAATTCGGAGTAGCTCTTTTCTTTTTTAACTTGTTTAATTTTGCCAGTAAATTCCCTCCCACCAGAAGCTCAGCTGGGACTGCTTACTTTAAATTTATTTTGCTTAAAACAGGAACTGAGCTTTAAAACCATTATTAATAAACAGTTTATTTTTTACTTTGAGGCATCCAATATAAGTCATAAATTATTGTCCACTTAATTAAAGACACCTTTCTAGCTGTTGCTCTAATCAGATCAATCTAAAGCAAATAAATTCTGTGTTTTGCCAGTACTCTCAGAGGCTTTGGTGCAGGCACAAGGAGTGTCAGGACTCCTTCCTTCATCACCTCAGGTGTTATTGGGTTCTGCTGGAGCTGATTTCCAGAGGCCCTGAGACATCCTTGGATTTCTGGGGACTCTGCCTTTTCACCAGCAGGTTGTCCAAGGTGGGGACTGCTGAATACAGTGAGACTACCTCTTGTTTTTAATTTTTTTCTTATTCTCCTTTCATCCAAAAGTGGACCTGTGAGCAATTAAAGTAACTTAGCCACAGCTATCCAGGAAGAGCAAGTTTGCCATTGATGTAGCCAGCAACTTGCTCAATGACCCTTCAAGCTAACCCATATACAAGATCATTTTCTGTGAAAAGGAGTGGGATGTTCCAGGCAGCTGGTTGGAGAGAGGAGCCTGTCTGTGACTATTATCCATAGAAAAAAAAAAAAAATCCCATCCTCAGTTCTTTCTACAGCTGGCTCTCTGTGAACTTTGTGAGTTCAGGAGTAACCAAACGAGTTCATGGCAAGCAATTCTACTGAGAGCTATGATACATAAATAGAAAGATGCCACCCTGACCCAAGAAATCACCCATGAAGTTTGTTAGAGAGGCTTCAGGAGAAACGAGATGGGAAAACAGAAGATACAGGTAGCTGGAAATGTCTGGGTCAGTAAAATTCACCCCACTTTTAGAGTGACCTGCAAAAGAGGGGACGGTGGGTTAACCTTTCTTTACAGAGATGTGTCAAAGGTGTAAATTCTTCTTCACTTCATCTCACCTTCAATTGACTTCTGTTCCCAGTCCTGGCATGCTCCAGTGGCATCTGATGTGATTCAAAGAGGGGTAAGGGAGAGCCTGAGATGTCTGCAGACAGGAGAAACCAAAACAGGGCAATAATTACAGGCAGCTAGGTATTATTCTGAAACAATAAATAATTCAACTGGCCAACTGTCTCTCTCATCTGCTCTAACTTTGTTAGGCCCAGAAAGCTGCCTTGATCCTCAGTGTTTGTGTGTGAGGGCAGACAGAAAGAGGATCAAATGCTCTTTCTGCAATGTCTTTCCAAGCATCTGAACCATCTCTCCTGCACTTCAGTGGCTGTATCATCTGCCCAGTGACATCACCATTGGTTTGCCATTAGATAACACTTCTCAGAAAGGGAAATTTAATCCATTGGATTACTTGTTCTGAGTAATGTGGGGAAAAAACTACAAACAGGGAAGTTTTGCAAGGCCAGAGTTTGTTTTCACTCATGACATCCTTCAAAACAAAGGTTGACCTTCTGCTCAGAGAACTCCTTGTAGGGCTAAGGTTCAAAATTGAAAGTTGCAGCCCAGCAGAAGTCTGCAGTAGTAGTTGTGACTTGGAGTTTTATAACAGGCTGGGGGGCTGGGATAAATCTGAATTGTTATGAGAATATATGAGGGCTTGGGTGCTGGCTGTTTTGGATTAGTTTCTCACTTTATGAATTTTTAATGTTACTTACTATCACAGTTGAATGCTTTGTTGTTTATTTTTTATGAAAGAAAACCTTTTTAGGTTGGAGAGAGGTGGAAGAGAAGGATGAAGGCAGCCTGGGAAGGTGTCCTCAGCTCCTCCCTTCTCAGAGGTCAGTGTCCTCAGAGCCACTTGAGGCTGGACCACCAACTCTAAAGCCTGAAGGGACCATGTTGGACCGGGGACATTCTCTGCAGAACGGCCCCTTCACACACTGCAGCAAAACTGGAGCTGGTGCCACTTGACTGCATTGGGTCCTGTGTTTGTGGATTTAACCTCATTTTCTGCTACAGGTCTCCTGGTATGTAAGAAAGCAAATTCAAGCATGTCACTGTGTTCACTGAGGCAGCAAACTTGGGGGGGGGGGCACAATTCCCCTTCTTCTGCAGTTCATGGTGTTCTTCTAAACTATTTATAAATAGGTCTGCTGCAGCCAGTGTTTGCATTTGGACGGCTTCACTGTTCTCGTTTTCAAGGCTTCTCTCAGATCTGAAAGTAAAGGTCGGGTTGACTCCCCTCATTTGAAATAAAGAGGGGAAGAAAGTTAACCCTGTAAGGAGGTGGCTCTAACACAGTAATTCCCAGGAAAATGAGTGTGTTCTCCTTTCCCTTTGGCTCCATTTTCATTTCTCTGCCCTCTTCATTAGCTGATGATAGTTTTAACTTCCCGCACCCTCTTAAAGAGATCCCCCTGCACATCATCTGGGATTCATGAAGTGCAGAGAACTGGTTAGCAGCACAAATTACACGCTTCTGGCCCGCACTTGCCAGAAGCCCTGGATAAGTTTTCAGCTGAGTTTATGCTTCACCTCCCTCCACTCTACAGAACAATAACATATGGCTCCATTTTCTCCAAAAAATTTGCACCAAAACCCAACAATCTATTTCGTGAAGGATTATTTTTTGCTGATTGAGAGGCTTTTGGAGATGACAGGCATCTGATCTCATCTTAAGCCTTAAATTGCAGTAAATCCTGTATTTGTTTACTTTTTACTTCAACCAAATAGGATATTATCCTGCCTCTGAGTTAACACTTTCTGTGCTTGCCTCACTGAGTATTGCATGCCAAAGGCATTATTCTTTGCCATCACTGGACAAGGAACTGCACAGAGCCACCAATCCATGTATGACACAGCTAAAGCACTAAATAGGATTATGGGGCTCATAAGGCAGAGAGAATGAGAACCAGCCTGTTAATCAGCCTTTAAGTTGTACTACATACATGTACCAACCATTTTGCTTCTGCATGGGGCACTTGAAGGACAGGTAAAACACTGAAACAGCCTGAGATACTGTGCTGTGTGTGAGCACAGGATGAGAATATCTCCTCATCTTCCAAATGTTGGCATCCAAAGGCTGGGAGTAAGAAAGGTCTCAGTGGATATTTGTTTGAGGTCACAACCTGTGTCTGAATGAAGAAAGCATGACTCTGAATAAAAATGTGGGAAAAATGCACTTCTAAAATGGAAAACACTTGATTTTGATTCGGGTTTGTTTGTTTGTTTGTTTGTCTGTTTTAAATAATCATATGCACCTTACCCTCCTATATCCCCAGGATCTGTCTAGCAGCCTTCTCCAGAATAGATTATCCTTTACTCAAATAGTACATTTATTTTGGGCTGAGTTACTAACAAATAGAGGTTTCTTGGTGTTCTGAATGCAAGGAATGTAACTGGTAGGTAAGTACATTATGAACCTAACCAAAGAAGACTTACGAGACTGACTGTTGTTTTATTGCCTATGTAAGAGTTCGAGATGAAATGTTTGTATAAAAAAAGGTGCATTATCCCAAGACAGTGGTTTTATTTCTGCTATCACTTAACAACACAGTGTTACAAAGACTCAAGAGGTTTCTATAAACTCTCTGCTCTGACTGAGCTACAAATTAAGGCCAAGATAAACTTCTCCCAGTAAGTCCCAATCACTGGGACAAGGTTCTCCTCTTCAAGGAGGTGTTCTGGGTGAATAGGTTAGAAATAGTCTGATCAATACAGAGCTACTTCATATGTAGTTTTACTGATGTATGTTTTTTTTTTTTACTCCACAGTAACGTTTGCAGGTGTAATTTCTTCTAGCACAGAAGCACTAAATAATTAAGCACTGTTGTTCTTCTTGGATGTGTTCAGCTGCTGCTTGTTCTGAACTTTCCATGGGCTCTGAGGGGTGGTTTCTGTGCAGGCAGTGGCTGTTACCCTGACAAGTAAGTGTTCACCCTCTGCTTAGAAATCTAATTTTCTTCGCTGTTGTGTGAAAAATTGCGTAGCATTTTTGTCACATAATTCCTTTTCTAGTTTTCCTGTGTTTTGCACTCTCACAATTATCTTTGGCACAGCAATTATTATTGTACCAGCTGTAATGCTTGCAATAGGTGATCCTAATGAAACCTTGGTAGGTGTCTTGTGAAATTCCAGCACTGGTGAATATGGACGCCACCAGAACTTTTATTATGGAGTTTGCTCATTTGTTTGGGTATGCACGTGAAGGCTTTGATGTGATTTGCCTCACATGCTATACCCAAGCAAATTGCCAGAATTATTTACCTCTGGATCATCATCTTTTATCTAGAAAAGTGCAGTTTATGGCTGGTGTTAGGGATGAATTGCTTCACAGTGTGTTTTTTGAACTGCTTGGCACCTCAGTTAATGACACAGGTTTCAATTTTATACATCACTGAAAAAAAAGCAGACTTGTAAAGCCCTGTTAATGAGAACCAGCTCTATATTTCAACAACTGTTTTAATTATTACTAAATAATTTATTTTAATATATTGTCTTTTCAAATTTTTTTTAGCTATGTTTCAAGTATAGAGACTAGTCACAATTATATGCATATATATATTTTTTAATGGAGACCTTAATAGTTGAATTTGCTTTTGTATTTCTTCCATTTACATTGATAAAATGTCATACACTAAGTAATTCCCATACCCATTAACATATGATTTGCCCACTAGTAATTACTTTGTCATCCTTACTTCCTCAGGCTATTTTCAACTTTAAGCCACAGCTAATCCATGACCTTAGTGCTTTTGTCTCCAGGTCTGAATTATATAAGTATTATGGAACAAGGATTGAAATGAACTACTCTTGGCTTTACTGTACAGTAATAGTCAGCTGATTGGCTTTTCTATTCCCACTAACTAGAATAATAAAGCAAATTTAATTCCTTTATGGAAGGATCATAGGAATTTTCTTTTTTTTTTTTTTCTTTTTTTTTTTCCCCTAGCATGGCAAGGCTATACAGGAAATATTTCTAAGGGGAAAGTGAAAATGGAGGAAAATACCAACTGTCTGCTTTGCTGTGTGTTCAGAATTGCTGCCAAGAGGACACAAAGACAACTGGAGCAGGAATGTACCCTGCACTCCACAGTGGCCACTGAAATGGTAATTGAATAAAATCCACTTAGAGAAAAAAAAATCAAAGAAAAACCAACAAAAAGCACTTTGGTCATGGAGCTGAAACAGAAAAGTAGCAGCCTTATAAGGACCTTTTTGTAGTGTGTCTCCTCAAAATCTTTCTCATTCCATGAGACTACCCAAAAAGCAGAACACCTGTAGAATGTCAGGTTTCCTTTTGGATGCAGGAGAGCAGCATCACATGGCATGGTCACATCTCCAACAGCCTGGGCAGTTTGTACTGCTCCTGTTCCAGGCAAGCTGTCTGATTCTCATTTGAAATGCTATCTCTAAGCTGCTTTTGTTAATTTGCTTACTTTCCTGAAAGGTTATAATCAAAAGGCCAGACTTTAGAAGAATTTGGCTTGCAACACTTATATGGTACTGGTTTCCAAGTGGCATGTAAATCAGGGGTCACACTTTCCAAAGGGAGTACTGCCCCACCATCAGCGCTGTGAGAAATCTGCTTTGCAGCTCCATGGCTGTATTTAGGGGGAAACATTGCTGACAGACTGAGTCAGTGGCCCAAATTCTCCTCCCTTTATCCATATAACCACATGAAAGCTTGTGCCTCCTATCCACAGAGTGTGCATGAATAATTTGCTTGGCATGGGACTGGAGCTAGCTAGCACAATAACTATGCTTTTGTAGGCTCCATATGTCCCTTGCCTTGGAGCTTTTCAGATGATACAAAACTCTGGTACTGTGACTAAAATGAGAAAAGCCTGGGCAATGACTTCAGAAGAAATTGGGAGTGACCTAAAGCTCATGAAAGGACTCTTGGCTTCAATGGTGTTGACCCAAGTCCATCAAACTTACAAGTTGCATCCAGATCCTATGGAGATCCTGGAATGACCCCTGCAGTCTGCAGAGAGATGGGTTTTTAAACCCTGCAAGGGAGTTCCAATTTCCCAACTCTTCAGAAACACTGGACTCTTTCACTGTACTTTTTGAAATATGCTCAAGAAATCAGTGCACACACATTGCCTATCCCTCTCCTCCTCTTTGCACTGAACATTTTTGGTGTAGGAGAGTTCAGTAACGGAAGCGTAAACCTTCTGTTTACATCTATAAACAAGATAAGGTACAAATTGCTGCAATACAAACTTCCTTGCTCTGGCCCTCCGCTGACCTCATATAAATGACAAGGAGCCTCCTTTCTCACAGTTGTGGGAGCCTCTAGTCTCTAGGACAAAGTTTAAACCAGCAAATAGGCTTGCAAAATCTTCTGTGTGAATTTTTCCAACTGCCGTGCTATTCACACACCACCCGGGGCCAGGGGGCTCGTGCCTGTGACGTGAGGGACAGATGTAGCTGTACCCGCACTTGCAGGGTGCTCCAGACACCTCCAGCTGCAGGGTGAGCCTCGGGTGCATTTGCACCCATTTTCTGAAATCAAGAAATGAACTAGATAGGTTTTTGCTGACAGGCTTGGATGGAGAAGGGCACATTTGTACCACGTTTCACACTGACAGGAGACATCCATGTCTCTGTATCACCCACTCATGTCTTCTTCTGGAAGCTCTTTGCTGGGTCACATAAATTGGTTGCAAAATATCTAAGATTCTGCCAAGTAAACATAAGTATAATTAGATTAAAAAGCTGCTCATGCATTGTCTTATTTTTATAGATTTCAATGGGTGCAGAAAGAAGAAGAGCTGCCAAGACAAGAGCTGGTTCCAGGCACGGGAACCCAATCCCTTGGTGACCTGGACAGATGACACATGGCCTGAGGGAAGGACACAAGGAGAGGGCTGGGGCATGAGAAAATTCTTAGGGAATGGGGTAGAGAAGTAAAAAGGGACTTCTGTCCTTGACAGCTGTAATTGTATCTCCATGCCCTGAGAGATTCACAGCCACTGGCAGTTCTAAACACACATGCCACTGAGACTCTGGTGTTTTTAATTGGAATTTGTAAATCTGGGATTTCCACAGCCTTATCTGTCCTGGGTGATCAGTGGAAGTTAAACCATCACATTTGGTATTAAGTCAGACCATAGGGTGGTGCAAGGTTGAGCTTTTGAACACCTGCACTGCACTTGCACAAGGGTGAGAATTACAGTGCTGTTTTTGTCTCTCCAGGCAGGACTCGTGTCCCTCTCCTCCTGGAGCAGCTCAGCAGAGGTGCACAAGGACATCCCCTCTGGTGCAGGTCACCCAACTGCAGATCCCTGAAGGATGGACTGGTGCTCAGGTATGGCCCTGCTGTAATTTTCCTCGTTCTTACCCCATCACCACTGAACAGTCACTATTGGCATGCCCTGGAGATAACAGGAAATGGCCCTAACAGGGCCAGGGCAGTAGTTCTTATGTGTTTAAGCAATGCAGAATCTCCTCTTTTGTTTCTTGTACTGTACAATGGCTACAGGAAAGTGGCTCAGGGATGGGTTTAAGAGAGAAGGGCTACGGGGATGGTTCTTGGTCAGAGATGTTAATGATGCTGCCAAAGCAGCAGAGAGGTGATGATGCTGGATCCCTCCTGATGCTCTCAGTAGAAGCAGGTCAGATCCTCAAAAACTGCCAGTTCCTGGTCCAGAGGCCTATTTTCTATACATAATGGTGTTCAAAAAATTTCATGCAGTTAATTGGATTCCGCCGTCCTAAACAAGATGGTTTTATATATCCCTAGCCAGGGCTACAAGTTACATCCTCACTGTTCAGAGGGGTTAATTAATTTACTGAATGAAGCAGCATAACACATGTTGTTTAAATGAGCCCACTACTACACATCTGTTTGAGAGGGGTTCTCTTTTGGCTCTTGTGGTGCTTGGTTGACCTGTGGGTGCTGGGAGATGCCAGCATGGGTCACAAGTTATGACAGCTCTAGGAGTCTCAGCCATGGGCCAGCATCTCCCTGTCCTGCTGTTGTACAGATGCAAACATCCACTTTGTTGGTAGATGAAATGGCCCCAATTTGGACAATTCTGTTTTCACTATGGGCTTGACTTACAAAGAGTCATGGGCAGGAACTTGCTATGAAAACAGTGGAGAGAAAGAATGCTGCTGCCGTGTATGAGTTTTCCCCCTCCCTGTAAAAAATGCTACTCTTAGCTGGCTGGCTGGTGTGGAGTAATGCATTAACTGAGTGTGATAAGGCAGGGGAACTCTGATACCAGCTCTGTTTTCAGTCCTGTGTTTGCTCTGCAGTTAGCACAAAGGGGTCTTGGTCCCTTGGTAGGCCCTGTCATGTCAAAACAACGTCAGTTAAGTCAATAAATCTCCTCATGTTACAGTAATTTCCAAGTCGTGCTTCCTCCCTTTAAAAATTCAGAGTGGAAGTGTTAGGGATATTTAAGAATTAAGCTGATAAAACATGAGGAGAAAACATGGAAACAGCTGGCTCACAAACATGAGCCTGATTCCCATCACCAGCATTCGGTAATGTTATTTATGTCGTAATATATACAGAAAGTAGAGAGGTCTGAAAAATATGACATGTATATCCCAACATCCCTGCGTTGTAGGGCAGGAAATCATCTCCTCAGCAGAGCTGCCACATCTCCAGGCCTACAAGATGTGCTGTCCACATGCACATCTCCTCAGGTCTACCATGCACCTGCAGGTGGTGAGGAGCTCTGGCAGGGCATTCATGGTTGTCAGGAAGACTCAAATGGTCCAAATTCTCTAAATAAGTTTGGGTAACAATTCTGGTTGGGAAAGAAATGTCAGGCTGGGTATAAGGGAGCTCAATTCCTAGTGTCATCAAATGCAGCTCGATATTGTAGGTAGCAGTGCTATAATCCTTACTGCAGACTGATCACACTTGGTTTTAGAAGTTGGGTGTATGAAAGCAACATCAAGATTACTGACAGGCTGCTTATTCCTACTGGCATCCTGATGGATCCTGTCCCAGCTCATCCCTCTTTGCAACCAAAAGGCTAAGTAAGGCTTGGATGAAAAGTCTTGGGAATGTTGATGACTGACCCATGTTTTTGTGCTCTTTGAGCTGACAAAATTAGCTGCTTGCTTCATTGAATGAAGACAGATAAAAAGAAATACCTACTTGTGCAATGAATAATTCATCAGTGAAAGAACATGCTGCAGGATAGTATTTGGGATGAAAACTGCATAAGGTTAGTCTGAACGAGTCAATCTGCTACCTATAAAGGAAGGGATTTCTGCTGGCTATTCTCTCTTCAGGAAAAAAACTAAGCCAGAAAAAACCCTCCTCTTATCACTATCTGCATTTGGAAACAGCCTACATTTTAAGTAATTAAAACTGATGTTCCTGACAAACATTTGCCTCCAAAGAAATAGTCTATTGTAAATGTAAACTCTCATGATCCTTCCAGGCGTACCAGCACGACTGTCTCCTAAAAATTCTTCCCAAGCCATCTGGTGCCTTATCTTTGCAGCCAAGCCATACAATAACTTTAAAAGAGGATTGTTGCTAGCAGGGTTTAGTCTCAGGACTAGAGATTCCCTTGGAAGTATCACGGCTCACTCTGAACCCGTCAGCCAGGCAGGTCTGGCTGTGTGAATTCTCCCCTCCTTTCTAAAATGACCCAAAATGTCCAGCTGTGGTTCTCTGGGGAGATCCCTTCCTCACACGTTTGAAAAGGGAGTGAAGGAGTTACAGGGAGAAGCTGGAGACTTCCAAACAGGGATTTACACTCCATTAATTCTCTCTCCGGCATCCCAGCCTGAGTGGCATGACATGAATGTGGTTAGGAAGGCTGCAGCCAATTCACATCATTCCTGTAGCTCTCTCCACACCTGCGAGGGAACGTATGGATTCCAGGTTTGCTCCTCAGCCATCAAAAAAAAGGTATTTAGTGAGTGAGAAGGCAGGAAGGCTTAGAGCAGAGGTGGCTGATAGAAACAGCTGGGAAGGAAAGGACAACTCTATTTCAGCTTTGCAGATCATCCAGTTTGCTCTCCCTCGGTTGCATCCCACTATTTCTGTGGCTGCTCCTTAATGTCTCATCTATGCTCCATCTAAGAAATGCTGAATTCTTACTGTTAAGTGCCCTATTTTGGTTACAAAAGCAGGGCGTGATCATATATTTAAGTAACAAAGACAAGGCTGTGGGCACCTAACAGCAAAGCAGTAATCTGGGCACGAAGCAGAGCGAGGGATCCTGTGTTAGGTGTGCTCAGCCGCTCAAGCGGGTGACAGACATCGTGAGAAACAGGCAGGTTGTTGCAGAATGTGCAGCCGAAAATAGAACTTGTTCACCACTCACTCATCCAGGGCAAACATACCATAGTTGGGGAGATACCAAATCCCTTTTTAGAGTTTTGTCACGTGTTTATACGCCCAAGTCTTCACCACTAAGCATCCCTAGTCTGCTCCTTATCAATGCTGCTTTCAGAGGGCAGGAGGAAGCTGAGTGCACAAGTAGAAGGAGAGCTACCTCCTCAGCACATCCTGCACAGGACAAGTTGGAGACTGCAGACAAGTCTGCAGCATCACATTTAAGCAGCATCTCTCACTCCTTTAGCATGGAGGGAGCAATCCCACATGGCTGCTCTGGTCTGGTGCACCTTCTGGCTGTGGTAATGATGTGATGCCAGCAGTGGCATCAAGTGATGGAGAGGCCATTAGATTATCTTCTCCCTCCCTGTGCCTGTCTGTTCTGGCAACCCTCAGCTATCTGGGCAGCATTTTAAAATGCTCTGGCTTCAGGTAGTGTAACTTATTGAGCAGAGACATTTCTCAAAGTCAGAAAGAAATGTTTTTTTTGCTGTTGCACCTTGGTAACAAAATACTGGGTTTTATGTATGCTTGTCAGGTGGATATTAATGAACATGATGTGATGATGTAAAAGCTTCTGGAACTGACAGAGATTCTGCACTTCTCCAAGTCAGTGGAAGTTTTTGATGATGAGTTTTGACAGGAGCTGGATTAGGCCTAAAACATTCCCACTTTTTAGCCATTGACAATTTTTTTTGATGGTTTTATAACCAGTAGAGTTTCTACCACTATACAAATACAACAACATTGCAAAGACTTCCCCCAGGGAGATGTCTTTGCTTTTAGCTGCATACCTTGTGACATCCCAAGGGAAATCAAACAGTGTAGGGAAAAAGAACTTGATATATGTAAAGTTGCTTAGCTTTTTCCATACTCTAATGGATATTTGTATTTTATTATCTCTGGAGACAATCTACTATTTGGGGAAAGAATGAAAACAACTCTCCTAAAATAGAGTTTTACAGTTTAATGATCCCTGCACTGAAATATTACATTGTACACTTAGGCTGCATGGAAGCTTGAGAGGGAGGGTGGAACTATCACAGGATCAGAGCTCCACGACCCCGTGTCCCTTGCCATCTCGATCTCCTCTTCATAAGGTGATGGTGACCCCTCACAGAGCTGTTACAATAATTAGTTTATATAATACAAGTACATGGCTCAAGGGGTAAAGCTTTTTGTACCTGCAGAGCTTCCAACATTCCCAGGTTGCCTTTTGGTGTGGGATTACAGAACATCTGCTCTGTTCAGTCCTAGTATTACTGTTAATGTTTTGGCAAAGGCACCTGGAACACAGTGTAGATGCACATGTACATAATATCAGAAGTCAAAAGGGGTGTATTCAGGTCCTGTTTGATTTATAGTGTGTCAAACACAGAAGATAAACCGATGTAATATTTAGCTTGATGGCTTAATTTGCACAAAAATGGGAAGATCCATAAATAAATGCTTCTCAGCTACTTTAGGATCTGTCTCAGATTTGCTACCTGTAGTAAAAAGGGGGATGGGATCTATAAATGCTTGTTAGGCCAAAGGAACTGCCAGGCTGCAGTGAGACCCAGAAGCTGGGCTACTCTGAGCATTTTTCCCGTGGCAGATAAGAGGTGTAAGGAAAAGGAGCAGTGTGTGAACGGTCAGCAGTAATGCTGGGAGCAGGGGAGGGGTAAGCTGGAGCCAGCAGCTTTAAGTGGAGAGCCTCAAGGGATCATTATGTCCATCCGTGCTGACCTGAAGACGAAAATCCCACACATTTGCAGCGTCTACATGGGCTTTGCTGTTCCTCCCATCCAGTCCCTAGTTCCTACTCAAGTATCTGTTTTCCAGGGTCAGAGTTGTTTCCGAGGCAAACTGAGAGCCAGTTTCCTTGCATGGGAGTAGAGCAGTACAAGATACTTGTTTGCTTTTTCTCCTTCACCTTCTGTTCCCGAATGGTGGTTCCCCACCCAGCCAAGGAGCAGGGGTGAGGTCTGCAAGAACACAGCTATACTTGAATTCTCCCCTTGCCCCCCCTTGCACCTCTGTGCAGAGCAATGGATGGTTCCCACAGGGCACAGCTCCTGCTGCAATGCACTGGCTGGGAAGGCAGCAGAGCTGCAGTCTGACACAGGACCAGGCTGCAGGAGTTTGGGTCTTATTTGCCCCTGTGATCTTGGATTAGTCACTTCAATGCACACATCTCAGTATCTGCGGGAGTGGGATGGCACTGACGGCACTGCAGCATCCTGGCACATCATTTCACGTCTCCCTAAGCCACTGGCCCTAAAATCGGGACCAGAATACGGGCCCACAGAGGCCAAGCTGTGACAGCAGTGCTGTGCTGGTATTGCTGGGAATGACATGTTGCACTTTCCAGCCTCCTAGAAGGAAGGAGACTTCAAACAACCCAGTGATTCAGCCCTTGATGGCAGCAGCACACTACCTGGGGGAAGGACAGAACCCCACAGAGGAAGCAGGAGCTTAAATGGCTACTGTAGATGTGTTAAACTGTATATTTAAATCCTTTTAACAAGGATCAAAAGGAGTTGGCTTGGCACAAATAACAAGTCTGAAAATTAAGTATACACCAAGAACTTGCAAATCTCAGCCCCTCCAAACAAATGTGAAAGGCTAAAAACGTTTTATAAAATGAAGCCATAACACAATTGTTGAAAATGTCCTTTAGAGAGACGCCTTTCTGTGAGCAGAACAGCTTTTCCAACAGAGGGAAAGGCAGCCCAGAGTGGTATCCTTGTTACCAGCATTAGCAGATGAGTGAGAGAAGCAGTCGGCTGTTTGAAGGGAATGAAATCTTTCACTTTCTGACCACACAGATTAGACATTAGGAGAAAATGTTGGCTGGTTTCAGTTATCTTGTGGTATTGAGGAGCAACCATCAAAGGGAAACCGTCTGCTTTTTGGGATAATCGTTGGGCAAGCAAGAGGATGCTGCAGATAAAGGAAGATGAGGCTTACCCAGAGAGGCTGAGCCACAAAGAACAAAGATTAGTATTGGAGATGGCCTCACCTAGGGAAAAGGAAATGGTAACATGGGGGAAAAGCAGTGCAAAAACTTCAAGAAATTTGGGTTCCTCAAGTGTTTTCTGGCAGCAGCATGCACTGCCTTAAATTTCTTACCGAAGTTTTGCTGTTGTGATCAAGTTTTCATTTTGTAGTTTATAGAAGCATCATCTGCAGCTCAACTTTTGCAGTATTTATGTAGGCAAAATTCCCAGTGTTTTAAGGGGATTTTTCCATTGGTAGGTATGGGCTCTTAGGGCTTACTTTTGACTGGGTGAGGACTTGGAGTCTGCACAATTACCATACCGTATGTATTAATAGATCCTTCCTAATAGGAAAGTTATTTGAATTTAAGATTGTAGCTTAGCTTCTCTAAACTCCACATAATCTATTTACTTATGCTACAGCTTTCCTTCTGCACTTCCTAATCTGCAGCTGTAAAGATTCAAAATGCTTCACAACCTACAACTTGTATATATTGATAGAAATGGCTCTGTAAGTCATGCCATGCTGCTACAGCAAGTCTAGTGACATTGCAAAGCCAGGATTTGGTCCTGGAAGCCTTCAGTCCGCTCCCAGCTCTGCCCCATAATTGACTTCCAATTAGTCCCATGGGTCAGCTCCCCTCTTTTGAATGATGGATTTGTTCTGTTTCATGCTTTCCCTCATGTTGGTAGTTTCAGATCAGCGGGTGAGCCTGTGAGGATGCTCCACAAGACAACCTTGCTCCATTCAGCTCAGTGCCAAATGGAGTCCTACCCAACCAACTCACAGGCATGTGCTGCCACTTCTCACCCCATGCCAGCTCCTGAGCTCCTCTGAACCTCACCCCAAAGCCGAATTAACTGGTTACATTACATAAAATTAGGGAGGAAAAAGCTCCCAATGCTTTGATAGGTTTTTCTGTGACAGTGAGCAGAACAGAAGTGAGGCAGCTCCCGCCAGCACCTGACGTGGCACAGGGGGATGCTGAGGCTCCGTGGTGGGACGAGGGGTGTTTGTGAAATGGGGATGCCCTGGAGCACTCTGCAGCCCAGATAAACCAACAGCAGACCTGTTTCCCAACACTATCCTGATCCAAGAATGAGGAGATGAGTGAAGGCTGCACCCCTCTCCCCCAGGACACTCGCAGGACTAGCTCCACGTAAGCCGCCTCCCCTCCCCTCTGACTCAGCTCTAATGCTATGCTCAGCTTCTCACTGTCTCTCCTTCCTCAGGCAACTTGGTTCACTGTTCTTCACTCCCCCTTTGCTGACCGGCTGCTTGACACCGCTCAACACACCCAACGGGCAGCACCGGCTCCCCCCAGCACTGCCAGGATACATCCCTGCACCCTCCTGAGCATGGGACACAGCCTCCCCTTCCTCTGCCATGATTTCTGGGGCCGTATCCCAAGCACCCTGTACTCCTGTGAAGTTTGAAAGCTTTGGGGCACATACAGAGGTTGTAGGAAGGTGCTGGAAGAGGGTCAGGGTTCAGGGAGCTCCTGCAAGCCTCATGGAGCAGCACTGCAGCTCAGGGAGCAGATGTTACTCCAGCTATGAGTTAAGTCATTTATTTGATGAGACAAAGAAAGAAAGAAAGAATTAGGGTGAGAAAACACACCTGGAAGGAAGCCTGGGCTGCTACACGATGGCGTTCTGAGATTCCCCTTTTTGTTCATCCAGCAGCCTAAAGACCTCGGTGGCTTTTCTGACTCAGTCGGGACACAAAACGGTGTGGGATAGATGGGAATTCCACATGCTTTCATGCTGAGCCAGGAAAGGCTACACAAGCCAGGGGTGTGTGGCAGGCTTTGCAGATTGAAGTTATTTTAGAATAGTTTGATCTTGCTCCTCTTCTGAGGATTGATTTCTTTCTTAATGTGTGTGGGTGAGCAATCAGCTGCAAGGACAGGAAAATGTTACTGTGCAGGCCTTTTGCAGCATGAAAAGCAAATCTGGCCCAGGTTCATTCATAAACAGGTGAGTGCATGGAGACACAACCATGTTTGGTTTTGGGAAAACTGCTCCTGGCAGCAGATGACACATACCAGAATGGGCACGTCACTGTTCCTACGCACTCACAGTGGACGCAGGGAGACAACCCTGTCCCCCAGAATTTGGGGGCCATCAGGCTGCTCACACCAGCCCTAAGGCTGGACACAGTGAGAAGACCCAACGCTGCTGTCAGAGTTGTCTGCATACAAGGCAACTCCACTCTGGAAGCACCTGAGCTTTGTCAACGCCCCCCCAGCCAACATGGGTGAGTTATCTTATTGTAAGCATCCAAGACTTTAATTAAACCATGCTTTATAAGTGTGGGCACGATGCCACACGGGGAGGTTATGTGCCATTATGCCTTGCCCTGAGGGTGTCCTGACTTGGGTCTTCACAATCCTGGAGATTCTGCACTGCTGAGGGTCTGCCTCCTACCCTCCGACCCCAGAGACTCAACTGTAGGGTTGATGATGCACAGCTTTACAGGTGGTGCTTGGCTTACTCTGACTTTTATATTCATCATACAAAATTAATAATTTACTGCTAACAGTTGAGGTTTCTAGGACCAGTTGCTTTGAAGAGCCAGGAGGTGCTATTTCGCCCAGAGGTAGATTCTTAATTGATTTTTATTTTTATTTCAAAGCTTTCCCTTTCTGCAGCAAATATTGGCATTCCTGTTCTTTGTCCCAAAGTTGAGTGAAGAAAGTACAGCACTTTGAAATTTTCTATGGAAGTGCAAACCAAACTTCCAAGCACCTATTTTCTTTTGCCTTGCCTACAGGCTTTGAAGGTTTAAAAACCTTTTAAACCAAGGTTTGGGGGTTTGGTTTGAAGAAGGGGTAGAAGACAATGCTTAATTACATTTAGATTGAAAGGATTTCTTAACTTTTTACAGAAAACTTTCAAATTGTAAAACAAAGCAAAATAAACTCAGATAAGGAAATACCCTTTCTTTTCCCTCAGGGTGCCTGAAAAATGCACAACATAAATATAACCCTAAACAAAACTTGCTTGAATTGCCTCTTATCTGAGAAATGCAGAAGAAAACAACTGCTGAAAGAAGTGTCAGATGGGGGATTCTTCGATTACTGGTCCACTTCTTCGAGCTGCCTTAAAAAAAAAAAAAAAGGAAAACCATCAATTATGTAAGAAAACTCAGCTCTCTTCCCGGTGAGTGACAAAGTAGCTCTTCCCCGCAGGACCTGGCAGACCAGGCAGCTGCCGGTGCCACTCTGCCCGGGCCACTTCGCGATTTTAAAGCCTCTTGGAAGGAGCCCGCGGGGAGCGGCTCCCCCCGGCCCGCCCCGTCCAGCCACAGCGATGGCTTGTCTTGGCCAAACCCCGCGACTTCGGCGTTCGTCGGGAATGAAAGAAAGTGACATGTTGGAAGGAGGGGAGTGGGGGAGAGGAGGAAGGGCTGTCCCTGCTCCTGCAAGGGCGGGATCTTTTCTCCTGCTTGATCTATGGAGCCCGCCCCCTTAAATTGACTCCCGGGAGCGCCCCGTCCACCAGCCCGACGGGGGGAGAAGCGGAAAGCGAGGGAGAGCAGGCAAGGCGGGCGGGCGGGCGGCTCCCCCGTCCCGGCCCGTCGGTCCCGACCCCGGCCCGTCCGCCCCCGCGCACCATGCGCGGCCCCCGGCGCCCCGCGCCCCGCCGGCCCGCCCGCCCCTAACGCCGCCCGGCTCCGGCGCCTTCCCCCGGCAGCGCTCCGGGGGCGGGGAGGGGGGAGAGAGGGGCAAAAGGAAGGGAAAAAGAAAAAAAAAAAAGAAGAAGAAGAAAAAAGAGGGAAAGGGAAGAAGAAGAAGGAGGAGAAGCGGAGCGCGGGGAAGGCTGCTCCTCCGAGGACAGCGCGCAGCACCATGCAGCTGGCGCCGCTGGCGCTGGCACTCACCACGCTCTTCATCGACGGCTTGAGGACGGGAGCGAGGAGGCAGAAGCTGCACCCCAGGCAAGGTAAGGGGGTGCTCGGGGAGGGGCGGGGCGCGGGTGGGGGGGTGCTGGGCTGCCGCCCTCCCGGGGGGCGCCGGGCTCGGCCACCCCACTCAGCGACATGTGCATCTCTCTCCCCTCGCAGCCCAGCTGCTGGAGAAGCTCAGCGAGTACGAGATCGTGACTCCTACCCGGGTGAATGAGTTCGGCGAGCCCTTCCCCACCGATGTCCACTTCAGGCGGCGCCGGCGGAGCACCAGCGCTGCCCCCGACGCCTGGACGGCGGCCGCCGCCGCCTCCCCCAAGGCGCACTACAGGCTGTCCGCCTTCGGGCAGCAGTTCCTCTTCAACCTGACGGCCAGCTCGGCCTTCATCGCCCCGCTCTTCACCGTCAGCCTCCTGGGAGAGCCCGCCGCCGACCAGCGGCGCCTGTACGCCGAGGCGGCCGACGCCGACGTGAAGCACTGCTTCTACCGGGGGCACGTCAATGCCCGGCCGCGGCTCACCGCCGTCATCAGCCTCTGCGCCGGGATGGTGAGACCCGCACCCCGCTCCCGCTCCCGGCCGGGCCCCGCCGGGCGCCCAGGGGCGGTGCGCCGGGGCGGAAGCGAGGAGGAGGAGGAGGAGGAGGAGGAGGAGGAGCAGGGCGATGGAGGGTGGGCAGAGCTTTGGGACCGGCCCCTTACCCCGCCCTCGGCCGCCGCTGGCGGCTCTGGCTCGACCCAGTTGGGGATTTCTCCTACCCTGCGTTCATTATTCCGGCCGGTGCCGGGGTGAGCCCCTCCTGCTCGGCCGTTTTTCGGGGAAAAATGCCACCCAGCGGCACCCGGGGGGGCGGTCCGCGGGACAGAGCCGGACACGGACACCCGCCTGCCCCCGCAGTGCCAGGTTGAGTGACGGGGCGCTCCCAGCAGCGCTGGCCCCGGAGCCACCCGGCACCCCGGGGCGGGGGCATGGCTCGCTGCCTGGTACCCTAGCCTGGTGATCTTCAGTCCTGGGATGTTGGCAAGATGAGCAGAAGCTCCCAGCAGGGCAGACTCTTATGTCTGCCCTGGTACCTTTTAGCCACCCGGATTGCCACTCCCAGGGGTCCCCAGATGTCTCTGCTGGCTCTGTCTGGTCCAGCAATTCCCCTCGGTAGCGTGTGTGTGACTGGGCAGGCCTCCCTCCCATTTACTGGTCCAGCATCCCAGTCTGGGATAGTTGTAGGATGGTTTTTCCCTTGGGTATCTTTTATTTGCCCACCAAATCCCTACATTCACAGTCCGGTGAAACTAGGAGTGTTGGTGTCTTCTCATAAGCAGGGATTTCACTGGCTGGACGCTGCCCTCTGGTCCTTACGTATGGGTTTAAAGCCTAACTCAGAACTGCTGTATGAAACCAGCATGTGATGGAGTTGTACTGAGGTCTCCAGCATCACTGCCCCTCAGGCCGGGATGGCTTGGAAACATCACTGACATAGGGATAGGGTCTGGCAGATGTGCTCCTCTCATGCTCCCTTCCTATGACTAGTTATTAGCTCTCCGTGAGCTCCAGTGGGATGACTGCAGGGAACAGTGCAGCCCAGTGTGGGTGCAAGCAGCGTGACCGAAGCTGGAGCTCCAGCCTGTGCCTTCGCAGGGGTCGCTGTAGAACTGGGCAGGCACACACCTCCCTCGTTAACTGTGCACTTTGTGGGGTAGTGCTGCTCAGTGGTGTGTCATTGCCCAAAGCTGACCGCCTGTTCCTCTCTCTGGTCCCTCTCAGCTAGGCACATTCAAGTCTGACGATGGGGACTATTTTGTAGAGCCGCTGCTATCACTCGAAGAACAGGAGTATGAAGAAGAACACAATAAACCACACCTTGTCTACCGACACCGGACACCTCCAACCAACTCTTCAGGGGACAGGCAGACTTGCGATACTCCAGGTACTCATTTTCTTACTGCCCTTGATGGTTTGGCACTTACAAGTGCTGTTTGCAGCTAAAAGGCAGTAGGTTTGTGTGGGACAGAAGGGATGTGGAGTTGAGGGACCCCTCCAGAGATGGTGCTGTGTGTGCTAGGACTGGGCTCACGATAGTAATGCTGTCCTGGAGAGATGTGGTGCGCCTGTGCTTTCTAGTAATTGGTTATAAGGAAGTTGCGGTCAGGAAAAATGTTCCGATTTCCCTTTCATCCCTGCTGTAAGGCTGGCAAGAGATCCTTTGGGCTGTCTTGCCTTAAATATCCCATGAGCCTCTAAACTTGTTTGCTGTTTTCTCCTACATGTAATTCCTAACCATCCTAATCTTATTTGCTCTCTGTCTGACGTTCTGTTCCTGTCCTTTAAATGACATCCTTGTGTCTTGGTCTTGCTGTGCTCCTGGTCTTCCCTCCCCAAATCTGGTGGTTGCATGTCTTTTCCTTCTACTGGAAATAAGAAGGTCCTAACACCAACCCTAACCATTAACCCTTATTAATCACTTTTCCATGGTTCATTTTTAAAGGCTTTATTTTTTCCCCCTGTGGCCTTTCCTCCACCAGCACCATCTCCCTGACCTTCTCACTCCCTCTTTCTAGTCCTTGCACATGTGAAAGAGCACAGGCCTTTTTATCTCCCCTTCACGTGCCTTCATGGCCAATAGCCTTGCTCCTACTGTCCCTGTTATCTGCAGTGGCCTCCTGCTGCTCTCTGCTTCGTTGACTTCCTGATGTTCACAACTAATCCTCTCCTTTGGCAGCAAATACCTAAATTTTCTCTGAAGAAGCTTATTTCTTCAGGCTCCTGTTTCACTTGCTGTTTTGCCCTCCTCCTTTGGCCTGTAGCTAGATCTACAGGAGCTTTAAGAGCCTAAACAGAGTAGACCTTGACTAGGTACCCTTGCATGGGCTGCAAGCTGCTCATATGCTGTAAAGTAGGTGGAGTTGCTCAGGGAGTGAAGGTATCACTGGAGGAGAAGTGTGGTGCCAAAATTAGGCTGCATTTAGCACGCGTGACTTGTTTGGCACCCACGACTGTGGATCGTGGCCGTGCTGTTGAGCTGTTGGTCTGTTCAGCTTGCACTGATCATGCTAAGTCAGAAGATGCTGTGATGCTCTGTGACCAGCCAGAGCAGTAGCAACACGTGTTTCTTCTAGGAGACATGTGGATACAAGTCCACATGCAAGCATATGTGCTGGGGTACAATGGTACCTCTCACAAGGCTGTCATTGTTTGTTCTTCCAAGGGTTGCTGCTGGACTATGCCATTCTGGTTTCTCTCTTCCAGCTGTTTCTGCTCCCTTCTTTGAGATCAGATGCAGGAGACTCAGAACAGTTGGAAAGAAACACGGAATCTGGCACATTGCATCAGTAGCCCTTGGAGGAACGGAGCAGCAGATCACAGGACTCATTGAATCAAAGGTAGCTGGGAGGGCTCTGACTTTGGCTTGTGGACTTGACTGTGCTGCTGTAACAGTGTGCTGTATTTCACCCCACTGTATCGTAGCTTCCGTTTAGGGTATTATTCTTCTGGATTGTGATGCACAAGAATAATACTCCATCTGTTGTATTACCTACATGGTGTATATGTCTTCCTCCTCTTTTCCAATATGCTTTGCTTCTCACTTGCCTTTGTTTTCTTGCTCTTCTCAGTTGCTTTATGCAGTGGAAGGAGGAGGTCTCACCTCTCAAATACAAGCTTAAAGGTTCCTGATAGGCATGACATCCTATTTGTCCTCTTGTCCTCTTTCACTCCATCTCTGCCTCTCCTTTTTACCGTTGTCCAAGCTTTTGAAAGGGAATGATGCTATGGTCAGATGTCTATGGTGAACAGGTCTTGCTCATTTCATTTAAGGAGCAAGTTCAGGGCAGCTTGGGCAATGCTGAATCTTGGTGTCCTCCCTGGGGTTATGTCTGGTGAGAGAAGGTGTCTCGTGTCTTTGGAGCAGTGGTGAACACGCAAAATCTAGCAGCACTCAGTGTTTTGGACAGGGCGCATCTCTCACTCCTACCAGAGAAGAGTGGTTTCATGAGAGTTTAGGATTAGTCATAGCCGTAGGACGTTGTGTGAATCCAGTCCTTTGTCAGAAGAACGCGTGAAATGGTGTATTTGCACTGCAGGTTTCTGGCAGGGGTGGAAATTCGCTCAAAGAGGAAATTTATGCGCGGGAAATCTGAGGTACCCGCCCTGCAGTGAGCAAGGGAGCCCACGTTGCCGGGCAGTGGTACTATTAAAAACGACTTTCTGATAGTCTTCTTCCTGCTTCCTGGAAATGATTAATAAGCAACATGCTGGTGTGCCCTTGCCATGATGATGTAATTCTAGACTTCTTGTAGTATTCCAGGAAAGTTTCCCTTGTGAATTCATTGACAGATTGAGTAAAAGCTTTCATTTCCAGCAGTCTCTCTGGTCGTACTTTTAGTGTTCAGCGTCCTCAGGTCAGCTTAGAAAAACAGGTATTTGCTTTTCTTAAGTTTTAATTAGCAGTCTCTGATAACAGCTTTAGGTCCTCTGACATACAAGATACTCTGCAGATGTTCTGAAAAAAGATCCTTTTCCTCTGAGCGCTGATGGATATCGAATGCAAACTGTGCTCTGCAGATGAACTTTCATAGCACAGCGCTGAGGTCTCTGGCGATGCACTTCAGCCGTCTGGCGTATAGCTCAGCCACCGCAATAAAAACTTTTGACGAAGTTTTCCTTGGGGTAACAGGTTAATGTAGTTTCAGTCATAGGAAATGGTGCAATTTCTTCTCCTTCCCTTCTTTTAGTTAGTGCCGTGAATCAATTTGTCATCTGGGCGAGGATCTGGGAGAATAATTAGTTGTGTTCCACTGAATAGCCCTGACGGGATGAAGGCTTGGCGGGGCTGACAGCGTGATGTCACTAGGTGCAGCGCCGCTACCACCCATCGCTTCACGATAGCAGGCTCTTCCGATCCCGCTTATTAAATATCTGCTTTTTTGAGGTGGAGGAGGAAGGGAAAAGAAATTGCGATCCTATAAAAAGAAAAAAAGGAAGTGGCTCACTGTGAAGCTGGAGCACAGAGCCTTCCTGCGCCCCGCGGAGGAACAGTCTGACTCCGGTGATAAAAGGCGTGGAGCTGCATCCTGTGGTGCCGAGGGAGATGTGTCTGCGTGCTGGCCGCCTTCAGGGGGCTGGCGGCAGCTCTCCAACTCCCCATCCACTGTGACCCTCTGACAGGAGCAGGCCAGCGAGCCCTACCCTCTGGTTTCCACGTGAAGCACTGAAGGTTGGGTGTTGCAGAGTGATGTCCAGCTCCAGGTGCCAGCTGGTCATCACCTGAATCAACCATTTCAGGCCGCCTCTTCCTCTATATCTTGTGTCTTTCAGCTACTTCTCCTTTCTCTCATATTTTCCATGTTTTCTATCGTCGATGTATTTGTATGTATGTTTTGGTTGTTGGTTTCTCTGGAGCTCTTCTGTTCCAGTTTTGTTGAGTTTTATCGTAGTTTTAGGCTTTTACTGAATCTTACCCAATCATGCTGTCTGTGGGCCACCCCTTGTTCTGAGACAGCTGTGGCCTCCATGTCCACTGAGATGCAATTCCCCCGTGTCCATGAGTATAATTGTGAGAACTGAGCTATTTGTTGCCCCACTTCTGCTGCCTGCACAGCTATTGCTTCAGACTTTGCAAATTCTTTGCAGCATTTACTGTGCCCCTGGTGCAGAATTCCTTAATGAATTTTACTGGGCCGCTCCTTCTTTGTACCCACTGCTTTTGCTTTGCTGATCTGTGCTTCCCATTTTCTTCCCAGCTTCATTAGTTAAATACCTCCCTGTTCTTTTCTCATTTTTCATAATTCTTTTATATTCAAGACCCACGTGAGGCTGAGATGAATAAACCAAATAGACTGAATGTACAGCGGGTACCTGCTGCTCCCATGACTTGCTGCTGATCAGCTGTGTCTGTCCCGAGGCTGGAGTTAGATGTGGACTCTGGGGCTGCATGTGAGGATCTTGAACAAAGTCCTTGCTCCTTAATGAGAGTGTTTAAAGCAGGAATATCCACCATGGGCAAAACTTCTCAAGCAGAAGCAGCAATAACACTGATGGTGCCAAACTAGTAGGAAGATGATTAAAGCTGTTTCTGTTTCTGGAGGGGAGCCAAGGAGCTGTAGCCAGCAAAGAGGCCTTGCAGCAATTTGTGCTGAGGTGGTGAGGTTTTGGAAGTGGGCTCATTTGAGTGCAGGACAGAGCAGGTCTTACCTGCTCTGCGCTGGCTGTGCCCCCACTGCTGCCGGCAGAGGTGGGAAAGCCCAGTGACTCACCTGCTGAGATTGCTCTCCAAAAACCACCAAGTACTACCAGCACAGATGGCTGCAAGGCACAGGCTCCAGGCTTAGCACAGTACCTGCCAGAAACCTGGATGCAAAGGGGTCTCAGATTTGCAGCTGGGCGTTTAGTTGCGGTGTTAAAGCAGTTTGAGTACTGGAGAGGCAGTACATGTGTGGCAAGGCACAGAAGATCCACAAAGGGAAGCCCCATGTACCCATCCAGGTGAGGAGGAGAGAAGCTCTGTGTCTAAGTCGTGCTGAGAAGGTTCCTCTAAAAGGCACTAGAGAAACCAGCAGTGTGAACCAAGTCTTGCCATTGAGCTAGCGTGACACTGGCATAGTCAGTAATGTGTCACTGATTTTTCAGTTGCATTAATGAGTAATTTGTAATAGATTACCCTTTCACAGTAACTTTAACTACCTTTCCCACTGAACGTGACACTGGGGAACCACCAGAGCAGAGGAGTGCTGTCCTGTGTCTTGAGCAACCAAATGCCTGGTGCTGCCAGCTCAATGACTGTGATCCTGTTTCTGCTTGATAATTAGCACCAGCCTGCTCAGCTCATAGGAGTGGTTGTCATCTCTCTCCTAATGCCACCCAGCTGCAGGGGACGTCACTGGTGAATCCGTGGCACAAGGAAGAGATGGTCCTGTCTCTGTGTTCCCATGTGCTTGGGAAGGGGTGGCCAGGTTGAGGTTTGCCAGGATATGGGTTTGTTGAGAGTGTTATCAGGAGAGCTGGGGGAGGATGTGTTGGAGATTTGGCACCATGCTTAGAGCCTTTCCGTGTAGCAGGGTCTGTCACTGGTGCAGGAAGGGGATGAGCTCTTGTGTGGTTCAAGGTGTGTACCCAGTGTTCAAATTGGCAATGGAGCAGAATGGGGCCAGGGGTGGAAAATTTCCTACTCCTTCTAGAGACCCTTTATATGTGTTACATTCTTGTTTTATAGCAATTTTGAGGCAGAAACTTTGAATTCGCTTTCCGCAGGATTCAGTGTTTGTACTCTTGTGAGTGGTCCATGGTGAAATCACAGATCCTTTGCAGTCTGGCTGTTGGTCTAGAGCCCTTTTGTATTTTTGATGTTTCTTTCGGACTGTTTGTCTTGGTTCCAGCTGTGTGCCTTTTTTTGTTTTCGACTCCTTCATCCAGCAGAGTTTCACATTCTAGGTGTCTGGTTTCCAGGCAGGTCTTCAGGCAAATTCTGTACTGCTGGGTGTCACGTAACCCCAGGGTTACAGAGGATCTGCAGGGAGGTTTTCCTAAGCCTTTGCTTCCAGGTTGAGCAATCCTTGAGCTCTTTCAAAAGTCTGTTTAAGCTGTCAGCTTTGCTTTTGGCCTCAGGGTAAAACACTGACTTAGTTCTTTCCCTCAGAAGAGTTTCTCATCTTGAGGAAGTGAATTGTAATTTTTAGTCAGATAGTAATTATTTCAGGTTTCCTTCCCTCCAAAAACAGCAGAGGAGAGAGTTATGTCACAAGTCCCATATGCCAATGTAATTAATTCTATTTCTGGCATCCTACTGAGGTAAAAGCACAGTAGGAGCCAACTAGTGCTTGGTCAAATGGGCCTGGGATGTCAAGCACAAGCTTTTCCCATGCTGAGCTGGGGAAGGGAAGGGATCACTCTGTAATGTTTGTGGTAATAGACTGACTTCAGTTAAAAAAATTGATCACAGTCAAGGATACAGCTCCCATAACTGGTTTTGGTTTAAAATTCCTTAGTGCAAGTTATAAGCAAGGTGCATTCATTTTGTTGTTACTCTTCATATTGAAGATGTATTAAGCATCCATATGGCACCCTAAAGGTGTAAGACTAAGATTGTTACTAAACAAATTATTATTGATTGGTTATTGTTTTGCAACTTAAACACTGTAAGTGAACAGAGTTATATTGTTCTCCTGGAATCAAAATGGATAAACTTGCAATTTTGCATCTGCTTTTACCTCATCTGTGTGGACATCTACTGAAAAAGGGCAGGGTGGGAGAAGTAGGGAGGAATCACTTTGATGCTTTCTGCTTGCTCCCTTTGGCATATGCTACTGAAAATAAACAGGCTGCCTATTTTGTGACTTCTTTTCCCACGTGCCTGTATTGTCACTGCCAGCATTCCTGTGGCCAATTGCTGGGCAATTTCTTCCTTCTAATGGAATGTTTCTTCTTACCTTTTACTGAGTGACCATACAATGTTGTGGTGAGCTCAGTGTTGTTCTTGTTGGCATGGTACCTCACAGGTATCTCTAGACACAAGTGTGGTTAACATGCTGGTGTACTTGTGACTGTTACGTGTTGAAAATTGCCTTAAGAGCCAGCAAGTGTGGGAGTTTGGGTGCTCAGGCGCCTTGCAAGGCAGAAATTGTGCTCAGCAAGTGTCACCTCTAGAGATCTGCAGACAAATAGGTCCCATTAGCCCAGGCAGTGCCAAAGGCAGCAGCTCTGGCTGTTTTCCTGATGTGCTGAAAAGCCACCAGAGTAGGTCAGTGTGCCTGTGTTAATACGAAGTTGACCCACAGCTTGGCTCAGATATGTGTCTGCTCACAGCTGAAAGCACTAGGATGTACTTTAGAAAACAGTCCCTTGCTGGGGTCAGGGTGAATTTCAAGGGCATTTTGACACGTGTTTTTTTAGCCGTTCTACATGGCTGTTGGTCATTTTGGTTTTTTTCTAAACCAGTAGATTACAGAACTGGTTGCAGTGATTTTCAGCACTGTATGTTGTACCAATTCAGTGGTGAGGTGCACTTATTTGATTATCTTGTCTATAAGGTGATCTTTAACCATTTTCTGCCACATGCTCAGCTCATCTGTTAGTATTTCCTTTCTTGAAGAGACAATTTATTGTTTTATTCATTAATCTAGTTTCTGTCTACTATGCAAAATTGATAGCTTTCACATACAACTTTTTAACCTAGGCAGAAAAAAGGTCCTTTAGGCTGGAATGCATTATGATATTCATCATCAGGAAAGGAAGTGTCTAAAGTACGTGTGACCTTTGGTGTTTGCATGATACAAACCAGAGAGTATTTTATCACTGAGAGAAGTTGACTGGTGCAAACTGCAAGTTCGTGGTTCTCAAGTGTTCTGGTTCAAGTAAGAAGAAATGCAGGGTCACCCTGAAAGACATCAGGGTTCAGCATCACCTTGAGCTTTGGCACCTCCAAGGCTGAGGTGTCTATAGCCAAAGCCACCACAGGTTGCAGTGGGTGAATAGGGGTGGAACTGTTGAGTTTTGCATCAGTGATGCTTCATGCCAGTCTGAACAGCTCATAGCTACGTAGCCATGCTTTCTGGCATTAATATTTTTAAATATTGCAAACACAATTTCCAGGCTTGACATGTGGGACTGACTTCAGCAGCAGGTGCTCCTAGACATGGGCCTGTCTGAGAATCTGAACGTTGCTGCAGCTGGACACTTAGGAAACCACTTACTGAAGTGTATGTGCAAAGATCAAAGTGGAGGAAGGGCGAGAAAGTTAACAAACAGGAGTGCCTGGTTCAGAAGGGCTTATGATCCACCCGTGCAAGTATTTCTCTTAGTAGCAAAGAAGAGTTCTTTGTAGAAGCCCAAGATTTTGATCCTCCTGTAACAGTTTAGGAGGGAACTCTTCTGAGACCAGACTGCTTCATAACTCAAAGGAAAGTGTGAACAAAATGGAGAAATCACAGCTTCCCTCCCCTGTGTTGCTCTAAGAGTGGCACTTGTGAAAGAGCGGATATTTTACCTCATTGCCAATAATTCTAACCAAGAAAGCTTGATCTGTGCAGTTTTGTGCAGTTCTTCCTGACGAAGGGTGAAACTCCAGTTGATCTCTGTTGAGTGTGTTCAGATTAATTTGCAGTTGAACACTTTCTGGTTTGCAGATTAGAAAAATTGAGCAAACTTTAATTTACATCCTTAGTGCAGAATATCCTTCTCTTTGGATCCTGGCTGGCCTGGATTCTTCATTTCCCTGCTGATGTAGGCCATTATCTCGCCTCTGTCAATAAAATCTGTTTTCCCTTTCCATCTTTAGCAGCATCTCTGATTGCACAGTCGAGGAAGGGAAGGCAGGATTAGTCCTGCTCATAGAACTGGTCATATCAGTGTGGTACAGAGTAAGGCAGTGGCTGGTCCCCCGTTATGTTTCCATCCCTGGCTGTTGT
The DNA here is from genome assembly GCA_035583135.1 of Lophotriccus pileatus. Classification (NCBI taxonomy): domain Eukaryota; kingdom Metazoa; phylum Chordata; class Aves; order Passeriformes; family Tyrannidae; genus Lophotriccus; species Lophotriccus pileatus. The sequence continues at coordinate 6,521,731 of JAWWES010000024.1, forward strand.
CTGAGAAGCTGCTGTCAGAGAAGGTGTGTTCAGCTCTGGGTTATGCTTGCTACAACAGCACCCCCACAGTAACAGAGGTGAGAATTTGGCCTCGTGCAAATCCATCTGAGATGTATCTGGAGATATACTGAAAGGTAGATAGAGATATAAAACATACTGATAGAGAACTAAAACAGAGCCAGGGCTAGAAAAATCCTTTGGTCTAGCTCAGGACCTGTTTTTGTCCTAAAGAGGAGCCAGTTTCCATCCCATTTCCTGGCAAGAAGAGCCTAAAAATCTGGCTTGCTTTCAGGCAGTCTGATCTCTGCATGAAGGAAAATCCATTTTGCCTCTCCCCTCTGTTTTCCAAGTGATGGCAGTCACTTTGACGGCTGCTGTTGTACCAGCTACAGGCAGTAAATTCCAGCCAGCCACTGTAGCTGGAACTTGTACCGAAGCACTTGGGCAGGGTTTGCTGCTGAGGCTCCTGCTCAAGTCGAGGGAGATGGGTCACATGCTGACTGATTGCCCTGAGGGAGCTCCTGATCTGCTTTATGGAGGTGTGCAATAAATAATTAACTTCCAAGTGATAGTTTTCTCATCTGCACAGCTGGATCCGAGCAGGTCTAGGAGTGTTGTGGGCAAACCACTGAGCAGCAAACTTTGCTAAAAATCCTGGGTCACGCATTCAGAAAAGTTATTATCATAAGTTGGTTTGAAAGAATCATGCTCCTTTTCTAGCAGGGAGATGATGTTAATGTTATTAGCTCAAGAAATAGATTTTTTTTTTTGCCCCTCTCTTGCTTACTTTCTTTCATATTTTTTTTTCCCTGCTATATGCAGTTCTTATGAACTTGGAGCTGAACTGGAATTGCTTGAATTGTTACATGTCTTATATAATTGAGCAAATTGCTTTCTATTCCAAGGACAAGTTAACGTAGAAATGGAAAGGATTAGAACTGTTGGGATAAGCTATTGTTCCTTCTTTTAATCTTTGATTTTAATGTAACAATAGCTACTATTTCAACAGCAGTTCCTGACTCTACCCTGTCACCCTCTCATGCAGGCGAAGTACTCATGTAGGGCCAGAGTCTTCTCTGCCCTGTTTCTTGTGATGGATCCAAGGTACATTAACCAGCAGGAATCGTCCATAAATCAGCTGAATGAGTTCTGGGCTGGGGCCTCCTCCACAAGCAAAAATAAATGGCAGGAGTGGGAAGATGCCATCAGGAGGGAATATCCCAGTCACAGAATTTGGTCTCCATTGTAAGTCCCACACTACAAAGAAGAAACCAAGCAGAAAAAGAATTAGGATACACCTCCCGGTCTGTTTAAAGATGGTGGAAACAGCATAGATTGTCTTAATAAAGCATACAGTAAAATGGACATTATGCCAGCAACCTGTATATACCTCTCAAATGAACATGAACTGTTGAATCAGTGCATGGGCTCATTTAATACTTGAATTATTGATCTGTAGTTTGCATGGTTTAAAGGGTTTATCTACTCACTGGGGTTTGTTTTTTCTGCAAATTAAAAAGAAAAAAGAAGTTTTGTTGCTTAAACCCATCCAATTACTGCCATGTGTAGGTAGATGTTTTTCAGGTCATTGCAGGAATTGAGAGCCTGCCAAGCAAACCATTTTTCTTCTTGATTTCTGTTAATATGTTAACACAATAGGAAAAAAAAAGGAAAACAAGTTGGTAAAAGTATCACACCCTTTTTTTTGGTGGTGTGTGTGGCAGTAGGAAGCTGCAGCTGTAAAATTGCAGTTTTCTTCAGTGTAATGTGAGAGATTTTCACTTCTGCCTGATCAAAGGGCAGCACGTTGCACCATTCAACCAGAGCATTGCTGTTGCGGCCGTTGTAATGGAGCAGGATATCACCAGCATCAGGCACACGGAGTACTGGCAGTGCCTGTGTGCAGCTCCCATTAATGCTGGGGTTTTATGGATGGGCTGAGAGCAGTGCACAGCCATTAGCATTCAGTTTTTTACAGGTGAATGTGCACCAGTGTAGTTATATGCAAGAAAGATGGGTGAAGATAACATCTCACTACTATCAAAGTCCGGGAGTGGCTTTACGTGCAATGCATCCCCATCACTGGTGCCTGGTTTTCCAGTAACCAGGCTGGCAAACACATGATACATGACCTGTCCAAACAACACGCTCCAAGGGCTGGAGTGGCTTCATGCCTGGAAAAAAGTACGATGTTTTTGAAGGGATGATTTATCTGATTTGTGTGCTGGATGGGGAAAGAACACTGATACTGTACCGACACTTGGCAGCATTAGGTTAATGATTGGACTTGGTGATCTTAAGGGTGTTTTCCAGCCTAAATGGCTCTGTGACACTGTGCCAGATCTCTGCAACAAAAAGGAAGGTGCTTTTTTCTCTGTGCTGGGCATCCCTGGCTATGTTGGGCTCTGACTCTCCTGCATGGTGGGTCAGGTCAGGGCTCTTGGAACCAGACATGGCATTTCATGTGGGCCTCTCTGGGTTATAGGTGAATTTATTGGAGTTTTTTTCATGTGTGATACCAGCTGCAGGATTTCATTGCAAGGCCAGCGAATATCAGTTAATTTCTTTTATATACCTCCCGTGTAACAGGTGTCTGCAAAGAATCCTTTGCATTTCCCTCTTCTTATGCCATCTAACCTCACTCTGCTAGGCAGGCCAGAAAAGAAGGCACCTGAGCCCTTGTGGTCCCATTTGAGGCTCTGTGGAGCCATGGAAGAGGATGGTGCAGAGCTCTGGCTTCAGTCCTTCTCAGAGTCCTGCTGAGCATCTCCTCATCCTTAACACATTTTTCCTCGAGCACCTGCTCCTTTCGAAAGTCAGTTATTTAAAAGGGAAATTTAAGTGGCTGGCTGAGGGTACAGAGATGAGGGGAACTGGCTGAAGGACTGGGGTTAGCACTTTCTCCTCAGTCTGGTCCTCTTCTCACCTTTAAGTTATTTGTATGCATAGTTGGCTTCCCACACTGACTGGCACTGAATGAGTCAGGATAATGTCATGGTTGCCCACGAAGCTGTGCCAGCATGAGAGCACAACCTTGCCAACACAAGGGCATTGATTAGAGCAGGGGAACTAGGGCAATCCAATTATAACCACAAATGCCATTGGCTTTCTCAAATTCTTACTCAAATAACTGTGGACTCTCTGCTGTATTAAGGTGGTCCGGACCATATCAAGAAAGAGGAATTTATAGGACTTTGGTAGTTCACAGTAAACAGGATTTCATTCTTAAATACTCTGTTGCCTATTTACAAATAGGGCAAAAGGATAGTATTTTTCATGTAGGTAGAAGCTGGCTGATCTCCTTTGCCTGCCATGATATTAGAGAATGTATTTCTTTTTGGAAATTATTACAACTATTCCTAAAAGGAAACTACCCAGGAAAAATAGCTAAGAAGTTTCCTATCATTTCAATCTTGTTTGAGCATTGAGTATTCCTTTGTTCCCTGATATTATGCTTCCTCTAACCTACTCAGTGGGTCAGATAAGGAAATGTGATATTTTTCACCACCATGAAGAAATTAAACTAAAGCTACAAAGAGCGTGAGGGTTGTAGCCTGGAGTTGTAGATAAGTACTTCAGATCTGGCTTTATATTAAATGCAGAAACGAACAGTCTCTCATGGATGAATCACATTCAATTAGCTACTTCCTATGATGAACTGATTAAAAATTAAGTGGCATCAAATAAGACTGATTTTGCTCTTACATTTAAATAATACTATAATTACATACTAATCAGATGGTAAATCTTAATTGTACATGTTCCATATGTTTTATTTGCCTGTTCTCCCTCTTCACTTTGTCGTCTTTGTGTCAGCATGGAGTATATTTTCAGGCTGCTTTTATGTTTGGCCTAATTGAATATCAAAAGCAGTATATGTGAAACTTCCTGAATTCTATTCTTTTGCCAGTGGCAGCTGTGCTATTAGATGACCTTTACCATTCCTGTAGCACAGAATAATAAAGGGAGGGGGGGGGGAACTGAAGCCCAGCCGTGTTATTGTTAGAGACAGAAATAAATCATATATAATTGCTTCGCTATGAAGGCCAAATCCTGCCGTCCTTCATGCCTGAGTTAGAAATACAGGATTTGGACCTTTGTTTCCTGTGGTTTCCTGGCCACCTTGGACGTGCCCAGAATCCTCACGCTGCCGCTGTGGTGGCTAATTACCATCACCAGGCTCCATCCCTCCTGCACGGGCAAGGAGACGGCTCTGCTGCGGGGAAGCCTTGACGGGAACGTCCGCCTCTAAGTGCCGCTGGCTTCCCCAAGATGACTTTAAAAATTAAGCCTTGGATGTTGGATTACATGGTGGACTTCCACAGAGTGCTTCTGTGTTAGCTGCTAACTCTTTGTTGAAGTAATAATAGGTATTTTGACATAACATATGTGTGGTATTAATTGTATTCACTCCGGAACATGCTTTGTTTTTATCTGCTTTTTAACCGTAGATCATGAGCACAGTCACAAAAAGAACAAGCGGAAACACTGGAGAGGGCAGTGGGCAGAAAGCAGCATATTATCTGATGTGGAGATGTTGAAACACAGCCTGGAAGTGAATTCTTTTTCTGGCGACAGCAACAAGACTGGGACCGTCGGTGACAAGAAGAGCCACAAGCGAACGAAGCGGTTTCTCTCCTACCCGCGGTTTGTGGAGGTGATGGTGGTGGCTGACAGCAGGATGGTCGCCTACCACGGAGCCAACCTACAGCACTACGTCTTAACACTGATGTCAATAGTGAGTGTTCAACCAGGGGGAGCAGATCCACCCACAAATTGTTCTCCTGTGGTCACAGAGCCCCTTTCTGCTGCCTTCATGTGCAACGCCATTAAGTTTGCCTTGGCTAGGCATGGAGATAATGCTGGGATTACAGTAAAGATTGGTAAAACTTGGCTGGGAAGTATGGTTGGAGTCTTCTTTCCCAGAACCATCACGTGTCCCAGTCCTTCCCACACCTCTCCCATCTTTCTGAATGCCAGGCAGCATGAGAAATATCACTGGCCCTTTAGTCCACACACTGTACTTTTCTTTTTATTTAAGCTCGTGTGAAATAGCTGAATTTAAAAAGGTTCTTTGGGTACTGTGCCTTCCAGGGGACTGATGCTCACAGGTTATGCAGTTGCCTGACCTCCCTTGCTCTTGCAAGGAGACAGAGCCTGTGGTCACCTTGATCCTTGGCATAGTTGTAGAGTTGGCTTTCCAGGCTGAGGACAAGCATTTTCATAGCTGCTGGTACTAGGGCGCAGTAGTGCAGTCCTCAGATAAGCAGCTCTGTAGAAGCAGAGTGACTGAAAGGGAGCATCCTGCACAGTTGTGTCACTGGAGGGACGTTCATCGTGTTTGAGGGTAGAAGTGCAATGAATGTGTGGTCTAAAACTGTCCATGTCAAAATTAGGCACTCGATAGAGTAAGTTGCTTTTGATGGTCTTGGTTGGTGGTCTTTGAATGTCAGAGCAGAATGATCCTGTAATTTGGTGAAATGGGTGATAAATCAAAAGGAAATGCTGGGTTTCTGTGATACCAGCAGGTTTGTTTCATTCTAAAATTGTGCATTTGGTAGGAGGTCTCTCCAAGCAGCATCAGAGCACTGAGTGGGGCAGAAGAGCAGCTCAGGAGAAAAACAGCTGCAAAATGGAAAACATGCTTGTGTTCTCTTAGTTGTTTGCTTCCTTGAATGTTAGCAATAATTCTGACTATTGCTTTTTGCAACAGGTGGCTTCTATCTACAAAGATCCAAGCATTGGAAATTTAATTAATATTGTTATTGTGAAATTGGTCGTGATACATAATGAGCAGGTAATGGAAGTCACCTTCTGTTTCGCAATGGCATTTGTAGTGAGCTTTGTGATGCATAATTAAAATACCTGCTTTCTGTGTGTTGCTTATCAGGATGGTCCTGCAATATCTTACAATGCCCAGACTACATTAAAAAACTTCTGCCAGTGGCAGCAATCCCAGAACCACCCAGAAGGAAGTCACCTTCGACATGATACAGCTGTGCTTGTTACCAGGTGTGGTGAATATTCTCCTAATAACTGTAGCCAGTCGTGTGTCAGAGACTGTGAGTGTGCAATACATCCAGCTATGAGAAATGTTCAGGTTCTGATGTGGGTGTAAGGACGTTTGCAATTGTGGAAGTGGTGTAACTGTGAGCAGAATTGGGATGATGTGTCTACCATAGCAATAGATGACTTTGAGAGGTTCAGGACTGTCTTAAAGTCTGCCCATGAGTTCAGCATAAGATACAAAAACTCTGACTGTGGTAGGGAGTTAGTTTGGATGATGTGGCAAACCCGCATGAGAAGGTCCCTTGAAGGACCAAGAGTTGGTTTTGGTTGCTGTTGTTATTGTACTTGTACCTTAACTCACTGCTGCATTGAAAATTAATGTGTCAGGTCTGTTCTGCTTTCAGACAGGATATTTGTAGAGAGCACAACAAATGTGATACTCTGGGTAAGAAAAGCCTTTTCTTTGTCTTTTAGCAACTTTTTTTTGTAGTGACAATGTTAGTTGCCTGTGCTGAACCATGGGTGACATTTCTTTTTCTATTGTAATCCTCTTTGTTCTCTTCTAGGGCTGGCAGAGCTGGGCACAGTCTGTGACCCATACAGGAGCTGTTCAATTAGTGAAGATAACGGACTGAGCACTGCTTTCACAATAGCACATGAACTTGGCCATGTGTATGTTTTATGTAAATACATTTACATTTAAATAGCCCAAGTTTTGTGCTAACTAGGGCTTGCCAGCCAGGCTGGGAATTGGTACCTGCTGAGCCTAATTATTTGAGAGGAGATAAATGTACCTGGGTAGAAGATGCACCACCGAGGAAGATGAAAGTGTGGGGTGCTCTAAAGCCTATCTGAGAGCAGCAAAACCAACAGGGCCATATTTTGGGGAGGATGAATAACAGAGTACCCCAAGCAGCACCTAAGCAAGGGAGGAGAGCTGACAAAATGTCCCTTATTACACATCTACATGTGGATGTCAGCAGAATCTGCCCCAGCACAAATGGTGTCCTGGCCAAGAGACTGGGACTAGCCAGGATTTGTCTGGAGCTAGGAGGTGCTGGATGCCTTGGGGAGGACCAGGGTGAAGGACACAGGCACATTTTGACTACCTTTTGAGACTGAAGTCTCCACTGAGAGCAGGTCCTCAACCTGCCACAGCTCATCCCACAGCTGCATGTGGTGCTATTGAAGGCAGAGCAGCAGCTGCGTGTGAGGAGGAATTTACCCAGGGCATCTGGGAACGAGGTGATGGGGCTGTATAAGTCGCCTGGCCCACCTCCTGAACTGTTTCACCAGGGAAAGTCTTGTGCTGCTGGACATCCGCAACAGGGATGGTGTCATTCAAGATACACCTCCTCCAGTGGAAATTTCTTTTAACCCCTTTTGACTTTTCTTGAGACTGGTAGTGAGAAAAATCGTCTTAGATCACATAGTCCTTTACCCCGTGGCTACAACCCTTAGGCAGCTGGTTCAGTCCCAAACCATCTCACGCCTGGCTTGCAGTGGGGGCCTGTAGGTATGGGATGGATGAGTACTTGGGAACAGATCTCTCATTGTTTTAAAGTGTTTTTCTTTACGGAGAGCTGGCTGAGACACTCTATTTTTAACCACAGTAGTATTTGTTTAAATGAGACTTCCTGACAGAAAATCCCCAAAGGTTTGGCATTCCCCACACCTAACCTGTGGTTAATTCCTTCACTAATGCTTCCCCAGAGCGGCAGGGCAGCTGCAGGAGGGGTTAGCAGTGCTCTGAAATGCCTCTGTGCCCTTTTATAGAGAGTAAAGGTGGTTTGTTGGAAGTAATGTTAATGGATATAAACTCCCCAGCCTTGGAATACAGGATCATACCAGGTCATTTCCCCTTCTCCCCTTCAAACAGCATAGTGCTTTAAGCCGTTCTGTCTCCATTAGTGTATTTACCACATTCTTCAAGATGTCATGTGCTGCAAACTTTGCTTGGGTTTCTGCTGATATTGCTGCTTGATGGCATTTTGTAAACCTGCCACATAAATGTAAGAGCCAAGTCCATCCCTGGTGCAAGGCTATTTAGGCAACAGCATGGCCCAAGGCATTCAACTGCATTGGAAAACATTTCGCATCCAACACACGGTATTGCTGGTGTACCCAAGAGTCTTCAGCCAGCAGTGGTTGGTGGGCTCAAGTCATTCATCTCCTTCAAAACCTTACTCCTTCAGATCAGCTGCTGGCTCTGTGGCTCAGTTCCAGAGTATTTGCCATTCTTATGAAGGTGGAGCCAGATTCCAGCCTGTCTGCATGATGGCAACCATCAGCTGAACAGGAAACTGCAGCTGGAATTGCATCTTGCTCCAGGCTCCCTTGAGGATTTGTCTGGCTAAATATGGGCAGTCACGGTGTGGAGAGCTTAGCAGGGTGCTGCACAGCTTTTTGCAGATGAGCGCTGGGAACCCTGTTTGAGCAATGTTTGTTGACACTTGTGAATATGTGCATATTAATACTTTTATTCTGTAATACCTGTCAGCAGCATATGTAGGAAAAATTCTTGGGTTTGCTTGCATTTAGTTCACAGTGTTGCTCTTGCTACGCCAAATACTTGACATTTGCCGCTTAAGTGACTGTGCTTTTCGCTGCTCTTTTCCTCTTAGCTTTAACATGCCACACGATGACATTCAGAAGTGCAAGGAAGACGGCGGGAAAAATCAACAGCACGTCATGGCCCCAACCCTGAATTTCTACACCAATCCCTGGATGTGGTCAAAATGCAGTAGGAAATACATCACTGAATTTCTGGAGTAAGGCCTTGCATATGCATGTGTTGGGCTGGTTTTACGTGTGCAATGTGTCCCGTGGAGTTTTTCAGTAATTCTGAAGTCCTAGTGTGCAGCATTTGGAGGAAATCAGAGGGATTTGTGTGTGCACACATCTTTTACATAGAGCAGGAATGCACCCCTGGCATCCAGTCCCTGCCAGTTCAGCCTCATGATAAGCTGGCAAGGACCGGCCTCTAGATGGGGAAGAATAAGTCTTCCCCCATGGATATTGCTTTTAAGGAATGTGTGTGCTCCTCAAACCTGAAGAGTGACTTTTCCAAGCCCCGTGGCCCAGATACGGAGCTGTGTTTTAGAAGGCAGATTGAATCTGCCTTTCTGCTCTGCAGGTCAAGATAAAGCCCTGGCACTAATCCATGGTGGGAACACCGTTCCAGGAGCCCACGGGTCAGTTTAATACGCAGTGATCACCTGTTTGCTGTGATGTCTTCCTGTGTGTGTGCTGATGTGGAACAGAACAAGAGCCATGATGGTGTTTTGGCAAATCCAGGAGCTCAGTCCCCTGGGCAGTTCTGCTAATCAATGATTTTTCTTTCTGAGTTCTGTATAAAAGTGTACCAGTGCTTGCTCAGCAACTAAATGCAGGTTGTGCACATTCAGAAATGCTTTTGCCAGGGTTGGTGACTGTGCTGTGGTGGATGGTTGCTGTCACAGCACGGGCATGGTAGTGGATGGGTAACATACCCTTTTGTGCTTTAGTTTGCAGTAGCTCTTGTAGTGCTTGTCAAATATGGCAAATGTGGTGTGCAGCTGCCCTAAGGCTAATTTGGGCAAACACCAGTGGGATTTAATCTCATCACCTCCTGTTTTAACACCATTTTTCTGATTTGTGTTGTAGCACTGGTTATGGGGAGTGTTTGCTCGATGAACCTACATCAAGAACTTACACGTTGCCTCAGCAGCTCCCGGGGCTGATTTATGATGTCAACAAACAATGTGAGTTAATTTTTGGACCCGGATCTCAAGTGTGCCCCTATATGGTAAGTGAAATTTCACACCTTGTTTTTCCTGGTTTTGCCAGAGTAAAATAAGGTCTGTTGGGGTTGGATGAATGGCAGGCTCACAGTCCATCAACTTACTGTCAAGCTTGTGAGTTAGTGATAAATCCTGGGGGGGATAGTTTCATAAAGAATCATTTATCTGGTAAGGCCTGTGGCTCATACTTAATACTTTGATCTTTTCAATCACTTAAGCAGATGCAGTGCCGACGACTTTGGTGTATCAACGTCGATGGTGCTCACAAGGGATGTCGAACCCAACACACGCCTTGGGCTGATGGGACAGAATGTGAGCCTGGAAAGGTCTGTAGTACTGGGTGATTTGTGCCTCGTAGCTGTGTTTCCTAGGGCTCAGCTAAACATATCGGTCAAAATCATCCTATCCCAGTGCCAGCTGTGTGGGGCACTGCCCTGACTGCAAGGGTGGAAGCCCAGGGCAGCTCCATGTGTTCTAAACTTCTTGTGCCTGGGTCATCTCTAGCTCAGATAATGTGATTAAAATTGACTGCTTGGCATAGCGTTGTTTAAAGCAGGGTATTCCTTCTGGAGTGCTTATCTTTTTAAATTAATGCCCTTGAGTGAACTTTTGAGCAAAACTTTTGCAAAGCTTCCCTAAGCTTTTGTTAGAAATCTGCTATGTGATGTGAGCAATTAGTAATTTTGTGTAACATAAACTTGTCAGCTGGCTTCTCATCTTGACAACTTCAGAGTAAAATATAGAATTGGTTGACATTTTCTGTATGGAACATTTTTGGCAGTAATTCATAGAAACGTTTGATTTCCATGCGCAATGTTCATTTCCAGCTAGCATTGTGGTTTTTAGAGTAAGTATTTAATTTTTAGTTGTTCAGATCTGGAGAAAAGTAGTTAGAGGATTTTTCTTTTTCCTTTATTGAAATGCTGAAGCTTTTGAATAAAAATGCTAACTGGTTCTCATTATTTGTGTCTGAACAAAACTGTTCTCCATCTGGTTCTAGTAAAAATAGTTGATGTTATCCTACATGGTGTAGCTTAAAATTTTGCTTTTCTGGCTCTTAAAATCAACAATAATAATAATATTAATAAGTTTTCTTTAGAAAGAGTAAAAGTTTTAAATCATAGTCTTTCAAATGTATTTTAATAAAAATTCTGGCTGCTGTTTTAGATATAATTTTCCATACAGGCTGTGGAACTCTTTGGTAATTAATCTTTTGTTCCATGTGTCTGAAAACTTGATTGTTCAATGACACTTGGCTGATTTCCTTCAGGACAATGAGCATCATGTATCAATTTGCCTTCCTTTCTTAGGGAAAAGTGCAGTCAACATGTTTGGTTTTATTGTTGAGAATGTGCATTAGAGATGTGGTTGGAATCTCTAATGTTTTTGTGTGAGATCCCCCCTGCTTTGAGACAGAGGATAAAGCTTAGTTATCTGTGGAGTCCCTGTAACTTAAGACCTTGTGTCCTCAATTTCTCTGTTGGTGAGCTTGGGGTCTGCTCACCACTGGAAGGTCAGAAATTACTGTTTTCTTGAAATTCCAAAAATCTGGGCTACAATTTTCTTCCAACAAACCTGCAGTTGCCCTTGGATGTGACCAGAGTGATGTGCAAACAACTGCAATTGAGCAGATTAGCACTCCCTCAGTTACCCCATGTCATGCAAGAGGCAGTGTCCAGCTGCATGGCTCTTAATAAAGACTGTGTGAGCAAAAACGTTTCAGCCCACAAATTTAGACAATTTGACAAGTTTAGACAAATTAGACAAGTGTGACCTGAACTTCTCAGCTGAGAGCAGATGGGCTCTTAAGAAAAGCTAATGCAACCTACTTGAGTTCAGGCATTTGAATGTGTTCTCACAAAAGGGCTTTGCAGAGTAATTCTTGTATCTGTGTGTTGGTCTAATTCAATGTTAAAGTTTGGATCTTGATAAGCTCTCTCCTCTTCAGTGTTTACTTGGGCTTGTAAAGTGCTGAGGTGTGAGCCTGGAGTGCTTTTCCTAGGAATAAATTGCTATTTTGGTACTCTGCTGTGGCCAGGAGCCCCATCAAACTGGTGCTTGCTGACTAATGCCCCAAGTCTGCATGTTTAAAGTCTGTGATGTATGGGTTGGCAGATGGAGAAAATACCATGCCATTTTTTATGGAGATATCTTTGGAAATGAGGGAGCCTGAATAGCTAAAAAAATCTAACTAAAACTACTGGGATGTAGATTTAACCGGGCTCTAAATTTACTCTTAAATCAAGGGCACTAAAACAACATGGGAGTATTAACTTACACATACTTTGCATGTGAGAACACTGAATTTGATCTTTCTGCATCAAGCCATAAGCCCAGCTCAGAGTTTGGCTTTGCTGGGCGAGCACCGTCGTGGTGGTTTTACCGTTTCACAGCACCAGCTCATTGTTGGGTGGAGATAAATCACTGAAAGAAAATAAAGAGGGTCGTAAATTTGGGCCTCTCTCTCTCTCTTGTGGTGTTCAGGGCTGTTTAGAGAATGATAGCAGAAGAGTAGAGGAATAGTAATCGTTTGTGTCTCCTGCCGTATGGCAGCAGGTAGCGTATCTGTTATGCATGCATGGAGCTTCACAGCCCTTGTCTGCCCCCTGCTACTCTATTCAGCCAGTCAGCCCATGGATGGGAGCTGGATTTGGTGAATTATCTGGGACTCCAGTGGCAAGACAAAGGAAAGGAAAGTCTGTTGTAGTGTCTCCCATCCCTGCCAGTGCTCTCCTGCTCGACTGTGTGCCTTAAGATATTTCGAATTTGCTCCATATAAAACCCCTTTTATTCTCTTCATCCTGTGATCTGTAAGCTCATAGGAAAGAGAATCCTGGCAAGCTTTTTAGTTTTTCTGTTGTATCTCAACATAGAAATTATTTTTAAAATGCGAAAGGCGCGGAGGTTGCGCAGCCAGACTGTTCACAGTGTGGTTCCAAGAAACACCATTGCGTTTCCATAAGATAATCTTGCTGTTTATTTAAAACAGCTGCTCTTTGCCCCACCTTGGAGTTGCCATCACCTCCAGCCCCCCAATTTTTAATAAAATCAACGGATGCAGGTGATTTCCTGGTTAATTCTCAACCATGGGATGGGAAACATATAGGTCATGTCACGGTCTGTTAGCTGTGTTCATTCACTAGTTAGCTATTCAGTCATCTTCTCTGGGTCAGTGGTGCCAAGCATGACTCTGGTTATATATTTAGCTGTGAGCATTGATGTTGCTACAAGAAGTTCTCCTCTGGGACAGCTCTGTTGGATTGGTGTCATATATTTTTGTACTTTGATAGTTGTGGGACCTCTTTGTCCCTGTACAGGGCTGGCCTAGGGGTCTCCAGCCTTCAGGTTTTCAACCTCTTAGTGCCAGGAGGAGTTGTGCATCATAAGGGTTTGTCCTGCAGCAAAGGAAGAGGCATTACAGCTGATTTTATTGCTGTCCTTTACTGCAGCAGATGATTTTTAGCCAGTTTTTGTCTGGGGAATCAAACCTTCAGATGGAAGCAAATCTAGGGCATGTGGGCAAATGCACCCGAGATCAGCTTTCTTCATCAGCAAAGCAGTGCAACAGGTCAGCCATCGTGGGCAAGGGGTGTTCAGTGTGCTGCAGAGCTGGTGTCCTGGTGGATGCACAGCCCTATGACAGCTTGCTTTTGCTCTGTTTTCCTAAATAGCTTTATCTAAAGTGGTTCATAAGGATGTCTAAAAAAGGGGAACAAGCTCATGGTGTGTCTTGACATAACCTTGTTGCACTATTAGTGAAAGGGCTGGAAAAACACTGTACATCAGTAAATTTGACCCTGTTCCCGTAAAGATCATCAGGTGTTTCCCTACTTGATGCAGAGAAATATTGCAAGGGAATATTTTAATGATTCTCTACCTGTATTCTTCTGTAAGTCTGTAGCCTCTTCTAATCTGTGAGCAATCAGCAATTTTTGTGCTTCCTATAATTGCAAAGATTTAGGTATCTGCATGTCTCTGGGTTTAAATCCACTTTAGCCAGTGCTGTTCAGTGAGAGGGAAGTCCTGCTCTCATGGGTCTTGGGGACATTTTTCCATCCACTCTGGTGGGGCTGTCCCATAGAGCTCACCTCTCCAGAAGTCTGTGTAGTCAGTCTAGCAAACATACCCCAAAGGAAACAATTTATACCATGAGAAGGGGGATGGGGACTTGCCATGGTAACTTTATCCAGTTTTCCATACAAAAGAAAACAAGAGTCATAGCTAGAAAACAAAAGTGTAGACCAGGTCTTGGCAAGTCCCGTGTTATGACTGGAAAAAAAAAGACTTTGTATTAAGGAATTCATTTTTCTATTTTAATTGCCTTTTAGATTTTGAAATTTCCTTTCCTGCTTTGGATAGCTGTGGGGAGGTTTGAATTTTCCCTGGTGTTTCTCCTCATTGCCTGTCTCTTCCCCTGACACGGCACAGTTCCTGCAGCTCTCCAGGAAATCAGATAAGCAGCTTTTTGAAAAGCCAGTGCCATGAGCTTTGCTGTGCTGTTCAGCACCAGTAAACAGGGAATATTCAGTGGTTGCTGTTGTCCTCAGTCTTCATCCCATAAATCATTCCATGGACTCAGCACCTTGCCTTTGCTTTGCCATTTAAGGGTGCAGAGAAGCTAAAATATGGGGGTGACAGAAAAGATATAAAGACGTTCAGCTTTATTTGATTGCAAAATCACTGTGTGTGGTTGAGAAATAAGCGAGCCTGAGTCGTCGCCCAGGCTGGTCACTGTTGGTCGGCTCATGATGCAAAAGCAATGCAAACCCACGCTTCCCATGTTTCCCTGCCCACAGCACTGCAGGTTTGGGATGTGTGTGCCCAAAGAGCGAGAGGCACCGGTGATAGACGGAGCGTGGGGGACGTGGAGCCCCTTTGGGACCTGCTCGAGGACCTGCGGTGGCGGCATAAAGACGGCGATACGAGAGTGCAACAGGCCCGAGTAAGTGCCAGTGGGTGAAACGGGGGAAAAGCAGCTGGGCTGCCCAAATGGGCTGAAATCCCCTTTTTGTCTGTCCTCAACCCTCGTATGCCCCAGGAACAAGTGATTCTGTCCTGGGGATGGGTGGCTTTGCCTGGCATGGATGAACTAGGATGGGAACCAAGGAGGAGCCAGGCACAGGTTTGGTTTGTGGGTAAAGTGCTCTAAAAGGGGTCCATTCAACAATGAGTGAAGGAAAAATCTAATAACTGCATGGGTTTATTGCCTCCTGTGTTCCTGTGGATGGTCAGCTGGGATCCTGCTTCCAGAGGTGTTTTTCTTCCTCCAAAGTTGTGATTCAGAAAGGAGAGAGAAAGAAAGGAGCCATGTTTTTATCCTTTTTCACCATTTTATCCCTGCTTTGGCTGCTTTTGCAGCTGTTCCTACAGACTTTTACGAAGTTTTCTACCATTTTACTCCTGCTTTGGCTGGTTTTGCAGCTTTTGGCTCCTTTTGCATCTGATCCTTCATACAGTTACATTTCAGCTGGTGCAGACTAGCTAAACCTCAGCAGAAATCTGTGCCCCATTAAAAAGTGGCCCTCAAAAATGTTTGCTGTCAGCCTGGAATGCAAAATCCTGCACTCTTTGAAATGGCAGGGAATTTTGCCGTGGGCTTCAAGTGGACAACTATGTGGCTGGCGAAATATTAGTAATAGCTTGAGCAACTGGTCTGAAAACAGCCTGTTTACATAAATTGTGGATTGTGCTGGTTTCTGTTTAACTACCTTCTTTTAGAAGAAGGGAGGTGGGCAGGAGGCTTTCTGGGCTTCCATTTGGGACTGAGGCACAGAGGAGAGGGGTCTGCAGGGCTGGTTGCACTGAGGGGTCTCAAAAAGATTGAGCAGCTCTTTCTCATCGTTGGTGTTGGATGGCTTGCTGCCAAGGAAGTTGCCATTAGGGATGTGCCAGTGACAGTTTCATCACTGCTAATGGGAGAAGGGAGAGATTGTAGCTGTGACACCAGTGTTGTAGTGACAGGAGAGGCTGCTCAGCATGGCTGGGCAAGTGTCAAGAGAGCAGGGTCAAAGCTTAGGGAGTAGGACACCAGCACGTTAATTAAAACGATGCTAAGAAACACACAAGTGCAAAGGGATTCTCCTCTGGCTGTGCTGACTCAGCACACACCATATGGTCTTCCAATAGCCATGGAGAGACAAAATTAAAATAGCAAAAAAATAGCTCTGCTGCTGAAACTTGGATGCTGTCAGTGAGATGTATTCCCATCTTATGAAGGGGCATCTGTTTGGACTGATAGCTTTTTGTGATAGAAAATCTCCTTTATCCTGAAGGCTAGCCAAGGGATTTTAAATTCCATCTTCTCTCATAGCTTTTGTTTTGTATCCTGGTGCTTTGGGAGGCATATTGCTTTGGCTGGGATTTGCAAGAGCACCTAAATACGCTCAGCACCAACCTGCCCGAGAAATCCTCTGTGCTTACCATCAATAGTGGTTCTTTCCAGGCCCCTTTTCATGAGCCACGTGCTGGGCATGGCTTCTCCTCTCCAGCTCCTTCCAAGGTTTCCACAAGGAGTCATCTGTCCCAGCACCATCCACGCAACTTTACACTGGCTGTTGTTTTGTACCTATAATTTGACATCATAGTGTGATTTCCCACCATCCATGTCCCTGTTGTCATGGCACTGCTGAGACAATGCAAATGGATGAGACTTCACTGGGTACTCTCTCACCTCACTTGCTTTTCAAAGTATTTCAAAAATATACAGAGTTTTTCCTCTGTAGTAGAAGGCAGCAAACCCAAACAGATACCTCAGTTAAGGTCTGAAATAGTTCTCAGTAAATCTTTTATAATCAAAGATGGTTTAGCTTTTCAAAGTTTTTTCTGTTCACAAGGATCTGGAGTCGGATCTTGCATCCAGTAAAATCGGGCATTCAAAAATTACCCCCATTCCCACCGTGGTGCAGAAAGTAAGGCTGCAGCTTCTGCCTCTGTTTGTAAAGTGCTCTGACACCTACCTGGAGGAATATCTTGCAGGGATGCAGGAAGAGCTGTAAGCCTCTGGGATGGCAGCAGGCTGTGTTTTGACATACACTGAAGGAATGTATTCACTAAGCAGACCAGACCCTTCCCACTGAGTTTGGCCACTTGGGAATTTGAGCCTGGCTGGTAGACAAAGCCTATGGCTGCAGTGTGTCATGTTAGAGGCTCCGTGGTGCAAGCCCTGGTTTCAACAGAAATAGCTGCAGAATTATGGGAAAGGATATATTTGATAAGGTGCCAGTACCAGGAGCCCTGTTTTCAGGAATGGCTCTCTGGATGGGGGAGGTGTAATCTCTGGATGTGAGTTGGATCACATTTGCATTTTAGTCCATCACAAAAGTATCCACCTGTGCTGAAAGCTGTCTCAGCCTGGCATGTAAACACATCTACAGATAACTGTGCTGGCCACTGGCAGCACACCAACCAATTCCCAGTCCCAGGGCTTCCCAGGATATCTCAAACTGATCTGTGCACACTAGAGCTTCACAGATTTTTCTGCAGTCACGCACAGGTACGTGGTACAAGCACAGAACAGGTACATGGGCAGATGTGCAGATGAACACACGTGCCCTGCAGTTAATTCTCCAGGGGCCTTTCACTGTGGCTGTCTGTGTTCCCAGGCAGAGGTGCCACCCATGGGGGTGAACAAGTGCAAAGCAGACCCAAAACAAGATCACTTCTTGGAGGGGTGCCTGTACTTGGTGCTCCTGGAATTGGGTGCTGCCACAAGGTCTGCAAGTGAAAATATTCAAGGTCAGTGATTGCAGGTGATGCACTAAGCATCGCATATTTAAGACCTGTTGGGCTGGGAGTGGGGATGAGACCCCAACCATTCCCTGGGCCCAAGAGTGTCTGGAGTACTGGGAGGAGTGCAGTGAGGCTGGGGTGTGTGTAGGAGCTTGTAAGGGGAACAATGCTGGGTTGAAAGCAGGTCCATACCATCTGTTAGTTCATCAAATAGATGATTCAGAGAGAAGAGAAATTGAGGCAAAACAAGGAGGTTTCTGTGCATGTACTGCTTTCCGTTCCGTTTCTATGGTACATTGTTGATTACCCATAAAAATATTACACAGAGGGAAGTATGTCGTATTTCTTCATGACACTGAAAATCAATGTCACATAAGGCTGACTTATTTTTCAGGTTCAGCTCTTTCTGTTTCCTCAGACACTATGAAAAGTAATGTTGGTTTAAAAACACCCTAAAACTGTCAGGGTGGTTTGGAGCTGTTTTGAGATGTCAGAAGTATGAGTGTGCTTCGAACCCCAGCTCTGTCTGAGGGGAGATTTAATGCTACAGTTACAAAACTGACAGTTTGCAACACAATGGCAAGTTTTAGCATCCTTCAGTTAGTGGTGTGTCAACCTTATCTCACTCTCAGAGTCATGTCTACAGAAGAGGAAACTAAACAGAAGCTTGGGATCTTTGGATTTTGTTAGACATACCCTTTAAAAAAGAAAATGCTCTTCCAAGTTCTTCATAACTAATTTAATATTTAGAAGTTTCATTTTAATTAAATTGATTTATATTGGAAGCAATGCGCTTAACATAAACCCCCACGGACAACACGGACTCACCAAGGTCTAGAGTGTGCTGCTGGCACAGCTAAGAAGTTTCCCTAAGTGCTGTGTAGTGAGATTGTCAAGATGTCCCTTTGTAGCTGGAGGTAGCTAATGTGCCTGTATGGGAATAGTCTACAGGATGGGCTCTGGGAACAGTCCACAGGATAGCCTGCAGTGGTGGGAAAACCCCAGCAATTAGAGGGGCCGCTGCACTGGGTTATCTCTGGAGTGGTCCCAGGTATAATCAAGTTATTTCAAGTTTGACTCAACAAGGTGGAGAACAGACTAAGTCAGTAGAAACCAAGTTTAGACTTGCTCCACTAGGACCTGGTGTAAAATCAGTCTGTAATTAGGAATCTGCACTGGGCACTGTGTGGCTGCTTGGGCTTTTTATCACTGGCACTTGCTTTAATTGGAAGGACCATAAACCTTTTAATTTCCAGATGGCACATGAGAACTGCCCTCAGAGCAGGTAGAGGTACCAGCTATTGCTCCAGGCTGTGCCTGAGGACAAATCATACCCCTTGGCATTTGGGATAGGACTGGAGGGGTCTGCACCACAGCAGTGTGGACCTCAGCAAGGAGAGGATGCTGGCAGGAAAAATCCCACATTTGTAGCTGGTAATTCTCAGCATCTCATCTATAGCTGCTTAAGGAGGCAACTCCTGCCAGATCTGTGAGCATCCCTAGGGTGGTGCTGATGGAGAAGTGGAAAGTCTGCCTGCCTTTCCCTGCTTTGCAGGCAATCTTTCAGCAAGGGCAAGCTGTTCTGTGCCCCTTTCTCCCCATTTGTTTCACAGGAACTCTGCTACTTGAGTCATAAAAAGTTTTCAAGCACAAGAGTGCAGATTTGTTATTTGTGGGAGAAAAGGCACTGCTGGGCTTCCTAGGTGGTAGATGTGTAGAGATGCTAAAAAATTCTGTAGGAACTTGTTGTTTCACTGTGTGTAGAGACCCTCTTGCATGTGCAGGGGGATGCTGTCCCTTTTGTTAGAGGTGCTGGCTTCATGCAATGTGGAGAGCTCACGGTGAGCATCTCCCTGCTAAGGGCAGGGGTAGTTCCCATTTATCAGTCATTCATTTGCATCTTGAAGGGTCTCCAAGTGTGCAAACCAGCTTCCCTCCCGAGGGAGCTCCAAGGGAAGATGCACTCTGACAGCATCCCTGGGGCACTGATGGGTGTCTGATCCCAAGGTGAGGCAGAGCTGGTCATGAAGAATAGCCTTGGAAGGCAGGAGATGTGGGTGCCAGGATAGCAGAGCCCAGTGAGTCGCTCTTCTAATCCACACTTCTTGTTAGCACTGGCACTCATTTTGTTGGGAAGTGGGTGGAAGATGTAGGTTTGGTGATTATTTTGATGTGCAGCTCGCTCCTGCACCACTGCTGACAGAAGCTGGAATGGGAGAGGCTTTTTCAGTCCCCAAAGTGATCTGTTTTCTGGCAAAGGCTCCGTCTATATACGAGGACAAAAATAGTTTTATGACTGCAGCCCTGAATCTGGGAGTCAGGAAATTCAAAATGACAGTTTCTCCTAGGCTTATCCACTGGCTTTTATCTGGCTTGGATGGTATCTCTCTCCCCAGTTTATACCACTGTCATCTTGCTATAAAATGGTGGTAAAGTATTTATTGTCCATCTTTGGTGCTTTCTAGAATACATGGAGATAAAGTTGTTTTGAAGTGTCCAACCTTACCATTTCTAACAATTGGGGCTAGATATCCTGAAGGACTAAGTGCTGCCTGGCCTTTCAGCCTCTGCAGGGAAGGAAACCCTTTCTTCTTTCTCATGTGGTGTTTAGTTATTTGCAATCCACTAGATCACATGCAACCTCTGAGCCACCAAATTCATAGGACCGAAGGGGTTGTGGAAGAATGGTCCTGAACCACACCAATTCCTTGGTGTGACAATAAATCCTCAGATGAGGAGGAAGCTGTTGCTCTTCATCTCTGGCTTCTCTCACTACCTTATCATTCAGCAGAAAGCAATTATTCCTTTTTTTCCATCCCTTTTTAGTATCACATATATGGCTTCTTTTTGTTAGACACCTGCATAACCTTTCCTGCTCGTCAGTCTAGGCTATTAATTAAAGGTATGCACTAAGACAGAGCCCATAAAACGGTGTTGCAGATCCTGACCGTGTTGAGCAGGTGCAGAACTGCAATTTCATCTCATGTCTAGCCTGATCTTGTCTCTGCAGGCCCAAAAACGGTGGGAAATACTGTGTGGGTCGTCGCATGAAGTTCAAATCCTGCAACACCGAACCGTGCTCAAAGCTGAAGAAGGATTTCCGGGACGAGCAGTGTGCTGACTTCGATGGGAAGCACTTTAACATCAACGGGCTGCCCACGAACGTGCGCTGGGTTCCCAAATACAGCGGCAGTAAGTGGCCGGGGAGGTGGGGGGGGGAAAGGATGCAGATCCCTCCTCCTGCATCGCCACCTCGGGGTGGTGACACTCAGATAACCTGCTTCTGGCTTTCCTCCCTCCCGCGCCCAGTCTTGATGAAGGATCGGTGCAAGCTGTTCTGCCGCGTGGCGGGGAACACGGCGTATTACCAGCTGCGGGACCGCGTCATCGACGGGACGCCCTGCGGCCCCGACACCAACGACATCTGCGTGCAGGGCCTCTGCAGGGTAATTTCCTTCCACCCTCTTCAGCAAGGGGGGGATTGCAGTTTGGCATAGCAGGATGGCACTTCTGCGCTGTGCTCCACGCAGCTGTTGGTGTGTCCTCTTTGCCCCGGGGGCTGCCAACGTTATCTCCGGGCTCTGCCAGCCCCAACTGGCCTGAAACTTGTGCCAACCACCAGATTTACAGAAGAGCCACACGTGGAATTATGGGATCATTTAGGTTGGAAAAGACCTCTAAGTCCTCATCAAGTCCAACCATTAATGCAGCACTGCCAAGTCCACCACTAAAATATGTCCCTACCTGCCACATCCACACATCTTTTAAATACCTCAAGGGATGGTGACTCCACCACAGCTCTGGGCAGCCTGTTCCAATGTTTGACAACTCTTTTGGTGAAGAATTATTGCCTAATATTTAATCTAAACCTCCCCTGGTGCAACATGAGGCTATTTCCTCTTGTCCTGTCGCTTGTTACCTGAGAGAAGAGACTGACACCCACCTGGCTACAACCTCCTTTCAGGGAGTTGTAGAGAGCTGAGGTCTCACCTTAAACCTCCTTTTCTGCAGGGTGAGCTTCCCCAGCTCCCCCAGCTGCTCTTCATCAGACTTGTACTCTAGAGCACTCAGCAGCTCTTCTTGGGACACGCTTAAGTGGAGGTTAAGTTAGGTCTGCCCTAAGTTACTGAGGGCTGTGGGGGTCTGAGCCTAAATCCAAATGATGCTTCCTTCTGTGTTCTGCCCCAGTTCTCTCTGTTCAGGCCCCAGATCCCTTTACATTTCCATTCACAGTTATTTTTCTCACTTTTCTCTATGGGAACAATTGTTGCAAGAATGTTTCTCTAGTGGAGGCATTGCCTGGTGCAAACAGCAGTTCTGATCCTCGCTTTGTGAAAAAGCCTTTTGTTGGAAAACCTTGTGGGATGGCCACACTGTAAATCAGTGGAAAAATGTGGGGAAGCAAAACAATTTGTCTCATGGCAGCCTTTTGCATACACAGCTTTTGTGTGCCTTAATTAGGAGGTTTGTAAATGCTGTTCTAGTCTGTATTTGCTCAATCTAGTTTTTTCAATTTTTCTCTTAAAGCAAGCTGGATGCGATCATGTGCTGAATTCAAAAGCAAGAAGAGATAAATGTGGTGTTTGTGGTGGAGATAATTCTTCATGTAAAACTGTTGCAGGCACATTTAACACGGTGCATTATGGTAAGAATCTGTTGCTAAAAACTTTATAGTGAAAAATGTGGGTCTATAAAAGCCATTACCACACTTGATCTACAAAAACATTGATGTAAAACACAAAATCCTTCTAGCTATATTATATTCCATTTTATAACTATTTATGCTATCCCTAAATGAAAAGTATCGGCTTGTGTAATGTGAGGTAATTTTGCTCATTTCCGTTCCCCCTAGAAAGCAAATGAAGTGTCTGTGTAATGGCCTTGACTTTCTGTTAAATCTTTCCTAGGCTATAATGTTGTGGTTCGCATCCCAGCTGGTGCAACTAATATTGATGTGCGTCAGCACAGTTACTCAGGGAAACCAGAGGATGACAACTACCTGGGTGAGTTGTAGGCCTTATTTCAGTCCAGAAATCTGCCTTGTTTTCTGGTTGTGGTGATATATCTGCTGACTGCTCTTTGCTTGGGAGGATGAAGAATTCTTTTAAGGAAAATGTTTTCTTGGTGAGAATTTGTCTATGTCTGCCAAACATTCAGCCATATCTTCTTCCTTCTTTTCGTGCATGCCATCCTAGATGCAAAGTTTGAGAGGTTTACAGATTGTAAGAAATACCCCCTTAGGGTGTGTGTAGGGCTGGGAAGGACTGTTGAGCCTGGGCTGTGGATGGGACCTGAGGCACAAAACTGGGAACCAAACAGACTTCTGAGCTCTGCTGGAGTCTCCACACCGCAACTTTATCTCTGCTGTCACCATTCCTTGGCTGGAGAGTAAATAAGCCATGCCCTGAAAGATGTGCATACAAACACACAGAGAAATTATTTTCTATTCTTCTGAGAATAATAATTCTGATGTCACTTAGACTGAGCCCTTCTTGTCCCTGACAGCGATATGTAACCATAAAGAAATACCCTGCACCAAAAATACTGGTTTTGATATAAATCTAACATTAACTTGGCCTTTAGCTGTTGGACTCTCGTAGTCACTGTTTTCTCTAACCTGTGGGTATGCTTCTAGAGGCAGATGAATGTGCTTGCGGTGCTCTGTTAGACCACTCTGCTGCACAGACATGTACTTTAGGATGGCCTTGAGTCTCTCTTTCGCCTTGCTGATCAGTAATTCACCCCATAGT
Organism: Lophotriccus pileatus; assembly: GCA_035583135.1. Lineage (NCBI taxonomy): Eukaryota > Metazoa > Chordata > Aves > Passeriformes > Tyrannidae > Lophotriccus > Lophotriccus pileatus. Next base: position 6,545,000 of record JAWWES010000024.1, read on the forward strand.
TCTGTCTGGGCTCAGTAGCAGAGGTAACACAAGTGCACATTACAGCTGGTGTTACACCTGCCAGTTGAAGGCTGGTTTTGCCATTAAGTCCTGTTTGGGGTCCCTCAGAGTCTCTGGTCCTCCTCTTTTACATGCCCCGTACCTGGCACCACCAGCTGTGTTCCAGTAGCACCTGGTCCTGTATTTACATCTCTGAACAGGGCACTTCATCTTGTTTTATATTGCAAAATTTCTGTAACGGGGTATGTTGAAAACATGACTAGGCTGGTGATCCCCAGCAAAGGTGAAAGGACTCACTGGAAAAGCAAGTAGAGGAGACTACCATGCACCAAAGAGAAACAATGCTGACAGCTTTGGCTATTGCTCTGAAATACCATCCTGTCACTGGACCCTTTACTGAGACAAAAAGCTGAGTGGGTGTTCCCTGTCCCCATTCCCAGGTGGGCGCTGTGCAGGGCTCTCTGTGCACTTAAAGCTGCGTCACATCATTTTTGCACATTCACATCAGTGAAATGAGATGGTGCAGCATGAATGCACATCAGCACCAAAAAAAAACATACTGTGGTGTAATAGTTTTCCCTCTTGTGGAAGGGAGTTAAGTTATTCCTCCTTCCTGGAAAAAGCAATCCTCCCCATGTTGTGCCTATTAAAACTGGTTCACCCCAGAAGGAGCCCCAAACTTCCCAGCTCTTCTTGGAGGGCCTTTAATCTTCTTGGGAAGCAATGAAGTCAAATCTTCTTTAATGTTGCTTTAATATTGCTGGGAAAGCATCTCTTCACATTAGGGCTGACTAGAAGCAAATGAGAAGTGTGCATGTGTCCACTTATTTTGCAGCTCACTGAGTGTGAAATCTTGGGCCCTTGGTACTGTGAACCTTGTAGTTGCTTAACAATTTAGGAGGAATTTGATGTTGTCATCAAGTCCAAGACATGTACCTACTGTTGTAGGAGATACAGTAAACAGGAAGGAATCCTTTAGTGAGTTTTACTACTTCCTAATAACATCAAAGCCTCCAAAGTGTGGGATTTGGTTGAGAATGGCCTCTGCTTTGTGAGTTTTTCTTCATCTATGTCTGTTTGCTATCGAGCAGTGTTTTCCTTCATTATCTCTCTTTATTTGATGGAAAAACCTTGCCTTTGGTGTTTTGGTGTTAAGTTTAGATTTTTCAGTACAGGGGCTTTGTAGTAACATAGCTGTGATGGGTGAAATGGTGGGGAAACTAACTTAGGAAATTAGCTACATAATCGCATTAGTGTGAAGTTGTGCAGCAGACTGCTGTTTTCAGGAAACTGTTCCTTTTATAAAGCATTTAGGCTTTAAGCCTTCAGTGCTTTCACATACCTTAAGATTTGAAATAATAAAAAGTGTGGGGGGAGGAGGGATATATAAAGAGAGGGGGAGATACTGACCAAACTCCCTGAAATTATCTACTAGAAAATGATGTTTAGGCAATTAGGGTGCAAACATTTACCCTGATAACACACCTGGAAACAACAGGGAAGCCACCCTATCCACACAGCATTATGAAAGGGTTTGGGCAGGATTATTTTTGTGGTATATGAGGGGATACAGCCTGTGTGTGCTCCGTACAGCAGCCTTTTGGATATCTCTGCCCTGGGTTATGGGTGAACTGTTCAGCAACAACTTCAGGCATTCAGCCTTCATTTTAATGAGGCTTTCCAGTGGAAAAAGGAGAAGGAACAATGTCTGCAAGAGCTCTGCTGCTCTCTTTACATCCTTTCCGTTTGAGAGTGCTAGTGGGCTTTTCCTTCCAGCCCCAAAGCAAAGCAGCACTGGGAGCGCATGACCCACGTTATTATGTACGTATGAGTTAATTCTGCTTCTTTAGTTCTTGTTTTTTGCACCTATGCAGCCTTATCTAACAGTCAAGGAGACTTTATATTAAATGGAGACTTTGTCGTCAGTATGTTTAAAAGGGAAATCAAAGTTGGGAATGCTGTGATCGAATACAGTGGATCGGATAATACTGTTGAAAGGATTAATTCTACAGATCGGATTGAGCAAGAAATAACGCTCCAGGTGAAGTATATGTTGTGTGTGTGGAAAAGTCTGCCCAGCATAATTGGACTGAAAATAGCGGCCAGTGATTTCTCTTGGTTTACTCTGCTTCATTTTTCTTCCTCTCAGGTTTTATCAGTTGGCAATTTGTACAATCCTGACGTTCGTTACACATTTAATATCCCCATTGAGGACAAACCTCAGCAGTTTTACTGGAATGAGCATGGCCCATGGCAGTCCTGCAGTAAGCTCTGCCAAGGTGGGTGTTTGGGAAGGCTAAGTTTTGACCTGGATTCATTTGGGATTTGGGCAGGGCTATGAGATCCCTCTCTGATTTCTTTGAATTCTGACATTATGAGTGCGATTGTTTCACTGGGCTTCAGTATAGGTAACATTTTACAAGATACTTATGGGTTTCAGAGCAGGGCACTTTACAGCCCCTCTGAGCAAGGTGAGCCTCACAACCTGGTTTGCAGTGAGGAAGCCGAAGCACAGAAAAGGTTACATGACATTTGGTAAGGCTGCAAAAGTCACCAGTGTCTGGTTTTGGGTCTGATATCCAATCATTGCTACTTGCCAGTGCCCACCCTGCTGAACACTCAGAGCCCATCCTTGCAGGGGGGCTGCAGCTCTCTGTCCATCCCTTCAGCAATAAACCCCTTCTGCTCTGCTTAGCTGTAAACCCCCTCCCTCTTTCTGAAAGAGATGGAAAAGCACAACTGAACATCTCTTAAATGCTACTGTAAAAGGTGTAAGGGAAATGACTGAATTGATCACTTTCCTGCATGACAAACAATGTGATGGTTTTCTCTGTGCAGGAGAAAGAAAAAGGAAACCTGTGTGTAAGAGAGAGTCAGATCAGCTCACGGTGTCAGACCAGCGATGCGATCGAATTCCACAGCCTGATCCCACCACCGAGCCTTGTAACACAGAATGTGAATTAAGGTGCACTCTGCTCAGCTGTGTATATACATTACGTTGTGTATTTATTGTTTACTCTTTCCTTACACATCTCACCACAGTTCCTTTTCTCACCAGCCTGTATTAGTTTTAAAAAAAGAAAAGGATTAGTAGTTGCCTCTTTGTCAACCAAGAGAGATTGTCATCCACCAGCGGTGTTTTGAGAGCACAGTTGTACATTTTCACATTTCTCTTGTTGGATGAAATTAGGACTAACTATAACAAAAATGCTCCTAATGTTGAAAAATCTCCCTGTGCAATACAGGGCCTGAAATCTGTGTCTGCCTCTGTCAGAAATGCTCAGCACCATCTTACAAACAGCCTGCAAAGATGGAAAAACTTACACTTAAAGCAAAGAAGTAACTAATACTTGAATTTATCATCGTTTATTTAAAGCAAAGAATAGGCTTTAGTGTAGAGTGGGTTTGTGGATGTCCCTAGACAATTTCTGGCGTGCAGGAATTGATGGAGCACAGCCTAAATCATCACAACCCATTTTCCTTTAAAAAGCAATCTGTTTTCCTTTCTGGGGCTTAAATATGGTGGCATTAAGCGGCTGCTGGTGAAGCAATTCAGATGGCCGAGTTTCCCGAGGGGTTTCTCTGGCTCTGTTAAACCGGGGCCGTGCAGGGGCTGTGCAGGGTCGGGTTGTCGCGGTAACAGCTGTTGCCATTGCAACAGGTTGGAAACTTGAGAAGGGCAAACGCAGGAGTCTGAAAAGCAGGCAGGGATGTGAGGCTCCCACCAGTCAGGAGCTATTGACTCCAAATCCCCTTGATCTTATTCTTCTCTGGGCTGTGCTCAAGTTTGCTCTCTTGGCTTGGGAGTGGGGCTCTGCACTCCCCGCACAGGCACTGGCAACAGCCTGAGGGTCTCCAGGTCCCCAAGGGGACACCCCTGCCAGGTCTGAGGGGCAATGGGCTCCTGTTGGCTTTGGGATCTCCAGCACCTCCCTGGATCAGGCCTCGTGTCCAGGATCTCTTGCCAGGGCTGGGCTGATATGAAGTAGGGGTGTATCCCCAGGTGGGTCCTTGAGGGGCACCAGCACCAATCCTTGTTGTCCATCCCAGGAAGGAGGCAGCAGAGTGGAAATCTGTCTGTCGACAGGGAACACCTCTAATCCCCACTGACACCACTGGGGCTCGAGTGTCTTGTAGCAAGTCATTTGATTGTCCTTTGGAGTGCTGAGACTGTTTTGCGGGTGTCCTGCCATGTGGAACACAATTCAAGCCTGCACAGGTCATTTTCTGATGCTGTATTTCCCAGCTTTTAGTTTTTACTGGCTGAGGTGGGACTCCTGCAGGGGAACATGGGTGGAAAGCATTCAAATCACTGCTCCTTACTTGGCCACAGATTCCCCTCACCACCTGGGCTGGTCCCACAGGGTCACAGTGTGACTTCGCTGTCTGCAAGAGGGACCTGGCGACAGCTCCTTCCCTTCAAGGAGCAATGCCAGGATTAATTGCCTCTGATTTTTGGAAGTCACAAAGCATTGGGAAGCGTTGCAAAGAGCCAAAACTTCCAGTTCAAGAGCATATATTCCCTATTTATGTCAAACACCCTCGAGCACCTTCCCTGCAGAGTGCCGGAACCCCGCAGCTGATGTTTGCTCTCCTCGGTGCAGGTGGCACATCGCGAGGAAGAGCGAGTGCACGGCGCAGTGCGGGCTGGGCTACCGCGTCCTGGAGATCTACTGCTCCAAGTACAGCAGGCTGGAGGGCAAGATAGAGAAGGTGGACGACCGCTTCTGCAGCAGCCAGCCCAAGCCCAGCACGAGGGAGAAGTGCACTGGAGACTGTAACGTGGGAGGGTGGCGGTACTCGGCCTGGACAGAGGTACGGGAAGCTCGTTGGTGTGGTGAACGCTGTCTCCCCCTTGCACAGGGGGGCGTTGGGCTGTTTAGGTTGCAAACAGCACATGTGTAAAAGCTGGCCATGATTCTTCTTCCAGTCCTTTTTCTGGAGGACACTGTAGTCTAAATCAGCCCAGTACTCCTTATTTTCCCCTGCAATTAATTTATTCTCTTAAGCATCCCAAGGACTGTCCTCATTACACTAAGCGCTGCTAGCTGTCTTCTCCCATCAAAGCCATCACCACTGCCAGGAGCTGGGGAGGACAGGGTGTCATCAGCAGAGGACTTCTGAAATTTGTTTCCTTAACACATTTTAGTTTTTTTGTGAACAAGAAAATTCCTGAATGCAGGCCTGGCACAGAGAGATTGACGAGCCTGGGGCTTTCCAGGGAGGGCATGGCGAGGGGGGACTGGCTGGTCAGAGAGTTAATCTCTCCTAAAATGAGAACGAGCAGCAGCCATTTAGGAGAACTGAAAGGCAACACTTGTAAAAGTAATAATGGGGTTATAACCTGAAATACATTTGTGAAATGCCTTGCTGCGACATTTTATTAAGCTTTAGCAAGATTGGCTTTTTAAAGGAATACATAAAGTAAAAGCCTTTTACTTAAAGTACAAATTGTTCTTCTGGAGGTTTTCTGCAGTCACTCCGCAGTCCTGGCTGTGAAGAGGAAGAAAAGCAACAGCAGTAAGAGGGGCAAAAAATACTCACCTGTTGTGTGTCCTTCGCAGTGCTCCAAGAGCTGCGGCGGGGGCACGCGGCGGCGCCGAGCCATGTGCGTGAACACCTACAACGACGTCCTGGACGACAGCAAGTGCAGTCAGCAGGAGAAGCTGACGGTGCAGCGGTGCAGCGACTTCTCCTGCCCCCAGTGGAAAACTGGAGACTGGTCTGAGGTGGGTGCCGGTCCTCCACCCGGAGGGGCTGGTGGCCCTACTTGTCCCGTGTGATTTGTTTGTGCCTCCTGCAGAAGGTCTCTCCTGTGCACAGTGAGGCTTCAGACAGGCAGCAAAGTCACTGGCCTTGTCGCCAGTGGTCAAGTGGCCACTTCCCTCTCTGCAAAGCCACGGGGGGGTTTGTTCCTCTCCAATCCTGCAGTAATTTCTCCCTAGTTTTTCTGCAGTTCCTCTGTAACGTTGGGAAGAAAAATACCTTCTGCCCTTGTTTTCCCTTGAGATTGTCCTCAGAAGCCCTGGTAGCTCTGGCTGTCGCTGGAGGGCAGGATTTCACCCTACTGATGTCTTGCTCAGCCTTTCCCTGCTGTTTATTACCTCTTCTGCTGCTGCTGGTGTCCTTTGCAATGCAACAAAACCATATCTTGATAGACCTTTTCCTGCAGCAGGACTGGGGATGCTGGAGAACAGTCTTCAAAGGCTGCTCGTCACCTTTGTGGCCAAATCGCTCTTGTTCCTGTGAATTGTATTCTTTTAGGACATAATGAAACCAATTAAGTGGAACAGGGGTTGTTCTCTGCAAAACATCTGTCTTTCGAGACAAGCTGCTGCCAGGCCAAGCCACTCCAGGGCAGTTGCAGCCCACAGAAGCCAAGACCCTTAACGTGCACACCCAGAGCTGAGCAAGTTTTTCAGAAGCCTTTGGCACCCCATTGTGCACAGCTAAAACCCGGCAGGACAGTGCTGTGCCTTTGCCCTATGTCTTACAGCTGCTGGAAGACATGAGCCTTTGTGGACTCACTTTGCCTGTGCTGAAGAGTCTCAGCCTGGCTGTGCTCTCCATGCTCCAGCCTCTGCTCCGGACCAGCACCTGAGAGCATTCTCATTGCAAGGCACTTGCCTGTCTTCCAGGACACATTATTGTTAGCTAAAGAACTGCCTCTTGGCACCACTTTTTTTTATTAAGCAGTGGCTGCAGTGGGTCTCCAGGTTTATTTTTCAGTGCCAGGGCCGGTGCTGAGCTGGCAGAGCATCCCCAGCACCACCTGAGCTTGCTCTTTTCTCCTCGCAGTGCTTGGTCACCTGTGGAAAAGGGCACAAGCACCGCCAGGCCTGGTGCCAGTTTGGAGAAGATCGATTAAATGACAGGTTTTGCGATCCCGAGACGAAGCCGGAGTCGGTGCAGACGTGCCAGCAGCAGGAGTGTGCTTCGTGGCAAGTGGGGCCGTGGGGCCAGGTACTGCAGAGCCCCGTGGGGCTCCGAGCCAGTGGGACCTGGGCGAGGGTGGCTGAGGCTGGGCGCTGCCCTTTCATCCAAATTCAGCAGCATAACTGTGCTAATTGATTTGCACACCAAAGCAGCCCTCTGGTCACTTGGGTTCAGCGGATAGGCAGCAATAACAGTACCTGCCCTTTGTGCTAAATTTAATCTCTGTCATACTAAATTGGCCGTGATTTTCAAAAAAAGGGGTTTCCAAGGTTACGCTCCTAAATCCATATTTAGGCATATAAATACATGGCCTGATTTTCACAGAAAAGCTGCCCCCATTGAATAACTTTTGTTGCTTTTAATGTTTTCCAGTTTCTGGGTTGGTGAGGGGTTTTTTTCCTGTTAAAATACAAGTTGCTCGTTTCTCCCAGAGTGTTCTGGCAACTGCTTTTCCACAAAGCTGTTAGCTCTTGACTTAAAAAAACAGCAACAAACCCAGACTAGTTGTCCCAGTCAGACATATTTCCCATCAGCAAAATTATTCATTAGCTGCTCGTGCTACCATGGGGCTGAACAACCGGTTTTAAAGAAGGATATCATGCAGGTTCTCCCAGACTCTGATTCTAATGTGTGCAGCAAAGTAAATCATTTCAATGCTCGCACCTTCATTCCCGAGGAAGCAAGTGAAGCGTGTGAGGCACTGGTGGGCGCAGTGAGTTAAAACTTTGACCTAATTTAAAGCTGAAATGCATGAAGTGGAGAGAAACCAGAAGGGAAGCTGTGTTTTATTTTTGCTGCTCTTGCTGCGTGCCTAAATACAGGCTGGACTGATTAATACTTTCTAACCAAAGCAGCTACTCAGACTCAGCACGTTTTTCTCCCATCTTTCCTCTCCCAGTGCACAGTGACTTGTGGCCAAGGCTACCAGATGAGAGCAGTGAAGTGTGTTGTGGGCACCTACGTGTCAGTGGTGGATGACAATGAGTGTAACGCTGCAACCAGGCCAACAGATACCCAGGTAAATCCTGCTGCCCTGCCTCCATCTTTTGCCAGCAAGCATATGGAGGCATCCAGGCTGTAGCATCAGGGGACACCTTTCTGCAGCAAAGCCTTGTCCTGAACACCAGCCCATGCAGTGCAGTGCTTTGGCCTGCTACATGGCTGTAGCAGACCAACATATGAATTCCCCTTTCAAGCAGAGAATGTGTCCAAGGTGTCTCAAGGAGTTGAATAAAACAGAACATTACCATCTATCTGTCATAAGAGAGTTGTAGTGCTGATGCCCTGCCCAGCTTCAGTCCTGCATGACCTTGCAGAGTTTAACTGAGGCCACAACATTTGAGAAAGGGCTGTTTTTCCCATGTATGGAGACCAACTGCACTACAGTCAAGGGGTAACAAACCCACTTGTCATCATCCATCATTTGGTATGCATGTCTCCACTGTCAGTGAAATCACAGAAATCATGTATGGCGTTTGTCAGGAGCCGCGCTCTCCCTCGCGGGGACAATCAGTATTAATTTCCTTTTTGGCAAGGACTGCTCATGGAGTAAAGTCATGGCTATTCATCATTTCTGTCGCCAGACCTCCCAGGAGGTCCAGACAGGACCAGAGCCCTCCTGTGAGGTGCTGTACCAGGACTGAGCAGAATGACATGCCTGTCCCCAAAGCCTCACATGCTTGGTGTGTGGTGAAGATCAGCACATGGATATAGGTGGTCTGGTGGGCTGCAGGGAATCAAAGGGCTGCAATCAGCAGCATAACCTTTATTGTGTGGGCTGCAGGTCTCGTGCTGAAGGAAGGGAGCTTTGAAGGGAGATAAAGTTGCTGCTTTACAGATGTGTGTTCATACCAGAACTCTTAATGAACTTTCATCTTTTGCCTCAAAAACATCTGGTTTTAATGCGTGGAGATGGCACATGGTTATGGGGATCCCTGTTGTAGCATTCCTAATAAGTCAAAAGTCCACGGAGGATTCTGTATATGAAGGCCTTGGGATGTTGATATCGGGTTTTGCTGATTCACCAAGAGGATGGAAGGAGGAAGCCTGCCTCCACACAGGCATGCAGGTCCCAGAGTTTCAAGATGTTGCGTGTTGTTCATAATTACATTGAAGAGGAGGTGGTTTAAGTAAAACATCTGCAAATTCTTTATTTCCCACTTTTCCCTCATGTATTTCCTGCACAGGACTGTGAAATAGCTGTATGTCCTCCCCATCCAAATAGTCCCGAAGCCAAGAGATCCATATCAGGCGTTCACAGGACACAGTGGAGATTTGGATCCTGGACACCGGTAAGCATGTGTCGTAATATGTTCAGGATTATTTTACAGTAGACAATATGATATTTTTAAGTGTATTTAAGCAACTTCTCATTCCAAAGTTCTTGCAATGTATATCAGGAAACTGCCTAGCGGAGTGCTTGTTGCTCTTTCCTAGTGCTCCGCAACGTGTGGGAAGGGTACCCGGATGAGATACGTCAGCTGTCGGGATGACCAGGGCTCTGTGGCTGACGAGTCAGCTTGTTTTCACCTTCCAAAGCCATCAGCCACAGAAATGTGCACCGTGACACCATGTGGGCAATGGAAAGCCTTGGAGTGGAGCTCTGTAAGCATCACGCTGTCTCTTGCAGGACAGCCTTGTAGACCTCACTGCTGGAAATGTGCTTCATTAATCTGTCACACTTGCCCTTTTATAAGTGAGGATATTAAGGTTTTCTGCTGATTGTTGTTAGCAATAGCTGTCTTTCTGGTTTTCAAAGCTGGAAATGTGACTCTCTCCTTTTCCCACTGTAACGCAGTGCTCGGTGACTTGTGGTCAAGGTAAGGCAACGCGACAAGTGATCTGCGTCAATTACAGTGACCAGCTGGTGGATAGGAGTGAGTGTGACCCAGAGGACCTCCCTGCCACCGAGCAAGACTGCTCCATGTCTCCTTGTCATCCAAACAGCCATGACTACGGCAGGCCCATCCACCCTTTCCTCTATCCGGATCATCGCCTGAAACTGCACCCCGGGGGCAGCCCGAACCGAAACCGTGCACATATACCGGGAGGCAATCAGTGGAGGATTGGCCCCTGGGGTGCTGTAAGTGCCCTGGCTTTCTTACTGCTGGGTTTTGCTGTTTGGTTTTGGTTTTCTTTCTGGACTAGTCCTGTCTTTCCTTATAGTCACCGTGCAGGGAAAAGAAGGGCCCTTCTCCCCACTCCCTGCTCACAGAAGCAAGTGTTGCAGTAGCACTCATGCTTCATCTCTCAGCCTCTCACACCTCTTATCTCCGAGGCTCTCTAGGCAGAAAGCTGAAGGCATCATATTCCATGAGGCAAAGGCCAACTTCTGCTTCTTGGCTGTCTCCTGGGATGTTTACAGCTGTGCAGAGTTGTTGCCAAAGCACAGTGGAGCCTCAATGCCAGCTCCTCTCACTCCAACCAGTATGCAGTGCTTTAGCATGGCAGTCCCTAAAGAGAATTAAGCACAAATGGGATGTCAAACACTGCATTAAAGTCAGTGGGGATTACTCACCTGCTTAAAACTAGGCTGATGTTTGCTTTCTTTGCTTAGTCAGCACCTAAGTCATTGCACTGCTATTAATAATAGCTGGGGTTTGAAGTTCAATAATGCCTGTTAGCTGTATTAAATTTCTAGCAGTGCATTCCCACGGTGCAAGGCACTGGGAAGGAGCTGGGAATGCAAACTTATTCCTGGACTCAACGAAGCTGTGGGCAATTGTGTCTTCCAGTGCTCTAGCACGTGTGCGGGGGGGTTCCAGCGGCGGGTCGTGGTGTGCCAGGATGAGAACGGATATACCGCAAATAACTGCGATGAGAAAAGCAAACCCATGGAGCAGAGATCGTGCGAATCTGGCCCCTGTCCTCAGTGGGCTTATGGCAACTGGGGAGAGGTGAGTGCACCATCCATCCTGGGCTCCCAGCACCAGGGATGACTTTCATTAGCGGGTGGCTGAAAAATGGGAGAAGAGAGGGATATTGTGGTGACATTTATTAGAGAGATTGGAACTTGAAAGGCAGCCTCTGATAAATGAGCGAGCCCTAGCAACTGCTCGGTGTTGTTCTCCTTTCCATTCGTCATGGGAAAATTTTCTTCCCAAGCAAAAGCAAATTCTACAAAAATGGAGATTTTTTTTTTTTAAGAGAAGCCTAGTTTAACATATAAGACCTCTTTTTTTTTTTTAAATAAAAACACTGCTCCCTTCTGAAAATTCATCTGAGATGAGCAATTGGAGGTGTAAACCTCCAGTATCATGTTGGGTCTGGCAGGATCATGGCGGAGCAGCATGAACAGTTTCAGGAAGAGAGAAAGTGAAGCAGCTGATGCCCCTTCTGAGTCTGACGCAGCATTTGGGGGGCATTTGGCCAGAGTGGGTTGGTTGGGAACAGAAACAACTGTTTTGAGGTGCTAGTGCTCCGAGCAGCCGGTCAGCAGTATTGTTGCTGCCCTGACGGTGATTGCTCTGTCCTCTGCTGACTTCCAGTGCACGAAGCCATGCGGGGGAGGGACAAGAACGCGGCTGGTGGTGTGCCAGCGCCCCAATGGAGAAAGGTTTACGGACCTGAGCTGTGAAATCCTGGACAAGCCACCGGACAGAGAGCAGTGCAATGTGCAGGACTGTCCTAGAGATGCTGCCTGGAGCGCTGGTCCTTGGAGCTCGGTACGACCATAAACTCTTTCTCTTTGTGAACCCTTTTGTGGATATCCCGTAACAACAGATTTAATTTGCTTCGAACCAAGGTGCTAATGCTTCATGTCTTAAAACTGCACTTAAAGAGGATTATTGACAATATATTCAGAATAACACCTGTTCAGGAAGGGCTTACATTAGAGGAGCTCAAGTCTTTTAATTTAAAAGGCACTTTCTGCTAAGTAGCCACCTTTGTCCATTTTATTACACTGTGCGAGCGCTGTGCATTGTGAATCTTGGTTCTGACTGAGTTCTTTGCATGTGAATTTAAACCTGGCATTCAAGCAGTACGTTGCCATTGAAGTTAAATTGTTCTGCTCTTTAATGGTAATACTGCACTGTGCACCTACTGGTTTACCAGTCGCGTGTTCTCTGCCAAAAGCAAGGTGACTGGGTAGAATGTACTAAATTGCATCAATTCCCAATCATGTACAAGTGTGTACAGATGTGTGTGCATGTCCCTACCTGCCCACACATAGACCTAGACATGCGTGCATTCACACCCATGCTCTATTTTCTGTTCCTGTGTGTATAATATGAGTGTGATGTACAGTGCACAGGCACCTCTAAGCTATCCTTGTGCATCTTTATGGTTCTGGAGAGTGATTGTCTAGCCTGATCTCCAGCTGCTGCTCTATCATTAAGTCAACAAAGGATCAGCAAGGTGCTAGAAGGCTTAAAACCCTTGGAGTTTTCTAATAACAAAATAGTGTTTTGGAGCAGAGGTGTCTTACACTGCTCCTTTGCAGCTGGAGGACTCTGCTACAGAGATGCTCTTGTAAGGGCAGAGCAGCCCTGAACTGCAGGGTTGGGGTGCTATTTTGGGTGCCACAGCTTTGAAATTCTCCCTGCCCAGAGCAGCACTCCCTGCTCTGAGCCCTGCACCAAGGCAAGTGCCATCTGGGGTGCTTCTGGAGCTCTGGAAACCACAGACCTGTCTGTTTTGGAGTGGCCTTTAAACAAGTGTCAATCTTTATTGTGTATTTTGTTACAAAAGCATTTGAAGAAGTTTAAAAAAAAAAAAATCTGACTCAAAAGCACTTTATAGGAAAATCAAAAAGAGGCCTGTTTGTAATGTATTGGACTTCCTTAATTGTCACAGTTTGAAAAGTCATCTTGCCAAAACCACCTCTCATTCTGCGGGTGCTTTCAGTGGTGTGGATGCCTCAGTACACTCCTCTATATTTTTATCATACCTCAGTGAGTTCTGCAATAGCCATAAAACTGCTGAACTGGTGTTTATCCGGTGCTTCACCAGTACAAGCAACCGTGCTATGAAATATTTCATTTGAGGTGCTAACGTGTCCCTTGTCCGCCGATCTGGCTGGTGCTAACGAGTGAGGGGAGGTAAGCAGAGCTGGCGGCATGTGCACTGACTGCCCTGCAGGATTTACCAGCTGGGAGGTGCTGCCAACCTTGGCTACCTATACTGGACCATTTTTAAGAAACCAAAGGTGTGGACAGAGTTGTGTGGCATTCTGGTGTCGCTCAGCCTCTTCACAGCTGTTTCAGGAGCAGGCTCCAGGTCCGTGCCTGCTCCTCGCTGTTGGAAAGGCAGGGTGCAGTCCTCTAGTTTGGTTTTGGGTTGTTTTCTTTTCACCCAAGAAAAAATTCCCCTGACTCGACTCAGTCGCATTAACCTCGGTGGGTTGTCCTTGCTCGCTCTCCTGGGAGCGGGTGGGATGTCAGGCAGACAGGTGGAGGGCAGGGACGTGCTGTCCTGCCTGTGGTTCCTCTTCCCAGCTGCCCACAGGGCTCACAGCCCTTGGCCTCCACAGGGGAAGGGACTGCAGGGCTGAGCCCCGATCACTGCCACAAAGTGACTTGATTTTCCAGTCTTATTTACCGAGGTGTCCTTGGGCTCTGACCTAGGGGACCCCAGAGCTGTCTGAAGACTGAGAAGCATCTGTGGGGTCCACTGGGCTTCGTGTCCCTCCAGCAGAACACTCCATGTGTACGTCTACCTCGTGCTACTACTGTAGGTAGTAACGGCCAAATCTTTTTCCTTTAGTGTGGTGTCACCTGGATTTGCTTTAGCTCTGCCATTGGTTGCAAACATCATCCTGTAGCTGTACATACTTCATCTGTTGAGATGGAGTGTCACTACCATATTTTCTTGGTCACTTTTGAAACAAGAGTATAGTATTAGCTGAAACTTTTCAGCAGTATGGATTTATGTATTTATGTAAAAGTGTATTTATTTTTCCAATATTGTTATTTAATTTTATATAAATGTTGCATACCTTTACGATGTCTAATGTTAATGTTGAACAGTGAAAATTAAAGACAAGTAGAATGTAATGAACAATGAACTTGTATAATGATTTCTTGAGTCTTTTGCTAAATTAAGATCATATACTTAGTTTTGGTAACTTTTGCTAAATTTTCTGAAATGGTACTGCAACGTTCCATTTTTTACTGGCTTTTCTTTTACTTGCTTTGTTCTCCAACAGAAATTGTTATTTTCAACAATTAAACACAGTTAAAAGCATATGAATTACGAAGTTTGGATAACTAATTTCTCACAAGCATCTGACTGGCTTAGCTTTACTCAAGTTTCAGTGAAATTAGTACTGTAAAATACATACAAATGAAAGCAGAGAGAGTCTGAAGAGTCCAACCCACAGTCCTTGGGCAGAATTCCACTGGGATTTTATACAGTAAACAAGTAACTTTTATCTGGCTGGTTAAATCCAGGTTTGGAAGACATAATTAAATGGATAAACAGATTGTGTGTTTAAATGATAATTTTACAACAGGAGACTGGTGAGATGTCTTGTCATTATAATGTATGTTCAAAGAGGACTAAGAGGAGGTGACACTTTTATTTCCTTGCTTATTTAAGAACATGTATTTACACACTGCAGAATTGTACACCATGTGATAGAACTGACCTTTTTATTAAAACCATGCTTTAGAAAACATGCACAGATTGTCACCAGAACAGAGAGTGTTTTTTCTCCTCTGAATGCCGTATGGTATGAATGCAGATCTCCATACACGCTCTCGAATACCGAGAGGAAATCTTGCCATGTTCTCCAGAATGAGGGAGATGTTCACAGAGGGAGTTTCCCATTGCCTCACTTAAAACCCAAGTCTGGTTTTTAATATATATATACCCATATATATATATCACATATGTAAAATATACCCATGATCTCATTTAAAACATCTCTTGGAGTAGATTTGCTCCTTGCAATAATCTCTGAAATTCTGAGTTTTCCTTAATATCTAACTGTATCTTGATACAATTTATGAATAATGCTGAATTAACTTGGTGTGGGTTTCTCATTCTTTCTGAGTTAGGAAATGGGCCCAGATAAGGTAAAACAATTATATCTCACGGCACCCTGGTTCAGTTGGGTGACTCATTTGGGCTTCACCGCGCTGGGACAGTGATCATTTGACTTTGAACTGTGTAAATCAAGTGGGTGGGTTTTTTAGATTGTTTTTTTCCTAAAAAGTATCATAATTTTAAAAGTAGTCTGATTTGTCGAATACTTGTCACTCTTGGATATTTAAAGTTTGAGCTGCTGATGCAGTGGTTCTGTAGCATTTAGTACTTGCAGAACAGCAGTCTGTCCTTCCCAGCTTCTCCCATAGGCAGAGGTGCTGGTTTCATAGTCTTTGAGGGCCTTTTGCTCTAAAGAGGAATTGGAAGCTTAGTGTAAAATAATTAGAATATTAGCTGGCTGAGCTGGAAACTCTATTGTGGATGTGAATCCAGGTTTGGGCTAGGACAGCACTGCTGTATCCCCTTGGCAGCAAGCTGGTGGCATTGATGGCTTTGCAGGGCTCTTTGGCTGCACTCAGAGACGTGGCAGCAGCAAAGGGGCTCTGAGCTGGGTGGGAAGTAGGAGAACTGCCTGGCCAACATCTGTGTCAGACAGCTGGCGCTCAGGAATTTTAATCTTAACATTGGTGTCGGTGGAAACTTCAGGTTATTTGTGTTTAATTCTGTCAACGCCCAAACATGTTGTTTACAAAATGCCTTCCCCATGCAGCTGGCTGAAAATAGGCTGTTCAACAGCAATATTCTCCGTGTCGTTATTCTGATAATGTTCTTAGCAGGCAGGATGTCAGCTCTTGCTAAGACAGAAGTGATAACCAGGGACAGATTTGGTTGCAAGTGTATATAACTCTGCTGTTCTCCTCCTCTCTTCTGCAGAAAATGAATTTGCTGTGACAGCAGCACTACTGAGCTGCTGTGTGATTCTTTACACGTGTTTTGCAATAACAAAGCCATCCTTGAAAATGAAGTGATAGGCACACTAAACTCTCCAGTCACTCAGTGATTCATATTGCTTTTTCCATCCTTCATTCATACGATGAAGGTTTGGGCTCCAAGACTGCGACAGCAAGTCAGTATTTCTCTGTAGTGCCAGGTATTATCAGAAAACTAATAAAAACAGTCCTACCCTGGGAGCCTGTGGGGGAATGTTGCTGCAGCAGAGGAAGGCTGCACATATAGCCCCAGCACCCATAGCCCAGGCAGAGGGATGCAGTGGGTGACTTGCGTGCCTTCAGAAAGCAAGTAAAAACAGATTTAATAAAGCTGACCCTGACCAAAATGAGAGGTTGGTAGCCCATGGACATCCCCAGACATCTGTCTGAAGCTGTCTCTGTCTTAGAGCTGTTTACTATTGCTTAGGCTGGCCCACCAAGGCTGTTGTCCCTCTTGGGTTCCTGGCTGCCTCCCTCTAGGATCTCGCAGACCGACTGACTCCAGGGACTGCCAGTTTGCTGTGCTGATGAAAGGCAAGAAGTTGTCTGCTTTGGTTCCCTAGTCAAAAATAGGTCTTTGACATTGCAGCCCTCTCTGGTTTTGTTTATAAAAGCAAACTAGACCCTTTCCTGGACTCCCTGCAGTGTGACACTCATCCAGAGCATCCCACCACCAGTGCCCAGCTTCAGCCAACTTCCAAAACTGCACATCCCTGGGCTATAACTGGGAATTCACTAATTTGCTGCCTCATGCCCTTCTCAGAGCTTGTTCCAGAGGGTAAATGCAGTTGGGGTTTTTGTGTGAAGTGTTTGGCTGTTGTTCCTCTGAGATTCATGCACCTCTTTCCTCATCTCAGTGCCTGCTGTTCCTGTTAAGGCTCACACCCACAGCTGATGGCTCCAACCCAGTCACAGGTGGGTGAAGCCAGTGGTACCCAGCTGCCTGGTAGAGGAACATCACTTTATTCCTCTCTTGCTGGCCTAAAATTCCCCATTTTTATATTCCTTTCCATTTTTATTTTTTGCCTGCCATCACCATCTTTCATTGATACTTCTCATTCTCCTTAAAAAAGGAGAACTATATCGGTGTACTTTTGCTACCAGTTCTCTGCCTCCTGTTTGCAAGTGTTGATGCTCCGTGAGCAGGAAAACAACCATGGAATCCTGTCTGCTAATCTGCAGGTGAGGGACCACCCTGGGACACTGTGTGCTTAACACTGAGCCAGCCCTGTAGTGATTTTCTGGATCCACCCTTCACAGGACTGATTTCCTGCAACTTAAAGCTCAGCTGTTGCAATCCAAACTCCTCCCCTGAAAGCCTCTATTGGCCCTTGCACCCCTTGTCATCTGACCTGGTGATTAAAGCCAGGGTCTTTTATTCTGATGGAGAAGTAAAAAGGACTGGGCAGCAGTGTCCTCTCTAACCTACCTAATCCAGTGACTAAATGCTGGGAAATGAGCTGCAGAGAATCTCATCTGCTCTCCTTCATTAGCCTTTCCTGTTGCTACTGCCAGGATAGACATGAGCTGGGCCAGTGGTTACACTCAGGAAGGTTATTTTCTTGAAAATCTTCTCTTCCTTCAGTCCCCAGATGGTGCATCTTTTGCCTAAGTTCCTCAGTGCACCTTCCCACTCAGAGCAGGTAGCTCCATTAGTGTTCACTGACCTTTCTTACCATGTATAGTCCAACCCATAATTCTGTCCTAACACTGTAAAATGCTTCTCTCCTCCCAGAGAAGTGCAGTGGCTGTTTGGCTGCACTTAGTGTGCCTCTGTGCCTTTTTACACCTCCTCTTACACATTTTCTCAGCTAAATGGTGATTCTCTAGGCTGTGCATGGCTGGCCTGGACTCAGACAAGTGGTGGGGCTGCTGTTCAGCAATGACTGTCTTCAGTCTCTATGTCAAGGGTGGCCCATCTGTGGCTGCTGGCTCCATAAAGAGGTCCTGCAGACCTCTACCTGCACTTCTGCACAGGCTCACACACAGGAGAAATAAAGCAATATGTAAATTGGCAATTGCCTGGGAACATTTGCCTCCCAAAGCCCTGGCTCTGAGTGCAGGAATCACAGTGTGTGTTAGACTGCAGGGGACACTTTGGAGCAGTAACACGTTTTCAAGGATGAGCTGTGAAGTTGAGCATCTTCAGGCAGATCCCTGAGCTGGGCATTGAGAAATCTGTGTGCCCATTTCCCAGAGTCACGCTGTATACCCCTCACTGCTGTAATTGCTGTTGCTCAGATGTGAGGGATTTAGAAACACGGATGTGTAATGATGAGGGACTCCACAAGCACAAAGAGATTTACTATGTTTCTAACTTTCCTTGTGACTGATTTGTGCATTTTTTAAGGAAAAATGATGTAGTCAATCCTGTTCCAAAGGCACCTAATTTTCTATTCATGTTTTAATTTTATTAGCTCACAGGGGAGGCGAGTGAGCCAGCAGCACAGATGAAAATCTATGCGATGCCCAAGACCGTGTGCAGGCTGACGGTATCCCTGGTGCATTAAGCCAAGATTTTTCTTTGTAAAACTCCTGCAACCCCCCCCCCGGTGTGAGGCACACCTGTGAAATAGGGCTAACGATCCTTGGAGAGCTCTTTGCTTTGTGTTTCACTCCATCCGACCTGGAGAAATCCTATTCCTGAATGGAACATCTAAATGGCATTATAATACAACTGTTCACTAAAAATATGAAGTGTCAGTTAGCCGAGGCACCTTGCTGCTTCAATTGGTACTATCCTAAAAGTGCCACAGCGTGGAAAATAGGCTTCATCAGTGCCTTCCACATCCCATTATACTGGTGTCCTTGGGTAGCTCACGCATCTCCTAATTTGAGGAAATGCCATCTAACACCTCCCTCCCTGGAGAGACCTGCAGTGGCAGTAAGGGAGCTTTTGCTTTTTTGTTGCCCAAGGTAAATAGTGTGGAGCAGGGCAGGGATATGCAGCTTTTAGGGCAGCTCTGTGTGCTCACAGCCCTGCTGGTTTCTATACCTGGTGAAGTTTCTGTTTATAGTGTAGCAACAGGGCGGGGGAGAAGGTGCTACTTACTAGGTGGATGCTGCAGAACAGGAGATGCATGGCTCCTCCTGCTGCAGTTACCTCTTTTTTTCCCCATATATCTCATGAGGTTTCCAAGCTCAGGGAAATTATGGTATTGATTTGGGCACTCAGGGCTTTAAATCTTGTAGGAGTTAAAGAGGCCAAGAGCATCCTTTCTGCTGGGCAATAGGCTCCAGCCACACCAGCCTCTTCCCTGTGCTGCAGCAACACATCAAGTTGGACCCCTTTCTTTGAGAAATTTTCCTCTTTTTTTCCTATTTTTTTTTTTTTTTAACATGTTAAGAGACATCATCCAAGGTCACTCACCAGTCCCTACAGCTTGGCAGTGGGAAGGTGAAGATTTAGTGGACTGTTTCACTTCTCTCTTTGCAAATAATCACTTGGGAAGCTCTGTGCCTCTGCTCAGAGCCAAGAACAGAGCTGTGGAGGATGGAGACCCTGAGTGCACTGCAGGGACAGGGCAGGCCAGCCTGGATGTTCTGTCTCACCCATGCCTGGGGCAAGGAGTGATCCTCGGGGACACTGGGGCATACCCTGCTCTTGTGCACACCCAGGGCTGTCCTGCAGCTCCTCAAGACACTTCCACAGGGGTTTTGGACAATGCTTACGAACATACTCTGACTACATATTCCAAAATCCCCAGTGTTCATGTATTTGTTTTTTCCTTTAGTCATCCCATTTCTCTGGGGAGTCAGCATGGATTAAACATTCCCAAAGCCTCCTTCAAACTGCGGTGCGGTGCTTTAGTGTGTTCTGCTCAGGTCTCTGGTGCAGTTGCCCTCCTTTGAATGTAGAGACCCCTCCTTCCCTTTTAAATATACAAAAATCACATGTATTTTCTGGCCATGGACTCACTAAAATCACCATGACCATACACTCTTGAGTGCATTAAGGTGTGGCTCCATAGTTTGTCAGGACAGGAAAGCCAAGTTGGGTGACTCCTGCCCTGCACACACGTGTTCCCCACCTCATGGACACAGAGTTCTCACTGTGCTGATGCAGCCAGGTGTGAGACCACGCTAAAACAGATCAGTGGAAAGAACAGGGCTTCAAAGTAGCAATAAATATTTCCTAAACATCAGGTGCTGCAACCTTGCTTTCAGCCTGTTGCTTCTCTCACTGAAGCCAAGAGAGTTACCTGCTAAAATATGTTGCCGTTGTGAAGCTAATTTGGTTTGGATGCCACAATGCCTCTGCTGCTAGATAGGTTCAGGCATATTAAGACTTCTAGTAAAGGATCAGCTGGTGAGGAAGGGTCCAGGCTTTCCTTGGTGGTGTGTCTGCTGATGTCCTTTGTGCTCAAGAGACTTCAGAAGTACAGAAGTCATAGGGCAGTGGTTTCAGCATCTGACAGCAGCAGGGTAAGTTGGAGTAAGAGCTGGCATAGACTAATATGATGCTGGAAGGTAACTATGAGGGTGCATAGTTGGGCTCTGCTCATAGTTGGAGAAGTTTGCTGACATCCATGAGGATTTCCACGAGGAGCACAGCCCTCATGGAAAGGGGGTGTAAAGGATTGTAGGGTGCTGTTGTTTTTCTGCTTTGTCTCAGCCAGCACATGTTTTGTCATAGGTTTTTGGAAAGGATGAACCATGGCTTACTTATGAGTGCTTACTTTCCATATAATCCTTAATGTGGGGAAATCTAAATCTACAAGGATTGATTTTAATTTCCTCCAAAAAGTTGCTCCTGGCAGAATCTGATAAAGCCATTTTTAGTTTAATTCTTCCCAGCCCTCAGACCTGCTGTTGGTGAGCTATCGGAGCATACCTATCTTGGGGAATTCATTTGGTGATCACCACAGCTTGCATTCATTATCTCAAATACCTCCCAAATCGTAGGCTGATGTGAAGTGGGCCTGAAAAGTGGTCTGACGGCATTTTCTGAAACTTTTTACTTCTAGGGGAGAGTGTTCCCACGTTCTTGATGGGGATATGCTTTTCTGCCCTCTGTTGAGCTGTCCCTTCAATGCACAGTTTACAAGAAGCAGAGTCATTCCATTTCTTCTTGGTGGCTCTGTGCTGCCTCCTTCTTCTCACCAAGGTTTGCTCATTTGTGCCCAGGGCTGTGGAGTCCTTTCAGTGCTGGACTGACCTCGTTCCCAGCCCTCAGCCTGGCAGCAGCATGGCCACAGCATGAGCTCCCAGTGCAGAAGAGCAGGTCGTGGTCTCCTGCAGGAGGCTCAGAAACTGGCCCCAACCAGCCTGAAATTTTATACAAATATTTAAGAGCTTTTGGGCTACATACTCTGTTGGGTTTTTTTTCCTGCCACCAGCCCAGTGAATCAAATAGCAGCCTTTCTGTTCGAGAGAGGTCTTAATGAACAAGATGTACCCTCATCTTCCAAACGATCAGAGTAGGAAATGCAGCAAAGGTTGTTTTAAAGCAATTTGCACGTACTTGGTAAGACAGAATAAGCGTTGTCATTCCTGAACTCTGAAACAGAAAACAAATTTTTTTGTGGAAATAAAAACACAAGCTTTTCTGTGTGCTGGAGCAGAGCAAGGCATTGCAGGAGACATTTAGCATCGTGTTCTGACCTTTATGGAAACAGTTGATATGGAAATATTTTTGTCGTATTTATTTAAACTATTTTCTTTCATTTATTTAAACTAGGCTGTATACTTATTTGAAAAAATCAGCAGCATGCCAATCTCTAGTTCTTGGCATGCTAACAACACTAATCATGCAATAAATATAAACCCCCTCAAATCTGTGCTGAATGCTTTGATCCTAATGCTCTTAGGAAAGTCCTTTTGTTTTTGTTCTCTGGGGAAAGTACCAGGTGTGACTGTGGTGGGTTTAGGAGATAATAAAGATAATAACAGGAGGAAGGTTTGGTAGAGTTTCAGTGTGATGGCTGTAGTTGATTTTTTGAAACAGTATTTCCCTATTATTTTATGTGCCACAAACATTTTGGTGGATTTTTTTCATAGAAACACCATAATGTGTTGTTTTCACACCCTCCTCCACCCCTGGCTGCCCTCCCAGGTTCACCCTGGGTGCTGTTTGCTGTTGTGCCTCAATCACAGGCTGCAAACAAGCCTTTCAGAGCAACGTTTTCCCACACGAGTGGAGGAAGAGGTGGGTGACCACGGGTATGCCCAAGTGCAGGTGATCCTTGACTCTGGGAAGCTGCTTAGTGAAAAAAACTCAATACAGTACCTGGCTACACCTTCAGGGCTGCATCAGAGGTGCTTAAAACCAGTAGAAGTTTTTTCTGTTGACTGCAAAGAGCCTTGGATGAGGCTGGTATTCCACCTGTCTGTCCCCCGCACGTGGAAGCATTTTCTAGAGGGGCTGAGGGCCAGGAATGAAGAAAAAGAAAGAAAAATATGAAGGACATGGTTTTGTCTGTTCTAGTCAAATGTTTTAGGGAAATTATGGTCCAAGCTTACCTCGCTATGGCACTGCTATTGGTGGATACCTTACATAGCAGCAGCATCTGCGGTGATGAAGAGTCCTGATAACGAAACGAAAAGTTCCTCCAGGGTCCCAAACAGATGAGACTGATGGTGGTAGCTAGCTGTAGCACTTCTCTGACTCACGTGGCACTGAGATGAAGCCCACTATTAAATTATTCTTTGCATGTGGCTCACATATGCTTAAAATCTACGTGCCAGATAAAAGATGAAAATACCTGAGACGAATTAGATGGCAGTTATGAAGTAGACTCTTTGCAAAGGAATTTTCAGCCTCTGATACTTGTTACATTAGATTATCCAACCTTTCTTTTCTGTCAGTGCAAATGAGATCATAACTCGAATGTGCATGAAAGCAAACGGGTGGTTTAGATCTGAAAATGCACGGCTGCCTAACTTTGATTTATATTAAAGGCAGACATAGAAATGATTAATTCCAGCATCTTGGGAATAACATTTAAGTATTAACAAAATTAGGCAAATTATGCCTCAACCTCTGAGTGCACCAAGGTGTCCATGCAGACTTGTTGTTTGATATGGGATCACAAGATAAATGTCAGAATCAGGCTCCACGCCACAGCTGAGCATTTTGTAGATGGGGAATAGTAATTTTGGAAATGACTAGCACCATATTATTTGTGATATCAAATATTTATCAACCAGCTTCAGGTCCCCAGGGATGTGCTTGCATTGTTGCACAGCGTGGTTAGTCTTCCTTTAGGATAAGTAGTGGATCCAATGTATTCTTTAAATTAAGGAATGCTCTGGGCTGTACCAGGTCAGGATGTGGGACAAGAGTGGATCAGAGTCCTGATCAAGGCTGTAAATGTAGTCTTTAGCATTAGCTGTCACAGCAAAGTGGCATCAACCTGCAAGGAGAGTACTTACAGAGGAGCACTTGAATTTTTGCCTAAGTATCAGTGTTGGTGTTTAGGCCAAAGACAGTAAATGGATGAAAGTATTAGAAGTTTACAACTGGGTTTAGTAAGATTTGACATTTCCTTCTTACTGACATTCACTGCCTGGGAAGAGAATAAAAAAATGAACTTCAGATGAAATTTGAAGGCTTATAAAAACAAGATAACATCAGGTCGATCTTTTTTTTCTGTTGATATTAAAGAAAAAAAGGGAAGTTTATGGATATGGGTAACTCATGGAAGTTTTATTTTATTACAAGGGACAGCATTTCCTCTGTTTCTCAGTGCAAGATTGAATGTTGCTCGTTGGGTTTTTTGGCCTATCTTGAAATTGGATCTGGGCTCGGGAGAACTCAGTCAGCCATCCCTGCCTCTCAGAGGAGCACCGTTAATGGCTCTTAACCCCTGCAAGTCACAAGGGACCTCAGCGATCTTTCCTTAATCTGTAACACTCTTGCAGCAGGAAAACAAACTTTTTCAGGGCATCGTTTGTACAAGCTTTTAAGCAGCAATGTCTGAGTTTAGGAGTTATATCCATTTCTCTCCACGCTGGTCTGACCTTTTCCATTTAGGAGCAAGTTACTGCTCTCCCTGGCTTTTTGTGGGGTGAATGAGTGGTAAGTAGGGCTGTAATACAAAATATTCACAGGTGTCAATGTATGTGCCAATTTCTATTCTAGGGGATCTTCCAGAGCTGCTACATACATAAATTTTTTAGGTTTCAAATGTATTCATAGGCTGGGAAGAGCTGTAATATATTTCTTGGGAAATATGCTGATGGAGTGGCTCCAAAATGAAGGTAGAAGCCTCGTTTCTGTGTGTTTCCTCCATTTTGAAAAGAAAACAGGACATTTTATGTGGAGAGATGGTTAAAACAATGTGTTTGCACTCGAGGATTAAACCAGTATGCTTATGACATAGCATGTAATGAAGAAATTGAAGCTGAGTCTCTGGGTGCATCATGCTGAGTAAGAGGCTTGTTCTACACGAAACTGTCATATTAAATTCTTGTCGTGATTCCAGACCCCTTTGATTCCTAAATCTTTTGGAGGAGACTAATCTGAAATCAAAGTGAAGTTGCTTGGGGTTTGCATGCCAGAAGTGGTCACATTTGAAAAAGTTCAGTGAACCTGCAGAGGGAGGTTGAAATTAGTTGCTTCACTACAAAGCTTACAGCTAACATACCTGCTGGTTTGCTTTTTGCTTTGATTCTCCAGGCTCTGCCTTCTTGCCACCTTCTGAGTTGTTTTCAAAATGCATAAATCTTAAGGATGAGCATGTCCTGGTTTCAGTCTATTTATTAAAAAAAAAAAAAAAAAGTCAGTCTATAATGTTAAAACAAAAACAAGCTTTAGTACCAAGGGCATGGAAAGGCTGCCCTTTTCTCTTCTGCCTTGTCTTTTGTGCAGTTATTTCCCTCTGTGAAGGTGCAGTATCACACTTTAGCCTCCTGATTTACCAAAATTTGACATCCCTTTGTACCAAGGTAAATGGAAATGGTTCCTTTTAAGTTCTTCTAAGTAGATACTGAAGGCTCCTGCCTTGATCCCTGTAAGATGACTCTGCTCCTTTGAAACCACTGGAGCAACGCCAGGAAACCAGCCTGTTAGCCCTGCTGAAATGTCAGCTGCTTTCTCTTGTTTTGATGTTGGCATTTTTGGGGGCTCTGACCAAGAACACCATGGAATATTAAGTGCAATTGGTAGCATTTCCAGTGGATAAATTCTGCCCTTCTGTCCCCACCTCAAGCTTTGTGTAGGCTGCCTGGGACCTGGGAAAGTGCTTTTTGGTCCAGTTGAAAGAAAATGGCCTGGATAACCATGGCCCCTGTATGACTGTGTAGACAGCCCTGTGTGAAAGCTGATCTGTTGTTACTTTACATTTACAGTGTTCTGTCTCCTGTGGAAGGGGCCAAAAGCACCGCAGTGTGTACTGTTTGTCAAAGGAAGGGAGACACGTAGAAGAAGAGTATTGCAAACAACTTGCTAAGCCCAACGTGCAAAAGAAATGCAGAGGGGGCAGATGTCCGAAGTGGAAAGCAGGAGACTGGGGACAGGTGAGACACATTGTGTACCCTTTTGCACCCTTTGATATTCTTCCTCCCTCAAATTGGTTAGAATTTGGTCTTCTGATCACTTCTGTCCACTTAATTACTAAAGGATAAAAGTTTTGGGCCAGATCCTGGTGTAAAAATAGTGTAGCTTCATGGACAGCAGTGGAGAAGCACTGATTTGTACCAGCCGAAAACATGGAAACTTGCTTTCTGTCTGAAAGTAAATTCCTTATTGTATATTTTAAGTTACTAACATTATTAGTATATAATATGAAAGAGAATCTACTATTTATTCATATTTTCAATATCGTTATGTAAATATCACATCTCAAGCAAAATCTTCCTTATTTTTGAGAAATCTGAACCTAGTTTATTATCAGCTTCCTGAGAAAGCTTAAAGAATAATCAGAGCTGTTCATTAAAACTGTTTTTCACTCCCTTTGTTTCTGAACAAACTCATCACTTGATTTTCCTCATTAAAAAGTCAGACAGTGATGTATAGAGTAGAGTCTGCTGGAAATGAGAAAGTGCTTGGAGTTATTAAGCACCTTGCTTGCTGAAAGCATACCTTGAGTCCTTGTTTTCCTGAAAATAATGTCTTTGTCATCACCTTGAATCTGCTGCATCACATTTTTATCTCTGAACCTTGCTTTTCCCTCTACCTCATTAGTGTGCTAATCAGCGGAATTATTGAAAATCCCAGACTAAATGAACTGTTAACTTGTAAAACATCGTGTTCCCTTGCACTCTGTCTTCCAAATTAAGGTAGAAAACACCGGTTCTTGCTATATGCAAGTCCCCTCAAAGACAAACCATTAACATTGCTACAGACACACATGCAAATGTTAGGACCGGGACAGCTGTTGTTTAATGTACACTATTAAAAAAGACAATAAACCCATTGGAGATCTTGATTGTTTTCAGACCCCTATTTTTTTTCTCCTGCTTACCTTTGAATTCACAGGATAAGAGTTATTTGCTGTTAAGTGGATAAAGTGACAAGTGCTCATTCAGAATGGAGGTTCGGTTACTGCGGTCTGGGTTCTTTACCTGAGGAATGGCTGGGAGCATCCAGCCTGTGAAATCCACAGTGCTGCTCCCATATTGGAAATTAAGTCAATATTATTGCCATTATTACCTGCAGGACTGAAACCTTAATTTTATACAGGAGCTGGACTGAAATGAAAGGACATTAGATAGTCTTGTCGTATCTGATTTGCACCTTATTTAAAGTGACTGCTCCTGAAAGCAGTTTTTTACAGCTAATAATTGTAAACATAATAACGTGATGGTCGGTCGATTGCATTAAAATACACTAATATTAATTGATAACAGTGTTTTAAAATTCCCAGCATTCCACTGCATGATGGTAGTTAATTTTATGCAAGCGGAGAAAGAAACTCAAGTTAATAGGAGAAGGTGATTTATGGCCTGAGGTAATCTCTCATGACTGGGCAATTAAGGAATATTTGTATGCTAATGATAAGGCTAAGAATAGGCATTTCCAGGAGCAGCACCTCAGCCCAGGTCCCTGATGCTGGATGTGCTCAGCCAGCCAGCATCTTGCTTGAGGAAAAAATGAAGGGATAGAAATACTTATTCTACAGTATCAAACTGGGCTTTTTAAAGCCATATGAAATGCTGTGACGTGGATCTCTGAGCCTCACTGGTGCTGGCAGCGTTTCTTTGT
Source organism: Lophotriccus pileatus (assembly GCA_035583135.1). Lineage (NCBI taxonomy): Eukaryota > Metazoa > Chordata > Aves > Passeriformes > Tyrannidae > Lophotriccus > Lophotriccus pileatus. Next base: position 6,572,000 of record JAWWES010000024.1, read on the forward strand.
CTGTGACAGATGAAGAGTTGGGGCTGTCAGAGGTTTGGAGCACTGGCTGTGGGTCCCTGGCTATTGCAGGGCTTTGCCAAAGATTTAATGCCTTAGACCCAGCTGGATTTAGGTGCTGAATTTCTCATTAAGACCATGAAACAGACCGGGGTTCGGTGCTCTGAATATCCAGGAGATCAGGGTATAAATGGGCAAAGCAACTCTGTGTCACCTTTCCTGTCACCAGTGCCACTGTTGCAAATAGGAGCCATGATCAGTTTGCACTTAGATACTATCAAAAAATATAAAGCTTTCTGAAGGTCTAATTGCCTCAGAAAGATAATCCCAAAGCTGAGCTGCTGTGAGCTGAGTGCCTTTTCTCCTCAGTATATCAGTGCAAGTCTGTGTGAAAACTAAGCCAAGGTTTTCCCATAAAAATGCATCTTTGTGTTGCCATATGTGCACTGGACCTGTAGCATTGTACCTTTAGGGTCTTTTTTTCTTTTCCCTTTTGGGAAAAGGAATTATTCAGAAAATCAGGATTAAAAAATACAGGAAGGGCTAAAAATTAATCCCAGTCAGGTACTGGCTATGCTGATGCTCCGCTCCCGGATTTTTTTCTCTTTGCATGTTTTGTATTCAGAGGGTGGTTAATTCTTTTCTAGATTGTTATGAACTCACCTCCCTGTAGCAAAGCATTTTTAATATATCTGTAATAATCAGAAGGGAAGGAAAAAGGCTTTTTCTCCAAGTTTTAAATGTGCCTGTGCCTGCGCTGAAATGTCAGATTTAATGTGTTTGTTCCTCCTAAGTGATACCAATTATGGCCATTTACCTTTCACTTAGCAAAAATACCAATATTTATTCTGCTCTCCGCTATTTACGGATTTCAGTTACAGGCTGAAATCCAGCCTTGTCTGAAAACATGGGTAGAACACCAGGCAGTGATTCTGGCACAGCACAGGGACCAACCTTGCTCTCTCCAAACCCGGGTGTCACACACATCACAGGCCACAGTAAAAGAGCCACAGTGTCACTTGTGCTCCTCTATCCTAACATACCTGGGCATGTGCTTTTTAGGTTGATGATAAATGCAAGCCAAAAGGCATTTTAGAGCCTGGTAGGCGTCCTGGTGCATATGTTTCTCCAAGTTTATGGCCATTAGTCAGTTTAGTGTCCCCTATGGAATGCGTAGGACAAACAACACTGTTAATCCCAGCGCAGCATATGGGAAGCGTTTGCATCACCGGTGACAGAAATCCCACTGCTTTCAGAAAGCTACACAAGTATACTCCCACCCTCTTAGAAATATCAGAAGCAAGAGGAATATTCATAGTCAGCTTTTCTTTGGTCCTCTTGGCTTTATGGGGCATTAGGATAGTAAAGCAAACAGCATTATGGAGGAACACTCTGCAGAAGAGGGAATTGCTTCCCCATTAGGCACCGATTAATTCCCTGCCTTAAGAGGAGGTTTTATTGGTATTGCAATAACAGGCTGTGAACTTGTTTTCTTAGTTCCTGGTATATTAATAAGGTTGCTTATATTAGTTGTTAATTCAGCTGTGTTTTAAATGCATACCTTTGATTTTTACATGCTTTCTTCTGTAAATGCAAATTCTCTTTATTTCAAATCTACATTGTGTAGTGCTCTAGCCAGAAAGAATCTGTGTCAGAGGGATGTTAAGTACTGCTAAACATATTAGCGTGCAGTCACAACACAAAGAAATGTTGCGTGAAAGAAAAAATAAGCTGTTAAAAGCATTGTAGTATAGATAATAATTTGAAGATGTCTGAGGATCAGAGTAATTCAGGCATTTCTTGCTGTGCCTGGAAGTTGGGAGTCGAGAAAAACTCCACAGAGTAATGGAGGAAATATGAAATGCAGTTAATTTCAAAAAGACATTTATTTTCACAAACTAACATTATTCCCTGCCTTGTGTGCATGTGCATGTTTAGATGCTTGCTGAAAGAAATCCCAGCTGTGTCACACCTTTCCCCCTCTACTGCTACAGACTTTCTTCTATACAATCCAAGTTTGCTTTCCATTAAAGTCCACTCTGTTTGTGGCATTTGATGTATTTTGAACTATTACTTTTTTGAGCGAGTGCCTGAGCTGCCTCTGGCGTGTCGTAATGGTTTAGCAGTGCCGCTGTCTCCAGAGGATTTTGCAATAAAAATCCTGGCTGGGGGAGTCCTGACCCCAATGAAGCCAGCGGCAAAAAGTTCCCGCTGGCTTCAGCGGAGCCGGGATTTCAGCCTGCCTGCAATAATTTCCCCCTTGTGCAATGAAAAGCCTCACCTGGAAGTTTAACCGAGCATCGCTGCTGCCGAGCCCAGAGAAGAGGGTGAACCCCGTGAACTTACCGTGACGGGTGTGACGGGCACCGACACTCACCTCCTGTCCTCTCCTCCAGTGCTCCGTGTCCTGTGGCCGGGGTGTCCAGCGCCGCGCCGTGCACTGCCACAGCGGCACCCCGAAGGCAGCTGAGGATGCCGAGTGTGACCCGGCCAGCCGTCCCCCTCCGCAGCAGGACTGTCACCTCCCCGAGTGCCCCACGCACCGCTGGGCAGCCGGCGAGTGGCAGCCGGTAAGTGGGTTCCCCCTTCACCCATCCCCGGGGTCACGGCACTTGTGCTCTCAAGCGCGGGATGATGCTGGAGACGGGGTTGAGGAGGCCGGGGATTGCTTGCTGGAGGGTCGGGGTGTTGGGGGGTGCAAGCTGGGCTTGCCAGAAAGGAAAAAAAAATGAGCAGAGGGAATGCTCATGCGTGCTGGCTGGAAGGGGGAGAGGAGAAATACCTCGGTAGGGTTAATTTATTGCTTGGTGCTGCCCTGTGTTTGGCTGGGACCTATGCAAATATTGAGCAGGTTTTGGGTAGGGCGGATTTGGGTCTGTTCCCAGAGGCAGAGCCCTGCTGTGCTGCTGCAGCTTGAGCTCCGTGCCTGTGGGTTTGGAGAAATCAGGGAACAGTGGTAATTCCCATTTTCCTGCCCCATCACCCCATCTTCTTTTGATGTCCCTCTCCTTTCACTGAGCTCCCAGTCCATGCTCTTTTGTCCAGCCATGAGCAGTGCTGAGATGGGGTCTCCCAAGGGACACAGTGCTTTCCTGAGTGACCAGGATCAGTCCCCAAGAGAAACAACCCTTTAGGCTGGATCAGGGGATGAAGCTGCTGCTCCAGTGGTACAGGGAGTCACTACAACTCTCCTGTAGCATGGGCAATGGTGGGGCTCGAGGCTGGGGAGTGGTAGGAGAATGAGGGGACTCTGAGCAGGAGGAGCCCTCCCATGCGCTGCCGAGAAGGTGCTGTGTCAGCCTTCAAGTGCACAACAGGTTTTGTCTGAGAGAGTTCAGAGCAGGTACCAAAATTATTCTTTCCATTCTGCTTTTGTTCCATTTTTAGCCTTTCCTGGATGAGAGTCTTGCCCCAGTTCTCTTCCATCCCTATACCACTGTCCCAGGCTCTTTCTTCCCTGCAGTGCAGTATCTGCCAGCCTTGGAAATGGGAAAGGCAGCTCTGGGGAGCTGACTCCTGTGTCACACAGTCTGCAGAAGGGGCCACCACTACTATGGAGAGGGTGTCCTCATCACACAGGGAGAAAGGGATTGTCCATCATGGGCCCTCCAGGATGCAGGGGGTGGAGGGGGCAGAAGACACCCCCACCCAGGTGCATCAGCCTCCCTACAAAACTGTTGCTGGCTCCAGTGGCAGAGCAGCAGAGGCTTGACCCTTCACCCTTGGAACAGCAAAGGTCTCACTGACTTTGGAGCTGGATGATCAGACCCTGATCACCTGGAATCCTGCAGTGCACAACTCCAGGGAGCAGGAGAAGTATTAATCAAACAGGGACCCAGCGTCCCTTGGCAGTCAGAGCGCTTTTATGGTGCTTCTCAATGCCCCAAAGAGGTCTTGAAGGGGGGGATAAAATTGGTCCAGGTGCCTTTGCTGTCAGGATGGTGTAAAGAGGCCACAGTGTGAAGGAAAGCAGGGCCTCCTGCTCCAGTAACAAAAGATGGAGAGGAGCCACCGGCTTCCTGCTCAGAGCTTTGGTGTTTGCAGACACTTCCAGAGCCTTTATGGTGTCAATAAAAAGAAGAAAGAAAAAAGGGAAGACTTTAGAAAAAGCAAATTTGGTGAGAGAAAAAGCAGCTCACACATGCAGAGGCTGTGCAACTTTTCCTCTCCAGCAAGAAAAAATTCCACATTAAGGTAGTGTTTGCTTTCCTCTCATCTTTCCTTCACCACAAGCTTCAAGTTTAGCTTCATTCCCCCAGTCTCAGCAGTGCTGGGAAGTTGGGTTTATAATCCTGTTTAACCCAGCCACAAGTAGAGAAGGCCAGAGGGAACTGTGCCCTTTCCCAGCTGCCAGGGAGCCAAGGTGTGATGGGAAGCAGCAGGAGGCAAAGGTGAGCTGGCCAAGCAGTGGTACCCAATGGAAACATCCCAGCCTGAAAAAGAAATGTAGGAATGGCTGAGGGGGCTCTAGCAAATTCCTTGCAATGAACTTTTGGTTTTACAGAGCCCATTAATTTCTTCAGCTAATAAATTTACAGGCAGCAAAGTAGGTCACGAAACAGCATGCAGTGCTTGCCCATACCTAGTGGTGCAATTAGCCCTGACAAGCCATGACTCCTGCCCCATCCTTTCATAGGATCATAGAATCATTAAGGTTTGAAAAGACCTCCAAGATCATCAAGTCCAACTTTTAACCAAATTTTGCCCTCTCTCCCTTATTTTTGCAACTTTTCAAACCAGTGGTGAGAGGCCCCCATCTGCTTCCACCCTGCCAAGCCCTTGGTGAGAGGTGAATGCTGATGTTTTCCTAAGTTTTCCAGGGCTCCCCCAGTTGCACTGGGGAAATTTTTAACATATTATGGAGATTTTTTTTTTCCCACAGAAGAGCTTTAGTAGGGGGATGGGCTGAAAGTTTCCTCACCCATAAGTAACCATTAATAGGAAAACACCGGAGATGCCCAGTGTGAGCTCACCCCTTTGGCTGACTCCAGGCAGTTCTTTCGAGCTCCTCTTATTTTGTTCTGATGTACCCAGTAAAAAAAAAGGAATAGCCCCTTCTTCCCAGCCATAAGTACTGTCTGTGTGTTATTTACAGTGAGGAGGCACAGATTGCATTTCGTATTCTCTGAGCAGGGAGCAGCAATGAAATCCCTAATTGACATGAAAGCTGGGATGTAAAATAACATCCCAGTGCTGTCTTGTTCTTGATTTCTTATCTTTAAAGAGAATCTATCAAGAGGTTTTGGTGTTGTGTGGGGGTTTTTTGATTGGTTTTGGTGTTGTGTGGGGTTTTTTTGTTTGGTTTTGGTGGGTTTTGTTCCTTTCTGTTGCTGTTTAGAAAAAAGTTGGTCTTGCAAAGGTGAAAGAATAGGCAACTTACTAGAAACCCTTTATGGATCTGTTGGTATATCACCATTAATTACCTGTTCTCAGTGCCCACACCTGGGAGAAGAAAGTCAATAGAAAGAGCCTTATTAATGTCAAAGTGAAATTCAGACCAGAGTCACGAAGGGAAAGAGAAAACTGGGAGAGAGAAGGGTTTTTTCTTCAATATGAGCCTCTGTGGAAGGACAATGCATGGATCTTGAAGCTGCAATGCCATTCTTGAATCTTTGACATTTACCATTGAGGTTAAATTATGCCATCCTTGCCTGATTTGAATTGCAGAGTTACCTAAGGCATGTTCCAAGTGTTCAAGGCGTGGGGAGTTCATTTCTTCTGTGTGTCAGATGGTGATTTAAAAAAAAAAAAAAAGGAAGAAGAAGAAAACAATGAATGCTTTTGCAAAGCAATGCCTTTGGAGTTATTTTAATTATTGTTATTACTCTTCTAAAACAGTTGCAGAAGTGCTTGAAATGGTCCTTAATTTGAACCGCCAGGAAAATATTTCAGAATTTGGAAAATGAGGCGCAAGAGACAAATATTGTCAAATGCCTGACCTGTTTTTCAGCTTTTGCTATCAATAGCTGTTATACCCTGGCCCCACTGTTTTTATGTGAGATTTAAATCAGCCTTGAACGTGAGATTTCATACAAAATCTATCACTGTATTGAAAGGAATAATAGCCTTTCCATGCTAGCTGGACTGTCTGCTTTCTATGGGAATAATGTTTTATAACCTTGGGGTGGCTGATTGGAAACTCTGCAGTGTTTCTCTTTGATTTAGTTTATGACAGCCTCACTGTCTTTGAGCCACATTTAATATTTCAGTGGGATTATTTTAATTGCCAGTTACCCCTAAAATTACAAATAATCAAACTTTAATTTACTGGTTATGACAAAATGCACGGAGCTGGCTCAGGTTTATTTGGCCACACAACTGTTATTTGCAGAGAAACCCAAAGCAGGCTGGCATGTGCTTGAGAGTGTCAATCTCTCATCAGCAAGTAATGACTTTAAACGAGGGGAGGATGGGCTTTTGATGTGCTGTAAACAAGGATGGGCTTTGATGTGATAGCTCTTCATGGCCAAAGTCAGAAGATGCGTTGATGGCATAGAGATTGTTCACCCTCTTAAAATTAAGCCTGAGCCAATGAACTTTGCAAATTTAGGCTTAAATATACATTAAGGGGAGAAGACGAAATCAGCCTTTATTCCCACTCCTTGCAAGGTGCCTCCTTTGGTCATCAGCAGCCGAGGGCTGGAACCATTCACCCTGTGCTGATGACCCCTTGCTGGGCTGGCAAATGCAAACCGAAGACGAGGGGAGCTTTGAGCATCCCTTGGCCCCACTCCCACTGTGCTAGAGAGTTCCTCACTAGGGGGGAGCAGGAAGGTCGGGGTTCAGGCTGCCCCAAAAGGTGCCTGGAGAGCGCTCAGGGAAGCTGCACCTTCCAGATGGAGCGTGATTGATGCCACACGCAATGACCCCCTTTCAGTTTTTAGTTATGTAATAGAGAGATGATCAGAGATGGGCAAATATAGCACAGTTTGTTTGCTTTCTGGGGAAATCACACTCCAGCAAATTCCTCCACCCCCTGTAGGATCGCCATGTTTCAGCAAAGACCTAAAAGGAGCTTCCACTCCAAGGACTCGAAGCAAGAGAGTAAATAAGGTTGAAAGCACACAGAACCCTTGGGGTCTTTTGGCAGACTGCGGATTTTGCAATGTTGACTGTTGCCTAAGAGCTCCTAAGTTATTCTTTTGGAATAAATGCTTGCTTTGTGGGGCTGCCTTTCCTTCCCCATCGCTCTCTGCTTTGCCCCAGTGCTAAATATTTGCACCCAACATGACGTTGCACTCACTGCGACTCTCCTGGTTTGCTGCTCCTGCCATGGACTGATCTGATTTTTCGGAGTTTTCACATAATTTACAATCTTGGTTCTGACAGCTAATTACAGAAACAGGGCCCTGACAGTGCCTGTGTTTTGCAATTAGCTGAACCCACTAAGATCTTGCTAATTGTGGGCCAGCCAGGAGAGCAGGAGCTGCTTCAGGGAGGCTGGAAACGATGTTTGGAGGGTGAGACTCTAAACAGATTAAAATGGCACAGTCCTACAAGCCTAGGTGACTTCAAACAGGGCTTCTGTACAGATAGGGATGGTCTGATTGAATGTTTTATCCTTTTCCTTAGGGGAAGACATTTCCTACATGTTCTATAAAATGATTATTTTCATGCGTTTTTCTCCTTGTTAATCCAGTTAGTTGAAAGTGTTAGAAGTCCATTACAGGCAATAACTTTTAGAAAATAGGGTTTTATCCAGACAGCTGCTCCTACACTGATTTATTTTGTTTTATGTGTATTTTTTTCTAAGAGGCTCTCTAACCACAGCCTCACAGCCAGGTTGGTTTTTCCAAGATGAGAAAGAACTGAGTCCTAAAAGTCTCCAGAAGGCCCTGGGGAGCAGTTGTGCTTGGCTGGCATGGGTTGCTCTTAATATCAGGCAGGGCAGTGTTTAAAAGAGAATAAACCCACAGGGCTGCCTCCACTGGCTGGATGAAGCTCTGAGCAATCTGGTCTAGTGGAAGGTGTCCCTGCCCCGTGGCAGGGCCTTGGAACTTCAAGGTGTCTTCCAACTCCAAAGATTCCATGATGATTCTGTGTGCCATGCCAGGGCAGGGTGTTGCTGCTTGCCTGCTGATGGGGACTGGGAAGGGGCTCCCCCAACACCAGCCACTGCCAAAGGTGTAGCAGTATGTTTTTTGGAAGGGGAATGGTTGAGTTGTGATTCTTCAAACAGTTGTATTTACTGGAGGCTGAAATGATGGGGGTTGCTCCAATTCTTTTCCCCTTGCCCCTTCTCCTGGCCCAGCATGGCCATTACTGCATCTCTTGGTCCCATCACAGCTGGACCCCATATCTGCCCCTTCCCAATACCTGCTACCTCAGTTCCTTCTCTCTCCCTACATCTTTGCTTCAGGTTAGTACCTCCAGAAGTCAGGACCAGTTTGTACTGGATGTTCTCACAGCACCTGGCACAGCAGGGCCCTGATCAAACATTTGCCCCGAAGTGATACCAGTGGCAGACGCCAACATGAGGCACAGAGCCACGACTCAGGCAGGCTGCTGGGAGGAGGGATTCTCCAGATGGCTGTTCATTTTCTGAAGTCCCTCACGGGTTGCATGAGCCCCGTTGTTTCTTGCACACAGTGCATGAAGACGTGCGGGGAGACGTCCCGGTACCGCAAGGTGGTCTGTGTGGATGAGAACAACAAGCAGGTGCAGAACAGCGGCTACTGCGATGCCAGCAAACGCCCCCCCGAAATCGAGAGCTGCGGGCTGCCACCCTGCGAGTACATCTGGATCACGGGGGAGTGGTCAGAGGTGAGACTGTGCCGCTCAGCACCAGGCTGTACTCTCCTTCTCTCAACACTGCCCTTGCTGAGGTATTGCAACCCAAATCAACACTGGCAGGGCAGTGCTGCCTGCTCTAATTATTATTTTTGGGGTTGTTTCTCCGTGCAATCTCCCTGTTGGAGAGAAAGGAACAAGGCTGTGGGAGATGACCAGGATATTAAAGACTAAAAGCAGCATGCTCGGGGTCCTAGCTAATATGTGGAGGCAATTTTCTTCCAAGGCACATCGTGTTCAGCAGGCACCCTCTTAGGTTTTTTGCTGGTTTATTTCATTCAATCATTTATTTATGTGGTTTTATTGCCATCCCCTCCTGGATGGCTCCAGGGCCCCACGGGCTGTGCAAGGGTCCAGGCGAGCATCGTGGGGGAAAGGTGAGCCTGGATGTGACCATGGGGACACATCCTTCCTCGGTGCTGTCTCTGGCAGGAGCAAGGACCCAGCATGAGCAAAGGCAGGAGATTCACCCTCACAGCTGGGCGAGGAAAATAGATGAGTTTTCCTTGCGGCAGGCGCCGCATGCGGGAGGACCTGGGCTAATCTCAGCCTGTTTCCTCCTGCAGCCAGTGAAGGATTACTTTCAGTTGGAGGAACAGCAGAGGGAAATGACAAGGCAGCTGCTGACACAGCACTGATTAAAAAGAAAGAACAAGAAAAGAGAAAAAAGAAAACATGCCAGGACTGAGGGGGAGGAGAGACAAGCCACCCAAGATAGAGCAGGAGGGGGAAACGCGGCAACATGATAATATCTCAGAGCAGCCTGGTCTCCTGAGTGGTTTCCTAAGAGAAATATTGAGCTGCCTGTGAAGCTGAAGCCCTGGCTGCCCCTTGCCCAGACACCCTCTACCCACTCCCAACAGCTCTGTTGCCTGGGAGCACTCAAGCCCATGAAGACAGAGAGGTGGGAGAGGGCTCTCAGAGCCAGAGCTTGTCCCCAGCTCCCACTCAGCCTCTTGATGAGGAAGGCAGAACACTGTTTATCCTCTAATTACAAGGAAAAACTTCTCGTTCTTCCATTTGCTGCCAAATACCTGCAATTTGGGATCAATCTTGACCGTTTTCTATCTCTGTGTATCACATGGGAAAAAAAAAAAAGGCAACAAACCAAACCAACTAAATAATAAAGGCATTTCTGAGTTCCAGAGGATCTTCTGCTCCTTTCTTTGCACTTGGGAAGAAATAACATGTGCCCAGGAGCCAGCCTGGCTAGCGAGTCCTGGAATAGCTGTAGAGGAACTGGTGCTCAAAGACAGTGTCAGGCACCAGCTCACTTGTAGCAGTCACTCATGATACTGATGACTGGCTTAACTAGATACTAGTGGTCCCTTGGAGCAGCTTGCTGTGTTACAAGCTGACAAGCCTGCTTTTCCTCCCCATTTTGGGTGGCCTTACTGACACACGTGGTGCTCACTGGTGTTTCCTCTGCCCGCAGTGCTCCGTCACGTGTGGGAAGGGATACAGGCAGCGCCTCGTGTCCTGCAGTGAGATTTACACCGGGAAGGACCACTATGAGTACGGGTACCAGAACATGGTCAACTGTCCTGGCACTCAGCCACCCAACATCCAGCCCTGCTACCTCGGGGAATGCCCTGTCTCGGCGTCCTGGCGCGTCGGCAACTGGGGAAGCGTAAGTTTGGAAAACTTCTTTTTTCTAACTGAAAAGGTTGGAACAAAGTGAATTTTTTTTTTTTTTTACATCAGGGACGCAGACTGAAGGTTTGGAGGGGGAAGGTTTAAAAGCTGCATAAATTAATGCACTGGATACTCTGGTGGAGCAGCAGCCCCACTGTGTGTAGGGCTCTGCTCCAGACTGAACTCCATTGTATGGGTGAGTCCCAGTAGCTACAAGTAGAGTCATGACCTCCACGAAAATTTGGATGTAGCCAAAATTTGTGGCAGTGTTGATGGTCGTGCTGAGTGTTCAGTCAAAGAGGGGGGGTCTTTGCAGAAAACAAGGGTTTGAAAGTCTTGTGCTGGAAGGATTGATGGATCGCTGGCAACTGCAGTTGATCCCACTTGGCCACGTGTATGAACAAGACTTTGGAGCCACCAATAGGCCAAAACATTGGTCATTTGAGCCTTAAAATGATTTTTTTTTTCTTTTTTTTTTCTCCCCCTCCTTCTTACAAATGCTGGGACAGGGGAGGGGAAAGAACTTGGCCTTTCTGCTAAAGTTATTTGTGTTGAGCCTGAACTACAAGATCAAATTTTAGTTAAGGTGATAACATTTCACTTCTTTGGGCTTCTGACATTCTTTGAAATGTGATGTTTCTCCCATAAACTTGATTTATTAACCCAGCTCAGGCATTTGTAGGAATTTGTCAAACTTTTACAAGGCAACAAGGGTCAAGCCAAGCAATATGTAGTGGAAGTTGTCACAGTAACTGGCAAAGCCGTTTGAAACCAAAGTTCCTTCTGCCCCATAGGAAGCTTCAGATCCTCCCTGCGAGTCAGGGCAGAGGACGAGCTGCTGTTTGGCAGCTCCAGTAATTTGTGCAGCTTCAGCCTTAAGATTGCCCTTGGTTTGGGTTGTTTGAGGATGACCCAGTATTTCCACAGATTTATCCATTTTTTCCAGCGGGTGAGGGGAGAGGAGATTGAGGTTCCATTTTTTTTTGTGCAGTTTGGATAGAAAACAACAGCCATATTTGTTCAGAGGCCCCTGGCAGTGACCCAAGCAATGTCTTGCAGTCACCAGGAGAGGATTTCTACCATGCAGGCCTTCTGGTGAATATTTCTCTCTTGTATGAGCTTCCTAAAGTGAAAAATAAACAATTTTAGTTGAGCACATGGTTCTCCTTAACCAACTGCCTCATCCAGCAAAGTGTGCAAATGCTAAGCAAAGTATGGTAGTCTTCTTGAAGTAATCAATGATGATGACAATAATGAATAGATTAATAATCAAAGGGTCTACTCATTTGATTAAAATTAAACTTGTGTTTGAACACTTCGCAGGATTAAAGTCTCTCTCTTGATACAAGGGAAACCTCCTGTCTCTGTTCTTCTGGAACCCAGAAACCCTTGAGATAAACCCCAAATCTCTGTCTTGTGTCCTGCAGTGCTCTGTCACCTGTGGAGTTGGGGTCATGCACCGGTCGGTGCAGTGTTTGACAAATGATGACCAGGTCAGCAGCTTGTGCCACGTGGATCTGAAACCTGAGGAGAGGAGGACATGCCACAATGTCCATGACTGTAAGTCTGCAGATTTGCACCTTCCTTTGCCTTTCTCATGGCTGCAGCATCTTTCCCCATCAAACTCCTAGAGATCTGCGGTATTTCCAAGCATTGGGAGCCATCCAACTAAGCACTAAGGCACACCAGGGAAACCTCTGAAAAATAAACAAGATGTTTTGATGTTTTGGATGTCTCACAGCGTTCCAAAAGAAATTTTGATGTACAGTTGCTCAGTAACTACAAGTATTTCTGTTTTGTTTCAGGTGAACTACCAAGGAGTTGCGAAGACGTTAAAAATCTCAAAGGTGTCACTGAAGATGGTGAATATTTCCTGCAAGTCAAAGGAAAGACGTTAAAGGTGCGTTAAAGCAACAGAATGATAGTTAATGCATTTTCCAAAGGTGCAAGAGGACCCTGCATGTGCTCTTCACTTCCACCCTTGGATTTTCTGCCTTTGTTTTTCTCGGTGATGCCTTTGCCTTCGTGATGGAATTCTGGCTTCTCTCTCTCAGGTGTATTGCTCTGGGATGCAGACTGACAGCCCAAAGGAGTATGTCACCCTTGTAAATGGGGACGCAGAGAATTTTTCAGAGGTGTATGGATACAGGTAAGAAATCCTGGAATGGTGAGCTTCACGGGGTTTTTGTTTTCCATGGCAATATTTTCCGGTCATGAGTAGAAAGGGTTTTCTTTTGATTTAGATTGCATAACCCGACCGAGTGTCCGTATAACGGGAGCAGACGAGAAGACTGCCAGTGTAGGAAAGATTACACAGCAGCTGGGTTTTCCACCTTCAGCAAAGTAAGGCTGGACCTGAACACTATGCAAATAATAAGTGAGTAAAAACAGGGCCTTGCCATTAAAAACAAAATGTTTGTTTGACACAAATATAGCTGTAACTACAAGCAAGCAGTAGTACTCTAGTGAGCAATATTCCTGAGCTTTCCTGTTAAAAGCTTCTTTTAAACTTGGTCACCTGTTTGTTGCTTTACTCCTAGAGACTGCAACTTTACATCAGAGAGGTTCATATTATTTCTCTGTGAAACAGGAAAATATTAAGACAATTGCTGGTGCATCTGCTCTGCAGAATGAGTATTTGCATGCACCTGGCAGGCCAGTGTATTTTTTGAAGGATTTTATTTCATTTGATCTCCTATTTTCAGACTGGACTCAGACACAAAGCTTAACCAGGGAGGAGCTGCCCCCCCATTTTACACAGAGGGGTGTCAGCAGATCCCAGTGCAGGGGATTCCACCAGGGTGGGGATGCTGCTCTCTATGGCCAGAGCAGAGGAGGCTCTTGTCAGAGCCAGACCCTGGGGAAATAATTTGTGTTGGTAGTGATGGAGGTGGGGACATGGATTAGCAGGGGAGCAGAGGGCTGTAGCTGTGCAATATAAGTGATACCCTGTCTCTCTTGTAATTTCTGGGAGCTGGGAGACATCTCACCACCACCGACCCTTAGCATCCCATAGGGTTACAGTTTCAGTCTCCCTGACTCCAGGGATGCTATCAGTTTCCAGCAAATGTTTTAAAAATACAACATATTGTTGGGAGTTCATTCAGTAAATTGCTGAGGTTTTTTTAACAAATCAAAATCCTTCCATGTAAAACGACTCTTTATCTGATAAGTGTTTTTTATCACTTGATTTTCAAGACCTCCTAGTCTATCAATCTGTAAAAAGCTACTAATAATCTGTAAAAGCTTCTAGGTAAAGATCTGAAAGCAACCACCCTCGGGGAATTTGATACCAGCTCCCTTTGAATTTCAAAAGGAGCTGGGCACCTAGCTCTGTGGGGCAGGAGCTATCTCACATCCCCATCTAAATGAGTCTCGGTTACTTCAGATCTTTCCAGAGCAAAATACCCCAATTCCCTTTGAAAACCCGACCTCTGGGCTGGGGCAGCCAGGAGAGCAGAGATGGTTGTTTGCCTTTGTTTAAAAGGGAGATTTAGGAGGTCCTCTAGCCTTCTTGAAAGTGGGGGATTTTCTGATAGAAAAAGAAATCCCAAGTCATGGGTCCGAGTTTTGTTGTTATTTATGCCTTGTTCTTAAATCACCAATGGACTTAAACTGAATTGTAAACACTGTGTGTAAGTTTCCTGTTAAATTCAGTGCTGGGAGCCACATGTGCAATGAATTGGGAGATTAAATATTAAAGATCTAGTAGTCTTCACTCTCAAGATTAATGTGTGAAACCAGGTTTAGTGAATTTAAACATTAGAAAAGAACACGTTTACATTTATTTTGTCTCTCTCCCTGCATTTTTCTTTCCATGTTATTCACCAACTCTTCTCCACAGCAACTGACTTACAGTTTGCAAGGACACATGATGGACGACCTGTTCCTTATGCCACTGCTGGGGACTGCTACAGTGCTGCCAAATGCCCTCAGGTATTTGACAAGAGGATTTCATAGGAATTGGTGCCATTTGTTATGTTCAGGCCCTCTTTTAATTACTGCTGATCACATCAGCCCAGCTTCAGTGAGTGGCACATTCTTATCTCAGTGATCAGAAACTTTTCGCTCTGTGAAGATGGAGAAAGTTCCCTTTGTGAAGATGGAGAAAGTACTTTCCATTTTCCCTATTATCAGGCCTGTGGCTGGCTAAGGGACATTCCCTATGGCCTCAACCAACAGTAAAGGAGAAAAGGAAGAAGAAATAGGCTGTGGGAGAAGAACTGGGCTTTCCGTGGGTAGTTGAAGGCAGGGGGATCAGTCCATGACAGGGATTGGTGGAAATGCTGTGCAGGGAGAGCAGGAGGGAGTCAGGGAACCTGTCTGTGTGCTCTGCAATCTTGTACCCACTGAAACCAGTATGCTGAGGTGCAAGAAGATGGGTGAAACATCCCCTCTGGATGGGAAGGCAGCAGACAGACAGCAGGACTCCTGCCATGGCAGCTCTGGGGGAGATGCCTTAGAAGAAGAAGAGGGCAGGAACAGGTTGGATTTCTGCTGCTGGAAAGACAGAGTCTGTCTGTCAGAGACCACAGTGGTACCTGCCAGCTGCAGCCCCAGTGTCCCCACATCCTGCTGTTTATTTTGACAGCAGCCTCGTGGGACCATCACTGACCCCACTTTGGGGCTGTGAAAACACTGACAAAATGAAGGTGGTGCCTGTGCATCAGGGCAAATCCAACCTGTCCCAGCACCACAAGTTGCCCAGCCATGAAAACATGGAGTAGGACATAGGCTAAGTTGCCTCCTCAGTAGCTCTAGAAGGTGATGTAGAACGTCTAGCCCAGCTGCTTGGAAAAAATATGCTTTCTGAAAGTCTTTAGGAGACAACACTGTGTTATAGACAGCTTGCTGCATGTCCCCGGCACGCCCAGCTTTTGTGGGGCTGGGGATGATGAGTGATAAGTTTGGATAGTCCAAGGTATGGGATGGACCATATTGGCAAATGGCTTTATGCAGGGAATTGCACCAGCAGATGGCAGAGGGCAAACCTCTCCATCTCCTTCCCTCCCTGCTTCTGGAGCTTACACTTTTCTGCACAGCTCAGCGGCTTAGGGATTGACTTCTTACCTCAGGAATGCTCATGAATGTTAATATCTGTCCACCCGACCCAGACAGTTTGGTCCTCTCAGAAAATCAGCATTCCCAAGGCAGCAAGTGCAAGGAGCAGAGCTAACAGCCATCTGGTACCTCATGGCTGTGCTGGGCTGCGGGTCAGCCTGGGGATGTGTCCAAAAGGATTCTTCCATGGGTCCAGAAATGGGCAGGGCTGGTATCTGCCATAGGTGGGGGGGGGGGGGGGGGAGGGAGTGAGGGAAGGGCTGGGTGGCTGAGCATTGGATGCCAGCATACTCCTTAATTTTCCATTTTTGAGAAAGGGTAGAATGAAGTGTTTTAAAGAAATAAGCAGTTTTTATTTTACCGAAGTCCGGGGGGGGGGGGGGAAACAAACAAACAAACAAAAAACCCCAAACAACGAAAAACCCAGTGAATAACAAGGAAAATATGGACAAGTGTGCCCTCTCCAGTTGAGGAGGGAGCAGTGACAGCGGCTGCAGCACATTCCTGGAGTCCCTTCCCATCAGCTGCTGGAGCACGTCAGGCTCCGCAGTTTGCCATGGAAAAGCCAAGAATGCCCTCAGCTGGCAGAGAAAAAGTAGTGCAAAACCAGGAAAAAACAGTGCAAAACCTGGGTAAGGCAGTGAAAACCCAGGAATAAAAAGCAGTTCAAAAGCCAGCTGCAGTCCCTCCTTCCCTCCAAGCAGAAGGAAATTCTTAATGTGAGCCATGCTGTGATTTGTACAATGGGCTAATCACGGTCACAGCGATGGAAAACAAGGGAAACATTACTGGCAAAATCCTGTTAGAAAAGTGATACTGTGGCATGCCAGGAGGCCAGAGCACGGTGTTTTGGCATAACCAGGCTCTTCTTGTTTTTTAGGGTCGCTTCAGCATAGACCTTTACGGGACAGGCCTGTCCCTAATGGGAACAGCCAAGTGGCTCTCACAAGGGAATTACGCCGTGTCGGAAATTCAGAAATCCCCAGTAAGTTGTACCTTAAATTATGGCTATACCTGCTCATCAGAAGTTTTTAATCACCACATTGTCATTCACAGCAACATCTTCCAATAGAGGCTAACAAAAAATGAACATCTGACATTAAAGTGCTGCCTGTAACAGTGGTGGGGGCGGAGAGGCCCTCGCGGGTTTAACTTGATCAGAGTTATTGCAATTAATTAGTGAGCCTGATTAACTGTGAAGCTGAAAACATTGAGTGCTGTGGGGTAGAGATATCCTTAATTAGTTGTCTGAGATGTCCATCATGGAGTGTGCATCACAGGGCTGGCCAGCAGGACGAGGGCATGTGGGGTCAGGGCTGCAGAGCAGGGTTGGACCTGCTGGAGGGGGTCTGGTGCCAGGCAACTGCCCTGAGGAGGAATTGTTCCCAAAACATCTCTGATAAAGTGTGGAGCATGTGGACATTCCTGCTGGGCTAGGCTGGGTTCATCTTCTTGAGGGAGTGTCGAGTCACTCAAGTTCAAGTGGGCTGGGACGTGCTGGCAGGGGCACCATCCCCTGCCACTGCCTGTGGCTCTGCTGACTGGAAGCCTCAGGCTATGCCAGGCAGCCCTTCAAAATCACTCCACAGCCAAATTTGAACTTGTACTGCTTAATTTGCCTTCCCATTGACACCTCCCTCACTGTGTGCCTTCACTCTGTTGCTTCTGTGTCATGATCTGAAATGGTAGAAACCCAGGATTGCTTTTTTGGCTGTTACTTCGTGTGAGTCATCCTGATTGCCCCTGTTAAAACTCACCAAAGGAGGTCACTGTGATCATTTAACAAAAAGCAATTTGCAAAATATTCTCTCCTGTACGGCTTTCAGTCTCCCTGGCTCTGGGGAGCCCTGTGAACCCCTAAGCCTCATCTGTGCTGGTGCTCTTAGGGGAGAGTTAAATGCTTACTGGTCTGACCATGCTGCAGGTCGAAGAGGACCAGCACAGCCTCCGTATGTCAGTTCTGGCAGGTTCTTTGCTGTTCTCCCTTTCAGAAAGGACAAGCCTGAGCAGACAACTTTGGGCTTGCAGAGAACATTATGGCTGGCAGAATTAAAACAAACTTTAAGGGACAGGGTTGCTCAAAGATCCTTCATCACCCGGTGGCATCTGTCAAGTGCTGTTCCAAGGGCGTAATTGCCCGCAGGAGTAGAAGAAAGAATGGCATAGTGAGAAGAGATGATAGCAGCCTGCTGCAGTCCCAGATCGATAATGTCAAGGGCAGGGTGGAGCTCGTTTAAAAATAAATGCTTTGTGCAAGCTTGTTCTGTGCTTAAGTCCAATTTTCTGGTAATTGAGGGTTGAATTCCCCTCAAGGACTATCTGTCCATTGTAATGACCAAGAGAAGAAAGACTGTGCAGAGATGGAATAAGGAAGGCCAGATGGAGGTGTATTGATCTCCTCACTCAAGCCCAGAGTTGCACTATGCTTGCAGGGCTCACCTGGAGACCAGGCCAAGCTCAGGACCACTCCACATTTTCCTCTTCTGGCTGTGGGAAGGGGAGGAGGGATGGCACCTGAGCAAGTGTCATTGCCTCTCCCATCTTGTCTCTGGAGCCACTCCAGGCCCTTTCCCTTCCAAATGGGTGTTTCTTGGTACTGACTGCAACTATCCTTCCCATGTTCAGGCACAGCTGAGGAGTTGTTACTGTCCCAATGTGGTTTTGCTCTTGCATGAGCCAAGTTTTCCACTCATTCCTATTATTCAGTGTGGGGCAAATCAGAGAAAGCAGATACCCTTGAGATATCCCTCCAAACAGCCTTCTCCTTGGGCAGCTTTCAATGTAATAAATCAAAACTACCCTTTCTTATTTGTGTCCACCATCTGACCTGGTAGCACTGAAGAGAATTACATTTGTGTGTATTTCAATATAGTGGTGATTTTGTAGATTGATTTAGGCATCATTTGTTTTCCTTCCAAGCCATTTTCTATTAAAAACCCTGGCTAGAATAACCTGAATCTGGCCTTTCCACAGTGTGGAGTTCCTGAGCCCTTATTAAGATGCTATTTCTGATTTTGCCTGCAGGATGGTACCAAAGTAGTAGGAAGATGTGGTGGTTACTGTGGGAAGTGTACTCCATCATCTGGAACAGGCCTCGACGTTCAGGTGTTATAGCGATGGTGAGTTCCCAGCAGCTTCTGCATGAAGGGCAATCTCCCCAAAAACATGCTGAAGGAACAGATCGGGCCATGCTTGCAAAAACACGTGTGCATTGAGTGCACTGGGGACAGCCACGCACTCCACACAGCATCCCAGTGGGATCCCCTGCTCCCCCAGTAACCCTAATGCTGTTAATGGGAACACACTTCCCACCTCACTGACACCTGCTTTGGCTCTGCTCTTGTGTTGATCTCTCTAGTTACAGGTTCCAGAGGTGAAGATGATGATCTGGCTCTAATATGCACCTTGTCTGTGTTTTCCAGGTTCTCTGGGAGCAACCAGCGGAGATGAGATGGATGAAGGATAGCGATGCAATACCTCTGCCTTCCACTTTTGTATCTGTTTATATGTATATAGATTGCATATTCTTAATGTACAGTATAATATTTATGTTTGGGATTATTTATTTTGATTTAATATTTTTGTACGTAAAATCATTATATTAAGGCTGCTTTTACTATTTTTATTTTTTATTGTTAAATTCTGCAGTCAAACCACTGCATTTTGTATACTCTACATTATATGTAGCATTATGACAAGTGATACTTTATTGTCACTGTATTCAGTTGTTTACTTTCAATCAGTAATTTTCCTTCAGTTATGGGCTGCTTTGGCCCTCCACGGTGCTACACAATCTGCATAGGGGTATTTTTGGCATTTCAATCTGTCTTTATGTAAGGAAAATAGACGAGATGTGCTTAAATTTTATTTTTAGGGATTAGGCTGACAGCACTCAAGGAAAAGATGACAATGAATACAGTGCTAGTTGCATTAGCAATCTTTATCTTTTAGGTATGTTTTGAATTTCACATGACCTCTGTGGCCAGTGCTAAAAGCACTGGTTTGGTGCTAACATGATATTTATTAACGCTCTGTAGTTTTAGTTTAATCCAGTGCCTTTATCAGTGAAAAAGGGGATAAAGCAGAAAAAATTGTCAGGCGATTCAAATCCGTTAAGATCTACCCCAGGTTTAGGAAGATTCCTGCAGATGGATCTTCAGCTCAAGCCCGTTTTCCATAGGGCTCTGAAGTGAACTCACTTTTTGAAAAAACATCTTTGTCTCCTAATTGCATGTGCCACTGTGCTTCCTGGCTCCATCTGGAAGCAGGGTATTAACTCATCCCAGACAGGCTGATCAGGCCATATGTTTCCCTGGACTGTGCACTCAGAAGTGATGCAGTTTCTTACAGACTTTGTCACAAAATCCTAGCGTGAAGCCGAAAGCATCCCTTGCTGTGTTCCCTCCACGGCAGGGGATGGGGGACAGCACGCCCAGCCAAGCCGCCCCTTCTCTTGGCCAGGGGACTCCACTGCAGGCACCTGCAGCATTTCCCCGGCTTCCTACTCACTCCCAGACCATCTGCAAAGGGAGGCTTCAGCGCTGGCGCTGCCTTGTTTCAACAAGATCACTCTGTACTTACAGATGACTCTGCTCCCCCTTCAAAAACAAGCTGCTTTACGCCTACTTCTGTGTTGCCTCGGATCTTCCTGGTAAGGCATCTGTGCTCCTTGCCTCTCTCATCCCATGTACAACCAGACCTTTAGCGCTGGCTTCTTTTTTAATATAAATTGAGGAGTCACCTCGCATAGGTGCCATGGCTCCTGCCTGTACATAGCCCTCCACTTGTGGCACGCCACGCTTTCGCAGAGCTTCGTAGCACGTTGAACGGGGGTGATGTGACCAGATTATTTTTGTAGTCTATGACTATGTCCCTTATCTCTTTCTCCACAATTTTACTTAGTGATAGGAAGATGCTGCCCTCTCACCTTATATGTCAGGGCAGCCAGGAGCACAAAGTACAAGGAAAGGAAGCTTTTCAGCACAAAATTGCCAGCAGTTTGGAAAACCAAAGAGGCTTATCTGCTGCTCCAGGTAACCCCTGCCATTTTGGATGCAAACAGTTAACAAACGCAACCTCGGGATCTTGTGTGAGTCTTTTACAGAGCTCCTCAAAGAGTGTGGGATCAGTCTGCTACAAAACAGTTGGATCAATGGTGATAAACGATCTGATTCCTGGATTCATAACCCACGTGTGTGCTGGGCTGTGTTCAGCCTTTGGAGTGAAATCTGTCAGCCTGACTGTCAGGGATTGATGCATCCCTGTCAGCTGGGAGACATCTCACAGGCAGGCAGCTACAGAACTGGTGAAAGGAAAGGGAAAAAGGGAAAGGGGAAAAGGGAAAGAGAAAGAGGAAAAAGGGAAAGGGGAAAGGAGTAGTAATGGAATAGTGATTTTTTTTTTTAATTGTAATTGCATATGTATAACTTCTGTAGGGGAAAAGGGAAAATTGCACTATGAACTTTAGAAAGAAACAGTGGTGCTTAGAAAGTACAGGCTTATTATATTTTCTCTAATGAAGTGAATGGCTATTTATAAAAAGAAATATTATTTTGACCTGTACACCTTCATTTCTACCGCATAGTTTCATAGCAGCTATTAACAGAGCAAGAGAAGCCTAAAAAATATTAAACTATAAGGGAAAAAAAATGACAGAGCACTGATCCTGTGGTTCGTTAATGGGCATCATTAAATAGAGCAGATTTTGAGGACCAGAGACAATAGACATTTCTTGTTCAGGAAACAACTCTGGGTTTTGTATATCAATGCCATTATTTTTCTACAAGCTGGGGTATTTTTTGCAAGCACTTTCCTGTACAGTGTTTCTTTTCTTTCTGCTTATACTCAAAAGGAAATGAAAAGACCCATAAGACATGTCTGTATGGTCTTGCTGTATTTGCCATCGTATTTCAATGGATGTGCTATTATAGAGGCAAAATACTTTGTACACAAGGGAATAATACATTGAATGGTAAACATTCCTTTCTGTGCTGGTGTTTATTTCCAGGCTTTGGGCTCCTTGTTTGATTGTCCCATGCAAAAGGAATGAGGGAGGGGAAGAATGTTGTTTATATACAGCCCTGTCCCAAGCCCACAATGGAGTCTGTGGACCAGGGACCATTTTGGAGAATGGCCCTGACTATCCACTCATGTCCTTCTGGTTGGATAGACTGATGGTACCCAATTTCTGCCCCAAGAGGAGTGCCCCAAGGTGCAAAACATACACAAGCACATCCCAGAGGTGCCCCATGAGCTGTTCAGAGATGCCTGGTGACCAGCTGGTGCTGCCTTCATTGACCAGGGACATCCTTTGCCATGGGACGATAAGGGAGACAAACAGTTCATTTTGCAAATGTTTTTGAAGGATGAACTGGGATACTGGACCTGGTCCACACCACTGGCAGTGCTGTTGAGAGAAATGTGGGAAAAATAACCCAGCTTTTCTAAGCTGGGAAAAATAGCATCAAATATACAAGAAAATTCGGGTAGAAGAAATTTGGGTTGAAAGGAAGCAAATGTGGAGACCAGCTCCCAGGAGGACAATCACATGATAAATTGCAGGCACTCTGGCATCACCACAACCTCAGAGACTGCAGGTAAGTGTGAAGAAGTTGCATTTTCTGTCCTTCCTTCTATGTTACTCAGGCTTTATGTCAGAAAATGCTGCAGATCTGTTACTGCTGGCAACTCTAGCCCTTTCCAGCTTCTGAGTTTTCAACCCAAAGGAGAGAGGATTCCTTCCTCCTGCTGTCTGAAACACCATCAGATGTGGAAAACAGAGCATGCGTTATTTCAAAAGCTCAATTCTTAGTTTCAATGACCAATCTCTTAAAGATGTTTTTATTTTCTATCACTTGTCCTTAATAAATGATTACAAATATTTTAAACATGGGCTGCTGTGGGATTAAGCCAACAGGGGTGTGTGCATAGTCCCTGATTCATATTTAACCTTCCAGCCCTGTACAATGACAGTCATTTTAACATTTTTAGTGCTTTAGGTCCTGTTATTCTATGAAAATTGCAGCACTCTTCTTCAGCCTTGTTGTACAGCTTCAGAGACAGAGGTGATTGCTTCATCTCTTCAGCCTTCTGCCCCAATAATGGGCATTTTTCCACTACAGGAAAATAAAATGCATTTTGTTGAAGACTGTTGGCAAACACACTTCTCAAGGAACTAGTGTTAAATCAGGACTAGAAAACCTTCTCCACATAGCCACACTTATTGTATTGAAAAGTGCAGAGAGGCAGAGAAGACCAAGGAGGGGAAAAAAAAATTTCCACCGAGGCACTTCCAGTGGGTCTTTCCAACACAACTCCTCTTCCCAAACAGATTGAGGGCTGACTTAGAAAAGATTCTCCTGGGGAAGAGCATTGAGGTGAGACACTTCTTTCATTACCAGGCAAAGGCACAGAAATTCAACCCAACCCAGGAGTCGTTAACAGCTGAAGCAGCTCAGCCCATGTGGTAAGTTCTCCCATCGCCTGAACTATTCAAATGGAGAACTCTTCAAATCAGGTCGTTGTAAGAGACGTTTGAGTTCATCCAGAAGTCACCAACCTTTGTAGCTGTTGGTCATGCAGTGGGAGGGGATGAGTCCCTTTGCGGTACAAATTCCTGGAGGCAGCTCTCCAGCTTGTATTGAGCAGGAGGAAGGAACTGATGACCAAAAGTGGTGCCTGTCGGTCTCACTCCAATATTTTCCAAGTATTTTTGCCTGTGGAGTGATCCAGGCAATCGGAATTGTAGCCTTCCAGAAGCAGATTTAGTTGACAAGTTTCTGACCTCTCTTTGCAATAGCGAGATGGAGAATGCGAAGAAGTTATTTTTGGCCTTCACAGAAGAGTCTGAGTTTCCACTTCAAAGTTGGCTTAATTTTTCAGCTATTTTATATTAGCAAACATAAGGCACAGTAAAAAAAAAAAATCAAAAGGAGAAAAGAACAGTGTTTTGACCTAACCCAGATGCTTTTTATACTTTGTTTTCTGGGAAGTTTTGTTTGTTTGTTCCGCTTTAAAAAAAACAAACAACAAACCTGTGAAATTTTCCATGAAATTACTTCTGCTTCTCTCTAGTTATAAATATTGCTTCTGAAGTGTTTGGAGATGCGATTTGGTGACTGTAAGCACAGGGAGATCTGTTGTAGGTACAATTTTAAGCCAAGGGAAGCTGCTCCAGGTCCTCCAAGGCAGTGGCTGCATATGAAGTGCAGAGGCTGAGAACATGCCCATCAATCCATTTGCACCGAGAAAACCTCAGTTCTTTTGGGAGCAGAATGGTTTCCACGTTACATTTCACAGGCTTCAGCACATGCCTGGTTCTAACACTCAATCTGAGCTGCCAGCAGCAATACCAAGCTGCAGCTACTTAAACATTTGTTGGTACTCAGTGTCTCCATTTCTGAGGAGACAGCATGAGGAGAAGAGCCAGAAGTCTGGAGTAATCTCTGAATACAAACCCCTTTGTATGTGGGGCAGAGGGTGCAGGGGGAGGCAGGGCTCTGCCTATTCTCTCCCTTAAAATCATTACTTGGCTCCATTCATATGCTTATAACTTCTTCATCCTTCCTTTAATCTGCAACTACATTTGAGATGAGCAATTAAATTAATCAGGTCTTTGCTTCATTATCCTTTTCTAATCCACCCTCTCTGGCTTGCTGACCTTCCTGTTTGAAGCTATTCACTGCTCCCTGCCTGCCTTCCCCAGCCCCACGCAGAACAGAAAGCAGCATTTGCTGTGAAACGCTTTCATTGCTCCCGCTCACGGCAGCAGGGAAGTGGGAATGGCTCCCTGCAAACTCACTGGCAAGAGCAGACATGTCCAGGTTAGTTGCTGTGACTGGCAAATACAAGTCGTGCCTCCAAACACCCCCCGCCCACCCCTGCACTGGCAGGTGGGAGCAAAGCTGCCTGGAGCAGAGGATGCAAGCCGGTACCAGATGCTGCCAGGGGCTGGAGCTCTGGTCTCATGCATGGCTTGGGCTCCCCGGATGAAGCTGTCTCAGCTTGCTTTCCCAGGTTTGACTGTCCCTTTGGAGCAGGGGCCAGGTGTGTGGTGGTGGGAGTGTGCAGTTCTGTGCTTGCCCCTGTGGCTGGTGCCCTGCTGGAGCTTGGAACAAGCAGGTACCCACTGGTGGATTCCTGCCCTGCTTCAGAAAACGCAGCATAGCTGAACTGGCAAACAACTGAATAACAAAGCACGTATGGTGCAGGCTGAGCTGCTGGAGGGAGGCACAGAGCAGCAGTGGCCATGCAGATTTGATTCCTGGCAGCACAGGGAGCAGCACCCTGAGTCTGAGCCTTGTCTATGGGAGCAGGAGGCTCTGGCCTCTCTTCTCATTCGTGCTGGGACTCAGCTGTTAAAACACTTTGCTGTCTTCCTCTCTCCTTCACTGCTCTCTTCCCAGGGGATCCCTGAGCATGCCATGTCTCTTCAAATCCATGTGTCTCAGGGGACAGCCCACCTGGATCAGTGGCCCAGGTGATCTAAGGAAACCCCAGCAGATCTCTGATGATTCTCATTTGAGCTGCTGCTCGATTCAGGTAGGGCAAAGGGAGAGGTGATGCCCTTCAGATCCACTTTTCAGAGATATTTCTAAATTCTGCTGACTGAACTGCATAAAAAAGTGGGGTGTCCTTGAGTCCTTTCAACAGCTCTTGTCAACACCGAAAGCTTCATCCTGCTCTATGTGGAAAACACAGTGGGTGTGCCTTGTGCTGGTGCTCACCTGGAATAACCCTTGGGAGCTGCTCTGGGAGAGGCTGACACCCGAGATAACCTGTATATCCTCCTCTTTGTCGGCTTTCCTCCGCGTTGTGCAAGTGGTATGTGAAGCTTTCCAGGTATGACTTGCATTCAGATTTCACTAATGGCATTTCCCCACTTGATCATTCCCAATGGCTTGAGCCTTTCAAGAGCTTAAATGTACAGAAACATTTAACTTGTGAGAATCAGAAGATTTTGACAGCAGGTAGATCCTGGGCTCTTTGCCCTGGCTAAAGAACTGGCATCTCCAGTAGGTAAAACCAGTGTAAAACCTAACAATGTTGGTGGCCATAAAAGAAACAATTTCTGTCATCTCAGGGACGATAGACAAAGTTTTCTAATTTTCCCTTTGACCAGCTACCTAATGTCCGGTGATCTGAGCTCCTACCAGCAGCCTGGCTTTGCCAGGTATTTCCCTCCCCTATTTATCAGCATGTTTCAATCCTGGGAAACTGTAAGAAAAAGACTGTTTTCTTTTTCTCCCGAAAAGAAGAGACAGTAAAGCAGCTTTAAAAGTATGAGTAAAAGGACCTTTCCACCTGCAGAGTGGCAAATGAATGATTAATGTGAGGGACTGAAGGACATCTGTGACACTTCCAGCACCGTGGCAAGGGAAGGGCAGGATGGTTCACTCCTGCCAGCTCACCTCCTGCCATGGCTGCTGACACCTGCCTCTGCACCACGTCCCCCAAACTGGTTTGTTTTTTCTCATTTTCAGGAATGGTCCTGAAAAATAAAAGTAGCATGGCAGGAATGTGAATTTACAGCTTAAAAGCAAATAATTCTGCAGGACCAAAAGAGAGCTCTAGGAGTGAGGGGGTATAGTAGAAAATTACTTGTTGCTATAGCACAAGGATGTTGTGTGTAAATTGGCAGAGCCCCACTTGATTGCTTTGTTTAGCCTCAAATTGAGAAGCATTAAGGAACCGCATGAACCGGGGCCATCCACCACCCACCCCTTGTCAGACAGGCAGGGAGAGCTGTGCTGGGGGACTTCTGAGCTCGACAGCAAAGAAATCCAGTTCTGGGAAAAGCTGCAGTGCTGTCATCTCATTTCAGGGAGTGAGTAACAGCCTGAAGGACGAGGAGGGGGTTGGAAGAAGAGCAGGAGGGAGGGAAGCGGGATGCACAGCCAGCATCAGAGGCCGGGGTGCCCGGGGTCCCTCCAGCACCCCAGCAGAGCCCAACCCCCCCGGTTTGAGAGGGCAGGGTCCTTTCTGTGGGGGTAAGTTTTATTTATCCACTTGGCTTCGCATTTCATAGCAGGTGCTCCTCTCCACGGAGTGGGACTGGGCTCCAAGTTTTTATTGGTGTGGACTCCAACTCCCAAATGCTATTTACAGGGAAATTGAAGACCGCCTTCAAAATTAACAATAGATGGCTATAAATCTTACTCAGTTACCTAGCAACTAACACAATAAAATCCTAAGGTTAAAAGGAGAAGGGTTATTTGGAGATACCTTGGGGAGCACATAATGGCCATTTGCATTCCTGGGTGGGAGGACAGGAAAAAAATTCCTAGGATATTTACAAATGAGTGTATTTATTAAGGAAAAAAGGTGAAATTACTCAGTACGGTTTTAATCAAAATACCTCAGAACCAACAAGCCTAACAAAAAATAGTAGTCAAATGCTGTGATAAAGAGAACTCGGAAAATGTATGGCAATCTACAGAACGGATGGAAGGGTTTGTAAGGTGCTAAGCCCACTTTGTTACCGATTCTGCCATCTGAAGTGTGTGTGCCACAGAGTAACCGTGTAATAAACGTTCAGAGTGAATCTGACCGTTATGTGCCTGATGGAATATGCCCCAGAAAAACCTACGCACTGCAAAAAAAAAAATTCAAAAACTGAAGTAACATAGCATGATTCATCCCGGCCTGGGTTCCTGTTATGCACAGCACAGATTGAAATTCCATATCCCCACCTCAAACTGGGGTTTTATGCACAGTCTTTTCTCTCTGCAGTACTCGCAAATCTTGGAGCCGGAATGAGCGGAAACACTGAACTGTTTCGCTCCTAAAAGACCCTCATGGGGGCACGTTTACCCAGGAAGAGGGAGGCTTGGTGGAGGAACCATGCAGTAAAATAGATGCCTGTTCCCTAGCACACTCCTTCAGCAGCTGTGGCACTTATAGGGTATTTTTAAGCCCTCCTTTTGCTGTTTGAAAGGCTTCAGACAATAACTGCCTAATAACAGTCAGACATCTATAACCTTCAGGGTACTAGATGGAGACAGGGTTCGTGTTGAGCTGTAATTCACCTGCACAGGCTGCTGGCAGGAGGAAACACAAGGGGACTGACTCGGTCCATAACAGCCAAATTCACCTTGACATCACAGAGGGGAGAAATGGATGGGCCCAGCATCAAAATGAGAGCTGTTTTCTATCTTGCTCCAGTGCTTTTTTTTAGTGGTACTGCTGCCTCAGTGCTGATGGTCAGGGCTGGACTGTAGGAGGCCCAGGAGTGTCAGAGTTGATGGAGGGGTGCTGAGAGCTTTCTGCGTGTGAATATTTTAGCAGTGATTTCCTGACATGAGGCATGGTTTGCAGGATAGAAGAGCTGGGGGCACTTCCCTGGAAAGACTAGCAAATTTTCCTGGCTTCATATACAAATGTGTTGTGTCTGCCAGCTAACTCCCATCCAGAATTGTTGGACCAGAGCTGGAGGCAGACTTTCCACAGTCTTTGGTGGCACAAGATGTCTCCAAGTTTCCCATATCCTTGTCACAGCTACTGCTGTGGACCTGCAGCTCCTCTTCCTGGATGGTAAGGGTTGCCCACTGGGCTTGGACACAAGTCACTTCGTTGCTGCTATTGCACAAGCTGGTGTCCCAGAGGGAATGGAGGTCACCAGGAGAGCAGAGCCCTAATGGGAGCTCCTTTCCCATGTGCAGCAGTCAGACACGCTACAAGAGGAGTCTTGGCAGAGGTGCAAGGTTGGGCACATAGGCTGGGACTAGGCAAGCAGAACAGCTCTGCAGCAACATGGGTTTTTCCTTTTCACCTTCTGCTGCCAGAGGCTGAATTTGCTTGTAGAAGTGCATTCATCTGACCAGAAGGAATAGCATGTTGGACCAATCTGCTCTGCAGGGCTTGTGAGCAGACCCACTGAGCCATGAGGGCTCACAGAGCCTGGATACCCTATGGCCACTGCCCTACATCCCCGACTGCTCCCCTACACAGATCCCTCCCACACCAGTCTGCTCCACCTACCCTTTGTGACCAAAAGCTAACACAGGAGCTGCATTTCACCTTTTCCTGAGCTCTTTGATTTTAATTATAGCTATTTCTGTAGTATCAGGTACAACAGGGAGCAGGAAAAGAAGAGCATCCCTGTCATTTCCCTCCTCTTGGCCATCCACAACTTCAAAGGAAAATAGGTCCATCTCATAGTGCATGAATGGAGCAAACTGGGTTTTAAAGTGGTTTAGTCATGAGGAGGGTTGGAAGAAGTGTCATCCCTAGGCAGGTTTGGTTGAAACAGAAATGGGAGTGGAAGATGACGTATGGAACAATTTAAGTGACAGCAGAAACAATAATTTGTCAGACAAACTGTCTGGCATGTATTATCCATGTGTGTCTGTTTCTGAGCCTATTTGACAGCAGTATCTGACACCCCCCACCTCCAAGCTGAGTCTGCCTCCTCTCAAGAGGAAGATCTCCATGTTTATAAAAACAATAATACAAAATCCCCTTTTGAAAGTACTTCTCGTGCTAGCACAGGTAGGGCTGGAGCTGCGTTGCTGTCCCCTGCCCACCCAGCCATGCCAGCATGGTGCATCATCCCCTTTGCACATGGTGAGAACAAGGGAGTGGGAGTTTGTTTCCTGAGAGATCTTTACTCTTGGCAGCTTTTCTGGGGGAGGAAAGAAAAGAGGAGCATTCAGGCCAATGAGATAATGTATCCCCTCCCTTTCCCAACTGCATCCCAGAGATTATGTTCTGGCCTGGCTGTTTCCTTATGTAGATGCAGCACCTGAGCACCCCTAAAATATGATTCAGTCCTCCTGACTGGCCTTTTATTTGTCCTGGATGTCCTTGGCCAGAGAGAAACTGCTGTTCCCACGAGATATTTATGTGACCAGGAGTCCCTAAGGACCTGACTCCACTGGGGTCTGTGCTACCTGAATATTTTTATGGCTCTGGGTGTACACGATTTCCCCAGATCCTTCACCAGGCACACCAGGACAGAGGCAGCAAGCATCCCTCACCCTTCTTATCTGCATCTTCTGCAGTCCCTTCTGCCCTCATCTTCCCTCTTCTTTTGAACACAGTGATGTAAGCCTTGATGCTCAGAGCCTCCCCTGCCTTTTTGCCTGTGTATTGAGGAGTCACCCACCAGTGCCTGCAGTATCTGCTGGAATGAGCCTAAGGATACAAGCATGCAGGGTGACAGGAAAGTTTGGTAGCTCCATGGACAGCTTGGGATGGAGGGAGGGGACCAACCTGCCCTGTTTTAGGTAGCAATTTAGGACCTGCATCTTCATCAGAAGACTGGAGCTGTGATTCAGCACAGCCACACGTCCAAGGAATTTACCCTCCAACTTTGACTTACTTTTGCTGTTTTAAACTTATAGCAGATGTCCTCACCAGCCCTGTTATTGAGGGCACACGGCATCTCTTGCAACAGCAGAGCAATTAAAGAGGATTTGCAGGTCACCTTTAAAGCATTTCCCACAGCACGTCGAATCTTGTTATAAGTCCTGTATCCAATGCTGCTTTTATTTCAGCAGTTTTAATTGGAGTTTTAAATATTCTGAATCTTATGCAAGACATCCAAAGTGCTGGAGATTTTCAGGTCTTCTCTTGCATGGTGTCTGTTCCCTGAAATCCCATTGTCCTTCAGCAGAGATAACAGTAACTCAGCACCCAGATATTAATGTATTCCACACTTGATACAGGTTATAGGTGGAGGTGTTTCAATATGAGGTCAAACCCCAGTTTGCAACCAGTTGCCCACTGTGTGATGAAATGTGTGTGTACTTGAAGAGATTGCCTCCTCCCTCGAGAGTTTATAATATATTCATGCACCACTGTATGAGTTGGAAACTGGGAGAGAAACCAAGAAGGAAAATGATGAGGAAATTTAGCAGAAGGGAGCAATAGAGAGAAGATGGAGGGTTTTGGAAAGGTAAAAATAGCAACCATAGAAACACAGAGCAGGGAGCACTCAATATTTTCCCACTGACATGAAAAAAGACTGTGAAAAAGAAAATTTTCTCCATGATAAAATTGTCTTTTTTTTTTCTTTTTTTTTTTTTTTTCCGAGTATGAGAGGAAAGAGCAAAAATCTCCCTGAAACTTTTTGCCTGAGACTCTTCAAGAGGTAACAATTACACAGCTCCCAGCCTCATTTCAGCCTCCTAGACAGGAAGATACAAGTGAAGAATTGACAAAAATGAGAACAGATTAAATGAAAAAAAAAAAAATCAAAGCGTTATGGTTTTGACCACCTGTGAGGCAGCAAGGCAAAGGAACAAAGAGGCAGGGAAGGAGGGGAAGAGCTGCCAGGATCTGCAAACAACCACAACCATGGGTGAAGCTGTGAAATGCTAATGCTCCAGCGCCACTGGGGACAAGTTTCCGAGGAGCCCTGTGCTCTGTGAAGCGTGTTTGCTCCTTCCCCTCTCCCCATGGTTCATTTTTCTCTGTCTTGCACCAGATGTGCTGTTTGACTGCAGACCCCAGGGGTACAGGCTGTGGGGATCCCTTTGTAGTGCACTGTGTATAGGGCCTGAGCAGGATGATGCACGGGCTGCCCAAACTCTCCCAGCCCCATGGATCCTAGACCCTGGATCCCAAACCCATGGCTCCTGACCCCACGGTCTCACACACCCCAGCCCTGCTGGCCCATATGTAGCTCTGGGGGGACCGTGAGCTCCGGGGCAGTAACAGGTGCTTTGTGTCCTGGCCCAACATCTCAGGCTGCAAATATATTTCCTGAGACTGTGTTTCTCCTTCACCCTGTTCGGGTTTGTCAACTAAACCTGCTGTCCTTGCGGAGGGGATCAGAAGCCCAGCAGGAACCCAGGTTGTTTGCTCCGTGCCTGTGCCAGCAAAATCCCCCTGCACAGCGCACCGTGCTCGGAGCCGTAATCTCAGCGTTTGCCTCTCCAAGCCCTGTTAAATCGCACCTCAGCCCTTCGAGAACTCAGGTTCTTTGCTAAGAGCCGAGCGCGAGGAGCACACCGGGCTGTGCACTACCGACAGCCCCGTCCGGGCGCGGCGCTCCCGAGTGCGGCGGGACAGGAGCGCGGGGCAGAGCAGGGGGAGCGGGGCGATGACAGCGGGGGCGATGCGGGGCGGGGGAGCGGCCGGGCCCTCCCGGGGCGGTGCCTGGCGGGCCGAGGGGCGGGTGAGGGGGCGGGAGCGGCGGAGGGGCGGCCGCCGGGGGGGCGGGCCGGGCCGGGGCGGCCGCTGCTGCCGCGCTCTCGGGCTGGGCTGCGCTGGGTTCGGCGCGGGGAGCGCTGCCATGTTCGGCCGCGGCTCCCGCAAGCGGCTCTCCAGCCGCTCGGTGAGTTGTCGAGGGGGTCTCTCTCTTTCTCTCTCTCCCTCTTCGCCCCCCGCCCCGCTCCAACCTGTGGCTCTGTCCCGCCGCCCGTTCCGGCGCCGTGCGGGTCCCCGCCCGCCCCCGCATGTGCCCCTTTCCCTGGGTGCGTCCCCCTCTCCAGCCCCTCCCCTGCCCTCTCCCAGCCGTGCGGGTGCCCCTTTGCCCCGAGCGTGCCCCCTTTCCCCCGGGTGCGTGTCCCCTGTGCCCCCATCCTCCCCCCCGTCCCGCAGCCGGCGCTGACTCTGCGGTTCGTTGCAGCTGACTGCGTCGGGGGAGCCGGAGAGGGGCCAGCCCTGCAACACCTGCGGGGACCAATGCCCCGGCTTCGCCCTGCACAAGTGGAGGTAAGGCGCGGCGGGACCCCCGTGAACCCCCCGGCCCATCGCCCCGGCTGCGGCGGGCAGCGGGACCCCGGTGGGTCCCATCCAGCCTCTCTCTTCCCAGGGTTTCGTGGCTCCCTCCCCAGTTCTGTGCGCATCCACGCTGCAGGTGTGGGGTTTTTTTTTGGGGAGCGCTTGTGTTAGTCCTAAGCGTGTTGCGCACCCGGGGTGGGGGTTCTGGAGGCACGGGTGGGTTTGCCAGCCCCACACAGGTGTGCCCGTGGCGGCCGCTGGTGCGGGGTGCAGCAGGATCCAGACGCGGGACTGGGGTAACTGGTTTGGTAATTACCAACTCGCAGCCTCCCCACTGCGGTCAGCGGCTCGTCCTGTTGCCCCGGGTCAAGCCGGGGGAGCTGAAGCCGCCCTCACCTGGCGGGGACAATCTGGGTGGGGTGGGAAGAGGGAAACGCGGCTGAAGGCGTTCTGATGGTTTGCACCAAACCCCTGCGTGAAACTCCTGCCTCCCCCATGACGGGATTTATTCCCTGTTAGTGGTGCCAAGCAGAGATTTAGCTCTTGAAATGGATGGGGGTGTGTAGGAATGAACAAGTATTTTTGGCTACTTCTGCTGTGTCTCTTTACAAACTTGACAGTGCTGGTGCCTGCAAGGCACAGCAAGCCCTGGCCTCATACTGGGTCAGTCCCTTCTCCCCTCCCCTCGTTCTTCTTCGAAATGAGTTCCTGCTGATGGGCGATCTGGGACTT
Source organism: Lophotriccus pileatus (assembly GCA_035583135.1). Classification (NCBI taxonomy): domain Eukaryota; kingdom Metazoa; phylum Chordata; class Aves; order Passeriformes; family Tyrannidae; genus Lophotriccus; species Lophotriccus pileatus. The sequence continues at coordinate 6,604,883 of JAWWES010000024.1, forward strand.
GGCAATATTAAATCTGGGCTGTGGGCTCTGGGAACTGTGCACAGACTTAGTAGGCCAGGGAGCCTGTGGCGACCTTTTAACCTTATTTTTCAGGGTATACCCTTTTCTCCAGTGTCTGCTGTGCTTGGCGTTGCTCCTGGCCCCTGCCCTACTTCTCAGAGCCGCATCTCAGCTGCCTAAAGCTCAGGTTCAGAGCAAGGGGGGGCGATTGATACATCCCCACTCAGTTGTATCTTAGTGTTCAGCCTTGCAAATCATCGTTCCTAGTGGCATTTGCCCCAGGGTGTGGTGGGACGGGTTCTGTAGGCTGAGGTCTGCCCCGAGGGATGCACAGCGGCGGGTGGGGCTCAGGTGGGGTTCCCTCCGCAGGTGCTGATGGCACATCCAAGGGCTCAGACCTCCAGGAGCTGAAGGTGTCATTTTCTCCTGGGCTGCAGGAGATGTGGTCTCCTGACACCCTCCCAGTGATCTGAATCTGCCACATGTGTGTTAATAGATTTATAAGGTCACCCCTGAGTTGTCTTCTTTTCAGGGCTTATGAATGCTTTCCAGAGCTGTCCCAGGTTTCCTTGTGTCATTGCAGAGTTGCTTTATAATGCTAAAAGTGTCAAGGGGAAATTTCAAATGCAGGATGAAAAGAAAAGCTGTGGTCACCAGCAGTATTCCTACGCTGCTCTAAGGACGTTGTGAGGTGCTGTGTTTCCTGTTTTGATGTGTCAGAGAGTGCAACTACCCAGTGGCTTTTGAAGAATTAAGTGAATTTTGACAGCACTCCATCAGAGGCCAAACAACCCAGCAGAAGGGGCACCCAGCTACTTGGGGAGTGTAAATGAGAGTGGTGGTGTGGCTCTTTTCAGGTTGTGCCCTCTGCAGTGGCACCTTGTGCCACGTGGCCCAATCCGGCCAAACTCCCTGTGCGGGAGGCTCCAGCCTGTCAGGACCATCCATAGCCATCTCTTTTCCTGAGGGACCCCAGACACTGATTTTGGCTGAAACAGTGTGGATTGTTCTAGCAGCCTTTTCTGTGCCTCCCCCAGGGCAGGAGAAGATGGGCACCCTTTGGCTATGGGTGGGGTTAGCCCCCAGAGGCACTGCTGCTTGTGTGCTCTGGGTTTGCATCCTGCTGAGCAGGTTAGACCTTACACCAAATTACCTTATGCTGGGACTTCATAAGCTGAGAGCCCTCCTGCACACATTCCCATTTAATTGCCTTGATATAAGAGTAATTATGCAATTAAACCAAATAAAGGCAACCTATTTGCCAGAACACAATAGAGAGGAAGCGTGTTCATTTTTTACTAGCCAGTGGTCTATTAATGCCAGGAATAGGTAAGCAGGCAAATTATTCATCGTAGTTTTGCAGGTCAAAGACATGCTGAGGAGCTGGTGCCCTCTGTGCACCAGGTGATGTAGCCAGGGCCTGCTGGGGCTGCTCACCTGAATGTGCAGAATGAGACTGGAAAGAAACAAGGGTTTGCAAGGAGATCCTCAGATTAGGTATATAAATCCAGATCAATTAACCACTAGAGACTTGTAAGGCTTTTTATAATCCTTTAACAGCAGAGTTTTGCTGATAAATGTAAATGGGACTTTTTTTGCTTAGAAGATGCCGGCTGGTGATGTGCTTTAGGGAGATAGAATTTGTAAGCTTGCAGGCACTGAAACCATTACTGAGATAGGCATTGTCTTATGCCTAATTATGCTGGACTGTGTATTTTCTACTTACCTGTGATTTTTTACCTGTGATCTGTGCAGCCACTCCATTCAGCAGGCACATTGCTTTGTTAGGCGAAGATCTCTGTGCCTGTATGTTCCCTTAAAAGCCACTTTTCTCAGAGAAGGCTTTGAGTATTGGTTGAATTTATCATTCCTGGAAGCACAGACATGCCTCCTGAGCCAGGGAAACCTCCTGAAAATAAATTGTATTCTGCAGAACTGTTTTCAGAATAAACCTGGTCTCTGTACTGCAGGTGATGTCCAAAAAGAAGATGAAAGGGAATTGTTAAGTAATTAAATAACGTCCCTGGTTTTTGAAGTTTGTTTTTGAATCTTCATAATTTTGCTCTGAAATTATAATCTCATATTCAAGGTAGTGGGTGAATTATCCTGTAGCAGTGTCAGCATATTTAATGCTATTTTGGTGGAAGCAAGGAATTGAAAACACCTCAGTTAAACTGGAGCCCTGCATTTTACACCCTCAGAGCTTTCTCCTGAGTGCCACAGATCTCTGCCTCTTATTGTAAGGCAGAAATTCAATTTTGAGTTTTAAATCATTTAGCCCCAAAGAGGAGAAAGTAACTGGTTTGTCTGAAAAGACTGAAGATTGAATTCCACCCTCCTTGGGTGTGAAGTCTTCAAAGATGCTGCTATCAAACTAGAACCAGTAAAAGCCCCAATTTCTCGTGGCCTGAGCAGCAAAACGACTCCTTTCTCTCCTCTCATTGCTTTCTGCTGTGGTGAGTTGTCAGCAAAGTGCATAAGGACTGAGTTCATCTGTGTGGGCTGCGATCTGGAGGATGGAAATGGGGTGTACATAACCAAATCCTCATTAATACAGGTCGATGGCTTTGTGTGGAAAAAAGGAAATCAAATTCAATAAAAATTGAACTCCTTAGGAGCCCGGTTGCTGTTTTCTAATCAGATCTGCATTACATTAAACTGTGTGCCATTCAGCTTGTTAACAAGCTTTGGCATTAAATAAAGCTGTCACTGGAGTTTGGTGAATGAATAGCCATTAGGAGTGTCTTTTGCATAATGTCTTGCAGAGAAAAGCCTTCCAGGGAGGTGGTCCAGGAGGAGGGAAGGGAATTTATAACCTAGTCCTGGTGCAATTAGTGTGAATATGCAAACCTTAAAGGTGACAAATGGTTGGCTTTTGCTGCTGTTAAGCTTACTGTGAAGAACTAATTTCAGATTTACTCTGGGTGAAGTAAAATTACAGCCTTAATGCTGTAGTTAAAATAGCGAATCCTGAATCCTTCGTGTTGGGAGATTGGCATGTGTTTAGCACATGGAGCTGTGGTTGGTTTGCTCCTTGAGAAAGCCTTGCAAAAGCCATACTCTTGCAATTCAACAGACCTTGCTGTTCCCTGCTCTCTGCTTTCCCCAGACAGACCAGCTAAAAGCATAGATGCAGCACACCCAGTTCTCAGGGTGCTATTTGAGCTCTGGTTTGAGGAGGGGGGTTGTACCGCCTGGCTTGCTAAGCCTGCAGAGGCAGTGGCATACGGCCGGTTTTCTGAGGTTTTCTATCACAGCATTTGGATGCTGTGACAGAGAAGACAAATTTAAAAATAGTGTCTGAAAACCTTTGGAGAAGTCTTTGTTGCCATAGTTATTCCTCTGGTTTGCAGAAGCATTTAAAAAGCAGTAATAAACATGACATAAAACCCTGGCAAATCAGTCTTTGTCTTTAGATTCAGTGTGAGATTACGTTTTACATCTTTTCTTGGAATATCTTTTTCCTGGCACGTGTTGTGTAATCTTTGTCCATTGGAATCACGTTTTGCCAGGGAAGAAATCTGCTTCTCTTCGTGCGTTGCTGTCACACGTCGTGGTCTTAACATCAGTGGTGTGTGTTTGTACAGAACGTCATGCCTGGCCCTTATCTTCCAAGGCAAATTTATGTGACTTGACGTAATATTCAGTAATATTTCATATTAGCAAGTTTTGATGCACACAAGTGTTTTGAGCATTTATGCATTTCCATAACTCGACATCTCGCTAAATTCTACTGCAGTCAGTCCCACTGAAGTCTCATCTCATCTGGCCTTGTCGGATCAGGGAGCATCTGCAAGGATAAACTTTTCAGCTTCTCAGGAGAGATCCACCTGGAGATCCCAGGTGATCCACCCAAGGGGTGTAAGTGATTGACCACTGGATCACAAAAACCTACAGACAAGGGAAAAGAGACGCGTGTCATGAGACCCACAGAGAGGTTGTTGGCATGTTTGAGGTTGCTGGGTGACGGTGGATAAGTCCCTTCTCTGCCTTGTTGACTGTAGGCAGGGAGTTGCTCGTGGCAGTGGATGTTTGTTTTCTCCGTGTGTTTGTCCGGTGCCCAGCGCTGCAGAGGTCGGGTGCTCGTGCGTGGCGAGCACCAAGAAACTCCGTGTGTTTGCACTCCCTTTCTGTGTTCCCCCAGCACTGGCCCTGCTTGGGCAGGCTCCCATACACATCCCGGGCGCCTTTGGGTCTCCAGTTTGATGCCTCGTTCCTCATGCAGGGAGCAGAAACGATAATATTTGTAACGTGGCGCATGAACGAATAACACCGAGTTCTGAAGCATTTGTTTCTACTTCCAAAAAAAAAAAAAAAAAAAAAAAAAAGTACAGATTATTGCTTCCATATGTTTTCAGCATTTTTCGTAGGTTATGTGTCTTTCACATACACGCTCCCAGCTTTTCCCTTTCATGAATAACAGGCTTTGTGCCTCTCTCCTTTAGGATTCAGATATTCCACACTTCCTTGCATGTTTATTTGAAAGGCTTTGGAGATGTGAGAATAGCAATACCTTATCTTGAATGGGCTATGGCTGCCACAGTGAATTGTGCTGGCCTGGTGGGTTTTAGCAAATTTGTCATTTTACAGTGGAGAACCTGCTGAAATAGGCGAAATTCAGCCAGTGCTGGTCCATTCCGGTGCTTATCCATCACAGCACTCCTGAGGTGAGTCCCTGGGGGACTGCAGAGGGGCCAAGTGTGCTGCTGTCCCTAGGGGACTGCTGCCTGTCCCCAGGGGTAGGCAGGAGTCACCTGTCTCCCAAGGATACTGCCATCGTGGTGGAGGGGGTTCCAAAAAAAAAAAAAATCAAAGGTTGGTTGTGTCTGCTGGTGTTAAAGCCTTTCACAGAAGGGTTGGTATCGTTAGTTTGTTTTTAACAGTATTTTTTGTTGTATTTATTTGGTCGTAAGCAGGTAAGGAGAGGCCGCTCCCTGCCAGGTTACTCAGTGACAGAGTCCGTGTCCTTCAGCCCCTGTGCTGGTTTGGGTGGGGTGGTTTGGTGGGGGTGGTTGCTGTGTGCACTGAGGCTCACCTCGGGGGGGATGCTGGAGTGTGCACTTAGCTTGGCATCAATGACTTCAGCTGTCCTATTTACTCACACCTGCGAGGTTAAACGCTTGTGTAAGTGTTTGAAAAACCAGGTCTACTTTTTCTTTGAGTTTTCCACCCCCGTGGCAGTAGGGGCAGAACAGGGTAACTAGCGATGCTTGTGCTGATCCCAGTGTTCCCAGAGCGTCTTTGCCAAAGGGCAGCTGGGCCATTGGGATAGAGGTTTGGGTGGGTGTGGTGTAGGGATCATCAAAATCCTGCCCTGGGACAATCTTTTCCTAATGTTAAGTGTACAGTTGCATTTAAGGAACTCCCAACCATTTTTTCTGGCTTGTCCATTCCATTCCTTCATGCCCTGCTGCTGAAACAGCACTTAAAACAGCCGAGACTGATAAGGTATCCTGTTTGTGTTGGCTGGGAGACACGATATCCACATTAGCAGAGCATTACAGTATCGGGGGCAGTATTGTCCCTGGCAAAAAGCCTAAAATAAATTCTTTAATTTTTTTGTATGTGATGTACAAAAGAGCAGGTGAGGTATGTGCTTGTTTCCGGGCAAACCCGGGGAGCCTGTTTGAAGTCCTTTACAAGCCACTCAGGATTGTATTGCAAGAACTCAAAGGAGTTTGAGACACTTGTTGATTGAATTTCAGCTGAGCACGGAGCCCTGCTCTGCAGCTGCTCTAACTGGAGCTGCCCTGCCCTGCTCCATTGCCACTGAGCTGCTGGCAAAAGCCAAAAAAAGCAGAATTTCTCTTAGAGAACGGGCAGTGTGGGTACATTTTCTATCTGTTTTGAAGTGGCCTGGTGCAGTTCTAGTTTTATGAATGGGGTGAAAAACCACTAATAAGCTGTTGAGGGATTTGGGCTGGTTCGGGGGGGGGTTATTCTGTTTCTGGAGTGATTGTGAATGACACTGGTGATGGAGGGGGCAGAGCAGACTAACAGTGAATTCTGTGTTTACCTGATATTTTACTTGTAAACAAATGATTTTAAAGGTTGGTGAGGGTTTTTTTTACACTGAGTTTTCTTGGAAAATGGCTACAGCTGCTTCTTGTTATGCAAAGACAGGAGTGTTACCTGCCTTGTGTGAGTGAGTGGGTTTTGCCATCCCAAAGGCAGAACAGTGGCCAGGAAGCACTTTCTTGGTGCCTCAGCCATGGGCTTGCACTGCCAGGCACTGGCAAAGCACAGTGTCCTCACAGAGCCTTTCAAGATGGATTTGCCCAAGAGAGACCCACAAAACTTGGGAGCGGGATGGATTGGCTTGCAGTGGGGATCTCCTTCAAGCAGACAGCTGTCAGTGCTGGAGACTGCGGTTATAGATTCGGGAGCCGTGTAGGCTGTGATTTAGCGGGATGTGGTGGACTGATTTAACAGCTCCTGAGCCCCCTGTGCATCCACCCAAGTCCAGGGAAATGAGTTTAAATCACTTGTTGAAGCCTCTGCTGGACTGGTGAGAGGGAGGAGGTGGGAGATGAAGAGTCGCATCAGTCCCGTGACGGGCAAAGCTGGGCTGGCATCCCTATGCACTTACTGAATTTTCCTTCCCTGCTGTAGCTTCAGCCCTCTCGGTCCTCCTTGCTGGCTCCCCAAGGAATGCAGAGTCCACTCTCCTCATAGGATATGTCCTGCTGGAGCCCTGGCTGTGCTGTGCTGCGGGTGGCTGCCATCGCCTGCCCAGAGCGTGTGGCACAAGTTCGGTGGGGAGGAAAACTCCCTTAACGGAGGGTTTGCAGCAGGCCTTTGTCAAGAGCATAGTGTGGTATGAAAGAGAAAGCTCCCGGTCACCAGTTTGGTTGGATACATGGCGATGCCCGGGATCCCCAGCTGGAGGGGGCCAGCTGGAGCGCAGCTATTCGTCTGACGCCCACCGAGCGCTGCCCTCCTCTTTGTTGCTCAGGCTGTGGAGGTCTGTTTAGTGCTTTCAAGAGTTTTTCCTTGGTTTTGTTCCCTTTCTGTTTGCCTTTAAACAGTCAACCCACAGTCTTTTAGGTTTTTTCAAAGGCGGTCTCCCCCCCCTCCACCCTGTAATCCATCCTTATTACACCAGTGAGTCACTCTTCAAATAATCAATTGCGTTTTCATTGTCTGGCTTGTAAGTCTATCACTGAGCTTAAGGATGGCTGATAGTATCAGCTGAGACCTTTGGCAGCTGGCTTTGCAATTTGTGATGCTCATTTGGATATTTGCTTTTTTTCTCCAATGAATAATCTCCCGGCCGTGGCGGAGGGAAAGCCAGACTCTTCCCGAGCGCAGCATCTCTGCGGTCACTATCTAATGTTGGAGGAATTTGTAACATTAGCAGAATTGTCTGATGTGAGGAAAATTTTGGGGTAAGGCTCACGAGCGTGGCTGTGAAGAGCATTTTCCTCATGGGCTCTGGACACGCATCAGTGCAGCCCTGATGGCCAGGGACTGTCTCACGTTCACTGGTGCTTGGGCCAAGAGGTGTACAGAGGATTCAGGGTGCTCCTCTCCACTGCTGGCAAGGCTGTTCCTTCCCATGTGTGGCTCTTTGCTCGTCCCAGGACCGCGATACCAGAGCTTAACACTTGGAGAGCTCAGTGTGACAATTACTATTCTCTCCGCAGAGGGAGGCACTTTGTACTCAGCCATCGCAGCAAATATTTCATCCCCTATCAATTGCCCTTGTGCAGATGCTGCTGCCGTGGTGATAAAAGACATAATGGCTGCTCTTGCTGATAAGGGGAGTGTATAAATGTAATTATTGAAATCCCTATGCAGAGCCTGTGGATGGATGGAGAGTCACTCTCCCTGTGAGGAGTTTCTTTTGCTCGGAGCCTGTTGGGGAGAGCAGGAGTCTGCAGCTCCTGGCAGCTGAAGTGGGAGCTGCTCGGACACAGCTGTGAGCAATTAGTAAAGGATGTCTTTTCCCCTCCCTCCACTTTCTTTCCTCCTCTTCTGCTTGAAACCAAGCCATGGGCTCTGGGGAGCCTGGAGGAAAGCCCCAAGCAGCTCGGATTTGAGACACTTCTGGACCAGCTTGCGGGCGGCTGGTACTCAGTGTGGTCGCACTCCAGTACAGGGTGCAGGTTTAAGGATCCAACCCAACCTTGCAGGAAGTGTACTGCAGCCAAGGAGCCAGAGATTATTTAGATCAGGCCAACAAAAAAGTATTTCCATGGCAGCAGTAACCATAGGAAACCTCCTTAGCGTGTCTTGGATGGTTCCTCTTTCCTTGCCTTCAGCTGTTTGCTCTGCAAGCAGAGCAGTGGTTGCAAGTGCTCGGTGCCCTTGGTGCCACCACGAGTGGCCAGTGAGCCCAGCTGTCCCCAGGAGATGTGTTGCTGCTCCTGGTTTTCTCTTGCACTCTAGTTGGTAAAAAGATGCTTTCAGAGGCTTCTTTATACACCATAAAGTCTCAAAGCCACCTTTTTACCTTGTGTCAGCTCACAAATGTGTTTTTGATCCTTAAATACCCAAGGCATAAAAGTGAATTGGCTCCCAGGGTCCAATTCTTCTTTTCTATAGTGTCTTAGAAAGATGCTTTTATATTCCCTCTGGCTCAGCTAGTGATGCTTGGCCTTCAACCAAGACGGGGAATCTAGGACAAGAATCTCTGAGAAGAGCAAGATGAAAAGTTATAAAAAACCACAACGTTTTGTTGGGAGGAAAAAAAAAATGCTGGTATAAGATTTTGTTTAAAAAAATAAACTGGCATATTTTTGGTCAGCTTCATGTGGACACGTTTACAGGAGGGCGTACGAGGAGGCTTGTTTTCCTGGGTAGTGCCTCCTCTAGGAAATCCAAGCTGTGAGGCGAATACAAATGCTGGAAATGGAGAGGCTTTGCAGTGAGTCACTGGAAGGGATGGGGAGCCAGTTGCGCCGGTTCCCATGAGCAACCAGCTCATGGACTGATGGGGGACAGGGTGGCTGTGTGGAAGCACCTGGGGGCCTGGGCATCTGGAGACAGCACCCATGGGTGCTCTGACCCCACTGGCCCCCTCCTGCCCTCCCAGGGCACTGTGGAGGTGTGCCCATGGAGCTCTGCAGAGCAGATGGGGCCCTGCTTGCAGAGCCGAGGTGTTGCACAGAGACAGGTTAAAAAAAGATGTCTCCTTCTGTGGGAGTGTGACACGGGGAGAAAAAATACACTGTGGTGCCAGTAACTGGGATTTTGGTGCTTGCGTATCAGACGGTGCTGCTCCGACCTCCCCACGCCATCGGGTGCTTGTCGTGGCAGGGTTTGCTGGGGGGAGGAAGACCTGGCTGGTCTTTGACCCGTCTGCCCTGGGTGGAGGTGGACCCCAGAGCAGAGATGCTGCTGGACTCAGTGTCCTGTGTCTTGTCCTGACTCTTTGTGGATGGTTTAGTCCCTGTTTTTGCAACAACCCAACTGTACAGGAGTCAGACTTCTGCTTAAAATTACACAACATTTGAAGAAGAGACAGTGAGGCAGAGGCAAGGCTGATTCCTTTCCTCTTCTCACCTGCCAAACAGTGGGAACGGTCTTGACAGAGCTGTGGCCCTGTCATATCATCTGCATTCGGTGCCATAAAGGCCACGTGCTGAAAGTGCAGCCCCTTTAAATGTCAGGTTTGAGAAGAGCTGGGACGTGAGAAGATAATAAAAGTTAATATTTGAAAGTCAGGTTTGTGCAGCGTAGCTTGGATTTTTAATATCAAGTGCATAATTTATTACAAGGTATAACGGTTTCGAATACATATATTTGAATATGTTTTAATATTATCCTTCCTTCCAGTAGCAGGAACAATGCTGCTTTACAATAGAAAAATGATTTCACGTTGCCACGTGACAATTTCAGCTTGTACCTCTAATAGATGTGCGATTTGCTGAAGTGTGAAGGCTCTCTGATAAATGCCTGAATGATAAAGCTATATTGTTTGTTCTGATTTCCCTTTGCTATTTTCAAATGTATAAATAAAACATTTTTACACTGTACTTCGTGCAGTTCCAGCCCAGACTTATTTACTTTCTGCTGATGCAACCTGTGAGAGACGCGAATCTTTCAGTCTGACAGGAGAAATCTGGTGGCACCAGCATTGCACGTTGCGCTTGGAATGATCAAGTGTAATTTTAATAAATATTTTGTCCTAAGAAAAGTTGTAAGCATTTAAAAAACATTTTTAAACAAAGAAGCATTTGTCTCACGTACAGCAGAGGGCACTCGGCATCGCTGCTGTGCTGAGCAGCTGCTGATCCGGCTGCCTGAAGGGGAAAAAGAATTCCTGTGCTTACATTATATTTTGCAGAAATGAAATACCCTTGTGTGTGTGTTTGCTTATATAGGGGGTGTGAGTGTGTATATAAAAAGACACAGGGTGGCATATATATAAAAATAATCCCAGCACATAATATAAAACTTAAATATTGGTAGTGGTCGCTGAAGTTGGATGAAGCATGTGTTGTGTTGATTAATACTCAGCCTGTTGTTACAGTGAGCTTTGGAGGGGACTGAAGTGTGCTGAGAGGGGAAAAATGAGGAGGCCCCAGCTAGTGAAGGGTTTCAATTATCTTCCTCTTGAAGGCACAAAGTCTAGAGACATCTTAGGATGCTGGGAACTACCCAAGTCAAGGAGAAGTCTTGAAGGATGGGTAGTATTAGGGAATGCAGAATTATGAGTCCTTGTGTCTAGAAGAGCAGGACATCTGGGGACTAGGGGGTTTCTGTGCTGGAGTTTGCAGTGCTGAGGTTTTGTTCTCAGCACCACCAAAGTGGGTGGGGTTGCAGGGCTCTTGTGGCACTCATTGAGATAGTTCTTATCCCTAATGTAGAGATTATCATCTGTGTAAGGAAACTTAAAATACAGAGTTGTGTTTTCTGGTAAAACCATATGATGCCATGCTGAATGTTCAGGGTTTAGTCATTAATTCAAGAAGAATTCAGATTTCCTCTATCTACCCCGGTTTGCTGCTTGTATTGGACTTAATTAAATCTCTCAAAGCAAGGCTTCTGCAAGAGGGTGGAAGTGTCAGTGCTGTTGTATAAAATATGGGGTTGCTAACAAGAGTGAGAGGGCATGTGGTTCAAGATAACCAGTTTATGCAAAATACACAGCTGGGTGGATTTTGCTACAGAGTATCTGTGGAGTCTAAAACGTTCAGAGGAATATGGAAATGTCGGAGGGGTTTTATAATAATGGGCACTAATTATGATGAAATGGATTTGGGTGGTAGAGAGTAATCCAAGATTACAATAGTAAGGTTTTTTTAAAGTAGCCCCTGCTATTTGGGAGGGCAGCAGAGCTCCTTATTATAGGGCTTAAAGCAGCCTCTCTGTGGGATTGTCGCAAGCAGCGTTCACCCTTTGCTGGTTATTTCACAAGGGCTTGGTACAGCTCAGACGTGACATATGTGAATAATTTCAAGTGTACAAGCTGGCCTATGTGCTGAGAAGCACCTTCTCACTAGGATAAAGATGCTGTTATATTGATGTGCCTGGATAATTGTTTTCCTGGAGGTCTTGCCAGAGCTGAGATCTGGGGAAGGGACATTTTGTCCCGTTATAGTGATTCCTGCATTGCGTGTTTTGGAGCTGCAAGAGCAACATGATGTTGCCACCACCAGTTAGGTGCTCCTGCCTGGGCTGGTGGGCTGGGAAGTACTGGGAGAACACTGCTGGGAATGAAGTGTTGTAGCTCTGGGATTGGGACCAAAAGCAAAATGCAACACCACAGCCTGGGGCACAGGAGCCTGGTCCTGCCCCACTGGCTCCAGGTTTTTGGGCAGGCGCAGCTAAGGAGAGCCAGGCATATATCTGTTCATGCTGCTTGGCTTTTCTTCTCTTGTAAGGCTTTTGTGATCTTTTTTCAGCACTAACCGTGCCACAAAGACTGGACTTAGCACACTGAGTGCCTCAGGCACCAGGCTCCTTGGGAAATGATGGTTATGGAATGTTTTGCAGGAGGTTGTTGTTGTTAGATTTGGCAATATAGGGCTTGAAAGGCTGCACTGGTGAGCTGTCCAGCCTTGTGCTGGAGACTGGCAAGCCTTAGGACTCACCTTAGCCAATGTCAATAGAAATTAAACTATTTAAATACACAGTTAAAATATGTTGTTATGTTAGCATGTGGACCTCCGTGCAAGCTTGCTCTTTAACTGGATCCATTAAAGGACCCCCATGGAAGATATGCAGGAGGCTGGTTAAAAAAGAAAATCCCAATCTTAACTGCTTGTTTGCTGCCAAGTGAATTTTGGGCTGAGGTGAAAGACACCTGGGCTTGCAGGATTTATCTCATCTTTGGGACTCCGAAAACCTTGTAGGCATTGAGAAGAAATGGGTTAAAAAGATGATGTGTGCTTCCTTTCAGGTGATGAAATCCAGCTGCCATGTCTGCTGGCTTTTCCCTTCCTTGCTCCCACGCACAGTGCCCAAGCTGTGGTAGCAGAGGAGGTTGTTAGCGATGGCTGGCACGTCGTTGTGGTTCAACTCGGACATCTTCCTCAGCTTTTCCAGATGATCCAGGAGCTTGAGTAGTTCATAAAAGGAGTGAGTAGCCAAATGGACCAATAAAAGGAGTTTGTGGAAAGGCCCAATATATTTTATGAAGAAAGAAATGGATCCTCTAACGCGAGGGTTGTGTCTTGTAAAGTTTTGCAGGGCTGCTTGTGCTGCTAAACGCTGGCTTCCTGCTCCAGCCGCTCCTTCAAGCACATGCAGCAACTGCCTAAACTTTCCTTTTGGCCCGAACCTTTCAAGTTTGGAGTGAAATCTTAACCTGGGGAAGTCATGTTGTGAATTTCCCAGGGGCTGGGAAAGTGATCTTCAGTGACCTGTGATAACAGCCTTCAAATAAAACCTGTGTCGTCTTTGCAGGACGTTCCAGGTGAGGTAAAACACAGCTTTACATCTTCTCAAAGCTCTTTGATGGCAACAGCTTCAGTGAGAAGGCCAAAATTTGGCCTGACCATAGTTATTGCTGGGAAATGCCTCAGTGTGATCCAGGAAAAGTGGAGCTGTTTGGACGTGAGCAGTGAGTGAGTTTGCCGAGCGGGACGCTCTGCGCACACGTGGTGCTTCCAACCAGGGTAACCCAAGGAGTGAAATTTCAGCCAGGCACAGAGGGCAAGCGCAAGGCTGATCAATGATTTAAATCCCCCCTGAGCTGTTTAAAAGGTCTGAAGCTGGCTGTGGCACAGGGAGCTGGGGTGCCCCGCCAGTTCAGGTGGCACCATCCACAGCTGCAGAGACCTCCTCTGCCCATGGCACCCTGGAGAGCCTGTAGGATGGGGAGGCAGCAAGTGGGGCACAGCATCCTTGGATGCTGAACCCCTTCCTATTGCTCAATGAGCAGGCAGGGAGCTGCAGGAAAGCAGAAAACAAGGATTTTGCTACTGTTTCAGTGTTTTGTGTATCTGTGCACACGAGTGTCTGCAGCTTCGACCTTGATGCTACCCGACCTGTGAGATTTTTACTGAACCTTTTTTAGTATTCTCCTTGTGCAGTCAGAATTTATTCCACTGGGCTGCAGAGATGTGCTGGTGTTCAAACCAGGCTTGAGTTTCAGGATTGCTAAAGATTTGATATCATTCTTCTGTCTTGGTCCCAAAGGGCAAAGCTGCAGAGCCTAGCTAATCTTACGAGATCCACGTCTTTTTGATCTGACAGCTCCTGAGAACGGTTTCTGCTGCACCCAGACTTTAAAATGGACCAGCTTCCCAATTTCCAACCTGCAATTAAAATTTGGCTTCAAAACCGATTTCTCAGGTCCTAAATGCTGAAAAGAGAGAAATTTTGGGTTGTGAGACCTCTGGGAAATGACTGCAGTGACAATGTGTCCCAGTGCATGGCCTTTCACTGAGATAGGGGTGGGTGACCCCAGTGCAGCCAACTCTTAAGAGAAGAATCCAGATTTTAAGGCAATGGCATTATATTTCCCAGTCACTGGAATTCTTTGCAGTTGAGGGGGTGGTTACTTTTGGAGGTAGTTTGGTCATTCCCAGCTTTGGGGGGAGCTGGCTGTGCTGAGCTCTTCTCCTCACTGGGAATGCTCACCTCCCCTTTAGCTTCATGGGAACACAACGGTGTCTCCTCTCATGGACAGTGGCGCTCAAAACCACTGCGGGATTGGATGAAGTTGCCATGCTTTTGGCTACCAGGTCCCTTCCCGTGGGCTTTCTCCAAGGCAAAGGTTGGGTTTTACTGCTGGAGCTTGGCTGCTGCTCTCGCTTTCCCCATGGCCACCTCTTGAGGGGATCGATGGTTGGTTTTGGCAGGGGCTGTTTTATTTCGTGCTTGCGAACACAGTGATCTCAGCTGTCTGCGGGTCTGCGTGAGGCTGGCTATTAGAGCCGCTTTGATGTCTGCACTGATACATCTTAAGGCAGCTCAGGATGATTTTATGCAGTAGCCCCAAGGTGCTTGCACAGAAAAAGGTGCTTTAGAAATGTAGATTTTGTTTGAGGACAGATTTTTCTGTGCTGTTCTCTCTCGATTCAGGATGAGTTGGTAAAAATGTAGCGTTTAATTAAAGTTTGTAAAGGTTTGGAAATGAATTGCTATAAACATAAAAGACGTAATCAAATGCCTACCTAATCCCCACCTTAAGGGCACATTAAATGCAGAAAGAGTATAATGTGCTGGCGACTGGGATTGAAAAGTGATGAGGATTTGGGAGCAGATCTTTTCTACCTGGAGCTTCTAAATTATTTCACTTCAGGCTTAGGGATTTAGACATCTACGTATAACAGGAAAAGACGTAGCAGCCCAATTCTCAGTCGGCACAGCTGGCATCATTCTACTGAGTCATTTTAGCTACAAATCCATATGGCATGGCCTTATGACGTGCATTACAGCACAGTGTCCTGACAGTGTATGAGATGGGAATTGTTCCGTGGTTCATCACCGAGTAGAGGACTTTTTCTCTTCTGAAGTTGATACATAATTAGAGAAAAGCACCTGATAGGTTTCCAATTGCTGGAATAGAACAGGGTGAAGAAGGAGATGTGGTGTTACACAGTGTCAGCCAGGGAGCTGGACATCCTCAGCTGCAGAATTGCCTTCTGCCATCTCCAGCTTCAGTTTAAAATAAATAAAAAAAATTGAATCAATTTTTTTTATCCTGAAAAACTCAGCAGGAACCAAATGCTGTTATCTCTCTGGGTCTCTAGAGAAATAGAATCGGGATGTGTTGGAGCTGCCTGGCTCCATCCATCTCTCTGCTGTTCTCCATGTATCCCCAGGAGCCAGGCATCCCCAAGAGCTTCTTTTCCCTGTGGAGCCCCTGGATATTCCAGCTACCTTCCAGCAGAGTGATATCAGCAGGACCATGCCATGGCATTGTTTTGCAGTTACTGGTATTTGGCTTTGTTCAGGTCTTGGTAAAAACCAGGCTATGTTCTGTGGTCTTATGTAACTGTGATTCACTGGTTTTTAAGGCACATGAATTCCATGGAAATTGAGAATATTTCTCTAGGTGGAGAAAGAGCAGTGGGATGTCACCAAAACCCCAGCTAGACCTCCGTCCTGTAGTGCTTTTCTGGGATGGTGGCAGCAGAGGTTTGCATTCTTTGGGACCAAGGCCTGAGGAGGTGAGATGGGGAAGGGCTGCAGGGAGAGGACTCTCATGGATTGTGGCGATGGTGGTGGTGACAGCGACACTGGGAGGATCAGAGGTGGTGGTAGGGGATTGCCCTTGCTGGTAGCATCAAGGAACCAGCAAAGGATTAACGCATCCTGCTAATGACAGAGGAGTAAAAGAGCTTGTGCAAAAAGGAAGGGGCTGAAATACCTGGTGACAGAGCTGAAAGTAGCCCAGTTAGGGATAAAATCAATCCAATGTCTTATACTGCAGGGCCCCATGGAAACGGGGAGGGCTTTCTTTTTCTGTTGAATTGGGCTCTATGCCAGGTGAAAGAAAACATTTTCCCAACACCAAATGGAAAAATGCAAGGCAGACGTCTTAAATGAACTGTTAAAGGAATAGAGCCGTGAAAAGAATACATTTGCTGTGAGCTGGGGTTATGCATTTAACAGATTTTTGAGTATATGCGACCTTTGCAGTTTGTAGAAAGAGAAATCTGCTGCAGAAACTCAAACTGTACTGAAGGCTGAAAGCAAACGTCGGAGTATCATTGCTTTTCCTGGCCTGGGCTTTGCTCAGGAGGAATGGACAGTATCTCTCTGTCCTCCTCCAAAATCTTGCTGCGTTTTTTCCTTTCCCCTCTAGCCCTCTCCATGCTCTTTCTACAGATCACTGGCAGCTCTGCTTGTGCTTTAAAATAACCCAGGCTAAAAAGTGCGATTTGCGTTTCAGCGATTTTTGATTACACCCACGTCCTATATTTATTGCCGTTTAAATCATCTGTGTTAGTTTGAGATGTGTTTCTTTCGAGCAAGGCAAAAAAACCTTGACTCTGTTGCTAACTGTTGCTAAGGGAAAGAAGATATTTATTCATCAGGGCACTTCTTCGGTACTGCAAGGCTGGTAGCCATGGAGGAGCAGTGGAAGGAAAAGAAACGGTTATGTATTTAAGTCCTTTCTGTTATTGCTGTTGGACTCTTGCCATATCTACTGATGGTCAGCAGATGTCTTTTTTTCCCCTCCCAGCATTGTGCATCTTGGATTAGAGGTGCAGCTCGGATTATGGTGCAGGGCTGGTCCTGGGAGGCTGGTGTGAAACACCAGAGGGTCCCTGGAATGATCCACTGGGCTTCGGAGAGTTCGTGGTCCCACAGGTGTTACAAGGCTCCCATGTTTCGTAGCCCTTTTCCCTCGGTCTCTCCAAAGACACTTTCTACTTCTTGGCTTCAGAATGTCCATTTAAAAAATCCCATCAAATCAGAGACACCGAGAGCCAAAAATGATGCACATGACTGTGTTCCCTTCCTGAGCTGCTGCGGGGGGACGTGTGGCAGTGCTGTTAGCTGGCTCTTGCTGAGGGAAGAGGTTTTCCTCTCAGCTGTCATAGCAACAAGAAAATATTGTTTTGATGGAGATCAAATTAAAAATTAAATTTGTCTCTTTCCTAGTAAGCAAATTGCTCACTCGTGAAAAATATAAATCACTTTGATTGGGGTAGAAGTCTTTGTAAGCACCTCTGTGGATTTCCAAAGTGGATTTTGCAAAAATGCCTCATGCCACATTATGTTCCCACTGGGTTTATGTAGAGTGTCCTATGAATTTAAGCTTTATTTAACATTAGGCTTGGGTTGAAAAACTTCCTTGGTAAAACTTCCTTGGGCAGTGGAGGGGAGGCAGAGGGGGAGAGAAACAAGTCTGAAGAGTGTCTGGATGCAAAAGGAATGACTCCTCAAATGCAGCATTTCTAGTTTTTCAACTGAAAAAGACAGACAAGCAAACAGTGATTTGGTGTTTTGAGATGCTCTGGTTCTTGGAATGCAAAGCTGAACACAACCTGAGAGTGGAGAGGAGGAGTCGGGTAAATGGGAGGGTTTGCGATAGAGGTGGGGAGAGAACAGCGTGACCGTCTCTCCGATGCTCTCCCACACCCAAAGCATTTCCAGTTCGATGACTTTCTAAGCCAATGTGATTTCTAAGTATTTGGTGTCCTCAGATGCCTTTCTGTCCTGGGAGTTATCTGCTCTCCCTTTGAGCCCACACGGACTTTGGGCATCCACAGCATCATTTGCCGTGGCTTGGTGCCCCTGCATGGGAGACCACCTTACTTGGGTTACTTGGAACCCAGTTGGTTTCCTTTGCTGAGGGCACGCCATCCATGTGGGGAAACAGAGGAGGGAGAAAAAAAGACCTTCCCAGGCTGCCCACAGGTCCGTGCCAGTACCAGGGCCACACTGATAGCCACGTTTCTTCTCAAAGCAGTACTTGGAAGCTCAAGCAAGTAATTTCTGTTTCCCTTTTGGCTTGAAGTATAGCAGCAGTTGCAGATTTACTCAGCCAAAGTGACTCTGTCATCAGTTTATCTGTAATTCAGATTCCTAATTGATAAGGAAAAAGCTTTGTGGTTCAATGTAAAGTGAGAAAAGGGAAGGGTTTTTCTTGGAAAGTGTTTAAACATCACAGGCATTCTTCTGCAGAAATGAACAACCCCCTGTCCAATGTTGTGCAAATAATTGGGTTTGTTTTGTTCAAGAGACATCCTGTTAGCTCGGATTGTTTGTGGATGTAACCAGGTTTTTTGACTGCATGAACGACTCTGACCTGACATCTGGCACTGGAGTACGACATATCAAGGGCTGCAGGAGTCTGTGGTGCTTTGATTGGAAATGATCTCTCAGTCTTAGGTGACAGATGGAGGCTGGGAGCTTCCTCCACATTATATGGGGTGCACAAAGTCTAGCTGTGGGTGAGAGGGCCTGTCCCATTAGCCATGTCTTTTTAGCTGCTATCTAGACAGGCTTTGGTGCTGGGTTGCCAGAAGCAGGAGGAGAGGGAGAAGCCAGAAAATAACCAGATTCAGATTTTGTAGAAGTTTCTTGTGGGCTTTTGGACACCTCAGCTTTTCAGCTGCCCAAGTCTTGGTTCAAAAGGGGTGACTTTTTGTAATGAGCTTCTATTTTTAATCTTTTTCTTCCGCCCTGCTTCTCTCTAAGGGAATTGGTTCCTGGGGACACACAGTTGATCTGTGGGATGCTGCCCCCCCTGTGCCTGTCCTGGGGAAACCTGGAGCCCTACTCCCGTGTGTGTGCCGTGACATCTTCAAGAAAGGGGGGCAAAAGCAAAGGGCTTGTTTGTTCGAAATGTCAGCATTGAAATTATAATAGAAAATTTCTTTTTTTCCCCAAGGAGCTCCACACACACAAAGCCTTTTCCAGCCAGCTCCCTTCTTTAGCACTCAGTATTGATTAGCGAAATCAAATGGGGCTCGGACGATGCTGTCGTTACCCGCCGCAAGCTGATGGAGAACGTCACGGACTTCCAGTTGCACGTGGCTCTTGTGGAGCTCGTGGCAGAGTGCGAGCGGTGTGACACCAAGGCCGTACCTGCATGGTCGGTTCTCACCCGCTTTTGGTATGATCCTCCTTGTTTTTTGCCCGGGCTGAGGTCTGCAGCGATGCAGGTTCTTTTCCCCTCCCTCCCCCCTCCTCATATATTTGAAAAAGCAATACAAAATTACATATATAAACGGCAACATCTGTTACGGAAGCCTGGCCCAGGCAAATTATTGCTTTAGAAAGTCGGTGCAGATCCTCCTGTGATTCACTTCTGTGCTTGCCAGAGTCACATCATACCCACAGCGCTTTATTCCAGCTAGGATAGGTGTGTCTTTTTTCTTTTACACCCACATCAAATTCCTAAAATAAGAGGACTGTAAAAGGAAAAAATAACTTGAGTTTATTTTCCTCTGGAGTCCATGGGATTCTGGAAGTTATTATTAGAGGTGAAGTCATCACAGAGGAGGATGTAACCCTTGGGGAAGGGTGTG
This sequence comes from Lophotriccus pileatus, assembly GCA_035583135.1. Classification (NCBI taxonomy): domain Eukaryota; kingdom Metazoa; phylum Chordata; class Aves; order Passeriformes; family Tyrannidae; genus Lophotriccus; species Lophotriccus pileatus. The sequence goes on from JAWWES010000024.1 coordinate 6,624,268, forward strand.
GGCGATGCTGCTCTTGCAGAAAGGGTGGTGGTGGAGTCCCAGGGCAAGGGGACACAAGCACCAGTGGGAAGGCTGGAGAATTCCCTGCCTACATCCCTGTCTACGTGCCCTTGATTTTGGGCAGATAGAGACAGAGTGTTTCAGTGTGTTTCCCTCCTCCAGTCTGGGAGCAGAGCAGATCTGCCCCAAGTGCTCCAAGCTCCATCACATCTGGAGCACCATCCCATCACTGGCTTAAAAGTGCCCAAGCCACACCGACAGCTGGATGGAGCTATTCTTTATTTTTACTTCACGTAAAACAGAGTTGGATCCTTGTTACCATGGAAACGAGCAGCCCTAATTACAAGGAGTTTGATTCACTGGATGTAAAAAGCTATATAATTCTTCTTTTTCTCTTAAAAAAACAGAAATAAAAAAGGTGTATCAGAAAATGATAACCCTGTACCTGATGTAAGGTTAATCTTGAGTGTGTTTTCTGCATGAGTGGTGTCCTAGAAATATAGAAAACAGTAGTTCTGGTGTGTCTGTAATGGTGAGCCAGGCTGGGATCAGCAATACCATTCTTTGCTGCCCATTACTTGTGCTGAACCATGGCTGCCTTCAGGCCAGCACTGAAAACAAATCAAAGTCATTGCATTCTCTATGGGTTTGGTTTTTTTTTTTTTTTGCTGTTGCATCATGTGCAGCACGAAGAGAGGAGATAAAGCCAGAGGGCAGAGGTGAAAATGTCTCCTGCCGGGAACTCAGGATTGCAGCCAGGAAAAGAGCTCAGCACCGTTCGGTGCGGAAAGGATTAAAGTCTGTGCAGGGCCCATGAATAGCCCCATTGAGCAACTGCTGGGCTGGGAGTTACGCAGTGACTAAAGTGTTTAGCCAGATCTGCTTATTTTGCAGACAGCAGTGAAGTAACATTGTGGTTTACAGCAAAACAGGATGCGAGTCAATATGTAAATGCTGAATAAAGAATGCTGCGTGTGTGCAGTGTGGCCTTTGCAAGTGATCTGAGTTCATCCTCCCCATCCATCTGTCCTTTGAGGAAAATAGCTGAAAACTGCAAAAATTAGGGAGTGTTTTCTATCTTGGCTCTTTGGCGTCTCTTTCTTTAAGTAGACAGCGAAGGGACCATCCCAGGCAGGTCAGAGGGTTGGTTGTATTTGGGTCAGGAGGGTTACCAGGAGGGCAGAGATTTGCACATGGAATTGATTATTTTATTCCATTTTTAGAATGTGCTTACTGCGGTTTAAAACTCAAATTCGTCTTTTAACGCAGATACTTAAATCCTGGCCTGAAACCGTAGCTAAGAGGAGAGCATTAAATACTTGCTAAATCCCTGTTTCAAATAAACATGTGAGAGAGCGGCTTTCTGGTTTACTGGTGAAGAAACAAAGCTGATATTTTAGAATTTATCCAATTAAATTCTTCAGAGTGGGCTTTCACGTGGGGATAAATACACTTAGGGCATGTCCCTTCAAGCATGAGAAACAGGGACAGTTGAAGAGGTGTTTTGGTGTAACCTTGTCCATGCTTGTGATAAGGGCTTTTTCCAGCCCTGGGTGTGGTTGCTGATGGGTTGGAAGCCCATCTTCCACTTGGGAAGGGCTGGCATGTTCTGGTTGTATGGCATCATGGAAGGAACAAGACTAATTGTGTCAAGTTTATGGTTGGACTTGATCTTAAGGATCTTTTCCAACCTAAATGATTCTGTGATTCTATGATTGCCACCCTTGTTTGGGTGAGTATCTGCATCATATGGATAAGAAACCAATTTGGGAAGTGTTGGAGGGCTTCCTTGGGGAAGGCTGGGTTGCTTTGTGGACTCTTTTCATGGGCTGCAGCCTGCTGGGACAGCAGCATCCCTCTGGCTGGGTGGGACACACCAGTCCCCCAACACGATGTTCTCCATCGGAGCGAGCAGCTCTGAACAACCTGGATAGAAGGAATGCTTTCTATCCGTGCTAGCCCAAGGGTGGTCTGATGTATTATTGCACTTCACTTTTGTGGGGATGATCACCACCATCAGACACTTTTTTAAGGCCTGGGGGAATAATTTGGGAATGGGGAGGCAAACAGCATTCATTCCCCATTTGCAGAAGCAGGATGGTCGCACCTTACAGTGTGTGTAAATGGGATGAGGGAGCTGGAAACCCCAGGGATGCTCGTTCTGCAAATGGTTTTCAGTTAATGGGGTCCTGAGATCTGTGATTATGTGAGAAATTGCGTGCTTAAAGTTGTGTACACGGATGGTTTATCAAAGACAGCAGAGCTGACTCTGGTGCTCAGTATTGGGAGTGTGTTTCAGTACCTTGTTGAACTGTAAGAAAGGATCTAACCCCAGCCAGCGCTTCAGCTGGTCTTTTTCTGGACTGAAAGAATTTTTAAGCCTTTTAAATACCTCAGGTTTTTTTACAAGACATCCGTTTCTGGTTTTAAAAACCCATCACCACGGTATAGCCTATCAATGTCTGACAGCTGTGACCAGGTAAGAATTACCGTGTCTTGAACAGAATTTATGAAACCACAAATTACCTTTTGCCTATTGAAAATTAATACAACACTTGTGGTTTTAGACTAATACAAAGGGACCACAGTACTTTTTTCTTCTAACAATCAACTTCTGACTGGTATAATTTTTTAATGTGCACCCCCCAAATGTTTGGAATGTATAAATATATATAGCACATTTAAAAAATTATAAAGACCATTAGGCAAGAATAGCACACTAAAATGTATTTTACATGTTTTTCTTAGGCTCAGTTGACCATATGTTAAAATAAACTTCAGCCATGAAGAAACAATTCTTATTTGAGATTATGTCTTAATAAAATAGCATGTGGGTGGTAAATACAAGCAGATACATTTCTGTACAGGAATTGGGATTCAGCTATTTTATATGATACTTATCTAAACTATCCCCATTGAGTAGCTTCCACCTGCATCCCCTGCATTAGGACACGATCCCATTCCCACTGGAGCCAGTGGGACCTCTCCAGTGGGGTTGGTGGGCTGTACTGTTGCAAGGGTGGGTATCCTGTCTTGCCTGTGGGGTGCAGAGCTACTCCCCTGAGTGCATTATAGAGCTCCTGGATCTCCTAAAATCCTTGGTAGATGTGGTACTGGGACAGCAGGTAGGACCTGCAGGGCTTGGTGCCAGGCTGTCACATGCAGGCTGTCACATGCAGGGGCAGGCACTGGGAACATCTGACCCTGTTCCTCCAGTATGACATGGCCCATGGTTGGAATGGGGAGGGTGCCAGGCAGGCTGGGTTTTTCATTTTCATTTTCACCTGACACTGGTGTAGCGAGGAGCAATGCAGCAATAAATGAACAGCTAAGTCTGCATTAAAAGACAGCGAGTGGTGTCCTGGTGTCGCTGTCACCAAGGGACTGACTCTACCTGGGTTCAGTTTGGGGTGCATGCCCTCGCCTCCTGTGGTGTCCTAGCCCCTCTGGCTCCCACTTCTGTGTTAGACCCATCCCTGTGTTATTTATCTTCACTGCTGAGCATTTACTTAACTTTGCATTTATTCAGGATTTAACTCTACAGCCTGTTTTAATTGGTGGGGCTGTGGCGTTGTTGTGCTAAACTCGAGACAGATGGTGCTTGAACAGGGACCACACACAGAGACTACAGAAATGGTGCTGGCCAGGCTGGCCAAGCAGGGTCCTGTGTGGATACCGGTGGGTGGGAACCAGCACTGAGTCCGGGATGCTTTTCTGAGCTGCCCAAAGCTCGAGGTGGGGAGAGGCAAAGGGAAGGGGAATGCAAGGGATAACATCGCCTCTCCAGCTCACTCATCTCTATTTTTCTTGGTTTTCCTAGAAGAGTAGTGGAGAGTTTGCCAGGCCCAGCTCCATCACCTCTGTCACCAAAAAAAGCCTTTTTTGCTGGAAGGAGCGGGTGGAAGGGCCCTTCAGTGTGATTGCTGGAGTGGCCCCTGCCCCTTGCAGGCAGCACAGGGAGAGGACAGAGCCAGGCAAAAGCTTTCAAATGAAGCAATGCCTCCTTACTGAGCAGTGTGGCTGGACATCATTATCTCAGTGCGCAGTTGCCATGGTGTCTGGCACACAATGGCATGAGCGCTGGGATAACACTCTGTCCAAATGCTCAGACAGTTTATTCCATCTCTTGGAGCCAGGGAAAGGAGGTGACCCCCAGTCCTGATCCCTAAAGAGCCTGTGGCTCCTCAGCGTGAACAGGAGGAAAGTGCTGGGAGTTGAGGCAGGTGAGGAGCTCGGGAGGGGATACAGGGGTGATTCTCTACCAGGAGATCCCAAAACTTGTGCTCTGCTGCAGCACCTGCCCTGGGACTCCCCAGGGAATCGCACATCAACCCAACCTACGTGGCTGTCCATGTGCTCTGATAGTCATTGTCTCAGCGTGTCTCCCTGCACACCCTGGCAGCTCTTCCTGCAGGGATGTTGTGGGCAAGGCAGCTGTAATCCTGGCTCCAGCAAGGTGAGGCTCCTCACAGTGCTTGCAGGACTCTCTCAGAAAATGCTGGTAGAAGTGAAAGGGAGGACTGCTTCTAACTGATTGTGAGGAACAGCTGAGGGAGCTCAGCCTGCAGAAAGGGAGACTCAGGGTGGACCTTATTGCCCTCTACAACTACCTGAAAGGAGGTTGTAGCCTGGTGTGGGTCAGTCTCTTCTCCCAGGTAACAAGCAATAGGACAAGAAGAAATGGCCTCCAGCTGCATCAGGGGAGGTTTAAATTGCACTGTAGGAAGTAATTATTCTCTGAAATGGTTGTCAAGCACTGGAACAGGCTGCCCAGGGAAGCGGTTGAGTCACCATCCCTGGAGGTATTTAAAATATATGTAGATGTGGCACTCAGGGACATGGTTTAGTGGTGGGCTTGGCAGTGCTGGGTTAATGGTGGGACTTGATGATCTTAGAGATCTTTTCCAATCTAAAGAATTTTAGGATTGTATAAGTTTGTTCTCTCCTCAAGAGGATTACAAGGTCTTTAGGGCAGAGATATCACCCTGGGCATGTATTTGTATGGTGCCTGCTTTGCAGCTGGGATTTCTCCTAAGGTGTAGGTGTCCTCACTTCAGTCCATGCAGCAGTTCTTGGAGATTTAGAGCAGAGCATCCTGAAGAGATGGTCTTGCAACCAAAAACACATCTTGATGACCTCAGACTGTAAGTGAGAGGCTGTGATTCACAAGAGCCCTCTGGTGAGATTAGAGATTTACCCACTTGAATTTCTTGAGATCTCCAAATCAGGAAGAAGCCACTGGTGAGCAGACCTGTCTTCTCTTGTCCAGTGCTGCAGGTGGGCAGTAAAGCTGGCGGTCAGTGGTTTTGTGAGCTGCCAGGAGAGCCAAAAAAATGTGCTGACCATGTGAAAGTGCAGGGTTTGTGCAAAGGCTTGCTTGGCTCCCATGTGGAAATTGGTTTGCAAGTAGAAACAAGGAACCTGGGAAAGGTTCTGCAATTAGAAGCTCATCTGTCTGTGACTCTGGTGGGATAAAACACCTTCACACCTTCCTTGGAGTAAATGCAGGGTAACAAATGCTGGGATCCTGACAGCCGGATTAAGGGTGATTATCATAGGATTTCAGGAGTATTAACATGACAGTAAAATCAAAAAGAAACCCTGGGAAACAGTAAGAAGCACAATAGGAGAGGACCCATCCTGTCCATCTTCCAAATGGTGTGCTTGGTGTGGTCCAGTCAAAGCGGCTTGGGAAGGGGGAGCAGATCCAGGGCTGGAAACCTTGGATACAGGGCTGTATGGGAAAGGCAGAATCAGATGTCTCAGGGTGTAATTCACCCAGTACGAAATAAAACGTGATCCTGGTTTGTTGGTTGCGCTGCAGCCAGGGTGCTATTATGTGCATTTTTATGAGGCATTTTATCTAGAAGTGCTTTTTCTCTCGAGGACCCTTTAAATTGATTTTCCACATCAACTTGTTTTTATAATTGCATCATGTTTACTGATTCTGGCTCATGAACTTATAACATCTGAATGCTGTAACCGTGAGGCAGCCAGCCTTTCTGGGGAGACTGCATTGAATAAATACAGTACAGAGGAACAGATACAGTCAATTAATTAGCTTTCACCAAGCCTTGGTACTGAAGTGACTCACAGGGTGTTTATTGAGGGAGTTGCACCTTGCTCTGGGCTCTGCCCAGGGGCAGGTAGAGGAGAGGTTACCTTGTTTCAGTCGGCCGCAAGTCTGCTGGTGCAAGATGAAGAGCAGCCAAGTGAAGCCCCTCTTCAAAGCTGAAGTCTGAAATCTGTAAATAGGAAATGGAAATAAACAGGAACAAGAAGAAGAAAAAAGCTCTTTATTTAAATGTTTGATAAACAGCTGAAGTAATGCAGATGAAGTGTGAGAGAGTTTGAAGTCATTAGTGAAGTAAACAAGGATTAGACAGGATTTGAAGTAATTTGACCTATAGGAATTTATTTTTTGTTTTTGGTACCAAGCTTGTATCAGTTGCCTGGTCAGTCATTAAGGGAATAGCATTTTATGGGGGAATGTTGTTTTTCATCACCGCAGCTGCTGATCCACCGTGCAAGTCTGTTGCCATAATATTTTAAATCATTTCACTCAACTCCTCTTGAAGAAGGACTGTGAGGTAAAATGGTGACACAAAACAAAAAGCTGTCCCTTGCCACAGTCTGACACTTCCACTCGGAAAATTTTGCCTTTTTAGAACCATTTGGGACTTGCAGAAGATGTCTTTGCATTTCAAGGTGGCTCATGGTGCCTGGAGAGCCTTGCCTGGCATAGCAAGGTGCTTGGAGCTCCAACAGCTCCCTGGTAGCAAGCTTTTGATTTATACCCCATCAAACCTTCCCCCATTTCTCAGATTTTCTGCCAAAATGTGGGTGCAAAGCTCCGCAGGCCTCGGTTCAGGCGTTGCACTTTGTGTCTGTCATTAATAAACAGTATTTACATAAGTAAGAGGGTGGAATATTGCTCACAGCCCTCGTTTGGTGTAGAGTAGCTCTCCACTGATAAACTGTTTATGTGGAAGAGGAAAATAATGTTGAAATGAAACGGATAAGCAAATAGCTGGATTTGGCAAACAGATGTGAGAAGCTGAGTAGAAATCAAATTGTGGAGTTGTAATAATAGGTACAATAGTTGTCAGGCTGTTCAGTGTCCTGGTTCCCCCTCTGCCTCTGGTCCAGCATCCAGGGGCAGGAGGAGCAGGGATGTGGTGACCTGCCCCATAGCAACCCGAGCGACTTCTGCTGGGAATTTCAACCCGTGGTGAACGTTTCTTTAACATCATTGATGAGAAGGACATTTTTCAGCAGCTTTGGGAACAACATGTCAGTGGCAACAAAGCAAGTTTTTAATAACGTTTACATAGGAGAGGAGAACAGCATTTTTCTCCCAGGATCGGTTGCTCTAACACACAAGTCTGTACTGGGATGCTTTGCTAACGTGATTTATTACCAGCCTCCTTATTATATGGCCTTTCTAAATGATTTCATTTTATTAATTCCAAGTGTTTGTTTGGTCCCTTTCAAATAGCAAAGGAAAGAGCCAAGTCTGACAGTTTGATAGTTTGATGTATTTATGGAGATCTGTGTACTCTGGTTATCACTCCCTCCAGCTCCACAATGGGTTTGTTTACCCTGAGTGGGGGGTTTATGTACTGCACATGGAAGTACGATAAAAATTAAAACAACTTTACATGTGCTTTCCTTGCTGTCTGAGCTCCAGCCTCACAGCCCATCCCAGTTATCCAGAGCTGGGAGAATCTGGTGAGGCAAAAGCAAGGTGTGGCAATTCTCATTTAAATTCTCTTCTTTGAAGGTAAAATGCCCCATTCAGTGATGATGAAATACCTTATGCTCAAAAAAGAAATCTGGGTGCGAAAGAGGCACAGATTAAAGGAAAGCTGTCATAAAGTCTCCTTGGAAAAGTGTGAGCAATATATATGTGTGCTATAGATGTGTTATATGTGCAGATATTATTCTTTTTATTCTGTTTTATTTAAGAAGAGAGGTTTTTGCAATCTCTGTTTAGGAGGGGGTGTGGTCCCATCTGGAAACCATTCTTTCAGACGTGCATCCTACACAATAGATCACTATTTTGTTGTTTAATATGAGCCCAGTTCCCCCGAGCATTTGGTATATCCAGGCACTGGATGTATTTCTTATCATCTATATTGCTTCATTAATACTGCACAAACCAACCCTGGAGCTGTGCAGCCTCTTTTGTGTGTCTGGTGTCATCTCTTGCAGCCAAAACGAGAGCTCGTGCCAAGGTCACAAATCTGGGCACACAACGTGCTTTTGGGGCCCTTCACCACCGTTGCCTAATTAAACGTGGACTCCCATTTTTCTAACCCTCTGACCCAACAGATTGCTGGAGGTTTTTGTTTTGTTGGGTTTTTCCTTTAAAAAAAAAAAAAAAAAAAAAAAAAAAAAAAAATTAAAATAAGCCTCAGGTTGAGAAGTCTGAGGAAAAATGTGGTTTTGTGGTGACTGAAGATGGCTTTGCCAGCCTGAAGGGTTGCTGGGTGCTGGTCATATAGAAGATGTACCTTGGAGTCAACTGAATGGGCACCGTGTGCTGAATTTGAGGTCATAATCTGGGCCCTTTGTTTTTGCATCCGTGGCACCACACAGATTTAAATGAGCCCCAAACAATTCTTCATAAGCTTTTTTCCAGATATAGTAAAAATGAAAACATTTTCTGCTGAAAGTGGATTGGAGAACATGGAAATTGCCCAGTGCAGCTGAATGTGTAGGGGAACCCCACTCCTCTTCCAGAAAGGAGAAAAGAGAAGGGAAGTCAAGTCCATACAGAAAGCAGTGTTGGAGCTGGGAGGGGGACAGAGGTGTGCATGGGATCAACCTTGCTGAAATCAAGCAGTATTTGTTACTTCAGCAAAGAAGTGTTTGAGCCCTTCTCAGTGTTTGTCTGGGAAGAGTGATGTGCACCCACGGAACCATAGAAACAACAAATAATAACTGCGGCACTAAATGGCTTGCTCTAATCAAAAGCAGACTGTTGTGGTTATATTTGAGCACTGTCATTACAAGAAACTCAGTAATGAGTATTTTTTTTTTCCATTTTTCATTTGCATCAAACAGATTCCCTGTATTAACATTAACAGCCTTCCGTGGAGCCCGAGGTATTTACAAATTCTATGGTGCTGCTTCAGTCTTGTGGGAAGCTTTTCAGTTCTTATTTAAATCACCCAAGACAGTTATGCTGGGCAGATTGGAAGCATGAACTATGTGGAAAGTAGCACACAAGCTTTGCTCTTGATGAGCGTTCTACAGTCCTATGCCTTTCGTAGGACTACCAGAGCACTGGTAGATAAAATATGTCATGTATTTAATATGTATATTGACGTACTGCGTTGTGGTTGTGATGCCAAATGCCCAGAGCATCTGGGAAGGTAAAGATGGAGCATCTTTCTGCTAACAGCAGATGAGGCTTTGTTTTCCTCATTTGCTGAAATGCTTCTTGTAGGAAACTTTGGATTTTGATAGTTAAATTTGGGTTTTATTCATAGGGTAGAGGTCTTATTAATTGAAATGTAAGTTGCCAGAAGTGCTGTGCTTAATCTTCTCTTTGGACAGGGAGAAAACGTATCGCAAAGACTTGTGCTGACGTTCTGTAAACAGATTTTGCTGTGGCATTAGTTTAGTTGGCAAACAAAAAGCATGTTTGTGGTGAGTGGAGTCTGTGCCTAATTGCTTGGCATAACGGTGTGGCTGAGGACTCGTAGGGAGGTGTATGTCCTCTTTTTCACCTCGCAGTTACCGCAGCACTGCCGGTCACACCTGCCTCCGCTTCCTGATGATTTCACCTCCATCTCCAACAGCTACTTGAAGCAAACTGTCCGCCAGCTTCAGCCTCTCATCTCCCCATGGTGTGAGCAGGGATCACATCTGCTCCTGTGCTGCTTGTACCAGCAGATAATCACACCTTGAGGGTGCATTGCATGGATTTGCAAGCCCTAGCATCGCAGAGGTGATGGCTGAGGGTTTGGTGTTAGGTCAGTCAACATCTAAATTATAGCCAGGACCTCTGAAAAAAACCTGTTATTTGTGATCATCGTAAGCATGGGAACAGCCAGCCTGTTGAGGGGCTTCCCAGAAGGGTTGAGCTGAGGAGAAGGTAATGCCCTGGAGAAATGGCTCAGGTATAGCATGGTGATCCAGGTTGATTTGCTGTGGGTTAAAGCATGGAAGAACTGGGTTTACTTCCCTTGCCAGAGACCACAGCACGCAGAGGGCATGTGGTGTCCTCCAGCACAGCACAACAATGAACATTTAAGAGAACATTGCAAGTATCTTAATGACTTTTTCCAGCTGTATTTGTCCATTTGCTGACCTTAGTTACATCTAATAGACCTGTAAAAGCAAGAATGCTCAGTGAAACCATCCACAAGCAGCACGGGGCTGTCTAAGAGGGAAGAACAGGGCTGCTCTGAAGTTTCCAGAAACAAAATTGTGAAGCCAGTTCAGGATTCTTTGGTTCCAGCTAAAATTTTGCATCCTAGCCAGTTCAGTGCTGTGATGAGCCTGGGGAGAGAACAGGGCTCCAGGCTGGGGTGTGGTGAACAGGGGGTGGAGTTATCTCTCAAGGCATGTTTCTCCAACAAGTATCCTTGCAGCAGAAAGTTATGGTCATCTGCATCCTTATCATGTTTTGGTGGTGCATGAAGGCTTTCTTGTTTTGGTCCTTTTCACCTCTGTTTTGTTATTCTCTGGTCCCCCCTTATTTTAATGAGACTGTTTCCACTTGATCATTTCCCAGAAAAGAGTTGTTAAAGCAAAATTCTCCTTCTCAGGTCAAGACATACCTTATTTAATTCAGTATTTAGTTTTCAAGGGTCCAGAGAGCTCACAGAGTTCTGGAATACTTGGATCTTGTGTCAGCTTTCGTTCTCTTTTGGCATCCAGATGTTAATATATGGATGAACCAGGCAGCGATACTGGTGAGCCCATTCCCATCCCTGAATGCATATGAGGACTGAATGAGTGTCTTGGCTGGACTGAGCACACCCTCCCACTCTGTTTATGTGACTCCACGTACCTTTGAAATCGATGCGCAAATCCACATGTCACCATGATCCGTCCTCAGTATATTGAGCATATGTGTCTTGGGAGCTGGAAATAACAGAATCAAAGTGTAATTCCGAGCCAGCCGTTGTCGGTCCAACTTCATTTATCATCATCATTGTCCTTATCAATTGTGATTCTGACGGCGGGCTGCTGCCGGGCAGATGTAGGCTGTTCCGTGGACGGTGCTGTTTGTGCGTTCGGTTGCAGTTGCAGCCGTTTTGGCACCAAAACACCAGCTATGAAATTCCCTTTTCATAATATTATTTTTCTGATGTTCATGTTTATGGCATCTTGGAAGCGGAATGTAGTTTTGCACGTGATTTTTTACATTGTGGAGAAGTGGTCCAAGAGTATTTGGTATTAACAAGATGTTTCTTAATGGGAAACATCTCTGTAGATACAGACTTGAGTTTTCATAATCACGTGTTCAGTAACTACCAGTTGTGTGCTCATTTAAGCAGATGTATCTCCACCCATTCCCTTCAGTTTGTGTTTAATAGGATGATTTGTTCAGTCGCGAGGCTTGCAGGATTTCAATCAGCCCAACTTGCAATAAGAAATCAGGGAATAATAAATTTTGCAGAAGTTGGTGCGTGATGTGTTTAAGGTACAGGAATTACTAACTGCTTTTTCAGACGTGAGCACAGCCAAGGCTGTTACACACCAGCGCACGACTGTGTCATGCTGCAGTCAATTTCTTCCGCTGCCTCTTCCTGCGTGCGCAGACGTAGCCAAGGTCCAAGACGCACGCGATTACTCTTCGCCCCTGCCCCTTGGGGCACTTGGCTGGACTAAGGAGCCTCGCATGAACCCTTCCTTTTTTTGTGATTAGTTGGTGAGAACACTGACTTTGTATCTTGCGCGCACTCGGTTTTGCAGTAGACTACTAGTTTTATACCATTCCCTGCTCTTGAAAAGATTTGCAAGGTGTTAACCATTCATCAGAGATTTACTGTTGAATTCCGTGGTTGTTCGAAGTTCCCAGCAGCTGTTGGCTTTGAATCTTCCAGATACATATTGCAGAAACCACTCTCTCCTACAGTAATCACTATAGCAGGGAATATTTTGGCCCCGGCTGCTTTCCAACGCCATTCGTTACAGCCTGGATTTGTGCGTTTTGCCACCTGCTGAGATCTCAAATACTGATATGCACACAGGTGAGCAGAGTCCTTTAGAAATGCCTCTAGCACTGCTGTATGCATCTTAAGACATGAAAATCCAGTCTTTTCCTATAGTGTTCTTATACATCATAGCCTTCTGTTGAGTTTTTGAAAGCCAACTGTGCAATTCACATTTGGGCTGTCAATAAAGATGCCCGATGCTTTCCTGCAGTGGCTGTAGAGATTTGTTTTGAGTGTCTCTCTGGATTTCACATGGTTTGATAAACATGCTTAGTCTATCATCTCTCCCTCTCTGTTTCCTGCAGTGATAATGGATTGTAGAAACCTTAATAAGCAAATTCAGGCCAATCCATCAAATAACCAAGTTGAAAGACGTCGCGTCTTTCACTCAGCAAACAGATGCAAGATATTAGGGCTGCAAGTCACAGACCTGCATGAATTTAATGGGGAGGTTCTCATCATTCCCAGGGCCTTTGCCTGGAGTTGTAAAATAAATTATCCTTATTAATTTTAATATTTCATGAAATCTCACAAAGTGATGGCATTCTGGGCAGATTAATACAAAAGCCATAAAATTCACATGTGCCATATGTTATCTGAGCACCAAATGGGATGCCTGGGATTCTTACCATTAATATCCTTTGAAATTTGGCTTCAGCAGTGATTCATGGCATGCTCTTCCCTGATGAGAACCTCGATAGTGCGAATGGCATTACTTCAGTGTGCATTTGCTCTGTGCAACTGGTTATTTGACTGTTTTTTTTGGAAAACCACCACACGTGCTGTTTGTTGGCTGTTTCAGCTGTGTAAGGTCTGGATGGTGACATGGTACCAGCAGCATCAGGCTGATGTGTGGTGAAGTCTCATTCACTGGGTCAAATATCTGGGCTCACTTTGCCAGGTGGGTGCCTTGGTGCAATCCTGAGCTGTTTGACAACTCTCTTCCATGCTAATGAGCCAGCTCAAGTTCTGCATTATATCCACCCATACTGTTTTCTCTTCCTGCTACCAGCCTCCCCAGGCTCCTCACATTTAAACAGCCCTGGCTAGAAGCACATGAGAGTGTGTCCTCTCTTGGTCCTCCTGACTCTAAAGTTAATTTGGGAAGTGTTGTACCCAGTCAGCATTGTCAGGTGCTGTTTGTAAACATACAATATAAAACATTACTGTATTTTGGATGTTACTCCAGAATCATGTCTTTAGAAAGGGGTCTGCCAGCTCAGTTTGGGGGAGTTTATTATTATTAGAATTATTTTTATTTCTTCCTTGAAAACCCTACCAGCATCAAGGCTTTGCTGTACCAGCATAATCACAGGCACTGCTTGCTACCTGGCTCTGCATTTTGCTCTGCCTCTCCTCGTCTGGTGCATCTGTTCTTTTATCTCAGACCCATCCATCACTTCTTAGGTCTCAGCCTGTCTCACCCCAACTGGTTTTTGGAAGGGGGGGGATGTTGTGAGGAGCCTGGGCATTTTGACATGGTGGTCTCCCCAGCACACCAGGACCCCCCTGCGGTGCCTGCATCCTGCAGCAATGGATCTTAGGTCCCCATGCTAGCACTGGTCCCAGTGAGGAAGCTGGGATAACTTTTTCCTGCCACTGGCAGCAAAACAGCGGTGTGGTTTGGTTGTGTTCACTTGCTGAGGAGTTAAATCCATCCCTGGATGGGGATTTGGGATCCACCCTGGACAGGAGTGTTTTGATTATAATTGTCTTAATGCACTTTTAACCTGGAGGGTATTCTGTGGTTTGCAGAATGGTTTTAAAAGTCCTGTGCTGCAGGCTTTCCTGTGTGCTGGGTTTTAGTACCATTAACGAGAAGCACAAAACTGTATGTGTTTTTCTTTCTCTGTTTGCTGATACTTAACCTCACAGTCTAATGTGCTTAAAATATCTCATGTTCTTCCTAAGGCACCAATACAATTTATTTCCTAAATAGTCAGTTTTCAGCTTTTTAGGCTGGTGCTATTTCTCTAAAAAGCAGGTCTCGTGCTGCCAAAAAAAAAAAAAGGAATCCAGATATAGTTATTACTTTGGAAAGAGCGGATTAGTTGGCAACATACTTACAGTTTTGTAGGAATAAGCCCATGAAGCATGAGTCCTTAGCCCAGTGGAAGTGTAGTTGCTGTTAGACAGTATTTTGTACCACTGTAGATGCCCAGGGATGGTCTAAGCAGAGCCCAAGCCCTGTCTGCAGTGTAGAAGAGAAAATCAAGCCCAGCACTCTGGATTGGCACTGTGAGCTTCTGGCTTGGCCTGTCTCTTGGATACCTCTTGAGAGAGAAGTCAAAGGTCCCTGTCTAATCAAGGCAATCCAGGGCAATTAAAAGCCTGCAGGTGTCTGTGCTGCAGAGTGGGTGTGGGCATTGATGAATAAAGCATTAAGAATCAAACAGGAGAAAGGCACTGGGACTGAGGTTCAAAATAAAAAACAATATGGATAAGAGCATTGCCTCATGATGCCAAACCTGCCTGAATCCCTGTGCAGCCTTTCCCTGCCTCCTGGCTGGGGAGGGCAGGGTGAGAGGCCTGTGCTGGGAGGTGAGTGGGCACTCCACATTGCCATCAGTGGGAAATGAGCCTTGTCTGGGACCTCCTTATCTCCTGGGCATCCTTGTTCCCTGAGCATCCTTATCCCTTAGGCATCTTTTCTAGCCAGAGGCTGCCCCAGCAGTGGTCCTCTCCTCTCCAAGGTTAGGCTTTGTGACGGTGCTGCCATGTAGCTGGTGCTTGGCATCTCCCCTGGCCCCATGGCTTGCCCTGCTCTGGCAGGCAGCTCCCTGGAGGGAGCAGAGTCATCAGGAGGGCTGAGGCACGCTCACATTCTGCCTTTGCTGCATGACAGCAGGGTATCACTTTAAATAGGTTTCCTTGATGTGTTTTCCACTCTTCACTATCCCCTTGGGATTTTGGCGTGTCTGAGGCAGGCAGAGCAGGTTTCCTAGGAGAGAGACAGTGCAGCACTGTGCCTGCTCACCCGTCTGTGTCCCCAGTGGCGTGTCAGTGGCTGTCTCAGCTCCAGGCGCAACACCGTGACATCCCGCCCCGGTGTTATCCGCCCGCGGTGCTGGAAACCTCATGAGGCTGAAAGAGTGTGGGGAACAAAAAGATGCAGCTCTGAAAAGGGCACAGGGGTGTTACTGTGCCAAACCCACTGGGGCTGAGCAGGGGTTCAACGGGGGCGCTGGTACAGATCCCTGCTGTGGGACGAAGATGTTTGCGTTGTGGGGGTGTTGGGAGGGAACTCTCCAACAAGCAGGGAGGAGAGGAGGAGGAGAAGGAGAAGCCATCGGTGGGTCAGGCAGCTCTGGCCACCCCAGAGCTGTTGGAGTTTTTCATCCTTCCCCCCTGTCCAGAGACACAGGTTTGGGTTTTCTGGTGGTATTGCTAAGGTGTTCCCAGCTGGCAGGACACTCAGGGGTTAATCTGAGCATCTTTCCACTCTTTCAGCAGAAGGACAGCAAGTCCTAGCAGTGTTTTGTTTTTAATATCGGTTGGCCAATACAAGAAAAACAATGTCAGAAAAAAAACTCTTCCAGTGACAATATGATTAATTCCTTCTTAAGGAAAAATAAAAAAAAAAGTTGAGTATTTTTTTCCCTTTTTTTGCCATTACCTAGAGATGGTTTGACAGTAAAGAACCCATGATTAATTGCACCAAAAGAAATATAATAGACACCTCTTCTTGGCACCATCTGAATTTTGTATGATTTTGCTGTTATCTCGTTGGCTCAATGCAGAAAAATTATCTCCAAGGCTGCTGTAAGGGATGTTAACTTCCTTTTCCTTATTACAGATTGATCTTTGATATCTGCTTTTCTGCAGGAGCTCTTTTATTCCCACAAGTGATACAAACCTTTGGCTATTTTCCATATATTACACTTAAGTAGTTCAATACCTTTGGAAACCCGTATGGGAACATTTAATAAAGACTCGATGATTGCCATGTTTTGAAGGTTATATGATATGAGAAATCATATATTGTTTTAAAAGCTGAATATATCTATGCTGTTGATTTCAGATAAACCAATATTTTTCTAATAAGGTGGAGAAATGATACCTTCTTTTTGTTGTTTATATCCTCTAGAGTGTGAATATTTCTCCATCTGTGGTTTCCAGTTAAATGGATTTTCGGTCTCTCTGAAATTTCTGCTTGAGTCCCAGCAATATTTGCTTAAGAGTAATCAGAGTATTACCCAAATCTCTGTTCAAAGCAACAGTGACCTTAGCAGCGGTAAGCAATAATTGGATTATTTTCAGAGATGTAGGAAGATTCACTGTAATAACAAAAGAAGAAATACCAAATGATAACACCACTTCTTGCAGCACTGTAAGCCACGGCACTTTCCATAGGATAGTTTTAATAGCTTAGCGTATTATGAATACTGAGTGAGAAAGGGAGAGGCTTGGGGAATAGATGCTGCCTTGCAGTTTGGGGTGATGCAGGCGTTGCTTATGGGGGGGCTTTTTATCATAGAATGACAAAGGTTGGAATAGACCTCTGGGATCACAGAGTCCAGCCATTAATGCAGCACTGCCAAGTCCAGCACTAAACCATATGCCCAAGTGCCACATCCGCATGTCTTTTTGTTGATTATTGATATTACTGTTATTATTGAAGCACTTTTGTTGGGATGTGGCGCTCTGTATGTCTAAAACCTGCACTCAGGGCAGCTCTGAGCTGCCTGCATGGTGATTTTCAGTGAGAACAGGCCTCGCTCTGATGGTGCAAAGGCAGAGGCCAAAACATCCTGCCTTGATGGTGTAGGGCAGCTGAGGCTGAGACACTGAAGTGTCCTGGGTCCGTGCTGTTACACAGCTTGGCCCTGGGTGCAGGAGCAGCACCCCCATGCAGCACCGGGCAAATGCCAGTGAGGTTTCCTCCAGAGAGGCTGAGCTGCTGCAAAGACAAATTGGAAACCATTTGGAAGAGCAAATCCATACCAGCCCAGTGTTGGATGAGCCTGATTGCCTCTCTTTCTGCTTTTAATTGTAATGAGTTATCTGGCTCGGCACGGCGGGGTGCCGAGACTCTTGGCTGAAACTTGTGTAATTCACGTAAGTGTTTACACAAAAGCCAAGTAAATGTTAAGCTTCCTACAGATTCCAATACACATGAAGCCTTGTTTGTATTCAGTTTGGGAGACTGGTGGAAGCAAAGCAGCCCATATGGCCGTGCCTTGGAGCAGGGAACATGTGTGTGTATGTGAACATACATGCACATGTCTCTTGTGGCACTTGGGGACGTGGTTTAGTGTTGGGCTCAATAATCTTGGAGGACTTTTCCAACCTATATGATTCTGTGATTCTGGGACTTGCACATGTGAAAATAAAAATTTTTATCTTTAACTTTCCCTGGAGTGGGTTTTGCAGTGACCTGTCTGCTTACCTCCAGAAAAAAAAAAGAATTCTGTGTAATTTTGGTTTATTAAGAGAAGCTCAAGGGCACAGGGGAGTTTTTGCTGCTTGACCACTAAAAAAAGAGACTTGTGCCATCGAGGCTACCGGTGTCCTTTGAAGTCTCCCATGTGCCCACATCATGCTTCTAATTACTGCAAATGAGCCTTCTGCAGCCCAGGCTGCTGTGTAATTCTAACCAAGGCTGCTTGCCAGATGGGATCCCTCCCAGGCAAGACCTTGGCAATGTCTGTCCCTACGATGGTGGCAGGGAGCACGTCACATGAGCAGGATGAGATGTTGGTCCTGACCCGTGATGGCAGCTGGTTGTGGAGCAGAGGTCCCTGAGCCTGTCTGTGCCCTGGTGCATTGAGAAGTGACCCTTGGCAATAATGCAGCACTTGGCTGTGCAGAGCACCAGGTCTCTTGGCTTCCCTTTGACCTGAGAGGAGCTGAAATTTGGGATGCTGCACATCAGCCAAGCCCTTGTTGTTATCCTGATGGGGACAGGTTTGCTTTGAAACAGCAAAACCAAACCAGGCTGTTAGAGATTTTTGCATTAAGACAATTCCCTGGGCACAGTGCAGCCAGGAGATCTCCATACCTGGATATAATTTATTTTTAGAAAGCACGTTTAGGCGCATAATGACCTCATTACCATGCCAGTTGCAGCCCCTGCCTGTTTAAGAGTATTTAATTGTTTTCATTCCCTGAGCACAGCCGTTTTAGTGCACAGGGCAGAAGCAGGAGAGGAAGGGAGGTTGTGTGACTGGAAACAATAAGGATGCTGAGGCAGAAATTGAAGTGCTTGTCTGGAAGCATCCCCATAAGAATCCCTCCCCAAAGCATCCCGATACACAAGGAAACTGGAGTGTTTTGGAGCCCTTTCCTCCAAAGAGGAGAGGCAGCTTCTCTCAGTGCTTTCCAAGGAGTCACAATTTTTTCCTCTCTTAGGTTTTTCTATTGAAAAAAAGAAAAATCTTTGAAAGGCAACCCAAGCTCCCCTTCATCATATGTCTGGAAGCTGGGGACTGAGGAGAAGGATTGAGAATGTACACACTGCCCCTTCTCAACCACTCCCCAAGGATTTCTTTCATGTCTGCTTGCCTCCTCACTGCTCCTTTGCAAGAAATAATGTATAAAAACAGGTAAAAGAGAGAGGAAAGGTGGGGGAAAAAAACCCAAAGACTTACGATTCTCTGGCAGTGGTTTCCTAAGGAGCCTTGATTATTCAGCAGCAGTGGAAAAAAATACAGATGTAAATAATCTTCAGGATTATGCTAAAGCAAAGCTTCAGTCATCTTCTTGGAAAAAAAAATGCATAAGGCCTGTTCATTTAATAATGATCAACCAGAATTTCTTTAGAGCTTCTTATATTTTCATGAAAAGGATCAGTTGTCTTGAAGAGAAATGGTAATTCTGGTATCTACAAATACCCTTTGCTTGAGGAAGTGTGTGGTTCAGGTTGGTGTGTTTTTGTGATTGGGCTTTTTCTTAGTTTGCTTTTTATGGTACTCATGTACATTCACATCCATGGTTACACACTAAAATCATCAAAAGCAAAGAGTTGGTTTATCATGAAATAGCAAACCACGGCTGTACTTGGTGGTGTAGGCTGTACTGAGATAAAAACATGACATGATTTTTAGCTTTCCCTGTGTTTATGTTCTGTGCCAGAGGTACTTCAGTGATTTTGCAAAGTGTGTATACATTGCAGTCAGGTTTTCCAAAAAAAAAAAAAAAGAAAATCACAGTATCTTTCAAAATCTATACAAATCTTGCTTACCCTGCTGGGCTTAATTTTAGACTATTGAGTTTATTGTTCAAGGAGGAAAAAATGGGTTTGTTGTGTGCTGTATTTAATCAAGTGCAGCAAAAAACTTTCACAGGCATCGTTCATCTTCGCAAGCCAATTTTTGTTTCCATTTTAGTTGTAGAAAAATCTTGCCCCAGTAAAATGAACTCATTTATTGTGCAGATCCGATGGCACCAAGATTACAGCTGCTGGCAGGTATCGGCTGGTTTATAGGGACACTCCCCATATGGATTTTTGCTTTTATGGGATTTCAGTGTTGAGAACTGTGTGTTTAATCGCTGTAGAATTGCCAGGAGCCAAGGATTTAAGGATGCTTGGAAATAAGGGAAAGTGCATGGTGTTCCCATTGCAGCTTCCAAAACATAAGATGTGCTGCAGAAGCCTGATGCTGCTGGATTTCCAGCAACTGTCAGGGTTTAGGGTGCTCATACATTTTGAGACAGTTTTTATCCTTCACATCCATCCTCCCTCCTGAGAAGCCCATCTATGGTGAAAGCAAGAGGTGCTCATCCCTTTCGTGGTTAACCTGGATGTGATCAAGCAGTTGCTGCCGCCAGGAGTGGAGGAGGTCTGTAGTCCCTCTCTGCTCGGCTGCTGCTCCATTCTTCAAACTCTGGGTGTTTCTGGGGAGCACAGTGCCCAAGGTCAAAAAGGGAAATGTCCACCATAGCTCATGGCAAGGAAACAGTCGGTCCAGCAACCAAGTGTATCTTGTCTGTGGGGGGTACAGCCAGGGTTACACTTCCAGCAGACAGGGCTGCAGCTTCAGTGTCTGCTGTGGGGAAGCCTGTTGACTGCAACTGCTGAACATTTTAGTATTTAGTGAAGACTTGAAGAAACGTCATGATTCACCAGTCTGGGCTTTGATGGCCTCTGGGTAGTTCAGAATGTGCTTTGGCCGTGGCAGGGGTCACGCATGCAAGCAGCCAGCAAGGTGCCTGGCTGGCAGTAGTCTGAGCAACAGGCATCTTCACTTGTGTAAATTTTGGGCAGACAGGCATGAAAATGCATGTCCTGGGAGTGGTGTTAGTAAAAATACTTGGCTTTAAGGAGCCCTTTGTGTGGGGGAGATGCTCTGATTTATTGGTGCAGGAGCTCATCAAGGTGGGACAATGGAGCTCACATTGCTTGAGAACAAATCCCAGTCATCACCACCCAAAGACCTCTCTGGGGTTTGTTTCCAGCAGCCCTTAATTCAAGAAACAGTTTCTGTCACTCCAGGTTCAGTCACAGGCAAAGAACTGGCTGAGGGAGAAAGATGTGATGTGTCCTAAGCTGCAGGAAGGGAGTTGATGGTATTTTTCATAATTTGAAGCATTAAAACTATAATCTTCCAGGTCTGTTTCGGAGCATCCTGGCTGTCTCATATATCTGTGGGCTCCTACAGCAATATATTCTTCTCCAGGTTCACACATGCCAGGGTGGTGGCTTGTAAGCTATTCTGGCAATACAAAAGAAAAAGAAATACAGGGCTGGAAAGGGGGCAGGGAGGCAATGTGATGCCAAGTGGAACAGCTCTGTCTTACCCGCCTCGAAGAGAAATCATCGAACGCTGAAGGAGACAGGCTCCATCACGCAGATTAATGTGCAGTGTTTGAAAGCAGCCAAAAACATTTTATACACACAAGGCAAGGCTGGAAGGAACTGGGTGTCTCTGCAGAAGCCATTCCTTTCCCTAAGAGGGCGTTAAAAAATAAATAAATAAATAAAAAGGAGAGTACAAAGGTCTCCAGGAGCACTCAGCTGCTCAGGCAGTTTAATTGGCTAAATGTAGAGCTTTACAGTTGGGATTAATATGGATATTTCTTAATAATGTGTCACCTTGTCAGGAGTTTCAGGGTCAGGACTGCAAGGCTGCACAGTGCTTGCCATGAAAGTTCTTGCCTTTCCTTGTGGTTTTTATTATTATAATAACTCCCAGTAGTGCATATTGAAGGGGAGATGTTGTTAAGTTGGTTTCTTCATTTCTTCCTGTGCAACCAGTGAAAAAAAGTGCAGAGGTGAGGGGAAGAATGGTCTGCAGAAGTTGGCACATCGTGGATTGGCTCACGGGTCCAGGCTGACATTGACCTGCACACCAGGACGTGCAGCATATCAGCGTAAACATGGAGAGCTCAAACCTAAGCAAATCCCACCAGAAAGCAAATAAAAGAAGCGATTTAGCAGTGCTGGAGGTGGTTTAAAAGGCCCTGAGACCATTAGCATTTTTACAAGCATTTTTTGACTGGTCTTGCTGCCTTTTATCTCTGTGGGTCTCCTCTGAGTGACCACCAGCACGGGGATGCCTGCAGGGAGGAGGCTGCTCCCCTGTGCCCCGCTCCCAGGCACCTGAGGGATGTCTGCTGCCGTTGTTGAGGGTTATTTTGCTGCTTCTGTTTATCTCCTTTTTTCCTTCTTTTTTTCTCCTTCCCTCCCCTCCCTTCCTGGTAATTTCAGAGGGGGTTCTGGGTAGCCCACCTCCTTGATCAGCACACGTAATTGCCAGCAGCCCTAATGGGATACGCTCAGAAGAAGGTTTCTCTAATTTCCCTGTGCTCCTGCCTGCCCTTGCCCCTCTCCAGGAGTGATTGCCTCCACAGCTTTATAATCAACATCTCTCCCAGTGCAGAGAGGTTCCTGTGCCTGGAGCCACCACAGAGCGATGAGGCTGAAGCTTTCCCCACTCTCTATAAAGCCATTAGCGGCACAACAGCGAGCAGCAAGTGCACAGCTGATAAAAGTCTCAGCGAGGCGCTTGCTCCTCTAATGATTGTCTTTCATGCATAGATAATTTTGATAGAGTTGGACTTCCGAAGCCCACTGTCATCGGGGTGGAGTGAGCTGACCTGTTAATCGTAAGAGGAATTAATGGGAATTACAGCTGGTGGAGGCCCCCTCTCTGAAGAGCTGGTTCGGGGCGTAGCACTGGAGGGGAATTTAAAAACGAAGCAGAGTGTGTTGTCCTTGGAGCTGCAGATAAAGCGGCAGCGAGTCAGTTCCCAGGGGAGAAGGGAGGTGTGGAGGAGATAAACTCCAGGAGCACAAACACCAGATTAACAGCCTAATTCTGAGTGTGAGCACACGTGCATTTTCATTGCATCCACTTGGTAATTAATGGGGACTTTTAATTTAACCAAGAGGGAGACCAGAGCCGCCAGGATTTGCAGCCTTTCTGGTGTTTTGTCTGTACTCAAGGAAGACCCTGATGAGATGTCCTGCATTACCTCTCTTGATGGTGCTCCTGTGGTGTAAGTTGTTTTAGCACTTATGATTTGAAGTGAGCTGAAATTCAAAGGATCCCTGCTGCTGCTTTGCCCCACCTCAGGTCCTGGCTGTTTCCAGATATTATCAAACAGATACTCCACGAAGCATTTCCTTCAAGTTTTCGTTTTAGGATAAGGTTCTTTTAAAATGCTATATGTCCATGTAGTCTGCAGAGACTAAAAGAATAGCTTATCTCATCCATACAGAAGACCGATAAAGTCTTTAAATATGCTTTATACTGGTGCTTTTCAAAGGAAGGGTTGATTGCCTGGTCTTAAATATCCAAAATGTGGTCCCTGCATGCCTGAGCATATGTGCACAAGAGCTGTCTGATGAGTAGTCAGAGAGGCTGCCCAGACAGACTGTACTTAAGAATTTATGAAGAATAACACAGCAACTTGCATTGAAATGCTGTTGTCATTGTGCATTCCAAATGCACATATCCAGGGTGTGGAGGAAAGGACAGCAATTAGTCAGTCCTGTTAATAATGAGCATGTTGCTGGGAAGGGAAAAACGATGATAGAACGGTTTCTTCTGTAATAGTAAAAGGAAGGTAAATGGCATTTGGTCAATTCCATGTGTGCATTTCAGGAGTTTTTTTAAAAGTCTTTTTACCAGTTTGGGGACTAATTGATAGGGAGGAGGGACAGGTTTTCTGCAGAACTAGCAGCAGACTTGTACTTTGAGAGGCATGATGAAGTTGTCTTCTTCCAGGGCAGCTGGAGAGAGAAGCCCTGAACAAAGGTGATGTCCTTCCCCAGCACGTGCACTGGTGGGACCTTGGGCACCACTGTGCTGTTGCAGCCAAGGAGGAGTTTTTCTGTCCACGTTGGCTCTCTCCAGGAGCAGTGGGATTCCCCATTTCCCCACTGAGCAGCAATGGTCCTGCCAGTGGGAACAGCATGAGGGGGGGACTGTCTGCAAAGAAAGGGCTGTTTTGTGAGCAGCTCAGCAGGTCTCTGGAGCTGAAGTGTCCTGAGTAGCAGCAGTGCTGTGGGATGGTGCTGTCCTGTGGCAGAGGCCAGCAACGTGGGTTGGGACCCAAAACCCACAGCCTGAGCATGTTGTAAAGGAGACAGGGACACAACCTTTACCTGAAGTTCCATCACACATGTGGTTGCAAAAGGGTGTGAAAGCCCCTATGCAGAATACATGTTCAGGAATGGGGGAGCACCTCTCCTAAATAATTAATTTTGGGACCTTCAGGATGTCATTTAAGGATATAAGACCAGGAAACAAAGTACACTGCACTGCTCTCCGCTGTTGCTATCCCGGGCTCGGCTGAGGCTGAGCTTGGCACTGGGTGGCACGTGGGTGGCTCTAGCTCTGTGTTTGTTATGGGGAAGCTCAGAAAGTCCCTGTTTTTTGTCCCATGTCTAGTGATAAGGTGCTCACCTACTGAACTACCCAGGTTAAATAACGCAGCAAGGAAAGCTCAGACTTGCAGAGGAGGGTGGGGAGAATATATTTTGGGTATTCTGTCAGTCAGCTTGACACTAATTGGTTGCAGTAAGTAATCGTTCTCCATGTAAATTAGACTCCAATTTCCTCTGTAGTCTGTCTGTTTGCTGTGTGGGCTTCGGTCTCTAATTAGGCTCTCACGTGGCAAACCTGGTTTGTAAGCTGCTTTTGTTCCTGGAGAGCCAGGCTCAGCCCTCCCCGAGGCTGCCCGCGCTCTTCGAGCCCCACTCCCAAGTGGGATGGTTCTTAGATCAACACTGCCAAGTTCTAAATTCTTCTTCTAATGTATGTTTTGATTATTTCTATATTTAAAGCTTGCAGCGGTGGAGGGGAATAGAATGCAAAGGGGGTTATTGGGCTTACAATGGGAATACCCTTAAAAAGCACTTCCTCTGTGTTCCTTGAAGCCCTGCTCACTCCTCCATGAATAGACCTCATTGAGTTGCTGGCCTGTGCGAGGGCTGGGGCAGCTTGCCCACATCTGGATCCTGCTGCCTGTCCGCCGGGACACCTGGAGCGCAGACCAGTGGCCCCCCTCTCTCGAGGTAGCTGTGTGTGTGCTTTCAGAGCTCACCCAGACGCCAGCCCACGCCCTGGAGCTGCTCCAGGGTTGCACATCTGTAACCGAGTGCAGGAATGTGCTGTTGCACGAGAGGCTTTTATCCTTGACTGTCCATTTTTTGCAGATGAAGGCAGGATTCCAGGTCGCTGCCTGCAGCAGGCAGCTGCCCGTGGTGTAGCCCTTTGCTTTCTGACCTGCTGCCAGCAGACCTGATGTAGCCCCAGTGTCAGAAGTGAGCATCATGGCCACGCATCTAGATTTGTGTGTACAGAGAAAGACGTGTCCTATAGTCAGTGTCTGCACCAGGCTGAAAAAAGAAGGCAAACCATATGTTTTGGCCAGCCAGGCTGTTTGCCAGCAGCGCTTTATGATTCAGTAGAGTACTTTTGTGAAATTCAGTATAACTTTAGGAACCGTGTGCTGTTTCTGCAAACCTCCTCCATACGTGTTACAGTCCTGCCCCAGATGTGACAGCGGTACCAGCAGGCGTTCTGGCAAACACTGGTTTTATTGGCATCCTGTTATTTGCCTTACTGACTTTTGATCCGGTGATATACAGACAGAGAGTTGCCTGCTTTCTTCAGTGCTCTCACACAGCTGTGGTCTTCTGCAAGTAGGTATATAAGAAACTTTTTTTGGGAGAAAGAGTGAAGCAAATTGTGAAAGGTTTGTGGGCTTTTTTTGTTACTGCTCCTCTTCATGTGATTTGTATACTGGCAAGGTAACTTTGCTTTCATACCGCTAGTCAAAACTGGAAGGGATGTTGGCTCTGCAAAGAGCTACATTTGGGTAAAGGGACAGGATTGGATCAGGGCTTAAGATTTTCTCCAATAAGCTAAAACTGCGGTGGGCGTCGCTCCGCCAGCCGGGGCAGCCGGCGGGGACCTGCCCTCCGCAGATGACCGCAGCCGCTGCCGGGGCGCAGGCAGCCCCCGAGCCCGGGCACTGCCACCCCCGGAGGATACCCCACGGTGTGTCCTGCCCGTCCTTCCCTCTGCCCTCGCCCGTTCCATGGGGGTTTTCCAGCGTGTGAATGCCTGTTTAGCCGGGGTAAGTAATCGCGCCCGATTTATAGCATCTGAAAGTATAAGCCGCTTTAATGCTGTACAAATGTTTGCATTAGGAAATGGTTTTCTTTTTCAGCCCTGATTGCTGCCTGCCTTTGCAAGCGCTGGTTCTCGGTGCGGGCAGAGCCCAGGGGCAGGCAGGGGCTGCCGGGGGCCAGGCACAGCCCCGCCATCCCCCCCCAGGAGCAGGGATGTGCTGTATCTTCTGCTAATATCTGACCTAATATCTGGACACAGGAAAACTTTTCCTTGATGCAAACATGACTTCTGTCACCAGTCCCTGAGCTGCTCTTGCTTTTTCACTCTATTGAAAATCCCCTGAAGAGTAAAACCCTGCGGGAGGCTGGAGCTTATCTTCAGCTCTGGGTTTCCAAACGTGTTGTGTGTCTTCTCAGCTGTTGCAAGGATTTGTGTGGAATGACAAAATGCGAATTTTGTACCTTTGGCAGCTGTGTTTAATGCAGGATAAAGGGGTATTTTTAACTTTGAGATGTTGGATTTCTCGTGCCTTTGTTAGCATGAATTCAGGAGAAAAAGTCCAATTTTCTTTCAGGCAAAACAAAGGCTTCTTTTGAAGGAAACAAAGTCTTTTAAGTACTTAATCAACTTGCTGAATTCAATTGCTTTAGGATAATTTAGTAATTAAACAGAAGAAGGCTTTATTAGTAACAAACTGCAGTTATAGTTGGAAACAAGGATTTATTCCTGCTGGAGAGACAGAGGAGCCCACAGTCTGTGGATGTCAGCTCTGGGCAGAGCTCCTGGGGCTGTTTGCTGGGCAGGGGGTTTTAACAGCATCCCCTGTTTGCCTTTGTTTAGACAGTGCAAATTATTTGTGTGCTTTAGGATTCCTTCCCTCTTGCAGCAGATGTTTTATCTGTTCAACTGGTGGAGTAATTAGAGAGAGAGAGACGTGGCAGTGGTGTGCAAACACCCCTTGTGGGGGGGTAGAGAAATCCTGGAGTCCATCCCCGGGGGCAGCTGGCTGAGGAGCACAGTCGGCACAAGATACCTAAAGCAAAATTAATATGGCCCAACATATTTGACTTTATTTCTGCAGTGGGGTTGTTCTCCCCACTGCCAAAACCAGGCAGGGGCTGCATCCCGGGGCAGAAGACCCTGCTGCTGCTTAAGGGGAATTTCTCTCAACATGCAAATCATTCACTTGGGATTTTTGCAGCGGCAGCTGGGGATGATTAAATGTTCAGTCTGTGGGAAATTACCAAGAGATTTGAGTGTTTTCTTCAGTGGCTGTGGCACCAGCAATGGGGTGACATGGGAAGCTCCCCCCGCATGGATTGGGCTGTCTGTAGGTTTCGAAGGCTCCAGTTGCACGAGAGTGTTTTTGCTCTGCTACCATTTAAATAATGGCAGCAACATGCTGCTTCCTCTAATGATCTTGATTAAGTTATTGGTTATTTCCTTAATTAGCTACTTCATCTACTTACACCTTAAATGACTCTGTTCACCCAGAGGAGGGGAGAAAAAGGTTCCTGTTTTTTCACTTTTAAAAGGATTGGGGTTTTTTTTCCTCTCCAGAAGGCAGCTGTCATCTTAAGTCAGTAAGGGAGCTCAGGTGAGCTGGCTTTGCTGGTGCTGCCGCGTCAGGGTTCTGGTGGTGGCTGGCGGTGGAAATGTGCTGGCATCTGTGGCTCTGACTCCCAGAGATGGGTGTTGGTGCTTCCCGTGGGCTGGCTCTCCTGGCAGCAGTGAATTTGAAATGAGAGAGTATAGATGTTTGTTTTTTCCTGCCACCAGTGTTATGCAAACAAACGAACTAAGTTGAAGTGGTCTTCTGAAAGCTCCCTTTATGTGTATCAACTGGACTGGGGCTGGGGTGGTACCTCAGGGGCAGTTCTGAAGGGGATAATGCATCTTTCAATGCCCAGTGGCCTTTAAATTTCCCATGTGTTAGCATATGGCACTGTGTTGACCACCCAGTGTCTCTCCACAACACTTCAAAAGCAACCTCTCCTGCTGGCACCAGTTCTTCGCCAGTATTCCCAAAAAAACCATCATTTGCTGCCCTTTTTCCTGATTCTCAAAGAGGCCCAAATGTTTCTCTTTGGAGAATCCTTGTGATACACGTGGCAGCAGCCCGTGCTTCAGACCAGCCTATTTGTTCCTTCTTTTGTACTGTTTATTAGTCCTAATGATATTTCCCTCCTTAGCCTTGACTTCACAGCCTCCCCGGCACAGAACTCGCTGAAACACGTATTGCGTAATGAGCCTGCTTCCATATATAAATTGGAGAGACAGAAGCTGGGACTCTCCCAGCTAAAATGGAACTAAATGCTTGCCCTCCAGTTACATTGTAGCACCCGTGCCAAAAAATTATGTATTTGGGAGGAATTACCAAAAGTTCTGACGTACGCAAGCTTTAGTCCTTTGAGTCTTATGCGTTTTTAGCACTTTGGCATGAATTTAGGCTGTACAGCTTTGCTCTCTCAGAGGAAACGTTTCCCATGGCCCAGAGCATCGCCCTGCGACGCAGAACCACAGGCAGCAGCACAAACGTGTCTCCAGCACCAGCACTCGCTCCAGCCGGGACGTGCTTGGATGGCAGCACTCGAAATCCCACGTGTCATGTTTGGCAGCGTGCGCAAACCCCAAACCTGGTGCTGCCAGCCCTGGCTGACTCTCCGGTGCTCAGCGTTATTCTTGTGCTCTGGGGTATCCCAGGGGAATTGCAGCTCTCAGTTTGGTTTGCAAAATAGCTGAGGGTTGGTGGGAAGGACTCAAACACATCAATTCTAGTGGCCCAGAAAACAATGTCCTAGTATTTCTGTATCATGATGCCTAAACGATTGTCGTGATGTTGCAAATGCAGCTGTGGTGGCTCTTGTGGTCAGCTGTGCTCTGCACACCAGGGGTGAGCGTCACCAGTGTGACAGCAGTGCCTCTGGGTGATCTGTGTTCCCTTCCACGTCTGTCCTGGATTGCTTGTGTAACCTCAGACAAATCATGGACATCCTCCAAGTTGCAGATGGAGGGAAGCAGCAGAGTTCCTGTTGCAGCTGTTCAGGGGTTGGTGCCAGAGCAGAGCCAGCCCCAGGGTGGTAGTCAGGGATGCCCATATCTGGACAGTACCTGCAGTGAACTCCTGTTATGGCCAGGACCTCCAAATGCAATGGAAAAAGACAATAAAACCAGACAAATAACTGCACTTAAGAATAAAGAATATTGTTGGCTTGTCCCCTCTGCTTTTCTTCCTCTGCTGATCCTGAGAGGAGGTAGTTGAGAGGAAATATTTGCTCTGACAGGGTTCGACCTTTCTTTACATTCCTTGGAAATCTGTGTTTGGATTTTGCCCTGTTGGTGTTGGTTTATGCAGTGAGGTTTCCAGCAGCTCGATCGCATGGGTGTAGTTCCAACTCTTGGTATTTTGTGCAAAGATAAAAAAGAAAGAAAGATGGGCCTGAGTAATGCGGTGGCTATTTAATCACAGCAGGACTTGCAGGAAAATGTGCATTAAATATTTATGGGACGGTATTCATTAACATTTTCACTCTGTTGGCACTGGGCAGTGCAAGAAAGCTGTCGAGAGAATTGGAGTCTGTGTTACGCAGCCACAGAGCTGGAAAGGGCTGCGGCAGGGGAAAGGCATGAACGTTGGCTTTGTTACCCAGTGGGTCCCTCGTAGCTGGCATTGCATTTGGAGTTGCAGCAGTAAGCAGGATTTCAGTAGTTTCACTTACAGTTCTCAAAATGCTCACAGTAAATATTTTAGGTCTGATTTTTCCGGCTGCCGTGTCTGATGCGAGTGCAAGTGGCTGACACCGAACCCCTGGTTCACAGGCAGGCAATTAGAGAGATAAGCCTAAGTGACTTCATGTGTCTCCTTTTTAGATTGCTGCGGTCTGAGTTGCTGTAAAGGGCTGGGATTAGCAGAGATTGAGTTCTCAGGGCTCTGCAAACCGGCTGGGACTGGGGGCCTCCTCCAACATGAGCTGCAGGTACCGGGTTATGGAGTGAGTTATCCACAGGCGTGAAATGATGCCAGGAAGATTAGAACTGATTATAAAATGGTATTAATGCTTTCTTCATTAACAACATAGAACGTATCATAGAATTACTCCAGTGATACAAATTAAAAGTGTTTCTTACATTTCTTAAGTGAAGCTACATAAATGGTTGAAATGTGTTTATTTGCTGACCGTTGTATCCTCAGATAAAGGATTGTGCCAAGGTGTGTTAGACTTCCCACAGCATAAATGGGAGGTCTGAAGCAGTAGCATCCTGATGGATTGATATTCCTGTGAGATGACACAGGGTCACGTATCAGATTTTAGGATACCTCGTTCTAGATCAAGTGCTGTAAGCCCAAGACTGGTCTCAGGCTCAAATCAAAAGCAGCTTTGCTGCACAGGTCTGCCATATTTGGGCTTTGGGGCTGCAGGTCTGAGATGCTGGCCCTGTCCAGCCTCAGCAAATGACATGCCCACCTCAGGCTGTGCCCCACGGGCATCTCCCTTGGGGGAGACAAAGTTCCTCTTGGTATTGCTGTAGCCAGGAGACTGCTTTGTCCTACTTCTTGACAAGTATAAAAGGGACATGTACAGAGAGAGAACTACCTCCTTTACCTGAGTGCCTGTTGGATAAAATAAATGCTAATCTTGACTAATTAGCTAACAGACTCGCTGCGGATGTCTCCGCAATCCATTTATGTACTTGAAACCCCCATTCATTTCCACTGGCACCGCACAGCAGAGCAGCAAGTGAAAGGTTTGACTGTACCCTGCTCTTTGCTCTCTGATATGTTTCCCCCATCCTTTGCCTGAGAAAGGAGGGGGCCGATCCCCATGGCAGCCACGACATCAGTGTGGTTTGTGCCAGGCGTGCAGCACAGAGGGCTTCTCACTGCGCCTCAGCCTCTGGGCTGTCCTGTTTTTCACTTTGCATGAAGCGATGCCTTGTAGCACCCCACGCCCCACGTAGATTGCTTTGATTAACTTGCCGCTTACTTTTCTGCTGCCTTAACTGGTCGTTCAGGAAACATTCAGCCTCCTGTTTGCAGTTCCTCCTGAGCTCTCCACCCAGAGAGCTCCCTTTCTTTCACGAGGAGTTAAATTTCCTTGACATAAACATTTTCTGCTCTCCAAGCTTGTCCTTATTTGTTGTCTTCATACTCACGTTTTCCTAAGCACTGCAGGAAACAGTCCCTTGCTTGAAGAGCTTGGAGGTCACACCTCCAAACATCTTCACAGCAGACACTTTCTGAGTGTCTAACACCCACTAAAAAACACTGGGAACTGAATCCTTACTACTGCCAAAATATGCAGATACCCTGAGGATCTGACTGCTTCCCTTGACCACCTCTGTGAGACTGAGGGATAGCAGAAAGGAAGTGAGAAGAGCATTCCCTCCTGGAGCGTGAGCACCAGAAATGATTCAGAATTAGTCTGGGTCTAAGCCACAGCATATTTTTGCAATTTAGGTCCTGTAGCCTGTCACATCAGCAGCTTTGCAACCCCTGTGCTAATGGTGTATGTTGATCCAGCCCATAAAACTGGTGTCTTGGGGTGAGGGTGGTAGAGGAACACAGTTGAAGCTGCACACAATTTTTCTGTGCTGTATGCTCAACTGCTGGCTTTGTTGTTGTGTTTCAAGGGAAGTTAGCTTAGAGATGCTTCAGAGAAGAACATTGAACACGTACCCATCTGAGGAGGATGGTTGTATATACCCTCGTAAATTATTTTTGTCATGTTTTGCCATTTTCTGTAGAACGGCGCATCTCTGAGGCTTCAGAAAGTTGAGTATGTCATGTTTGCCTCAGCGTAGAGGAGACAAGGTTTTGTTCAAAGTCACATGCAAAATCATAGTTGACATCAAAACTAAACCCAGTTTCATGTCCCTTCCGTAAGCAAAGGGTGCTGCTTGCTCAGGTGGAGGTGGAGGCTGGAAAAGCAGGTAAGTGCTCTGCTCTGTGTCTTACGTGGGATGAAAACTACCAAAGTCAAAACTTTTGTCACGGCAGAGATGTTCAGAGCACAGCAAGTGTCAAATCCTTGGCCGTGGTTTGTGCTGGTGTGTGCAGCAGACGCTCAGGGAGGGGAAGGCAGCTGTTGAGCTGCGATTGCTGCTTATTACACTAATTACAATAGTCTCACTGGTACCGTGAGCTTCCCTTCTCCTTCCCCCATCTGTCTGGTTGGCAATCCATGGTTGCTCGTCTTTTTGAGATACGTCTGAAGTGCATAGTACCACAGGGAGCCCAATGGCGCTCCCCCTCTGGGTTCCCTCAGGGGAATGATCGCAGCTTGTACAGAGAAGGAATTGTGGGGGTTGAGCTGTTTGCCCTAAATTAAGGCCATGGAAAGGGGAGATGTTGTCCTGACTCTGCAGCTCCACACTTCTGAAGATCCCGTTCAGGTGAGCCACCCCAATCTGGAGCATCCCAACTTGTTTGGGATGGAGGGAAGAGGACAATGCCCAGCACTTGCTTGGTTGCCTTTTTTCCTCTGTATTTTGTTTTTTGCTCTGTACCCGTGTAACCAGTCTAACTACTGGTCAAAGCAATCCCCTCCAGTCTGGGCATGTCACTGGAAGGTTCCCAGCTTTAACCCATCCACTGTTTTCCTCACCTCTCTGCCGCAGGAGCCTGGCTGACCTGCCTTCGGAGCGGCCACTGGCAGCAGCCGAGCTGACCCCCAGCCTGCTGTTCTTTTGTTGCGAGGAGACACTATGAGTTAAATGCTCAGCAGAAAGAAAGCAGGGCTCCTTTGGATGCCCACCTGGTTTTTATTTCCCTGGGGAGGGGTTACGCCCTGTCACAGGGTGCTTACTTTGGAGAACAGCCCACTCCAAAGCAGCCGGCAAAATTCTTCCTGCGCCACGAAACAATGAGACTTACTAAGTCTCTAGCAGCAATAATTGCTTCTAAAAGGCTGATGTATTTAGTCTGCTTATGTTTAGCAAACATGTTTGCTTCGCCCTTTGAAGATAGTGCTGCATGCAGCACAGCATGGCAGGCAAAAAAGAGGAAGAAATGGCCTGCGTTTTCAGCACATTTAATGAGCAGTGGCTGGTGGGAGCCATAGCGTTTCAGCAGTGCTGGTGTCCCCCAGTTAATTGCCAACAGTTGGGTTTGTCCACCCATCCTGGTGCTTGAGCTGTGGGCAGAATGCCCTTGTGGAGTTGTACGAGCTGGGAGTGCCATGGCTGAGGCTCTGGTGAAGGGAGCAGTAGTCTGGAATGGTGATTCTAGTCAGTCTGCACGTGTGGGGTACCCCTAAAATCCCCTTGGCTGGGGACATCTGCAAGCCATGCCTTGGTGTGGCTGTGATGGAAGCAAGCAGCATCTCCTTACAGGATGGCTTTGACCCTTGCCTAGGACTGTTACCAGGTGTGTGGGTCTGGATCTGTGGGTCTGGCACAGTGAGGAGGGATGCTTCTGTGATACTGCCTGCATTGGACACGTCCCAGGGAGTAAGGGACAGTCTAGGACCCTGCAGAGGAAGAGCCAGTGCTGGAGTCAGGGGCCACGCTTCTGGCCAGCCCTCTCCTGATACGATCTTAATCCCTCCCTGCAGGTCCTGATCCCCCCTGTTCCTAGAGCCGACTGTATAGCTGAGTCTCCCCATAGATGACGATAAGATAAAAGCCTGGCCGTGTTTTACAACAAGAGAAGCAGGTTTAGAGGCTGACAGGTTACAGGAGAAAGGGATGCAGGTTTCCAGCTGCACGTTCCCGCCGGCGCGGCCGCCTTTGATGAGGGCTGTGATTGATGCCGTGTTTGGAGCAGGCAGCCATCAGCCAGCGACGCGCTGACCTTTCTCTGACGGGCTGAGCGGCTCTAATGATCTTGATGGAGCTGGCGATTTGTATATTGGGTTTGATGTACAAGCCTTGACACGGCATGGAGAGATGGGACTGGAGTATGACTGACAGCCCATTCCCATTAAGGATGGTGAGGCACAGGCTGTTCTCTAGTGATTCCTTTCGGTGAGAATGCTTTGACGAATTAGATTATAGCAGAGAAGTTTTGCTGTTAAATATCTTCCTTTTAATAGCTTCCAAGCAGTTAAAAACAGATGAGAATGAAGTAACTTGCAGGCCAGAAGGCTTATCACTAAAAAGGCTGTCCAAATTATACACTTAATATTTAGTGAATGATTTTAACCTGACTTTAATGTTTAGTCCTTAGGCAGATAAAACAATGCAGTAGTTTGCATCTGGGATTCTTTTTTTCTATATAAAAAGCTGTATGAAATTTCAAACCCTAGACTTCTTGCAGGCAACATTAAAACCTTTTAATTTCCATGAGTTGAGCTGTGTATAAATCACACCCTGGTTGGCACATCTCGTGGGTGCTTGTGGCAAGAGTAATGAATTTCATGGTTTGTTATGAGCTACTAAAACCAACACAAACACGGAAAGGCCGTTGTAATCTCAGCGTATCATTCAAGGAAACAATTTATTCCTAAGTATGAACAAATGTCAAGCCACGAAAACAAGTTGTTCTTACTAATTAAAACAAAGGGAAGAATAGCAAACATCTCTTGTCATGTGTGTGCAGTGCCAGGCTGTCTGGGGGACACTGGAGCTCCATCCAGCTTCAACCAGTGGGACAGCCAGGCTGGGAACCTTGCCATTGCCTATGACAAGGATGACCCTCTCTGTGCATTCCAAGATGAGCACTGGGCCATGGTCCTCAGAGTGCTGGGGCTGGGAGACCACCTAAGCTTGAATAAAGATGTCACTTTTCAGAATTTTATTGGGGTTTTTATGTTTTGGGGCTTTTTTTAAGGTTAGCCTGATTGTAGAAGTCTTGTAATGGATGGACTTCGGGTTGGACCAAAACAGCACATGCCAGTTCATCTACTGTCATCCAGGGCTACTTCTTGATACAAAAACCCATTTGGGCATCTTTCTTCCCACTGAGCAGTTGTGAGGTGAAGAGCCAGGTGCACTCCTGACCATGTCTGATCTCCCTGTGTCTGCAGATACACTGGGAAATTTAAGACTTGTAAAAGGCTTGAAGACATCGTGAAAGCCCCTTTTTGTTTGTGACCCAAAGTGCAGGATTTCCTCCCTGACAAGTTACAAGAGAATTGGCTGGATCCAAAAATGTGCTGGATTTACCACCTCCCTGTGCATTTAACACAGTTTGGGGTGAAAGCAGCAAACAGATCTTTTTCCTTAGCTGGCAAAGGGCAGGCAGCTGTGTCTCCTGGGTGGGAGTAGAAACAAGGCCACCCCAAGCCTTTGGTGGTGTCAGGGGAGTTTGGCTGGAGGTTTGTGCAGCCCCCGGGCCTGCCTGTGGCACCTGACTGGGTGCAGGGTCTCACGTGGTGCCGGCCAGGGCAAGGGAAGCAGGAAAAATCCTGCTGGCAGCCAGGAAAGATGTGCACAGTCTGGTTGAAGGAAGTAAAAAGCAGACTTTTGTTACTTGTCCCAGACTCTATGCTGGCTCAAGACTCGCCTCTGAGCACAGAGATGGTCGAGGCCCCTGGTCTTGGGGGATGCACATCTTTGGTGTTGGGACCAGGCAGGGCATGGCTAGTGCAGAGGGGAGCTCAGTGACTGAAGACAAGAAATCCTTAGGACATAACCACTGACCCGAAACACCCTGATAGACAGGTTTGAAGCCAAAAAATAAAATAAAAATCATCTGATGTGACAGCAACCCTGACAGTGTCAGGCAGCAAGAAGGGCGGCAGCGAGGGAGTCCTGAGCTGCTGCCAAGGCACATGTCAATGCAGACTTGCAGGGTTAGTTGGTTATCCTGGAAATACATCTTCTATTTTGTGTAAATGGAAAATTAATTCGTTGCTGATCAAAGGTTTAGATCTTTGGAAAACATACCACCAGATAAGCTGAAGATTTATGCGTTTCTTTTGTAACATATTTTCAGTGAGCACTTTATTGTTTGTGGAAAGGCCCCAAGAAAAATATGTGATTACAAAAATAACTGTGTTGGGTTTATTTAGCTTAAATTATGATAGTGCTTTAATGAGGCTTTTGTAGACATCATTAGAGGACACTATTAAAAAGTCTTCAGATGAGAAGCCTATCAGGCTAGCAAAGGGAAGAAAACCACGGGAGCAGCCGGGTTGTTGTTCACATTTGGTTACAAATTTAATTTCAGCATATAAAGGTAAAAAACGTAGTAGTGCCGAGTTAAAGCTGGAGGCTATGAAAGCCTTACCGTGTTAAGCTCTATAAAGCTTCTTGCATTAAGGTGATTAAAAAAAATGGGAGAGAAAGAGATACGGTGATTGATGAAATGCCATCGTCGGCGTGCTCCGTGTGTCACACCAGGGAATGTAGCCCTTGGGTTGAGACAGTGGGTGGGGGAGGATCCTTTTGGGGTGCCTTGACGTGGAGGGGATGGGTGTGCAGGGCAGTGATGCTCAGGAGCATCAGTGCGGAGTGCTGGGTTCTTTGGGGCATCATCCCTGTGTCTGTGTGGTTCAGGGCTGCCACAGGACATGGGCAGCACGGGGTGAGCTCATGGCCACAGCCTCATTGTCCAGCTCTGGCTGTGCACTGGAGGGTGCCAGCCAGGGCCAGGCCTGTCTTGCTGGGAGAATTGGTAGGAAATACAGAAAATTGCCTCTAAAATCAGCCGCAGTGCGTATGGGCTGTACTTCCCCTTCTGCGTCAGCTGCTGCTGGGCTCGATGGTGTTTTAAAAACTAAATTCCTCCTTGCAAACTGACAGCACAGATCTCTACCCATGGCTCTGCCAAAAATGAGTGGAAGGCAGCAGCAGTGACAGCAGGAGGAGCGGGACTGTTTTGGTCTGTCTCAGGCAGCAGCCGCATGAAGGTACAAATGGCAGCCCTGAGGAAAAGTGGAGGAGGCCAAGTTTTGGGATTAATGATCTGCATCTGATGTTGGTCTCTCTGCCCCTCCCTGCATCCCATTTTTCTCGGAGATAAGACACCCCTGCTTCTGGCATTGAAAGGTGTGGGGATGTCTGCTTCCTTGCTCAGAGAGAATAAAGAAAAAAGAGAGCTCAACCTCATTTAAAGTCATGATCTGTGTTTCATAACTGAGGTTCTCCAAGGAGCTTTTCCCATACCTTGGGCATATCCCTATGTGTCTCCTGAAGAGAGAGGCATTTGGCTGGGAGGAGTGGGGCTGTACCCTGCCATGTAGGCTCATCTCCCTTCCCTGCTTACTAAGAGCTATTTGCAGTCCCCTTGCCTTTCCCACCCAGTGTTTGCAAAGCTGTGCCTTCTCCAGCCTCTTGTTCTGTTGCTTATCACTGCCTTGTGCCCAGGGACCACACTGGGCTCATCCTGTCCTGGCAGTGGGGCAGGAGCGCTGGCTTGGCCAGCGGAGACTGCTCTGCTAATTACAGGGGTGAGTGTGGGAACAGAGGGGAAAAAAACACTGTGAGTATCCAATTCTGCATTTCTGTGGTCAGAAAGAGCAATGGGAAAGTAATCTGTTATTGTGCCTGTTGCTGTGAGCCAGGATGGGCTCAGTGTGGGGAGGGGGACCTGCCATCCCTCTCATCCCAGACAGGCTGGTGGTGTGTGCAGTGCAGGGGACAGTCTTCATCCCCATGGGCAGCATTTTGGGGCAGCAGAGGCTGGAGCCTCTGTGACATCCCAAGGTAGCAGTGCTGTGTAGTGCCCTGGCACACTGCAGCAGAGGATGCTCACTAAATAATTCAGAAAGGCGACTCGATCTGACATTCATCAGGTTAGTAGCCCGGTGACCTTGAGGGCACCAGTCTGCTGTCGCTGTGTGTGGCCGTGCTGTGCAGCCCATTGTCATCAGGAGAGTCAACATTGTCACATGGAGCCCTATTGATTGACAGACAATCAATACACCAAGGTGATAAAATGCAGCATTTACGAAATGTGGACTCTTACAATAATTTGTTAAATTAGCTGTAGGGATGAGTTGTGTAAATGGGCAGAAAGTTTAAAGTTGACTGGGTTTGGCTCTTTCTCATTAAAATTAGCAACAAAGGGAAGAAAGATAGTGCTACATTTACGAGCAGAGCTGTCCATCTCACACCTCTGCACTGAATCAGGGGCTTTCTGCTCCTGATCTTTCTTTATTTCAGTAGCTTTTTACTCTGGGTCGTTCGCTTCGTTGCTGGCAGTTGTCAGCATCCGTCCTTGTAATGGTGCAAGTCCTTCACGTGACCTTTGATAATGTGCTCCACCAGCTCGGTATTCTCCTTGTTGCTTAATGAAACACCCATTTCACCTGCATAATGTGCAGAATCCGTCAAGAAATCTTGTGTGCCTTCTGGACCTATTCCAACACATGACCTTTTCACAAGCCTTGCAGTAGGTAACAGTAATATGGAGCAATTGCCAACGAACCAGCAGCTTTCAAAGCAGGAAGGGCTCATTTCCATTTCCCTAAGACAGTTGTGTGTCCAAACGTGGCAGCTTCTAATCTGATTTCTTGTCTCAGAAGAGCCTGTTTGTTGGATTTTGTGGATATTCAGATTTGCAAGTATTGGAAACAAGAAGTCTGCCAGGAGCAATGACGATCATACATGCTGTTCGGAGACACAAAGCTCTTCCGTTCACAACTATCCATGCAGCTGAGGTGTTATAAGCATTGGTCTTGCTAATCCTTTACGTCAGCTCATGCTTCTCACTCCCATTTTATCTTGTGGATCAACTTAAAAGTTTGCAGTTGCTAGTGTGATCCCTTTCTTGGGGTGTTCAGTTGGCCAAGAAAGCCAAGCAGAATTCAGTGTTAGGGTGCTTGGCTGTGGGGGGATGACACTGTGACACACCCTGGGGTGGGATCATGTCAGGCTGGTGTGGAGTGGTGGAAGCTGCTGTAGATTGTTACACAGAGTACGTTGTGCAAGAAATGGGGTTGAGCATTCAGGCTCGTGCCCTGCCAACCTTTCCCCCGAGTGCGAGGCCGGGTGGTGGTCCTGTTCCAACAGCACTTGGAGCACCAAGAGACACTTCGCTCCAAAGTGTTTGTAGCTAAAAGGCCTTTGCTCCTTGAAAGTTAGTGCAAATAAAAACATTTTACTCACGTGTTCAGTGAAAATTAGTGCCTACAGGACCTGCTGTAGGGAGCAGTTCTTATATCTTCTGCCAGTTACAGTCCTTAGTTACTGCTGCACACTTTTAGCAATGCATTTCCAGGGAACATGGGTAATTTCTGCTCTACAGCTTTTCTGCTCAACATTACCATTTTATAAGCAGGCTTCTTTATTTGCTTTTGCCCAATTCAGTTTTGTCCCATTTCCTTTGTATTGTAATTAACATGCTCTGAGTTTAAGAGGAAAAATAAATTATCTTGGGGCCATGGCATGTTAACCATAGAGAAGGCAGGCTGACAGCCTTCCCACAGTGCCAGTTCAAGCTGGAAGGAGCAAAACGGGCCAGTTTAGGAAGCTGAAGGATATGGGGATATTTTCCCTACAAGTTCTGTTGCTCTGTGTAGTTGGAGGAGTTGGAGGGAATCATCCTTGGTGCTGCAGCCATCTCCAGCAGAAGCCCTTTCTCCATGAAGGGAAGGTCTGACCTGGCTGGATGCAGTAACAGGGTCAGTGCTCAGCTCTTGGACTTGCAGCTGCAGATTTAATTTAAATGGGAGGGCGGGGGAAGGCATTTGAGGCTGCAGAAAGACTCACAGCTGTAGGTTCTGCATCCTTCTGTATTCTGTAACTCTAGCTAATATTGCCAAAATGAAGGGCTCTGAAATCTGGAGTTAGCCAAAAGATTGGCAGTTCCTGGCTCCTGTGTCTCTTAGTGTCCATTCACCTGGCTGGCATCCCCAGCCCTTGTCAGCCCCAGCTGACATCTTCATGCCCTTTGTTATCCCAAGGCTGGCAGTTCAGAGCCTCTTGTCTGGGGCTGCCACCCAGAGCTCAATCTGCATTTCAGTCTCCATCTCAATCTGCAGTTTGCAAGCCCAGCTATCTGGACCAGGTGGGTTCCTCAACAAGAAGCATTGTGCATTGGGCAAGTTTTATTTGCTTTCTGTGGGTTTTTTGAGTGTACAGAAACCTGGTTTTTGAATATCACTCACTTTTTGCAAATGCAAAAGCTGAGAAGTACTCACTCTTCCAGTTGACTTGAATTAGAGAGTCAGTTGTGACCACTGAATACCCAAGCAACGGACTTTAAGAGCAGCAGAAGAGATTTGGCAACGTAGCTCCTTCTCTGCATTTTCTTTTCTAAGGGGAGGGAAACACAGGGGAAAGAGGCCTTAGCATTCCCGTTGAGATGGTGTGTGTATTCCTGGGGCTCACAGTACTCACCTGAGACACACATAAAAGGTGTGAATCGTTCATCTGTCGTGGCTGTATGAAAGAAAATGTATTAAAATATGCAGTGACCAAAATGCCATGCTAATAACTCGTATTTCCCAGAATATTTAGCCCTGCTGGTGCACAAACATGCTGCGTCTAAAAACCAGTAGGGAATCATAGCAAATGACTGCAGAAAATAATTAAGAGGGCATTGAAAGCCAGGAGAAAAATGATACGTTGCTCAGAGCCAGGGGATCATTGCGTTAATAGCCCGCGTACCTAAGAAACGGTGCCTGAAGTTTGACAGCAAGTCGAGGTTCGGTCAGCATCAAATAAGATGATAGTTGGGGAAAAGATAATTAGTGTCTTCACACCATTCAATTTGGGCTGCTGGTGCGGAGCCAACTCTTTGAGACGCGCACACGCAAGCCAGCGAGGAGGATTTTTTTTTTCCCCTCTGTCCCTTTGCCTAAGCAGCCTACAGGATTTATTGATTTGGAAGAGCGGGCTGATTTCCATGTAAATAAACGGGCGGGTGGCCGGGGCCGCGGCGCGCGGTCCGGATGGGATGCGGTGACTTTGGCTTGCTGACATCATTGCTCATTAACATGCAGGAGAGGAGAGCAATGCAACAGCAGAGCCCCGCGCCGCTCCCGCGCCGCCAATTATTCTCCACGGGCTGCATCGCTCCTCGTTAATGCCTTGCGCTCGGCGAGCAAATTGGACATCCTCTTGCCACCTCCAAGGGTCATTTAGTGAAAGGCAGGCTGGAGCGGGGCGGCGGGGGGGAGCTGCTGGATTCATTTGGATTGGGAGCAGAGAGGGGGGCACCCTCCGGAGCTCAGAGCGAGGCAATTGAAGCGAAAGCTTAAGACGCGCGGGGCAGGGATGGCACGTTTTTCCACGGCAGGTTTCCTCCGGAGACGTGCCGCGATCGGTTCGTGCCTCCTCTGAAAGGCTCCGACAGAACCCCGTCTGGCGGCAGGCGCTGGCGGTGGGCTGTGCCGGGGAGCTCGGGATGCTTTATGGCACTGCGGTGCTCCCGCTGGTCCTGGGAGCAGCCCACCAGCCCGGAGCCAACGGGCACAGCTAGGACAGCTCGGAAACCCGACGGATTCTCTCCCCCTGCGCTGTCACTGTCAGTGGGAACAGGTAAGGAAAACTGCCTTTTGCCAGCGACTTCAAAGTTGTCGTGGATTTTTAGGAGGGGTAGAAAGTAGAAGGGAGGAGGAGGAGGAATAAGCAGTATTCCATGGATGCACGCAGCTGCGTGCTAACTTTGCTCAGTGTGCTGGTGGTGGTGAGCTGCGAGGGGCTGCGCTGTTTCTCCAGCCTTTGCTGTTCTCTGTGTTTATGGATGTAAAAGGTTAATTGTTAAATTGCATTTCTGCAGCTGCAGGACGTCAGGGAGAAGCGCTGATGCCACTGTAATGGACTTTGTGTTTTAAAAATAATCAGGAAGGCTCAGCTGGCTCTAATAGGAAATAAAAAATCCTCTTCTTTGGTGTTAATTGTATTGCTCTGGTAAATGCAGCTCCTGGAAGCCTGTGTTGTCTGCATATTTTTTGAGCAGACTGTATGCGGGCTGGGGCTGTGAATGAGGACGTTGCTGTTCAGATGTTTATTGTGGTGGTTTTGCCTTCCACAGGATAGAAAGTTTTAAAGAATAATCTTTCTACGCCCTTCCTTGTTCATGCCAGAATGCCGAACTATAAACCGACCTAGAACTGCAACCTGGGGGTTATGTTTTGCAGCGCAATCTTTTCAAGTCCAATTTCCTTTTTTTTCCTTGTCTCTTGAAGGAACATTTTAAGCAGATGTGACACAGACGTGACCTGTGACCGTGGAAAGATTTTAATCCCCTTACTCTTTGTTTTCTAGTCATGATTCCTTGGCGGTGCGAAACGCAGACTGAATCTTTTCAAGCCGTTGAGGATTAGCGCTGGACAGAAAAATGCCAAAAATAATTATTCGCACCAGATGCAGTGTCATCCTTTCAGTTTTAGCTCTCTTATCTTGTAACTTATCTGACTTATTTTCATCCAGTGATTATTTTGCCTACTGTGGGAGCACTTACATGTCTCACATCACTGCGTTGTGTTTATGAGTCTGCCAGCTTGAGCCTGCGATAAAGATTTGTGAAGTAAAACTATCTGCAGCTAACAAGATTATATTTTTGATTCGTGTTTTAATCTCCTCCCGTTGTGTGTTTTCTAACAGCCAGACTCAGCTTAGCAGAATGACCCAGCCTTGCGCACTTGCTGTTGGCAGCCTGGCTCGGGCTTAGCCGGCACAGGCACGGATCAGGCTGGCAGTGTTTGCTTTCACAAGCAGGTCGGTATTGCCTGTCTCAAGGGACGCTGTCTAAGCCTTAACTTTTGAAATAATGACAATTTTTAGCCTAGCTCATGCTGCTTCTGAGCATTTTGCCTATCCAGCCAGGTTTTTTCCTTTAGGACATAGTGCCTGGGAGAAGCTGGGATTGCAGCGTGTTTACAGCTTCCCGTGGTTTCTGCTTGTCATGCTGCAAATACAAACTGATGAAGGCCCTTAAAATAGCACGTACAGCCCCGGGGCAGGTCGCTGGGAACCCGCTTAGCTTAGCCCATCCAGATAGACGGGCTGTGAACATGGAATGGGACGGGGGAAAGAGAGGGGCAGGAAGATAAATACTGCCTGTGGAGAGCCCAGGGTTATACAAACTTGAGAAGACAGTGAGGATCCACATGCTGAACAGAGACAGACTTCTCAATAGAGAGATGAGTTTGGATCCAGGGGATAGGGCCCAAATCTTACTAGAACCCCAGGTTTGGAGAGAATTTTCTTCGTTTAGTTGA
Organism: Lophotriccus pileatus; assembly: GCA_035583135.1. Lineage (NCBI taxonomy): Eukaryota > Metazoa > Chordata > Aves > Passeriformes > Tyrannidae > Lophotriccus > Lophotriccus pileatus. The sequence goes on from JAWWES010000024.1 coordinate 6,667,024, forward strand.
GAACAAAGCAGAAAGAGCCCTCATCTCTGCATCTTGTTAGGCAGAAAACCACCCGATGGTATACATAAAATCTGACAAGGTAATCCTTAGGGTAGGACAGGGCTTTGTCACACAGATCCACATTGGCCCTTGGATATGGAGCCCAGAGAGAGAGTTTGGCATGGTCCTTCTGTGCCTGTTCCCCTGCTACCTCCCCTTCCCCATCCCCATCAGCCAGGGACCCCATTGGTCTCTGGGGTCCTTGGTGTTGTCCTACCATGGGGGACACCAAACCCCTTTCCTGGATCTGCCCATTCTGTACCTCCTTCAGCCTTTCCAAATCACGAGATTGTTTTCAGCATTGTTTGCCCACCAGCTTCAGGGTTACTGTCGCTGTTACTGAGCCCGTTCTTCTCTCCAGCTTGGAAACTAGTGGTTTGCATTTCTCCGTGACTGGGGAAAAATATGTGGTTGTTATTGTTTCTGTATGCTAAGAGCTGGACCTCTAAGGGGGAAAGAAACCCCCCTAATATAAATATGCTGAGAGTAGTGGTAAGCCTGTGTGCTGGCAGGCTGCCTCCGTCGTCTTGGATGTGACAGAGCAGCCTGTTGGACATCTTTTCTCCTGGTAGCATGGCTGGGCAACAGGCTGGGGCTCACTGCAGCTTCTTTTGCCTCTTCTCTTTCTCCTATGTGGCTCACATGGGTGTGTAGCACTTTGCCCACGTCTGTCTAGCCTCTATTATGAAAAAAAAAAACCAACTGAGTCTTCTGCAAAATGTCCTGAGAGCTCCAAGTAGAAAGTTCTTCTGAGAGCTGCTGAGTTATTAATTTCCGTTAATTTAACCATCTCATCTTTATGCATCAGAATTTTCATGGTTCGTGTCAGGGGTTGCAGCTCATGGGAGCAGCCTGGCAGTGTGGTTCAGGTCAGGAGGCTGTTTAAACACTCTGGGGCTCTTACCCAGCTCGTGAGGAGAAACTGGAGCCCAAGCAGGGACCAGTGTTCACTGCAGAGCACTGAGGTGCACCTGGGCTCCCCAGAACGCCCTGTGATGCACCCCAGATCCCTCCCTGTGAATTAGCCACAGGTTGGAAAGGTTGATCGGGTTTGAATTCATGCTGGGGTGTTGCTGCAAAATCTGGCCACAGTTTGGGGCTGTGGTTCTGTGATTCCTTGTTTGCCTAAGAGGGCACCAAGGCAGGCCAGATGAGGAATTTGGGGCTTTGTGCGGTGTTGTGTTCTATCCTAATTTCTTGGTCTCCTCTGGTGTGCTGATGGCTGTTGACTGCCATGTGGTGCCTCAGACCACAGACATCAGAATTGGAATAAGCCTGGAGGCTGCCCTGGGCTGTGCTGTGGGAAAGCAGTGGTTTGGGGACAGGGCATTGGGGACCCATGGGCAGATGTTCCACCTGCTTCTCAAATGGATGGTCCTGACTGACCATGAAGGCAGAGCAACTGGAAAGTTCTCAGAGACTGCTTTTGCTCAGATTTGGCTACAACTGGCAATACTTTAGATGGTTCTTAATTAAGCAAGAATAGCTTTTGCAATGGTTAAGAATGAGTTTTAAAAATAAAATTAGTCTCCAGCCTGAGACCAAGCATGGACAACATCATCCACAGGGGAGAATTTTTCCAGGAGTGGAAATGGGGTTTGTCATAAAAGCTTCAATGTCATCCTGGATACCTTCCCAATTGCTGCTGTTGGCACTAAGGGGGAACTAAAAATAAAACAACATTGGAAAGTTGACTTGCCTTGAGCAAATTGAGTGGGTAGAGAAGAAGGATAGGGAAGGTGGAGAAGAATCTGACCGGTAATCCTCCGTCCTCTCTGTGTTTCCCCACCTACTATGGACCTTTGCAGAGATGGGTGGCTGCACATGCTTCCCTAGGCATCTGGGGGACTTCCATCTGTAGGATGCAACCAGTTTGATTGCTGGATTATTTCTCTCTTCCTTGGTTTCCTGGCATTGCTGTTCTGCCTGCTCTGTTGCTATTACCTGATGCTGATCTTTCAAGCCAGCTGTTCCCACAGCATGTTGTGTCAAGTCAGTGTTGGCCTGCCTTGGCTGTCCTTGCAGGCCACCAAGGGCACCTTGTCCTCAGACTTCGAATGGCTGCTACTGTAGGTGCCCGTGTCTGATTCACTCCTCCTCCTGCACCCCAGCAGGGCAGGTAAAAGCTTTCACTAAACTTCCATTTCAGCCCAGGCAGCACAAAATCTTTACAGTTCATTCCTACTGATAGTTGGGGTTTTTTTTCAGCTGAAGTGACTGGAAGAGCTGGGTAGCAGCAGAAATTTTTTGCCCAGAGAGACTCTGCTTTGTCACTGAGGTCCGTGGGACCTGTGGCCGTGGGCAGCAGATGCTGGGGGCTGCTGGGAGCATTCGGTTCAAAATACAGCATTACAGATGTTGGAGAAAGAGTCAGAACTTCAGCCCTCACTCTGTTCTGAACACAAAAGCTCAAAGGCTCCTCTGATGGTGCTGATGTTCAGGGATTTGATGGGGAAGCCATGGCTGGGTGCTGGCTGTGGCTGTTCCACACCTCAGCTTCCCAGTCTGTGGAATTGGAGAGTGATGCCTGTATTGAAGAGCTGCTGGGCTCTGCCTGTGGCAGTGAAGGACTGTGTTAATTTTTCCCTTTAGGTAAATGTTTGCCCTGCCTGTGGGGTCTGGAGAAATGGGTCTATGTAGCTGAAGCTCACTCGGAATGGGAAGATGCCTCATTAGCTCTCAAATGAGGGGAGGAGGTAACAGGCAGGGATATTAAGAAGCTCTTGTTAGGAGACTCAGGGGTCACATGACCTGCCCCAAATCCTCAGCCTCTCCCTTTTCTGAGAAATCTTGTGATTTTTGATTTACTGACTGGCTGACCCAAAAGCCTCAGTGCAATCAGAATGATGGCACGAGGCTGGAAAGAAATCAGGCTGCTGTGTGTCTTCAGCCAAGTGGGAAGGGAATTGCCTGTCTGCATTTAGAGACCCCATTCTAGTGAGCAGACAATTGCTTTTTGAGGGATCCCAGATTGTGCATGTTAATGTGTGCACAAATGCATGCAAATCCTGTCTTAGGGAGTGCAGCAGAAGCATTGCATGGCCCGGCAAGGCTGTGGCATTCTTGCTTCTTGCTTTGTCTGGAGACTGAGCTGCTCCCTGATACAACCCATTTATTTCCATCCCAGAAGAAACAAGTGAGAAGCAGAGATAAGCAGGGCTGGTAGGTGATAAGGGCTGTTTACCGAGTTCCTTCTTTGTCTGAGAGGAATTTTAACATTTCTGCCACAATTTTAAACTCTGCCTTCATTCTTGCTGTTGTCAGGAAGGGGTTGAGCTCTTGCACTGCCCTTCCTCGGAATATCTGCAGGTGCCAGCCTGGGCACGCTCTGCCTTGGTGCTGTTTGCTGCCCTAGGTTCTGCATGCCCACTCACCAAGCTGGAAGAGAAGAGCCCTGCAGTGAGGAGCTTTTCCTACAGGCAGAGGTGTGCCGCCCTCACAACCCCAGGGAGTTCCATCCTGCCTGTGCCAGCCCAGACCCCAAAACACACAGGCTATTTACTGGGAGAAGTCAGTTTACGTGGCTCTTACGCTGGAGCTACTCACCACTTTCAAGGACCCCCTTTGCCTTGGCTTCAGGCTGTCCCCCATTCCTGTTCCCCAGCTTTTTAGCTCTGCTTTTGCTTTCCCATTTTGGAGTCTGCTGGTTTTTCACATCAGGGAGACCTCATCTCTCTTCAGAAAGCTGGGGTCATGCTCACAGCTCTCTCCAGAGCCTCTTGCACAGCACTTGTGTTTTCAGCGTGGTTTAGCTTATTGTTGGTGCCATTGCTGTGATAAAAGGGCTGTGGGAGACTCTAGAGATGGCAGAGGCTGTGCTTTGCTAACCACAGCGCACAACAAGGGACTGCCTCATCTCAGAGACCTCAGGGGTCAATTGGGTTCATGTAGAGCTGTATGTGGGTGGACCCAGGCTGGAAGTGTGCTTCTGCATCCCAAGTGAGAGGGACTTCGGAGCCAGCTTCTCTGATTGGTGTGTTGGGTCCTGTTTGCTTCAGATTTCCTGTTCTCATCCATAGAGAGAAAAGGGCTGGTGGTGCATCTGTTTGCACCAATGTGTGGGTGGGGATGTGACTGGGGATGGGGGTTAGAGCCTCCTCTGAGAGAGGACTGGCCACTGTGCCCAGAGCAGCACGTAAAAGCAGCCAATGCAAAATAAAGCACATCCATCTTGTAACTTCATCACATGAAGCACTGGCCTTGAGGAGAAGAAATTTTTCAGTCTGTTTTTGAGCCGTTGCTGCTTTGTACCATGTGAAGTCAATTCAAGGCAGGCTCCTTTCCAGCTAAATCTGACACCAGGAAATGTTCTTTTTCTCCCCATTTGCTTCCCGCCGTCCTGGCCCCACTACAGGACAGCTCTGTGTGCAGCTCCGTGCCGAGCAGCCGTGCCGATGCTCCCCAGCCCGTGCCTCCCGCAGCAGCCTGGCTGTTGCCTGGCTCCTGCTCTTCTTTCCTCCCTTCTTTCCTGTTTAACAGCTCCTTTATTTACCCTCCATGCCTAAAGCCAGTCGTGCTGTCAGCTCTCTTTGCTTCATTGGGAAACACAACTTAATTGGTTTCTCCTCACCCGCTCTCCGCTCCTGGAATGAAGTGATGCTTCAGGATGCCCCCAGCTTTTAGTAACATGTCCGACAGATCTCCAGCCTTTTGTCCTCCCTGATGCTGGAGATCTTTCTGAGTCACTTCCCTGAGACAAGCTTGCAGACCTTTCTCTGGGATGAGAGCGAGTTGGAAAGGCACAAAAGTGAAGCTGGGATTTCCAGGCAGTGATTGGCGTTAATTTATCTGTGCTTAAAAAACACCTGCCCACGTTCTTCTCGAGTTGTGTGAGGTTGCACAGGCAGCAGAAATAGCTGTTGCTGAAGCTTTGGTGGTGGTGAGGTGAGGCTTGTGTCTGGCCAGAGCCAAGCTGGTGGGTTTGCCTTTGCAGGAGGTGCCACCTCACCTGGGCTGTGGGCCCCTGTCTGTGGTAACGTGTGCGGCACCCTGAGCATCTCCAGGCTCTGCTGCTCATCCCGCGTTAATAACTAACGAGCTGTTGCTGATGGGAGCAGCCAGCCAGGCTGCCAGCCAAGACTCTGCTCCTCTCCCAACACCCACCAGCTCTCCTCTGTGGCATCAGCACCCACAGCACATTGTCACTCTGGTCACTGCACGCACAGTTGGGCGCTGACACGTGCATTGTCTCACTTTGTGCCGCTCCGCTGGGAGTGCGGTGGGGGAATACTGTTTTTTTTTTTTCAATTTCATCTCACATTTGAAATGTACATTTTTATATTAAATTTTTACTACAGGGAATTATTTTTAATTATAGTGAGCTGGAAGAGGATAAAATAAAGTTGAGTAAGTGAGACATATGTGAAGAAGTCATGGAAACCTGATCACAGAAGTGGAAAGACACTCCTAGGACACTGGGTATTGTTCCCATGAAACAACATATTATAATGTAAAGAAAATTGTAATTAAAGCTGTTAATCTTCTGCTTTTAATGAGGGGAAAGGAAGGGAACTGAATATCTCAGAGGTAAGATCTTGAATTTTGTACAGTTTGCCCAGGGAGGTGGCAGAAAACCCATGTCTGAAGGTGATGGAGTTTTAATGGTGTAAAGTTGTCCTGGCTGGGGGATATCACTGCTGAGTAGACAGACTACCTGTGTCACTTTCATCCTTTGTTTTTCTGACCAGGGAAGCTGCTCACCAGCAATACCCCCTTGCCTGGGATGGGGCAGGAGGGAGAGAAGGGTAAATCAGCTTCCTGACCCAGTCCTCAAGCTCCTGGCTGTATGTGGGGTGAGCTGTGGGATAGTGGTGGGAATGAATGACCTCTGAGGTCTACTTGATCATACATCTCACCTATTCACTCTTTGACAGTGTTATTACAAGTCCTGATTTATCTCATTTATTAAAAGCCAAGACCTCTGATGCTCTCCTGCCATCTCTCATCTCCTGGACAGGATGTGTCTAGACGGGAAGGAGGCAGAAACCTGCAGGCTGGCTTTTTCCACTCTGGAGTGCTTATGCTCCCAGTATTGCTGCTATCCAAGCATGGACTTTTGGGTTTGTCCTCCTTTGGAGCTCGTGATCGATGTCCTGAAAGTTAACATTTGGCTAACAAGTCCTAAACTCCATTAGAATAACTATCTCTAATGCCGAATTGGGGGCTCTGGAGATATGAATTATTTTTAACATTTTGTTGCCTATTGAGCTGCTTCTTAATCATATACTGAAATGAGGTGGAAACAGCAATGAGAGCAGTGGTTTTGCTGAGGCAGAGCGCCCTTCCACGGTAGCTGATTAATTAAAGTATTCATATGAAATGGTACCTTGATTATTTTTTAAGGAAACAGCCAGAGGCGATGCCAAGACTCTCCGACTGGACGCAAACCAGACGCTGGGGTGTGTGGGGGTCGCTGTGTGGTTCAGATCTGATGAAAGGCAGGAAATGGGAAAATCTGGCAAATCTCCCTGGCTTGACTTAACGGAGCCTCTTGACTTTTGCTGGAGTGCATTTTTTGTGCTGTAATGGCCAAATGGAAATTTAGACTTGAAGCTGGATCTGAGTGCTGGTATGCTTAGCTGGCTTGTACACAGTGGTGAAAAAGAAGGAAAGGTGTTTGAAAATTCCAGCCCCTGGATTTAACTGTTGCTTCCCTCTGAATTCCTTTGTTTTACATTAGAGCAGAGAAACCTGCAATGGCAGCGTTAACTTTTCCCTTGCTTTTTGTGTGGTACCTTATTATTTCTGAGATGTCTCCCTTCTGCTACCCAAGTGAAATCTTATCTCATTCCTCAGAAGTCAGTGGTGCTTCATTAGTGCAAATTAATTCAGAATCCTGTGTGGTTGCCTTAAAATAGGCACCATTGACCCAGCCTGTGGAAGAGCACTGAGTTTTCAGAAATAGAAGCCAATTTATCAGCATTCCCTTTAACCTCTTTTTCTTTGTTGGGAGATGTTTTCAGCCGGGTTTGTCCTTCGCCGTTACCCTGGTGAAGGGGTGCGATGATTAGAGGGATGGAACACCTGTCCTATGAGGAGGGGCTGAGACAATTGGGATTGTTCAGCCTTGAGAAGAGAATGCTCTGGGGTGACCTTATTAGTACCTTATCAGCCTTTCAGTACTTGAAGGGGGCCTACAGGAAGGCTGGAGAGGGACTTTTTACAAGGGCATGTAGTGGTAAGACAAGGGGGAATGGATTTAAACTGAAACGGAGTAGATTTAGATGGGATATTAGGAAGAAATTCTTTGCTGTGAGAGTGGTGAGACCCTGGCACAGGTTGCCCATAGAACTTGTGGATGCCTTATCCCTGGAAGTGTTCAAGGCCAGACTGGATGGAGCTCTGAGCAACCTGGTCTATTGGAAGGTGTCTCTGCCCATGGCCGGGGATCTAGATGATCTTTAAGGTTGGATCTAGGTGATCTTTAAGGTCCCTTCTAACCCAGACCATTCTGTGATTGTGTGTTGTCCTTGCAGCCCTGCAGATAAATGCTTGGATTCAAGCCTATGAAGAAAATCTCACAGACCACACGCTGCAGGAACAACAGCCCCTTAAAAGAAGTGTTAAGAATAAGTGATATTTGCAGTGAACTAATCTAATGGCTGTTAAATTGCAACCTGTGGGCTGTTCTTTCATTTCTTCTTGTGCTTTCCTCTCTATTTTGCTGAGCTGCAGCAAGTGCTGCTGAGCAGGGTGGTTAAGATTCCATTGTAGTGTGACTGTGGTTTTTGTAGCCTTCCTTAATTTAATTTAGCTTTATATGTTCAGACTATAATCAATTTTTATGCTACTTTAATAAGCAAATTTATGCTATCAGCATACTAAAGGGACTTGTCATTCAGCTTCCCAGTCAATCAACCATTTTCCATATTAGTGAAGTGCTCAGCTGTCCTAAATTCGGTAATGACTCTGCAATTACAGCTGGCGTGTCAACCTGCACCAGGCGGGTGCACGGCCCGTGCCTGTGCTGGCCCCTGGAAACACTCCTCGTGGTGCAGTAAAGGACAAGCAATTGCATATCCCGAAACATTGGGCAGTCTGACTCAGCTGGATTGCCAAGTGTTGTTACAGCAAGTATGTGGACTTTTATTTCCTCTCTGTAAGAAACAAATCCTGCGTTTGGAAATGCCTGAGCATAAGAAAGGGTTGAGTTTAGTCTCTGCGAGCCAGCAACTGTCAGGAATCGCTTTGCTTTCTTATTTAAAAGTGCAACTCACTGGGGCATCTCCTCTTTTTTTTCTCTCCTCGTCTTGCAGGAAGATTTGCCTTCACTGTAAGTGCTCCCAGGAAGAGCACATCGTAACAGTTATGCCTCTGGAGATGGAGAAGACGGTTACGAAGCTCATGTTTGACTTCCAGAGGAATTCCACTTCTGACGACGACTCCGGCTGTGCCCTGGAGGAGTACGCGTGGGTCCCGCCGGGCCTGAAGCCCGAGCAGGTAACGATGACACCACCCAGTTACCAGAAAAGAATTGGTTTAATATGTCCTTTGGAAATAGTTTTCCTGATTTTTCTTCTAGGGGTGCAGGCATGTGGCTGTTTCTGGGTGCACTTGAGAGACTTGCAGAGACAGATCTGGTCTGCATGCACAAATGGAGCAAAATACACATGTGATCCTTGCAAGGACCAGTGGTTTTCTGCATCTGTAGATGTAATTGGTAATTGAGAGAGGGGAAGCAAAATACTTCCAGGATGGGATTTGTTGTGGTTGTGCGAGGGGAAGAGATACAGACGTATCTACTTATGTTTCATTGGGAAAAAAGCGATGGGACTCCAGTGTTCCCCAGGGACTCAGTGCTTGTGTTCTGCCCTCCTGGACCGCTCCGCTCTGCGGTAAGTCCAGGGCAGACAGTCTAAGCTGGTAGATTACTCTGAAAAATGGGCCAAAGGCTTTGTGGTTTGGGTTTTTCAAGCATGATGTTTGTGCCTTACTGGAAGGAATAGCTCAAATAAAGCTCAGGTCTCTCAATGCAGGAATTGAGCGGGATGGATTAGACCCCAGCGTGCTGTCTGTGCGGAGCAGGCATTGATTCTACTCCTTCCAGTGTACATGATTCCTTTGGTTTTTATGCTGGTCTTTTACGTGTTCAACTCAGAACTTAATTTGCAGAGGAGATTGCAAAATGAGCTTAGCCTTGATAATTGCTATGGCAATCATTTTAAATTGTGTAAGGAGGCTGGGAGAGGGTGGAAAGCTTTCATTCTTACTGTTGTAGTTGCTGTCCTTAAATACTGTGTTTTCATGAGCTTTTATTCAGACCAGCTTAGGCATTTCCTGAAATATTTTGGCACCACCCGTAGGCTGTAAATATTATCTGTCTGATTAGAGAAAATCCAGTTGTTTGGTGGTTTGGGGTTTTTTTTTCTTGTCTTTATAAGCCTCGCTCAGCCTTCGCTTGAAACTCCACAGCACCGTGTGTTTCATTTGCTGCCATCCAACCGTGCAAATCAGGCAGCAGCCTTGTTTTCTGTCACCTTCCTTATGTTAGAGGCTCCCTTTGTGCCTCCCAGGAGGCGCAAGACATGGTGTGTGGAGAAATGCAGATGGTCCTGAACTAGCTCTGCTGGTCCTTCATGCTGTGGGGACCTGAACCAGTTGGGTTTGGGGAGTCCTGTTGAAGGATCAAACCCAAGCTGGTGCCACCTGCTCTCTGTGCTGTTTTCTGTCCAGGCGTGACAGTGGCTTCTGGAGCCCAAGCTGGCCCATGTTCCTGTTTCTTTGAGAGGATATACAGGTATTTAGTGACAGGTGGCACCTGACCAGGTAGATATGGTCTCTAGTAAGTACAGCATGGCATGGACAGCAATTGAAACCCACTTTGAGCATGGTGGTGACATATTCCAGAAGACCTGTGTGCTTCTTTGATACCTCAGGTGCTCTTTAAGAAATACTGTGCTATCAGGGAGTTTGGGATGCTCAGGAGAAAACAGAAGTCCATTAGCTCTATAAGTAGCTACTGACATCCTATGCACTACCCGGGTTAATGTACTTTTAGGTTCTTCCAGCGTCTGTTTCTTGCAGAAGTCACAGTGCTGCTCGGTACGAGCACACTCTTTTTCTCGTTACACTCCTCGGTCTGCGTCGCTGGGCCTTTTAGCAGATTTGCCACTTCAGACCTGTCTCTAATCACCATGGAGATGAAGAGCAGCCGGAAGCAGAGCCAGAGACAGGCACTGAAATCCATCCAGCAGAGCTCATTCACCAGCCCTTCTGTGACTTTTCACGTGTTAGATGAGCACTAAGGAGACAAAAGTGAGGTGTGACTTCCCTGGGCTGTGCGAGTGCCAGGTGTGACTTCCTTGGGCTGTGCAAGAGCCACACTGAAGGGCTGGGGTTTGTCCCTTGGTGAAGAGCAGCACCCTGAATTTCACAGAATCATAGAATGGTTTGGGTTGGAAGGCACCTTTAAAGATTATCTGGTTCCAGCCCTCCCTGCCATGAGCAGGGATGCCATCCACTCTATAGATCAGATTGCTCAAAGCGACATCCAGCCTGGCCTTCAGCTCTTCCAGGGAGGCAGAATTTCTCCAGGAGTTATCACCTGGGCGAGGTATCACAGGGCTGGGAGTGTCCCAGCATGCAGGAAGGGTCATTTGCCTCCTGAGGGGTAGGAGGTACCCCTGCAGTGACTCTCTGGAGCTGTGCAAGGCTGCAGGCAGGCCTGTGACTCTTTGGTCAATGAGTCAGGTATGTGCCCGTGATGTGGAGCCCCTGCAAGGCAGTGTCTGCCGTGGAGCTGCTGGTGAGCTCCTCTCAGGCCGAGGATCCTGCTGTCAGGCTGGGCTGAAAATACAGATTTGCAGGCAGAGAATTCTCCCTTCTGCTGTTTCGCTGTCGGGTTTTTTTTACGTGAAACAGATGAAATGAAACAACTTTTTCTGCAATATTCTACTTTATTAAAATCTCTGCACAGCATATGAACTGGGGAGGTAAGTGTTCCCCTGAAAGACTAATGCAATTTTCTTATTATGCTTGGACGACAGCCTTCCTACCTCACTGTTCTTGGGAGACAGCGTTCACGTCTCACTCAACGCAGCAATTTACAGGATTTCAGTGGGAAGGAGTTGGCCTGCAAGCATGACATCGGTTTTTGGCAGTATCCACAGGTCATTTCAGAATTTGGAGAGTCCCTTCAATCCAAAGCTTAAATTATTAAGTGTCATCTAAAGGGGAATTGACTCAAATCTATAAGGTCTCACTGGATACTAATTCAGGCATCAACTGGTCTGTGGTACCTGTTAACTAGTGAAAATTTTGTGGGTTACTCAATGCCCACTAGAGAGAAAAGAAGAGAAAAAAAAAGCATTGGTCCAATGTTCACAGATGTTGATCCAGACATTGCAATGAGGAGTGGAGCTGGAAGTTGTCCCTTTTATTATGACTCATGAGTGTGTAAGATTACAAAGTGCTTTCCTCAAAACCCATAAATATCATATATTTCAAAATATGTTTATAACACAGGGATTAAGATAGCAATATAAAAAATTATAATACCACTGCATTAAGGTAGGATAAAAAGTCATCCGGAAAACCAGCTAAAATGTATGCCCTCTCTGCTCAGGAAGAGGGGTATAAACTGGAAGGACACTGGAAATACTATTTCATTGAGGAGACTAGACAAGCTTGGTTTGTCCAGCCTAACAAATTGAAGTGTTATGATCACTCCCTATGCATTTAAGGAGGAAGAGCAGTTACTCAAGCTCCAACTTTGGCACAAGAAAATAGATATAAATGGGCTCCAAATGCATTCAGGCAGGAAATTGGAAGAGATTTCAAACCATCAGAGGTGTAAGGCTCAGCGGCAACCTGCCAACAGGGAGAGCAATGGGTAAAAACCCAAGACTGAGCTCCATAAATTACAAGGTGATTAGAAAATGTGGTTTCTTGTAGTAGCAATCAGCTACACAGGATGGCAGGGAGGCTCCTGTGGGGTCTAATCCCGCTTGGGTTGGAACTCAGTGAGAAGTTGTCTTATGGCAGAAGAGGGACTTCTCTTGTGGAAGATAAGGAATGGCAGAGGTGGCTGTACTGAAGCTCAGGACTCAGGCTTTGAGAAACACTGTTTTTCTCTGCCTGCAGTTCAGTGGTTGGATAAAGAAATAACTGTGAGAGTCTTGAAATGGGCAGGCACTGATAGAAACATGTCCTCAGCAAATCAAGATCCCAGACCGAGCAAAGTTAGGGGAGGCAACTTCAGGAGCCAGTTTGTCTGCTGGGGCTGGCAGTCTGACAGCTGATTCTCCCTGGACTGACACAAGTTTTGAGGACAGATGCTTAAAAATAAGTCCTTTTGTGATGTGTTTTTCACATTTTTAGGCAAGGAAGGCATGTGTAAATACATGTGAATATGAAGCCTTGAATTCCTTGGGCCTGTGGTTTGGAGAAATCCAAAGGGGTTATAACATGCCAGCTTGAATTTCTGAATACAAGGGATTTTTGAGGATTTCTCTCTTTATTGTGTCTCAGTAACAGGAACAGCTAGTTATGGGCAGAGATTTCCAATTAAACAAAAGATGGAGCTCTACTTTAGCTGTGGTGCAGCTTTCTGTATGGCTCCAGCATGCCAACATTCAGGACCCTTGCATGTGCCAGAAGAACTTACATCCCTCTTGTTGTCAATACAGTTGCTCTGGTTGAGTCCCTTAAAAAGTTATGAAATTCTTATCTGAACTAAAATCAGTGGCATGAAGGTTCAGGAAACCATTTTCCTCTAAGGCAGCTTAGACCTTAGTTAGAGCTTGGACCTCAAGAGCTTTGCAGTGGTGTGAAACTTGTAGCTGTCACAGGGAATTTATTCAGGGGCTGACATACATGTTAGTTCCTCTTCTGGGTCTTTTGCAAGACCTGCAGCAAGGGCTTGAGTTATAAAACCTCCAAGCTTCATCAGTTGCTGTTCAGGTCACGAAGTGAGGAAAGGAGAGTGGAGGTGAACCTACACTGAACATGCATTTACACCTTACCTAAATATACCCATTTTCACTGCCCTGGTGTGGTAGAAAGTACGTTATCTGGGCCAGGCATCTCTAGGGGGACATGTGTCTCATTTGTGCCTGTGGGTCATGGTCAAGTGCATTGTACCTTCTCGTCCTTTCTTGAGACTTCTCAGTTCAGCAAACTGTTTCACTCCTCAAGAGACTAAAGTCTTGCATGCAGCAAGGAAGGATTAAGACAGACCAAAGCAATCCTGTGACCCAAACGTGTAGTAATGGGTAACAGAGAAGCTAATTTATGATCTGGTAGAGGAAGGACAAAAGCCCCATGAAGAGCTCTCCCTTCCCGGCAGTGCAGGGTGGACGGGAAGCCGAGTGTGCTGAGGAGAAGCTGTACCTCATGAACCCCAGTCCCAGGAGCTGCAGCTGCCTCTCGTTTCGCCCCCTAACACACATGCATGCTGGAGTATTTTAAGCCAAAAGCTGCATTTCAGCACATTTTTAAAAGCTCTCCAGTTTCACTTTGAGGTAGCGGTAAGTCCATCACCTTCCCAGTGAACTCTCTCGGTATCTAAATAGCCTGGCAGTTAGCGGCTCTTATTTCAAGGCTGGAGCTGTCTAAATCCAGCCTCCAGGCATCGGACTGTACCGAATGCTTCCCAGCTGCTGGATGGAGCAGCAGTCCCGCACATGGAACGCTTTTTCCACGTGTGATGCCATTGCTGCGTGACTTGGGGGCTGCTGGGGCGGGTTAGGAGATCCTGGAGCTGTTCCCTCTGCCCTGGAGCAGAGCGAATGGAGGAGTGTGAGTACATCCACGCTGCAAAAGAAAACATGGCAAAGCCATGTGTCTGGGCTTTTGCTCCAGTTCTGTATCCTGGGGTGTTGGCCTGATCACGGTGAACCCATGGAAGCTGTTAAAATTACTTAATCCTTGAACAATCTTATGATAAGGGAGGGAGTCAACTGCTTTTGGTGGGCCACAGAAGTCGAACCACTTACCTGACATGGTTTGCTCAGTTCTGAAATTTGAAGCAGCTGCGTGGTGGTCAGCAGAGGTGAGAGGCAGGGGAGGAGAAGGAAGTGGAAAAGGAAACTGAAAACCCCTGGACTACACAATATAAACTTGTCCTGGAGCTTTATTCCAGTGTGCAATTACAGCTTTTCCATGTTGCAGCATTATGCTAGTGTGCTACCCTGCGCCTCAGAAATCCAGGAGCAATTTAAGTGTGATACACAGGGGCATGATCAGCGATGATCAATGCAGCAGATGATCATTATCACTCCTGATGCTCCAGGGGACCCTGAGCCCTGGAAGAGCAGCTCTGCCGGTCAGGACCTCGCAGCACAGACCGCTCTTGGATGCTATTGAAAGGACCGATCTGGCTCCTTTTAATCCAAATTCATTTTCTGCTTAAAAAAGAAAAATCATGTCATACACTTTCACAAGTCTAAAACGTGTGGATGTACGGCCTTCATTCAAATGTTCCTCTTTGATGCCAGCAGGAAGCAATGTTTCCGTGGGATCTCTTACAGACCAAAAGCTGCTCCAAAGGCTTGGCAGGAATGGATGTCATTCTCGACTGGGGAGCAGCAACGCTCAGACGCCTCGGCTGCCGTTAGCCCTGGGAGAGGAGCGTGCAGAGAGCTACAGAGCGTGCCAGAAAAAATAGCACTTAGAAAAATTATTTTTCCTTTGTTCCCTGCCTTTGTCCCTCTGCCTTAGGAGCGGGTTTGCAAGAGCAAACCCAGCGTTGCGGGATGCCGGACTGCCCGGCGCCAGGGGTTGCATCTGCCTCCCGCCGCCGTGTGCCGGCACATGGGCATGCTCATGGATCTGGGGGTGATACAGGTCTTCTCCCAGCTGTGGTTTCAGGGTCTCGGGGGGCACTCTGAGTCCCTCCAGGGTGCGTGCCTGGCTGCATCCCTGCGCTTGGCAGACCCACTCTCCTCTCTGTTTTGAAGCATCTGGCCTTGCTGTAAGGATTGTTTTGCTTCAAGAAATAAAATAAGTGCTTTGTATCCTAATGGCCTTGGAAAAGGAGGATGTGCCAGATTCGGGCCAAAGCACACTGAACCCGTTTTCCAGGCTCACACGTGCTGTCATCTGTGGAGCTCATGTGTGAGCTGACGTGTACGAGCACTTGCAGCGTTTTGCAGGCACATTGGGAAGGTTATTTGCATGTGGCTTGTTTGGTATTTTTTTCCCTGTTGCTTTTCCAAAGAAGGCCAGCAGGAATGAGAGAAATACCAAAGCATCAGATTTGTTTCTCTGTCAATTTTAAGTGCTCAGTGTAAAAGATCACTAATGCCTGATATGTGTTGTTCCAAAACTGGCACTGGGGAGGAGCAGGCAAGCCACAGGAGCAGCCCTGCTCGCCCGGGCCAGCACAGGCTTGTCAGAGCCACTGCCTGCCTTCCCCCCACTGCAGCCAAATCCTGTGGGAGCTCGCACGCAGCCAGCCAGGGATGGGACCGCGACTGAGTGCACGCACATCAGTGTGCCGACAGCTCCCCGCGCTGCTGCGCTACATCCCTGGCTGGGGTAGGATGGATTGCCAGGGCTGTGGTACCCCAGCATGGTCCCAGGGGAAATGATACTGTCCTGGGCATGGGAAGATGTCTGACGCTGGTGTGTGCCTGTATTTCGAACAGACTCCACTGTGCGTGATTTACTGCGCTGTGCCTGAGCAGTGGCTGGCCCACCAAAGTCCCCTTTTTGGGGACATCTGTGTGCAGACATCGTACTTCACACAGGCCAGCACGTCCTGCCCTCGCAGGGCTCTTTGCAAAAACCTTGCAGATGGCTTTGCAGTTTGTTTGGTTTCATGAAAGCCAGGCGGGATTGCCCAGCTGGATGTGTCAGAGCTGTGAGGGCTGAGCAAGTCGGCACCCGCGCCAGGACACCTCGTGCTCCTTTGTAGTCCATCCCAGCAACACAGTCATTCCAAACAGCCCAGTTTGGTGGGTGCTTTAGGAAGGGGTGTTGTACTCAGGGCGAGTACAACCAAATGCTACTTCCCACCAGCAATTTGTGGCATAAGAAAAATTATATTCCCCCTCCACCTCCTTTAATTCATTGATCAAAGAGGTCTTTCATCAATAGCTTAAATTTGCAGGATGTTTGCAAACTTTTTCTTCTAGGAGGTGTAAGACTTTGCTCACAGACATGCTCATGTGGATTTTGTCTTTGGTCACTTTGGGACTGTCAGGACAAGCTGCAGTCCTGCCTTTACTTAGCAGAGTCGGGGGAGGTTTGTAAACAGTCAAAGTTAAACTGGAAACACACCCCAAACCTAAGAAGACTGCAGAACACAAAGGCATTTGTAAACTAACATAATTACTTTCCTCAGTGCCTTTGAATAAAGTTGGCTCCACTTTAAAGGCTTTTTCTAACCCTCATTTTACATTATGTTCTTTCCTTTCTCCTGGTTTCTTTCTTTTTTAATTTCTATCTCCCTCTCCTGTCCCCTGCCCTCTTCCCCTCTTAGCTTCAAGCAGCTGTTAATTTCCAAAGTGCATATCAGTTTTTGTTAGCAAAGCTTGGTGTTTGGACATTTTCCTTTTGAGGGTGAGAATAACACCCTGGGAAGATGGATATCTGCTGTGCTGGGTTCTGGTGGCACGGAGCCTTTCCGAGTGCCTGGGAGATCTCCCCAGGGCAGGATGGGGCTCGCCCAGCTGGCCAGTGTGCCATGGTACCCAGCACCCACAGCTGGCCTGGTGTTCAGGGCACTGTCCAGCCCATCCCCCTGGCATCTCCAGCCTCATGATGTTGTCTGAGGCCCTACTTTAACTCACAGAATCACAGAATATGCTGAGTTGGAAGGGACCCACAAGGACCATCGAGTCCAACTCTCAGCCCTGCACAGGACCATCCCCAAGAGTCACACAATGTGCCTGAGAGTGTTGTCCAAATGCTTCTTGAACTCTGTCAGGCTTGTTTTCCAGATTCCTCTGCAGTTTCTCTCATCCAGATGTGAGTGGAGGTCAGAGAGAAGTAGGGCAAGTGGAGAAACTGAGGATGAACCTGGTCCGGCCCCATGAGTGGCTTTCTGTGTGTTAATGATGTTTGTTGGGATAATCCTGGGCAGAGCAGATCTGTTGTGAGGCGCAGTAGGAGTGTGCAGAGCTGCGGTGTTGTATGGCAGAAGTATTTAATAATAAAACAGTTACAGATACTGCACGATTTAAAAAGGAAATGTTATCCATCCGGGGTCACTGCCCCTCGCTGTTGTCCTTATCTGGGTGCAGCTCATGTTGCAGGGCGTGGACAGGCAGTGAGGAGCCGTCTGCCGGTGCGTGGGGGGTCTGGCCCTGGCCCTGCAAGGCTCACCAGCCACAAGGCTTGTGCGTTGCTCCGAACCAGAGCTGGACAGAGGAGGAGTTATTGTAACGTAAAACAGTGACCTTTTGTACAAAAGCAAAGTGCAGACCGAGCAGTTTTCGTTTTCCAGCAAGTTAACATTTTCTGCATGCCTTTTCCGTGAAAAACCAGGCTGATCTGAGAATCCCCTCTTCCTTCTTTTATTTTCCTTATTCTTGAGCCAGACGCTCACTTGGCGGGTTGGAAATACAGCCGGCCGAGCACAGAGGCAGGGACACTGGCAGCCTGTGGCACTGTCCCTCCCAGCCTTGGCCCTCCCATCCAGGGAGCTGGGTGCATGCTGTGGGAATGGGTGATGGATGGGAGAGTGTAATTTGCACAAGCGTGGCTTAACATCAGCCTGGGCAAGGGGTGTCCTTTTGCTCTTCATCTGCACTCTGGATGGATCTCTTGGGTTAGGAGCAATGCCCCAGGTGAATGGATCCGTGCATCCCTCTGGTTGAAGTTTGTCCCCAGGAATGATGGTGACTGAAGGAAGCCATTGGCAGGCGTAAGGATTTCCTCCCATGAGATGTCCCGCAGGCGCTGGGCAAAGACTGGCAGCTGTCTCCATTCCATCCTCTCCATGGGCACCCCTGCGGAAGGTCCCCCTGGCTGATGTGGATCCAAAGCAAACCCTTTCAGGTTATTTCAGGCAACAGAACACAGGTTGGAGCCTGTTATATTTATTTTGTTTTGCTTCTCAAACCAAATTGCCCATCCCTGCCGAGCTATGTTGCTGGTCTGATGGGAACCAGTTCCTGCTGAGACTAAATGGAAAACTTCCCAGCGGAAGCAGGAGCGGAGCTGGGCATGTACGTCCTGCTGCATTGGGCTCTGGGAAGGCAGCACCCAGGCTGCTGAAGGAAGAAGGAAGAACCCCCAATCCTTGTTTTTTGCCCAGGGTGAGCGTCTTAGGGCTCGTTGCTTTAGGAATTTGGCGGCTCTTAAAAAAAAATTTAATTTATGGTCTTCAACTTCAAGGACTCAGTGGGAAAAAAAAATTTCATTGCAAGAAATAAAAACACAAACTAACCAATGTGAGCACAGTGCAGAGCAAGCAGCCTGTTTGCACGTGGGGAATTTGGCAGGAGAAGCCAGCAGGAGTGTGTGCTGGCCAGGCAGGCAGCACGGAAGCCTGGCAGCCCAGTAAAGGATATGGCATCTGGGGCATCACTGGAGATTTTCAACTGCAAACTCTGCTACAGACTTGCTGCATGAACTCAGGGTGCTCATTTAACATTGTGATGCTGCAATTAGTCCTTTCCAGTGTGTATATTTGCCACCTTGTGTAGCACATAAGAATTGAAGTGTTTTCAATGTGCTTTGATGTCCCTGGATGAAGGATGCTCTATAAATGCAAAGTAAGTATTCTAATGTACGTCGTTTGTTTTCTTTTTAACATAACAAAATGCTTCGCAGCCATTCTTTCTTTGACAGTTTCCATAGCTGGTGGGTCTGTTTCTGCTGTGCCTTAGCAAAACAAATTTAGGGTTTTGCAGTGGCATATGCTCAGCATGTTCCTCAGCTTCATGACACAAGCAGTTCCCTTGTCATCAGCACTGCAGAGTTACGGGTGGAAATCTGCTAAAAATCTCCCTTTCCGGAAAACATGATGATGGGGAAAGGTGGATGGTGACATCGGTTTGGGGAGGAACCATAAATTGAGAAAAGCACTGGAGCAGCTCTGCTTGCAGGTAGCTCTGAATGAGAGGAAGGAGTGAGATGAATGCAAAGCAATTATTCCTGAATAAAGACAGATTTGGATTTTTATTCTGGAATAAAAGAGCGTTTCTTCTTGTGGAAGGTAAGTCTGTTTATGAGCCACCCCCATCAGCCGGTGAGCCCACGGACGAGCTCTCTGGCCAGCCAGCCCTGTGTGACCTGACCCTGTGTCCCCATCCCTCCCAGTGACCCACGGCAGCTTGTCATCCACAGATGCTGTGGGGCTGTGTGGGCAGAGAGGGCTTCTCTGGGGAGAGCCAGCCCAGGTGGTGCTTTCTGGGCCAAAGTCCAAAACATACAGCGAGGGAAAAAGCTGATCAGAAGCTGCTGCAAAGGAAGTGTCATTTGGGAAAAGCCCTGTGAAAGCTGCAGGCGGTGCAGCCACTCCAGAATGAATTGCTGAGAGCTGAGGGAGCATCTCGGGTCTAATCCCACCGCGGCGAAGGCAGAAAGCTGTATGTGCTGGCAAAACAGCCTGCATCTCTCTAGCCAAGAGCAGATTTAAGGAAGCCAGCCAGCCTTCTCCTCCTGCCCGAGCATCCGGAGGCATCTGGGTCTGCAGAGAATCCCAATCCCAGCCGAGCTCTCCCTTACCTCTACCTTCTCCTGGTTCTTCCCAAGCCGTTCAGCTTCACTGTGGCCATTTCAGCGCGGATCAGCCAGTGAGTCCCCTCCCGGTGCTGGCCCGGCCCTTGAGTGCACGTCCCAGGTGTGGCAGTCGGAGGAGAGACGCTGGGGTTCAGGGTGTGCTTCCTCTCCGGGCTGCACTGCGCTCCCAGCGCCGGGCACGCCGTGCTCCAGCCTTTTTAATAGCCGATTTTAATTATACGCTCTGAGACAAAAGAGAAAAACTAAGCCTTCCAACAGATTCTATCTGCTGTTTGCTTCCACAAATTGCTGCAGAAAAAAGCCCGGAGGGTTTTGATGGAGGTGGAGGCTGAGATAGCCGGCAACTCGGAGGCTGCTGGGGCACAGGCTTTTTAACCTCCCCTGCCGAGGCAGGTGCCGACACATCCCCGCAGCCGGCGCAACATGCTCACGCTATGGAGGCTGACCGAGCAAACGGTAACGCGCCCGCCGCCTCACAGGGGCTGCCGCCCCTCTTCCTCGGGGGCGAAAAGGCAGTAAACCCAGAGCAGCTCCTGCCTGCCTGTCCATGCTCAAAATCTCTGGGAAGACCCAGCGCCCACTGGCTCAGGGGGTGGCTGCTGGCTGGGCACTGGGGGCACAGCCTCGGCTGGGGAACCCCTCTGCAGTCCCCTCTCTTGCTCCGTAGGTGCACCAGTACTACAGCTGCCTGCCCGAGGACAAGGTCCCCTACGTCAACAGCCCGGGAGAAAAGTCTCGGATAAAGCAACTCCTGCATCAGCTGCCACCGCACGACAATGAGGTCAGTATCCCAAAAGTGTGCTCGGACATCAGCAGGGCTGCGGGTGGAGAGTGGATGCACCTCCTGGGGCTGCTTGTGGGGAAGCGTGGCTCATCCTTTCTCAACTCCTTCTGCTTCTTTGGGGGATTTACTTGAAGTTTGATCGTGTTGCTATTTAAGTGACTATGTTTGCTCCCTGCTTGGGTTGTGTTGGAGGTGGGGAGTTGTTTGTTTCTAAAGTTAAAATTTTTTCATCAGTTCTTCAGTTCTCTGAAATAAGAGCATTTTATCAGCCCTTGGAGGCCAAAGCCCCATTAAAAGTGGCTTGTAATGCTGTGAGATCATATAGAGACAGATACAAAGTTGCAAAAGCCTTTTCCCAGGTGCTGCTTCCAACTCACCTTGGAAGTGGGAGTGAGTGTGCCAAGGAGGGGCTTCACTTTGGGCTGAGCCTCGTGAACTGGGAGAGCCTGGCAAGCCAGAGATTGAGTCAAGACCAGTCAGAGCAAATAAACCTTCTTACGTCTCGCAAGAACGACGTGAGGCAGCAAAAAGGGTCTGGTCTTTTGACGTCCTGATCTCACCAGTGAGAACGCTGGCTTCTGGTAACCCGCAAAATTTCCCTGTGTAAACAAAAAGAATCATTTTCATGCTGCTTTCTGAAGAAGCCGCTCTGGAAAATACATGCAGGTAACTTGTTTGATCTAGGTCAGATTTTAACAGGTTTGTCTGTGCGTGGCTGGGTGCCACGGGCACAGCACAGCGCTGCCAGCGCAGGGGGAGCTCCAGGCACCAGGAAGGGGCTTCTTCCTATAAACCTTTAGGCCCCAACCTGCCTGCCTGCTTCCCTGGCATCTGCTTGAAACCCACAGTCTCTGACAGTCAAAAGTGTGAGAATAAACAACACACAAATGCTGCTACTGCAGCCGATGTTGCTGCAAGTTGGACACACAAGTCTGCGTGTATTTTCTGTAAATTGGCAGATTTTTGCATCCAGGTTCCCCTCGTGCTCAGCTTTGCTCCTTTGAACATTCAAGGTGTGTTGGTTGCTCACATGAATAACCCTGCTCGGCTCCATGAGCCTGCTCTCCCAAGTAACGGAGGCTGGATTGGGCACTGGTGCTGCACGTGGCTGCCTTGACTCTCCACTCGTACTCTCCATTGAGATGCAACCAGCCAAGAGCTAAGCCTGCAGGATGAGAATAGCCAGGAAAACCTCAGAGTTTTATAAGCCTTGGGGAAATGGCATCATTCATTGTATCCTTTTATTTTGCTTATTTCCTTATTACCTTCCAGCACAGAGGTTTTGGAAATGTACAGACTTGACCCTGTGCTGGAAGAATAGTTCACAAATCACTGAAACTCTGTCATTTGCACGGGGAAAAGGGGCTGTGCTCTAGAAATGCCAGTGAAATGTTTTAAAGACCTCTGCCATAGGAGGCTGGTGGAGAAAGCAGGAAAACCATCATTCTGATTGCTGGTCCGGGTAGGACTCTGAGAATCTAACTTTTAAGACTTCTCTACAAACTGAGCAGCCAAAGAGCAACCTTCCTTCTGCCCTTTCTTCTCACCTCAGCCTCTTGAAATTCTGACCAAACCCCAGGTGACTGAAGCCCTGACACCTGCATTTCTCCAGCCTCCCCTGAGCCAAGGGCAGAGTTTGCACAGCCTCCATGCAGAGGTTTGCAGGGCCTGTGGGACTGCACCTCGCCGTCTGGGGAGCCAGGAACACTCCTAACACTGAGCATCACTTGTGTTTTTTAGGTCCGTTATTGCAATTCATTGGATGAGGAGGAGAAGAGGGAGCTCAAACTCTTCAGCAACCAAAGGAAGAGGGAAAATTTAGGGAGAGGCAATGTTCGGCCTTTCCCTGTAACTATGACAGGAGCCATCTGCGAGCAGGTGGGTAGCAGCTGATGAACTGGCACTTGAATCACTCAGGTTAAGTGAAGCACCTCTCCTGTGAAGACAGACTGAGAGACTCGGGCTTGTTCAGTCTGGAGAAGGCTCCAGGGAGACCTTAGAGCCCTTTCCAGTACCTAAAGGGGCTACAAGAGACCTAGAGAGAGATTTCCCTTTCACAGGGAGAATGGCTTTAAACTAACAGAGGGTAGGTTTAGATTAAATATTAGAAAGAAACTCTTTACAGTGAGGGTGGTGAGGCCCTGGGACAGGTTACCCAGAGAAGCTGTGGCTGCCCTGCCCCTGGAAGTATTCAAGGTCAGATTGGACAGGGCTTGGTCCTGGTATAGTGGAAGATGTCCCTGCCCACGGCAGGAGAGGTTGGAACTAGATGATCTTTAAGATTCCTTCCAACCCAAGCCATTCTACAATTTTATGAAGCTCATGGGAGAAGTGCCCACCCATGACCCCACCAGGTATGAGCAGTGGGATCTGTGGGGGCACGTTTGAAGGGCACCCTGCAATATTTGATGTGGAGTAGTCACTTCAGCTCCTGGCACTGTGCAGGGGGTGGTTGTGAGAGCAACTGGTTGGTGATGGGTGGCAGTGGGTTCACCCACACCCCCTGTTAATCACCGGCTCTTCTGACAGTGCGGCGGCCAGATCAACGGAGGGGACATGGCCGTCTTCGCCTCGCGAGCGGGGCACGGCGTTTGCTGGCACCCTCCCTGCTTCATCTGCAGCGTCTGCAATGAGCTGCTGGTTGACCTGATCTACTTCTACCAAGATGGGAAGATCTACTGTGGCAGGCACCATGCCGAGTGCCTCAAGCCCCGCTGTGCCGCGTGCGACGAGGTAAGAGCCGGCTCACCCCAGCGTCTGCCACTGGTGCTGCTGCCTGTGGGGGTGGCACAAGAGGGTTCCCCTTGCTCACTGGGGTGGCATTTTCCCTCCATCCACCCTGGCCTGTGCATGGAGGCATGCACACAAAATATGATGGCTTGGCTTTGCCAAAGGTTCAGCCAAGCTTTTCCTGAGGTTTCACATACTCTTTGTTGCAGTCTGCCTAGGACTGTTCAGAGGTAGGTCCTCGTCTACATGCAGGGAGCTGGGGGGGTTCTGTGTTTCCAGTAGGAGCACAGCCCCCATGCTGTGATTTTAGCCCAGGTGGGTGTGGTGGTCCTCCTTTCTCCTCTGTTTTCCCAGAAGAAGCCTCTGGTGGGATGAGTGCTGCATTTCCTACAGTCAGTCATGTCTGAGTACACACCAAGCTGAAATAGGCTTTGAGAGAGGCGATTAACAGGCTATAGGAAGCTGAACAAATGGAATACAAAACTGATATAGAAAACCATACAGAGTCGTCCCTGAGCATTTCTCAAGTGTCAATCTCTGTTTAAAAGGCTGGTGAAGGAAATTGTTCTGGTTTTTAAAGTTACAAAAACCATAGTGTGGAAAACCATATGTACTGTAAAATACCACGTCCTGTCTTTGCAAGTGTGTAATAGTAAATATCCAAGGCTGGATGCACTTCATATCTGAAGAGCATTGATGTATGTATCCAATTAAATTTGTAGCATTACCAGTAAAAAAATAACCCCTAACCATTTGACTGGCCCTATTTCTTTGTGGCTTAGGCTGGGTAATTTTTTTTCATGTGCTTTTTACCCCTTCGAATTCTCATTTAAGTCTTTCATTCGGCTCTTTCTTTAACACGCTTTTCTTCCCCTGAAATATCCAGTGCTAACTGCGAGAAAGGGTAATTCAGGGCTAAGAGGATCTGCAGGTGACAAGCTTTTAGTGTGCCTTGTGCCAGGGTAGAGAACCAGGGAGCAGAGCTGGGGCTTCTTGATCCCTTGGCTTGTCTTGGGAGTTGAGGTGGAATTGGGATGGGAAACAGAGACAGCAAGAAAGCATCTGCTGAAAATATTTTAAATGGCTGCTTCACCAGCTCACCCTTAACAGTGCTCTGTGCCTCAGTTTCCCCACTGATATAATGACTGCAATGACCTTTATAAGCACACATAGCAGGGTGGTGGTTACTGTGAGGAGCCAGGTAGTTCTGTCTTCTCTCACCCCCATAGAGCTGCCACTTCTCATTGTGCTTTTGCTCATCCTTTGTGCTCGGGTCCCTGTTTCAGAGACGGGTGAATGTGTTCCAGTAAGTGGCTGCTCTGTTCTTCAGAAGTCCACCAGATCAATAGGTTGTGTATAAGTGTGTTTATTACCCTGATCGACCCCATCAGCTGATGGATGAGTTTTGAGCACGTTACTGCAGCTCTGCCTTAACGCTTTG
Organism: Lophotriccus pileatus; assembly: GCA_035583135.1. NCBI lineage: Eukaryota > Metazoa > Chordata > Aves > Passeriformes > Tyrannidae > Lophotriccus > Lophotriccus pileatus. The sequence goes on from JAWWES010000024.1 coordinate 6,691,650, forward strand.
CAGTCCGGGCAAAACTCGCTCCTGAGGTATTTGCATTTTAATGGATTTTCCTAAGAAAGGATGGATGCCCCTTTCCCAAGCCAAACCATGGGAATTTCTCACGCTGGACTGGGGTGGCTAGCTGTAAAACTTGGAGGTTTTATAAACAAACAGGCACAGCTGCCGTGCACGGGCCAGAGACACAAAGGTTGGTGCCCGTGTCCCAGGACCCCTTTCTGACCAACTCTGCTCCACGTTTGTGTTTTCCCCCCAGATCATTTTTGCTGACGAGTGCACCGAGGCCGAAGGGCGGCACTGGCACATGAAGCACTTCTGCTGCTTTGAGTGTGAGACGGTGCTGGGGGGGCAGCGGTACATCATGAAGGACGGCAGGCCCTACTGCTGCGGCTGCTTCGAGTCCCTCTACGCCGAGTACTGCGACACCTGCGCCCAGCACATCGGTACGTGCCAGAGGGCAGCGGGGCAAGCCTCTGCTTGGGGGGGGTGTTTCTGGCAAGAGCTGTTGCTTTAAGACTTGTACAACACTGTGGGGCTTGCAGGCAGGACTGCCCGTGGCTGGGGTCTGCTCCAGCCTCTTGTGCCCCTCTGCCATCCCACCAAGGAGGTGGCACAGTGATTTGTTTGGTCAAACTACTGTTTATCCCTTTCTATAGTCAGAGAGGGGAGGATTATCAGAGGGTACCTCAGGAGCTGTGGCAGCTAGTGAAAGCCTTCCCTGGCCTAATATAATGCACGCTTTTTTTTCCTTTAAATCTCATTTTCCTGTGAACAGCCCGGCTTTTCAGCACAGATTTTTCCCATCCAAGCTTGCCAAAGGATCAGTGTCAGAAAAGATGCTTGTTCATTAGGCATCATTATTGTTTCTGTTTGCCTTTTTAAATCAACCCTGCAGAAAGATGTTCTCAGACAGAAAGAAATAACGCATCAAGGTCCATCTGTGTTTCTAGAACAGTGATTTAAAATGCACTTTATTCAGGGGGATATGGTCTCCCCCAGCCGGGTGGGCTGGGAAGCATCTTGCTGCTCTCCCCAATCCCCTTTGCCACTTGGCTGAGCACTTGCTTGTGAGCATGCACGCAGCTCTTCCTTTGCCCACAGAGGTGAGCTCACGTGTTCAAATATTTCATGGGCTGCAGGGAAAGAGAAACCAACCATTTTGCTCTTGTGCAGCAGCCAGATGGCACAGAGAGGGGAAATTCAAGGGCTTCGGTGAGGCACTGGGGAGTATGCGTTTGCTGTGACCTGCAGCACATCCTTCCCAAAAGCTCAGCTGCAGAGCGGTGAAGAAGCAGCTGTTAATGCTTCTCACACGCTCCCTTCTCTTGTGCTTCCCCATCTGCTGATCTTCAGTCTGACCAGCTGGCTGGAGCTTGCTGACTGTTAGTTTTTCAGGGTAAAATCCCTGTTTTGGTGCATATTTGCACATTTCTAGCAGAGGAGGGTCTGCAACTATTTCGCTGTAAGTTTCTCGTAGCAGCCGTTAAGTGGTGTGCTTAAGGGCCACTTAAATCAGAAGAAAGCATGTGCTTGTAAGGCTTGGGTTGGGTAGGTGAGGATGGAGAAAGGAGGCTGCGCTCCTTCCTCTGCAAGATGGCTTTGGGCAGTGGAAAAGGAGCCGATAGAATCCCACCCACCGTCTTGTCTCTTAATTGCCCACAAGTGTAGCACTCCAGTCCGTATAAAAGCGTATAAAAGCATTTTTCTCGTTACAAGGGGAGAAAAAAACCTGATTACACTAAACCTAATTTAGGCTGGAATAAAACAGACCATTACCATACTGCTCATTTATAAGTTATCTGGCAGCACTCGGCCCCCCAGCGACTCGGCCGCGGCGGGTGTGCCGAGCACAGGCTGTGCACACGGGGGGTGCAGCACCCGCCGTGCTGGCCAGCCCACACCGTGCACGGCAGTTTCTCAGGTAACGAGGGCTTTTGCCATGAAAAGCAGTTTAAACAAGTGGATAAATGTTATAATTGAAACCTCAGGAGCTTTGCTCACGGCTCTGACTGAGAGCAGTGTGCAGACGTGTGCCCCCTGGGGTTTTGCTGGTGGGGGACAGACTGTCTGCATCAATTCCCTTACTGAGCCCAAGGCGGGCTGGTGAAGCAACCTAGGAAATGTGGCTGGGTGCAAGGCAAGGGTGTGTGTTTGACCCCTGGGGCCAGCCCTTTCCATTCCTTTTTGGTGAAGGGGCTCTAGAAGCCAAAACAAAATTGAGATGGGGCCGCAGTAGCAGCAAGGGACAGGGATGTCATCTGCTCTGTTACGTGCTTAACCAGGGCAGCGCAAATTCCTCATTATGGTTCAGTTAGAGGCTTTTTGTTTTTTTAAATAGCAGCATATTATTGCTTTGACTTCAAGGACTTTATGGGGAACTTCTTGCATTCCTTTGCTTTATGATCGGAAATATCCCCATTTAATACAAAATAGCCTGAGGCATGGTTCTGCTGCCTTTCCTAACGTTGAGTAACTCCCAAGCAAAGGCCTGGAATTAGAATTGGGAGGGATTATAAATGGGATTAGTTTCATGCGTGTGAGAAACCCTGAAAAAAGACCTTTGAGACTGAGGCCAAATGCGTGTCACTCACAGGGGATTATAGAGTCATGAAATGCTTAAGGTTGGAAGGGACCTTAAAGATCATCTCGTTCCAACCCCCCACCATGGTGAGGGTCACCTTCCACTAGACCAGGTTGCTCCAAACCCCGTCCAGCCTGACCTCAGTGCAGTGTCAAGTGATCCTGACACTGTGCATCTCCCCCCTCAAGGTATCGACCAGGGCCAGATGACGTACGATGGGCAGCACTGGCACGCCACCGAGACCTGCTTCTGCTGCGCCCAGTGCAAGAAGTCCCTGCTGGGACGGCCCTTCCTGCCCAAGCAGGGGCAGATCTTCTGCTCCAGGGCCTGCAGCATCGGCGACGACCCCAACGGCTCCGACTCCTCCGACTCGGCTTTCCAGAGCGCGCGAGCCAAGGAGTCCCGCCGCAGCGCCAAGATCGGCAAGAACAAGGGCAAAGGCGAGGAGGGGGCACGCAGCCCGTGCAACCAGCTGCAGGTCACCTCCAACCGCCTCTCCACCGATGTGGACCCGCTGTCCCTGCAGATGGATCTGCTGAGCCTGGCCAGCCAGACACCGAGCCTCAACAGGGACCACTTGTGGAGGAGCCGGGACGAGCTCTATCACTACGGTGGCAAAATGGAGCAAAGCCAGTCCCAAACCCCCTTGCAGCTTCTCAGCCAGTGCAACATAAGGACCTCCTATAACCCCAGCCAGGTCCCAGCCTCGCAGCCGGATTTATGGGCGAAACATTTCAGCAACCCCAAGAGGAGCTCCTCGCTGGCCATGAAGAGCCACGGCGGCAGCTTCATCCAGGACTGCAGAGAGGACTACTACTCGGGGAGGCTTCGCTCGCAGGAGAGCTACAGTGACATGTCCAACCAGAGCTTCCCTGAAGCCAGAGGAAGTGTCAAAGTCCCCAAGTACGAGGAGGAAGAGGAAGGTGGGATGCCGACACCGCAGTGCCGCACCCGCCACCCCATCAATGCCCTCAAGTTCACAGAGGACCTGACGCCCACTGAGCAGACTCCCCGGGGCTCCATGGAGTCCCTCGCACTCTCCAATGCAACAGGTATGTCACCCCTGCTCCTCCCACCCACAGACCACCCCAGGATGCCCTCCATGTGATTGATTCCCTTGTGCTCTGGGTCAGTGCCACATCAGGTGTCCTCTCATTACGAGGGTGACCGACAGCTCAGGGACCAGACTCAGTGACATGGGCTTGCCTGCTTGGCTACAGTGTGCCTGGCAGCCCCTCTCCCTTTGCTTACTTGTTTACCAAAAGCAGGACTTTATGGATGGCTGGCCTTTCTGTGCAGCTCAAAACAAGTGTTTTCAAGCTCTTTAATCCTCCTTTTTGTGAAGAGAGGAGGAAAATCAAGGCCAGTTTGCTAACACAGAGGCAGATTCCAGCCTTCACTGCTTGAAGGACTGCTGTCAGCTGCCCTTGCAGGCTAAAAATATTTTTAAATGCTTTGAAATAGGCCCAGTTAACCCCTTTTGAGTGTTATGCCATCCTCAAGTACATGACTAGTTAAAAGAAATTCCTCCCGCTCTGTGCACAGCTCTTTAATGCCTCATCCCCAGTCCCTCAGTAAAAACTGCAGGGAAAAGCCAGGTGAGATGCTTGTCCCATCAGGCTGAGCCCGTTTCTCACGAGCGCATCCCAGGGTCATATTTCCCAAGCCTCTCACCCCAAATGTGTTTGGGTTTCATTTGTGGCCGCGGGGATGGGTGTGCGCGCACGGACACGTCTCTGTGGGGCTCTGGTCCGCAGCTGGCGCTGGGCAGTCTCAGTCCTTCCTGCAGCTCGTTCTACTCTGCTCACATGGCTGTCCTTGCTGCTGAGTCCCTCAGCAGCGAAAACTTCTCAGGAAAGAGAATAGCGAGCTTGGTTTGCTCGCTAGAGATATTGCTTTGCTGCTTCTTTGTGGCTCCCCTGGCTTTTTTCCGTTCCAGCCAAGCCGTGCTTGGATTTGGGCAGGTCTTATACCTGAACCTCTGCAAAACAGAGTCCTTCTGCCTTGGTGCTGGCACTGGGTGGTGGGGATGTGCCCACAGAGAGCTGAGTCCTGCTGAACCCGAGCTCTGGGCTCTGCCCAGCCTGGATGGACAGGTTTGCTGTGCTACGCCCTTGCCTCCTCACCCGCTCCTGGGATTTGGTGTGTTTGTTTAGGGAAGCTGCCAGCCCCATGCCAAGATGTGAAATGATCTCTGTGTTCATCCAGGATCTCCTTATCCAGCAAGCAGCAAAATGGGGGAGAGAAGCTAATGAGCTGGGAAGGGTTTTGCTCAAACAGCCTCAGATATACACGGAGGAGAAATAGATGTGAAATGGCGAGGGAGTTGGGAATTGCTCTCCGAAACAAGATTTCCCTAAGCAAAGCTCCACATTTCCAAAGCCTCTTGTGTTCCTGAAAACTCATATTGTGTAAACCCCATCTGTACAAAGAGTCTTGAGCAACACCAAGCTCGGATGAGTAGTCCCTGAGCAGTGTAGGGGTTTTTGCATGCTTTGGAGCTGATGCGTAACAAGTTATTGGGGATACAGGTCAAGAGCCAGGAAATGTGGCAAGGCTTCAATGTATTGAAGTGAAAATCATTCTGTCTTTCATTTTAGAAACCCATTTTAATAATGCTGAGAGACCTCCCAAAAGCACCCATCTTCCATACAGAGCCAAAGTATGAGTTTCTTATGAGGCAGTGCCTGCCTTAACATTTCACTGCTTTCCTGCTTTCTGGAGCAGATGCGCAGCGTGATGGGGCTTGCATACACCGTTTCTCTGCAGAGTGAGGTGATAACATTTTTATTAATGTGTAAGGTTCTAATAATTTCTCTTGCTCTGAGAGCTGGCTCAGCTGAGCTAGGGGCACTGCAGCAGCAACAGGCAGCTACCCCAGGGCCATGTCTGCAGTTACAGAGGACAAAATTACCATGCAATTTAATTGGCAGCATTTTGAGGACAGGAAGACTTGGTGACCTGTGGGAGAGCAGGTTTTTGGGCAGGTGGTGTCAGGGCACAGCACTCCGATGCCTGGCTTTTCCCATTCCTGTCATCCCCTCTGGGGCCAAGCAAGCTGCCCAACAAGCACCCCACAAAGCTCCCCACAACACAGCCTGGGGGTCTGGCTCACCCCATTCCCTCCACCCCGCATTCCCCAGCTCTGCTTTGCCAGAGCCTCCGAGGCATCCACATATGAGGTCCCTTTGAGCTACTGATGGTGCACAGTTGCTCCACCTTATAAAGTGAAATAATTAACACTGCATCCATCTCAGGTTTTATGGCATCGCCGAAAACGTTCTGGTTTTTATAGGGAGCTGAAGGGCAAACAATCCCTGACCTGCAGAGCACATGTTAAAAGCTGGTCCCTCCCTGGCAGCAGATTTTGCTGTGATGTTTCTATTATGACTTAACTACTAATTAGCCGGAGACATCAGTAAATGCGGATAACTTATGGGGTGTGCAGCGGTGTCCTTTGGCCGGAAGGCTGCCTGCTGTGAGCAGATGCTGTTCCCTATAATATTTCGGGGTCAGCCATTGTGTAGGTCAAGATCTGTGTGACCCCAATCTCCTGCAAGACCCCAGGTTTCTACCTTACCCAAAAGGCTCTATTTAATCGCTTTAAAGCCAATTCCTCATGGATTAGTAAAGAGGTGAGACACCATGTTAATCCTGGCCACGTGCCCTCACAGTTCTGGGTTGTGCTCTGCCTCTGTGTTGTCACCGTGGGCAGTAGTGCACCAGCAGACACAGTAGTGGCAGAGGTGGCTGTGACCCTTCTTGTGCTCTGTTTTGGGGTTTGAATTAGGTGGGAGTGTCTTCGCTGCACTCTGGTTTGTGCTTGTGTAGTTGCCACAAGTGCTGATGTGATTTAAACACATCCACTGGCAAAGGGCAGAATTTCCTGCTGGTGGAGGGCATCTCTCCTTCCCCTCCACATTTCTGTTTGAAAATCCTTTTCTGCCCTCAGCTGTAGCTGAAGGCTACAACAGCTTTTGGTCCACTGCAGCTTGGAGGCTGGGTCCTTCTCTTGCCCAACATGGCCATTAGATGGAGAGGCAAAGAGCAAAATGTATTTCCCAGCCCATTTTCCAAGAGCGAGCTCATTTTTGCTGATGTTATAATTTTTATTATCTTTTTTATTTCCTTTGGCTGCTTTTCCTTTTTTTTTAAATGGCATTAAAAATGCCAACACACAGCAGTGGATCCTGTAGCAATGTTTACCTCATAGCTCCCTGCATTAAGCCATCAGGACTGATGCTAAGATGAAATTTGTCCAGGAAGTTTTGCTCATGATGAGAAGCCTGAACCTACCAGAGGTTAATCGCTTCCCAGAAGATACTCACTCCATCAGCCCTGCTCCCAGTGCTTGTGCTTGTGTTCCCCTCTCAAAAGGTTTTGCAGGCGCTGAATGTGCCTGGCAAAGGAATTAGAAATCAAGAACTGATCTCTGCTGATTCCAAGCAGTTCTATCCAGAAAATGTCAGCTGGTCAAATAGTCCACTTAAGAAAGTACCTGCAGGCTAAATGTTATTCTCTGAGAACAGTCTCTGTGAGCCCCTTGCAGAGAGCAGGAGTGCTTTGGAGGTAGAAGTGTCATTGAATGGTGACACTGTTGTGTGCAAAGGAGAAATAGATTTCAAAGGATTCCTTGAGAAGATGAGTTTGGGTAAAGGGAACAGCCTCATCTGTCACAGTCATAAATCCAGTTTAAAAAGATGTTAAACAGCAGTGCTGTTACAGGGTTGAAATGTGATTTCAGTTGTATGGCAGACATTGTTCCTGTCATCAGTGTTATGAGATACCCAAAGGCCCAATTAGTTTGTTTTTCCAGGACTAGACAACAATTGTGATATACCCAGCAAATGGAGAGAAAGAACATATGAATATGCATGTGGGTTAGGGCTGCTCCCTGCATGTCTGAGTTGTAGAGTGACCTGACAGCATCATCATCTCCAGTCCCTCTTCTTCCTCTGCTTGAGGAGGAGCTGAAAGCTGTGGGGCAGGTGAGGGGGAGAACAAGCCATGTTCCTCAGGGCCAGGGTTATATTTTCTGGAGAAACATTCATTGACCCAACCTCTCCTGCACTGAGGGCTTGGGAGCAGCTCCTGAACATCCTCAAGGATGGCGGTGACGGGTGAGGGGTCCAGAGACCGATCCCCATCCCCACGTCCTCAGCAGCACTGCATCCTATGGGGGCTCCTCTCTCCTCAGGGCTGGAGAGGGCGGCTGCCCCAGGCGCTCCAGCTGAGTTAGGCAAGCCAGAAAATGACACATTTACTGTTCCTGGCTTTTTCTAAGAAAAAAAGGAGGCTCCCAGCTCTCCAGCATGTTCTTATCACTCTCTTTCCCCCAGACACAGGCAGCGCAAAACTGCTTCCAAGTCGGAAGATGAGATCCCTGGGAAGATTTTGTGCAATTTTGAGGCTCAGGTATAACACTCCCCAATCCAAGCTGGATAATTTTGAAACCCATGTGAAGGTGGAGGTTCTCCATCCCAAAGGCCCAGTGCCAAAACACTATAAAAACTGTCAGGAATGTTTCTTCTCCCCCTTACTTGCCTCTTGCTGCTCAGCCAGTGGGAGGTTTGATGTGCCTGCTGCAGGATCAGCTGTATGCACGGCTTCACCCCTTCAGTGTCACACATGGACGGTGCAAAGCCTGTAGGGTAACAACCAAACCAGAGGGAGACCCAAAATGGACTTCTGGAAGGAGATGTTGTCACGGTAAGCAATAGTACATCATCTGCCACCCGGCGTGTTGGCCGTCCTGCTTCATCTCAGGAGCTGGGGATGCTCATGAGGAGGTTACAGGGAGGCTTTTGGGTTAAAATCCAACCCCCTTCCCAAGCAGCACTCACTGAAAAGAAGGACTGATCAGGTAGGAAATACACCCTGACACCCATGGGTGGCAAATGGGGGCACACCATGGGAGGCTGTTTGGGACCGTGACCCACTTGGCGAGTGCTCTGCCTTCCCCCAAATTGTTTAGTTTCCACAATTTCTAGTTACATAAGGGTTCTGCTTTATTTCTGCACGCCCTGAGGTCGCTCAGAAGTGAGATGGGGCTGAGCTATAAACAAAGCCCTGGGCAGGCTGTTTCTACTTAAGTTCCTTTTTAGTTCTTGGGATTGACCTTGAAATAAACCCTGTTTGAGGGGTTTGAGGATGCGCCTGCCTGATGCTGTGGGAGAGAAGGCTCTGACATCGGGAGCTGGACACAAGAGATGCCATGCTGTCCCCTCCTATGCCTCTCTAGCTGCATTTAAACAGCTATCAGGGCTGGGTGCCAGGTTTTGGTGCTGGCAGGCACCTCTGTGGGGCTCAGGTGGTGAGGGCTGCGATGCACAGGTATGTGTGTACACTGTGATAAATCTAAAGGCAAGAAGCAAGCGTCAGCACAGCCCTGTTTGTCTGCAATATCCTAAGTCAGGGCATTTTGCACTCCCCTGCCGGAGTGAAGCAGCTGATGCTCTCTCTGCAGTGGGATGCTGGCTCACCCTGTGTTAGCCCAGCTTCGTGGGGAGTTTGATTTAATGGGGGCTGGGGGCTGCTTCCCCTCACGGGGGGCTCCATTCCCAGCCTCACACCCAGCCTACGCACTCTCTGCGGCCTCTCTGCTGTCGTTTGCCGAGTGGTTTAATAATTCATAATTAATGCAACTTGCAGCCCCGGTTTAGCAAAGCACACAGTGGGGTTTAAGCGCCTCTGAGTGCTTTGTTGTGGCAAGGTTGCAGAGGTGATGCTCACAAGGGATATCTTTGTGCTGTCACTTTGCTTATTCGGGTGTTATTTCCCTTGGCAATGTTTATGGGATAAACATGGTTCTTAATAGGGTTGGGGAGGAGCTTCAGAGGGGATTGTGCAGCGTGTTCTCAGCAAACCTGAACGTTAACCAGAAACCTGCTTTGTGTTCCCGGCGCTGCAACCAGCCCGAGTTCCGTATCGAACGCCCGCGGACGAGCTGCAGCTCTCACTTGTGCTCATCCGAAAGGCGTGCGTTTCCATGGCTCCGGGGTGAGATACTGAGCCTGGCAGCCCCACGCAGCGGAGAGTGGCAGCAAAAAAAACCCCGCTGTGTCCACGTGTGCCGCGGTGCCCGCACCGATCGGGCTGTGGGGCGGCCGCCGGCCGGTGCACTGCGCTGGTGGTACCAGGTGCCGCCTCTCCTCCTGGGGCAGCCGGTGATGGATGCACCCAGTGTCTCAGAGCCTCGTTCTGCAGCAGGAAGTTTTGGTGGGGTCAGCACTTTGCCCCTAGTTTTGCAGCCTTTGTAATGGTCTTGCGATGTGACAGCAACCATCCCGTGCCATGGGCCCAGAGCGGGGCATCTGGTCCCCTGGATGGCCTTGGGAAACAGATTCTCAGGTTTCCTTGTTAGAAAAAAGTCAGGGCTGTGGGGTGGGGTCTCCCCTCGCATGCTCTTTCTTCCAGGTTGGGGCTCACTCAGGTTATTAGCTGTGTTTCCAGATGAAACACTTCATTAAGAGGGAGCTGCAGTGGCTGTAAATAAATATTGGTAACTCAAGAAGATGGGGCCCCATGCACAAGTGTAGATCTGCAGTGGCAGATAACCTCAGGAGACACCTTTGTGCTCTCCAGGGCAGTGTGGGAGTGGTGACCTGGAGCTGCCCTGCTTGTGCCTGGGCATCCCTGGCCTTTAGGTGCCAGGGAAACCCTCCAGTGCCGGAGCCTGCCACAGCCACCTTCTGCTGTGATTACACAGGGAAAGTTTTCTTCTTCTCCAAGCTGAAATTTTCCTTGCAGGAGTCAGCAGACCTGCAGAATTAATGTATTCCCTCCCCTTTGCAAGCATTTTTTTCCCTATTTGAAAGCTGTTATTATATCTCCTTCAGCTTTCTCTCTTCTAGACTAAACAATCGCTGCTCTTTCAAACTTTATTCCCAGGTTATATTTTCTAGATGAAATTTTTTTAGACAAATGGTTATTGCTGTCCCCTGAACTCGCTGTGTTCAGACTGGAGCTCTTCTGGCTTGCTCTCACTATGCTTTGCTGAGGTTTTGTGGCTCCATAGAGAGAGACAAGATCATTTAGGGAGCTTAGAAAGACTGATCTGGGCCTAACCCCACTCATGATGCTTTACACTGGCTTAAATGTAAAGTTCAGCCTGGAGGCACCTTTGTGTTCCACGAGGATTTTAACTTGCATCCTCAACCTGGTACTTAACTCTGGGCATCATAAGAGCTGTGCAGAGCTCTTGGTGCCTTCAGCAATGCTGGAAAAGCACATCTTTGCTCCTGAATAAGCAGAATGAGTCCTTCACTGTCACTGTGAACAGATAAAGTTTCCCTCTCCTGGACACAGTGCTTGCTGGGTCACTTTGTGCTGTGGTTCCCAGGAAAAGGCCATGTGCACGTGCAACCTGACCAGTCTGCCTGGGAGGATGCATTTGGCCCTCAGCAAGGAGCCTTTCCCACTCTGTGTAACGGAGAAATGAAGTCATTGGATGTCAGGGTGGCTTTGCTTTGCTGCAGCCTCCCAAGCATGGGTTCCATCACACCCCAACCTCTGTGTGCTGGCAGTGATGGCGGTGGACGTGCTCTGTGCTGGATTCCTCTTACAATCAACATTTTCCCAGCAATTCAAGATCTTAAAACGTGTGTGCTTAATTATAATCAGGCTGTCTGGATGAACAGCCAGAAACATCCCCTGATTAAACCTCACGCTCTGAGCCTGAGCCACGTATGTATTGCAGGCTCCTTATTTGAACTTGCTGTCCTGTGCTGACCAGCAGTTCCAAGGGGAAAAGACTAAAGCACCCATGATGTCTGCTGGAGGTGTGTTTTAGAGGCTGGAAACCCCTCTCCTGCATAAACTAAACTGGTGAAGTGCTGGCTCTGCCTTTTCCAAGCTGGAGCACCCTGCTTACCACAGCTTGCTTTACTCTTGGCAGAAACAAACAGGTTTCACTGCTGGTCGTCCTGCTTGATCTCGACCACACCATTCCTGCCTGTGATGTGGAGAAGCAGATGTGTCTTGTTTAATTTAAAAATATTGCTTTGCTCTCTCCGTGTCTGCAGAGCCTCTCCCCAGATGCTCATTTTTGTTCTTGCTGGATGCAGCACTGGAGGAGAGAGATGGCTGTGAGGGGCAGCTGTACCACCGATGTGGCTGGCGCTGGGGGCAAAGCACCAGCGCACCCCCCACCCCTGTGAGTGCGGTGAGGTCAGTCCCTTTTAAACAGTGTTGCCAGAATCAACCTGCTGATACCACAGAAGCATCCTGTGCTGCTGGATCTGCATTCCTGCCCAGCACTGCCATTGCTTGTTCTTATTGCAGAGTTGTGTTGGTTCTCTTAATGAAGAGCTGTATAAATGACACCAAGGGGTCGTTTTCTTGTCTGATAGGTCTGAGTAAGGCCACGGTGATTCTCGTTGGAATCAGCTGTGCCAGCAATCCCACTGTTGCTCTGGCTTTGCAGGAGGTCCTTGTGCTTGTTACCAAGTTACTTTTCCCTAACTTGGGTCCTGCTTCTCCACAGTGACACAGGAGGGACAGAAGATTTGAGGCTCCAGCAGGGAGGAGAAATGTGCCAGAAATCGTTCACTCCCATAGTGGGAGTGGGGAGCATGGGTGGGCAGGACTTTGAAGGGGACAGGGAGGCCATCCAGAACTGTTTTTAAAGGGCAGTGGGCAGGGTTGGATTTTCTCACTCAAGATCAGGGTGGGTTAGGAAAAAAAGAGACAAACATGAACCTGGCTTGGAAAGTGTGTCCTTTTTGAAACCAAAAATTCCTTTTCCTTTTTTTTTTAAACCCAGCCTCTCCTTTTTCCTGCAGCATTCAGGGATCACCTTCACTTTACCTTCTTCTGTAATCATAAACTCCAGAAACATCCCCATTAACATCAGAAAAGCAAAGGATCATGAAGAAGTGGTTGTGACACTGGGATTCGGGAAACAAAGCCAAACCATGTGAGAGCCAGTCAGAGTTCTCCCTAGTGCCACCGAGGGGAGGGTTTGGAAAAGTTTGTCCAGTTTTGCAGGATCTGTTCATCTTTTTTAAGGCTGAATCCAAAGAAACCCTGAAGCAGCTCGTGAGTGGGGTTAGTGACAGCAGCCCGTGTTCTTGTTCAGGTTTGGCAGCAGCAGCTAATGCCGAAGGAGCCGAGCTCTCGTTGAAATGAAAACAGCTTTTGTTAAGGGAAAAAGAGGTTTGTTCTTGAACTGTGGGCTGGGTTGTTATTTTTTTTAATTAATTTACAAAGTCATAAATTCTGGGTGATTGCATAAAGGCAGTGCGTCATGCTGGAAATCCTGCTGATGGTGCACAGCTCTGCACATTGGGTCTGCACCGTGAGGCTGTCGGAGAGGGACAGGGAGGAGAGAGCCAAAGCAAACACTCTGCGTTTGATTTGGGATGAAATGGATTTCCTTTGAAATAACTTGCGAAACACGTTGTCCCGAGCCTGCAATGCAAGCACGGACTGCTGCCACTCGTCAAGCCAACGGGGAGATAGAAAATAGTCAGGAGACACCCATAAAACAGGACAAGGAGTAGGCAGCATGGGGTGCATTGTTTCTTCTTTGGTGGGCAGGTCCTGAGGAGACACACCCCACTTCCCTGCTGCCTGGTGAAGGCTTTCTGGGCTGGAGGAAAGCACCTTGTAGCAGCTCAGGGCTGGTTGTCACGTCAGAGAGACCCAGTGGGTGGGTCACCTTCCCAGGCAGGGCATCTCATCAAGCTGGAGCTGATGTTCCTGGCTCCTGCCCACGCACAGCTCCCTGAATATCTGTAGGGGTAGCCTGACCCTCCCTCCCGCTGTCCTGCTGCTTACAGGGAGCTGTAGAAGACTCTCTTGGCCTGGGGTGTTTCCTTGCCTCCTGGGAAACCCGACTGCATGCACGTGGCCAAGGCTGTACCTTCAGTCCCCCCACAGGTGTCACTCGGGGGATCTGTGCAGTGCAGCATGGTGACAAGCCTGAATTAGTCAGTGGTCCTGTTTCCATTTGCCCCTGACGTTGTTCAGTCCTCCAAGCACAAGGTGTGGGTGCTGGATCATGGCACCCCAGTTATCTTGGCGTGCAGGAGGCCTCAGGTTACCTCTGACGCATGATTTCTCCCTGGCATCGCCGGTTATTCCTATCAAGTCGCAGACAGTGTAGACATATGGGAAAGGAAGTCGTGAAAAGCAACTTGGAGTCCAACACAAAACACCTTAAATTGGTGTGATTTCCCCAAAGGAAGAGCTGCCTGCTCTTTAAAAAAAAAAAAATCCTCCTCTTGAAAGGGCTCTTCAGGACAGCATCGAAACCACTGAGCTATTTTTTAAAGCAAAAGTCTTGGGCCAAAACCAGCCTCCACCCTCCACTGATAGAAAATTCTCGTTCTTAACTCTCTTTTTTCCTTCCTTTGCCCTTTCCTTTTTGAGGTCTCTCAGCAGATGGTGGAGCCAAGCGCCAGGAGCATCTCTCCAGGTTCTCCATGCCTGACCTGAGCAAAGACTCGGGTATGAACGTCTCGGAGAAGATGAGCAACATGGGGACGCTGAACTCCTCCATGCAGTTCCGAAGCGCTGAGTCCGTCCGCAGCCTGCTGTCGGCGCAGCAGTACCAGGACATGGAGCCCACCCTGCACGACCTCGCCAGCCCCCTCAGCTACCGGGAGCGGCCGCTGCCAGGGCGGATGCACCAGAGCTTTGACTACGGCAGTGGGGTGCCCGGGGGCAGCCTGGGGGTGCAGGAGGTGCCCAGACATGCCCCCATGAGCGAGCGCACGCGCCGGCGAACTACCCTGCGGGACGACGACCGGCACTACCGCCCGCACCGGCCCCGGCGGTCTCGGCGTTCCCGGTCGGATAACGCCCTGCACCTGGCCAGTGAGCAGTGCTACCAGCTGAAGGAGAGACCCTCGCTCCGAGCCAGGGACGACTACAACCCGTTCATGCACCAGAGGAGCTGCAGAGAGGCAGTGGAGCAGGGTCCCCGCAGGGACGTCTACGGCCACTGTCCCCGGACGGTGTCGGATCTCGCCCTGCAGAACCACTTGGGCGAGAGGTGGGGGCCCTACTTCGCGGAGTACGACTGGTGCTCCACCTGCTCCTCCTCTTCGGAGTCCGACAACGAGGGCTACTTCCTCGGGGAGCCCATTCCCCAGCCCACCCGCCTCCGGTACGTGACCAGCGAGGAGCTCCTGCACAAGTACGGCTCGTACAGCATGCCCAAGTCTTCCACGGTGGGTGCCAGGGGACAGTTGCACAGCCGGAAAAGACAGAAGAGCAAAAACTGTATCATATCCTAATGGCATCTTTGCCAGGCACCTTGGGAGAATGTAAATTAACTCACAATCTTGCACTGTTTTAGATCATGTAAGTGCTTTTATTGTAACACAAAAAAAAAAGGCCCGAAGAGTGGGGATTTGTAAGAAGGTTGTAGACTGGCTTCTATAAATAGTCATAATCCTGGGCACGGTGAATATATTTTGCACATCTTACTTCGGAGAAAAAGATTTAAAAAGTTCACTTTAGCCTGTAATATTTACCCAGTAGTTTCTCCTCCTTCTCCCAGATACTGCCACCCCTTTGAGCTCTGTTTGTCCGTACGTTTTGGTTGCCACTGTTGACTCTCAGCATCACTTTGCCGTAGCTTTTGCTTTCCACCACGTTTTTGTTTTCCATTAGCCATGTTGGTAGGCGATTTGTCTCTCAGACGGTGTGTGGGGAACCTAAGTTATTTCCATGGTTGTTGTAAATGCGATGTAAATGACAGTTTGGAGAAAATATTTTTGTATTTTGTAATATCAGAGGAATTTCTATATCTTAGGAGTCACTGGGAAAATGCATGCACATTCAGAATTGTTTTCAGCCAGAGCTAACCAAACAGTACTTTGGATCCCCCTTTCCATTTCATCACCAAATTCTCTAAGTATATCAGTGAGAGTTGAGTTGTCATTGGTTTTTGAGTTTTGGGTTTTTTTGTTTTAACTCTTTTTTTTCTGTTCATTTGTTTTGATCCTGGTCAATAAAGAGAGCATTTTCTGATTCATTAGGTCTTGATGAGGCCTCGGTGGCATTTTGAAGTCTGTTCACGCCTGTGATTCACAGGTACACTCCACCAGTCAGATACAGGAACCCTGACAGCTGCAAAAGAGACTTTTTTTTTTTTTAATTATTATTATTAAATAGGAAAGAACAGAACTACCAAATGTCTGCAACATTGTAAATGACCAAAGCCGGAGAAGGAATTTCACACCTCTGTAGAGAACGCTGAAGTTACTAAACATTGAACTATTATTTGGAGTAAATAAAGTGTAAATGGTGCAATTGTGTGATGTCAGCATGACGTTGTTTTGAATATAGACTTGTCTTATGGTGCTCTAGTCTCCTGGGTTATGTTAACTGCTGTTCATTACCAAGTGGAAGTCTCAGTATTGCCTACTGCCTAACACATATGAGAACACCTGCAAACTGCTCCCCGTGGGCCCCATCCTGTCTGGCGAGACACCCCCACCCCTCTGGGGCTGTGTGGGGCCAAGGGGCTTGTCCCCCACAGGTCTCAGCCCCTGCTGCAGAGCCAGGACAGCCCTCACTGTGGCAGAGGGTCTATAAATAGGGCTCAGCTGTGTTGTATTATGGTGGATGTGAGTTTGTTCTCTGTGTGCTTTAATCCATTGGGGCTCTGCCATCCCAGCATGTCCCAGCTGCAAGCCAATGAAAGGTTGTCCCGGTGCTTCCCAGAAAGGAGCAGGTTTGCAAAAGGGGCTCTTGGCACCCAAAGATGCGGGTTAGCGCCTGAGGGTGTTAAGATAAGGCTGGGCTTTGAGCCACAGGAGGGCTGAGAGCTTAACTGGCTTAAATCACCCTCCTCCCATGTGCTGCCAGCATCTCAGTATGCCACTGCACCTCCAAGCCAGCCCCTGCCCTGCACCCCGGGAATGAGGGTCCCAGAATCCCTGGGCACACACAGGAACACCCTGATGCCTACTCAAAGCAGCAGATGCAGAAAAATCTGGAAGATGGATGTCTCCATACCACAGACTATTGCTAGGAATTTTTTGTTGTTTGTAAAGGACAATGTGATAATTATTATTCCTTTAAAAAGAAAAAAGAAATGACACTTAAGTATATTTAAAAAAAAATGTTTTTTCCAGTTGGAATAAATGGAAGTATTCATCCAAAGGGAAGAGTCTCATGTGTATGTTTTTTGATCTTAAGGAATGTTGGTCAATCACGAGTAGAAAACTTGATTTTCATTAAGCTGGTATTGCAATAAAAGCACAAGGAGCAGCTCAGCTACATCCCTGATGTGGTTTTGGTGGACAAGGAAGGTATCTCCTGCACACCACACACCTTCCCCAAGGTTGGTGACCTGGACTCATTTTTTGGTGTTAAAAAAAAACAAGTCATAGAATCATAAGGTTGGAAAAGACCTCTAAGATCAGGTGAGATCAGCCCAACACACTGTGTTCACCACTAACCCGTATCCCCAAATGCCACATCCACACACCTTTTGAACACTTCCAGGGTGTCTTGAAGTCTTCACCTGGTAAAAGCCAACACTGCTGAGCCAAAATCCCTGGTGGGCCTCTGGCATGGTCTGGGAGAGACTTCAACATGGAATTTACAAGTAACAGCCTTTTTCTTAGGAAGACCACAGATCTTTTCCATGTTTTCCAAAATAGACCTGGTGAGTCTGGGTATTGCTTTCAGGAACAAGTGTGACACTGTAACTGCAGGTTATTATATAGTTACAACTAAAAAGCACAATTTAATTCATTGCCAGTGATTAAAAGGACAGTGTTTTCTGTCAGCTGTGGTACAGCTGAGCTACTCTTGTACAGCAGGAGCCTGGATTGCTCAGCAAACGGTAAAACACTAATTCCCAGCCTTTCCCCTTTTCCTCCTAGCTGCCTCTACCCCTGCAGTTTTGTCCTGAAATCCGGGGCACAGTGTCCTGTTCACAGTATGGTTTTGCTGCTGGATGCAGCTCTTCAAAATTTGGTTCTCACTGCAGAACATCTCTATCCCTGTGATGACTGGTGTACACCCAGCTTTAATGCAGCCCTGGAATCAGAACAGGTGGGCAACAAACTGGGGAGGGAAGAGTGTCTCAGGCGATGCTCCCCTCTCCTGGGCCCTTCACCAGCACAACAGAAAGGTCTCAGATCACATTTTATAAGAAAGACAGAGTTGGTACAAATTTCAGCCAAAAAAGCGCAAATGCATCATTCAAACCTTTTTCATTTCTCATATGGGCTCCAGAAGTCCTGTGCACTTTGAGACAAGTGGTTAAAAAAGGGGAAAAAAAAAAAGAATGCTCTTTTTCGTCTTCTTCAGCCCATTTGGAGTATGATTAACCATTTCTGACAAACCCACTGAGCTTGAGGGATGGAGCTACAAGTCTGTAAAATTTTGCTCTGTCGCCATCTGGCCCTGCTGGTTTCCCTCTCTGTGCCCGCTGCGTGCGGGTGGCAGCGCCCCGTGGGAGCAGGGGGCACACACAGACATTTGCTTTCATGTCTCCCACAACTGAGTGAAGGTGACACCACCTGAAGCTCAGGATGAGTGTCAGTGGGTCCAGTTTCTCTGGGCTCACTGGCTGCGGGAGTGGGTAGCTTTTTTGCTGGGTTGCCCCAGACAGCTGGGCACACTGTCACTGTTGCTTAAAAAAAATAAAATAATTAAATCTGGTCAGGTCTATTGCTGCCACAATTTTCTTCCGTAAAATACCTCTTTTTTCCCCCCCTTTTTTCCCCAAGAACTCCTTGGCAAGACCTGCCCAGTGTGAACCCAGGGGATGGACTGAAGTTAACCTTCGTTGCAAAGCCAGCATCTGCATTGCACACTTGGCCATAGCCTGGGTGGTAGTGAGAGCACAGCATCCTTCACATCCATGGTCCCCAGCAGGCTGTAAGGGCTCAGTAAGGCCCCTGTTAACACCTAAAATGCCCCAGTGTTGGCAGCATGTCAGCCCAAAAGCCACTGAAGCTGTGCAGGGAAGCTTCCAGAACACTGAGGCTTGTTTTTCAGGAAAGCAAAAGTCACCCAGCGTTGAACCCGGTGCACACACATTATAGTAAGAGCAGCAGAGCCTCTGCAGAAAGATGCAGATAACGTAAGTGTGAGGTTAGAAATAATCAGCAGCACCCTGATCTGGAAATTATTATCCCCAGATAATCTCACATTTGCAAAAGGCCCAGGTGGCTCTGGCATTGCCCACAGCACTCGATGGCTTTGCAGACCAGTTGCTGATGAAGGTTCCCTGAAAGACAGCAGCACTGAGTGAGGGGTTAATTAATGGGAGCTTTTAGATGAAGGCTGATGGCTCCTGAGAAATGGGCACATACTCACCCTCACAATTTAATACCCCCAAAAGCCATGCCTGTGTAGCATGGGCTGGCAGTACCCACCAGGCTCTGCTGTGTCTGCTCCCCAGCCCCCAGCTAATCTGAGCTCTTGGGCTTCAAGCTGCCATGTTATCTGATGAACTTTACTCTTCCAGGCTAAAAAAAGCTCCCTGTTCCTTGCATTTACATACAATTATGCTATTCTTGAAATCTAGGCTGTCCTCATTCTCCTGGAGATTATCTGCCACCTTTTAGATGACCATCCTCCACAGCCAGGAAAGCTCGTTAGCTAAGAGCAATTCTGGAGTATTTTATTTTAAAGATTATCCTCTTTTTTACGCAACACATTTTCAACCTAGATCCTTAAAACTATTTAGGAATTCAGCTCCTGTTTGAGCACAAAGGGGAGTCGGTGGCCAAGGGTGCCAAGGGCCAGAAACAAGTCACTGGAGAGCCTTTCTAAAAGCATCCACAAATTGTGACATATCACTGCATTTATAGGGGAGAAAGGAAAGGAGAAGGAAAGGGGAAAGGGGACAGCAAGACACTTACAGTTATTTCTAGTGCCACAAATGCTCATCTGGACCTCTGAGTAGGGGAAGAAATCAGAAAGTTTAAATTACTTGTATTTGCTGCCTCTGCCCATCCACACTGGACTCCAGTGTCATGCTTTGTGCTCCCTCCATGTTACATCATCAGCTTCAACTGCCTCCAGGCTCCATCCTCACCTGGGAGGAGGGGAGGAAGGCAGCTTGCAGGCCTAAAGCACCTGTGGCACACTGGCCCTTAG
This sequence comes from Lophotriccus pileatus, assembly GCA_035583135.1. Taxonomy (NCBI): domain Eukaryota; kingdom Metazoa; phylum Chordata; class Aves; order Passeriformes; family Tyrannidae; genus Lophotriccus; species Lophotriccus pileatus. The sequence continues at coordinate 6,711,304 of JAWWES010000024.1, forward strand.
GCCAGTGACCAAAGATCCCTTACCTGCAGCTCCACCTCTCTGCTTCTTCACATCTTATTAACAACTCAGCGAATTACCAGCTTCCCTGTTTTAGGCAAACCCAGTCAGTTGCTAAAGCACTCTCAGGAGAGTTTTCCCGTTGTAAAAGCAAATATTTATATCTGCTGCGCTCTTAGAGGCTCTGGTTATGATCAACTCTTAAGGCAAGATTTAGCTGAAAGAGCTGATTTATTAAAATGGATAAACAAAGCCCTGTGAAGTAAGTTAATTCAGTCTAAATAAAGCATTAAACTCTGAAGAGCACACATCAGATCACAGTATATACATATGTACACACATATATGTGTGTGTGTATATATATATCCCCCATATAATTCCTGCAGTCAAACCCTCAGCCCTTGTGCTGGTTTAAAAGTTACCCAGCAGGGGAAATGAGCTCAACTCAAAAGAGAGATTATAAGTCAGAATAACAATTTATTAAAATAATACAATAAGTATGGTTATAGAGACACACAATT